>CM028131.1:1103132500-1103732500 GCA_016271365.2 Neoceratodus forsteri
CTCTTCTCCCCTTCTCCCTCTTCTCCTGTCTCTTCCACCTACCCTGAAATACTCCTTCCACTCTTATCTTTTACATAGCCATAATTATCCCTCTCCTTCTTTCTCTTCTATCCACCATGAAATTATCTGTTCCTCTCATTTACATAGCATGGTTTCTTCTGCCTACTCATTGCTCTGTTTCTGTGAGTAGTGAGTTTGGATGGTCCTAGCCCCCACAGTACAGCCTCCACATAATTTCATTGTATCATACACCCAGTGTACTTGTACTTTACCACATGTTATTGTGTCTTGATTTGATCTCCTGTACAGGTGTTTAATTCTGCATCTGATATCTTACTATAATGTACTATTTTACTGTTTGTTTGCTGTATTGTATTGTTCAGCCCTGACGTGGAACTTATGTAATGAGCATGTTCTCAATGGTGTATCAGAGTTTCAAATAAATAAAAAAATAAAATAAAATGGGGGGGGTGTCTGCAATGGTATCCTGTGTGATCATTTCATACTGCTTGTTTTTGTTGTACATGTTGACACACCTATGAACACTGTTTGTTTTTGTCTTTCAAAACTGAATAAATATATAATACAAAAAAAAGAAGTATGATTATACATTGAATGGTTTCAAGCATGGAAGATCATAAGATGCCAAACCAAGGTCCTGCCCACCTGTTCTGGTGATTGCTAAGGTGGATATTAAAGATCTTATAGCACTTCCCACACAAAGCAGATGACTTTCCTCAATGTCCTGGCCATGTTTCCCTCATTCACAAAAAAACACCACCAACAACTTAACCCAATTCAGTTTGTCAGTTTGCATCTGTATCCCTCCACCCAGGACAAAGCTGAAAATAGACCAAATTGCCAAGCCCTCTTTCCAGGTCACCAAAAGCTAAATAAATAAATAATAAATGATTTGTAACAAATCTGACAGCCCTCTATAACAAGTATGCAAAGCATTTGTTTCCAATTTATCTGCCAATATTTTACTGCTAGATTTAATCAAAGTCTTTCACATAGTACCACATAAATTATTCATTTTAAAAAAATGCACTTTTTGATCTCCCAAGAAATATTGTATGATGGATAAATAACTGCATTAAAGAAATGCATCTGTGTAAGAGTAAATGGCACTCTTTCAGACTGGGCAGTAGTGACCAGGGTACCACAGGGCTCTGTCTTGGCCACCTCATTTTAACTTGTTTATAACTTATCTAGGAGATGAACATAATCGTTGGATGTTGATGTCTGCTGATTATTATAAAATGGGCCACAAAATGAAAACCAAGGAGCAAAGGAAATTGCTTGAAAATATTTGAATCCTCTGATAGCACTGTCTTCAAAAATTAAAATTAAATTTAATGCAGTAAAGTGCAAGCGCTATATTTTGAGGGGAAAATAATATTAGAAAGAAATATTACCTAATGGCATAAAGTTGGAGACTTCAAATACAGAAAGGAACCTGGGGTCTTTGTTCACAATGGTTAAAAACCAAAACTCAGTATAACAAAATCATAAAAGAAATTAATAAAATATGGAGTATTATATGGCAAAATTTTGCTAGAAGCAAGCAAGGAGTGCTGACGCTGATTTATAGAGACTTGGTTAGATCACAACTCATGCACTATGGTTAGTTCTGGGCACCATGGATGAATTATTAGGCTGGAGAAGGTGCAGCACAGGGCTACTACAGTGGTAAAGTGTATGGAAAATATTTTGAGGACTGACTACATGTCTACAACCTATTCTCCATGGACAGTAAAAAGTCAGGGGGTATGTATCCGTCTTTCAGATGAGACGTTAAACCGAGGTCCCATCTGCCTGGATTGGTGGTAGTTCAGGTGGATGTTAAAGATCCCATGGCACTTATCGAAAAGAGTAGGGGAATTTCCCCGGTGTCCTGGCCAAATTTCCCTCATTCACTAAAAATACCACCAACAGCTTAATCTGGTTCAAGGTCAGTTGGCATTCATCTGTATCCCCTTCCCCCGGGTAGTGCCTGAAAATAGGCAGGATTTGTCTAGTGCACTTACCCGGTCAACAAAAGCTAAATAAATAAATGTAATTGGTCTGTAAATCCTCCTGAGATCCTCTGTTTCAAAAGTTCTGTCATCTGACCTTTAAAATAAAGACTGTCATCCAAGGGGCCATGATTTCCACTTAAATGGTGTACAACAAGTGCTTCTGTTTAGTCTTCATCAAGGAGATACGTGATCCAGTACCCCAGAGGAGGAAGAGGGAAGGAAAAAGGGTGATTGGGGTCACATACAGGGAGATTGAAATTGATGGGGTGAGAAAAGGATTAAAGCTCCTGAAGGTAGACAAGTCCCCAGGACTGGATGGCATACATCTGAAGATGTTAAGGGAGTTTGTGGATGTGCTAGCAGGTTCCATAGTGGACCTGTTTAATACCTATCTGGAGAGGAGAGAAGAAACCCTGGGCTAGAGGACAGCATATGTAGTGCCACTACACAAAAGTGGGCCGAGGGACAACCCCGGTAACTACCAGCTGGTCAGTCTGACCTCGATAGTGGGGAATGTGATGGAATCTATACTGAAAGAAAGACTAGTAAGCTTTCTGGAAGTAAGTGGACCCCAGGATGAGAGACAGCATGGGTTCATGTCAGGGTGGACCTTCCAGACAAACCTGACTGATTTCTTTTACTGGGTAATTAGGACAGTTTACAGCAGCAGTGGACATCCTTTACCTAGATGTCATTTAGATGAGATGTTAAACCGAGGTCCCTTCTACCTGTTCTAGTGGTAGTTCAGGTGGATGTTAAAGATCCCATGGCACTTCTTGAAAAGAATAAAGAATTTTTTTATTCATAACTTAGAGGTAACATACAAACAGAAAAATATTACATCATACAACTCATAACAGTTAACAAAAGGAAACCTAAAATACATCCTGTTTCATGCATCAACCCTTATCCTAACTAATTATACTATAGAATGTCCTCTGTAACTTTAAATAATATATACCCTCCTAATAGTATTTACTTCATACCAAAACTATATATGAAAGAAATAAAATATAACAGTATTACAACATACTTTAAACAATCAAAACTGACTAGGCATACTATGGCGTTACACCCTTCCCCCCCACACCACCACCACCACCACCATTATAAAAACCCATTTCCTCAAAAACTAGTCCATACATTTTATTCAACTAAACTGAAAAAGAAAACCAAAATTCAAGCTGTAAACAGTCCAGGAATCTTCCTTTTTCCCTATTTTTGGAAGAAAAAAATGGTTCACCCCTTATAATATTACGGCACGTGCATAGCATCAGCAAACATAAAACACACTTAATTCAATCTCGCACGGTAACTCCCATCCATAACCAACACCTGACTTGCCAGGAAAGGAAGCTCCTGCCCCGCTACCCCCAAACCATGGAGTACAACCCCCTACTTTATTTTTAACTCTTAAATATATTATGTCTTTATACAAGAGCCTTTTCCCATGCCCTTTTATTCTTATGATTTGGAGTATCACAGTTTATAACCTTCACATTTGACAGTATGAAACAATCTGGTCCCTTATTTTATCTCATTCACACCATGCTACCTCTGTTTCCTATATTGGCCTTTACCTAAGAAGCCAGTCTTTAGCCTGTAATGATCTTAGGCCAGTGTTTCCACCAAACTTTGTTTATTTGTAGCAGTAACATCAGTCTTTCCTTTTATAGAGTCCTTGAACATCTGTATTTATCCTCCCATTGAAACCCGCCAAAGCAATGTTTTTCTGCTGTAACACATACTGACATCTGACCTGCCATATAACCCATTTGATGCTTGCCATAACCACTCTAAAAGTCCCTTTATGAAATTTCTTCCACTCTTCCCCAATGTGGCCACATATCAGGGTATTGTATTTCAAATTCTTATATTGTGGCAACCCCCATTCTCTAGCTAAAATCTCCCACAATTTGTTTATATATGTGCACTCAAAATATAAATAGGACAAAGTTTCAATCTGATTTATGCATCCTTCTCTTAGACAAACTCTTTCAGCCAAAACTTTATGGTGTTGATTACCTCTCACATTTACCGGAATGCAATGTTATAAATCTTTGTCTCTAATTTGACAGGTAATGGAAAGATGCTACTAACTGTCATAAACAAGGGAATAATAAAAGTCTTGAACATATATATTCTTTTCTTTCTTGACATGGGGAAAGATTTCCACCTATTTGTCTTTTCCTCTGCCTTAATAATACATACTTCTCAATCTGTCAATGCTGGATCTGTTGTATCAAAAGTGGTACCTAATATTTTTCTTGGAGACTCTGATATCGAAATACCTGCTATGGGTCCTTCAACCGTGTGCCCTAATTTATTTATTATAATTATTCCACTTTTTTGATTATTAATCTGGGAGCCTGAAACCTTTGAGAATGCTGCTACTATTTCTAAAGCCTTTTCCCCAGACTCCCTGGTTGCCACCAAGATGGTGACATCATCCGGGTATGCAATTGTCAGGGGAAAATTTTGCTGATTTAGCCCTGAAATATGGAATATTTCTCCCTCATACTCTAGTCTTCTAAGTAAAGGGTCAATGGCAAACACATATAATAGGGGGCTCAAGGGGCACCCCTGTCTTACTCCTCTTAAAATTCTAATGTGCCACCCTGTTCTGCCATTCACAACTGGGTTAGTGGATGCGTGTTCATACAATATTTGCACCTACTTCAAAATTATCTCTGGCAGTCCGTACCATTTTAATACGGCAAATAGATAATCATAAGGGACCGCATCAAAGGCTTGGGACTGATTTAACATGAAAAGGAATCCAGAGGTTCCCTGGTGACAAAAAATTTCTCTGATTAACTTCAGATTATCCATCATTGTGCATTGGGGAATGGCACACATCTGTGACCCTGAAATGACATAACGTGCATTTTAGCTAGTCTACCACATATTATTTTATTTAATAATTTCTAATCCACATCTACCACACTAATAAGTCTCCAATTTGTGATCTGAGCCTTGTTTCCTTTTTTATATAAAATTATAAGAAGACTGTCAGCTAAAGCCTGAGGGAAAGGAACTTCCTCTGCCAAAATGTCATTTAACACTACCAACAGGTGGTCACCTAAGAATTCCACCATTTTCTTATAAAACTCCCTTGGCAGGCCATCAGGCCTGGCCACCCCCATTTTTGCTGTTGAAATTGCCATCTGCAATTCCACCTTAGTTATTGGTGTTGTTAAAAAAGTTTCCTCATCACTGGGTATGCTTGGAATCTCTAGGTGCTACAAGAAACTTCTTAAGGAGTCAGGGCAAGGTTCTGACCTACCAAACAACTTCTGGACATGATCATCCACTATTTTTTCAATCTCTGTTCCTATTCTGGTAAGATGTCCTGCCTCCATCTGCAGCTCAGACATAAATCTTGTATCTATCCTCTGGTTGCAACTATCATAGGGACCTACTTGTTGTGCTTTCCCCGGAGTCTCAAACTTTTGTTTGAAGAACAGAGTATGTGCCCTATCATATTGAAATGTCTTCATTTCAGACTTAACCAACTGTATGTGATTCAAAAGAGTTTCAACTATTTCTATCACTTGGGATAACATTTTTTGTAAAGTGTTTGGGAGTTTAAGGTAATTCAGGTATTTAGTGGTGGAAGCCTGGTTTGCTCTTTTACTGCAATACATGAACATTGTGTTTTGTATCTTGCCACCACATCAGGGAAATCTTACATAATTCAAGTACTGAGAGATAAGCCCTTGTTTCCTCCTGCAGCCCAGTCAGAAAATTGGGTTCCTCTAAGGAAGAGACATTAAACCTCCAGACCATATCCACCTGGGGTCTGTTACTGGAGTCACCAAGGTCAACTATGAGTAACTTGTGATCTGTGGTTTCTATGGGGATTACCCTACCTGCCTGACAGGCAACCAATGAGATACAAAAAAGAAATCTATCCTCATGAATAATCTGTCCTTAAAAAAAGTGTGTGCCTGGCTATGTGTCCTTTCTGCGGCACAGTCTTTCAGTTTTGCAGTTTTGTATGTGGTATTAAGAAAATTTGTGTCATTATATAGTTTATTAGTATGCCCAGTTTTGTCTTATAATGACAAAATACAATTAAAATCCCCTCCAAAAACTACAGATTTCATTGTGTATAAATAAGGCTGAATACTTTTTAGTACTTCAATGCATTGGTATTTTGTTGGGGGTTATATATATTAATAAGTCTTAAATCATGCCTCTTATATCTGGCATCTAATATTAAAGCCCTCCTTGGAGTCAAATCTATTAGTCAGGATACAGTTATCCCTGAACCATTAAATAAGATTCCCAGGTCAGTGCATGCTTCTTCACCCAGGTACCAGAAGGATGGGCCACAGTGCCATTCCTTTTTTGCAAGGTATTGTTCCCGTACTGTGTGCAGTCTGGTGTCCTGAAAAAAAAACAACAACATCCAAATGCAGTTCTCACAATAAATAAAAAGCGGTGCTTCTTCTTTGCAAATTTTTTATGCTATTTGCATTCAGTGATCGTACAGTAAGTCCCCAGGTCATTTAAGATCAGGTCGCCTCTGGTACTTGTTCCCTCGTATCATTTTCTTCTGGTGATTTACTATTTGATCTTTTTTTTTTCTTCTTCTTTTTCTTCTTTATTGCTCTGGAGTGTCCTGATGTAACTTCAGTATCTGTGGTTGGATCAGGCAAGGATGAAGCAATTGATGATGTGTCTGAGTCCTCCTCATCCTCTGTCCATTGTTTACGCTTAGTCAGGGTAGAAAATCTGGTACTAGTTGAAACTTGGAACCCTTGTGGTAGCATCAGGTTTGACCCTTCCTTCCACAACTGGCTTCTTGTGACCTGTATGGATTTTTGTTGTTCCCAGTGCTCTGTAAGTGGGGGTGGCAAAAAAAACTCCTTTGATGGGACTGTACTGTCTTTTTGGGGACAGTATCTTCAACCGTTGTTCCAGTTTCCATTCTTATGTGTGAACTGGGCTGACTCTCATCTCCTTCTGTGAGGGTGTCCCCTTCCGAATGAGTTCGTGTCTCTTGCAGAAGACTCAGGAAGCAAGCTTGAGGCATAAAAGGTTCTCTCTCTCCTGGCTAGGTCTGTGCCCTCTATGGTTTGGGGATTGGTTTCCCTCTGAGGGGGTTGTATCTTGCTCCTCTCCTTCGTTATTGTCTGGGTTGTTATGCACCTCCCATAGGCAGTTCCTAAAGGCATGGTTTGTGTCTTCACATAAGTTGCAATGTATTGAAGGGGGCACTTCATTGTTACATGTCCAGTGTCCCCACACAGTGAGCATTTCAGCTAGTCAATGAACTGCTGAGATGCGTATATGCTCCACATCTGAAACATGATTTTGGCTGACCTGCTTAGAACAAAAAACCTCGGCTCTGGAAAGCATTTAAGCATGCAGTTTTTTACCAACAAATCACGCCACTAAAAGTCTACTGTACCTTGTGTCTCTAGATCACCAGTTATTTCCAGTGTTTGTTGTGATTTAGTTAGGTTAAAATTGTAGTTTCTTTTTCTGCATTCTGTGTAGTGAGGCAGTGCTGTCGGGGGATGAGAGCTTACCTGCACAACTCCCAGCAAGAAAAAGTCAAGCTAGGCAGCCTTTTCTGTCATAGCAGACAGCACTGTTGCAGTCAGTGTGTTGTGTGAATTTTTCTTTCTGATTCTCCTGGTTTGTTATTTTAGTTCTGTAGAACAGTTAGATGTGTTTTACCAAATTATTTTTGTCACTTAGTTTGCGTATCTTGTTTTCATTTTTATTTATTGATAGAAGTTAACTATTTTGTGTTCATAGTAATGTTATGATAATTACTTGATTTATTGAATCTTGCAACTGTCCCCTTAGTCCCTGAAATCCCTGATGTGTATAGTTTTTGTAAGAAATAGAAAAATAAATGGTGGTGGTGCAGGTTCTGCTGGTGATGCTGATTCAAGTGGAGCTTGAACTTCAATGGAAGGTGCTGCCACTTCTGCAGAGTGTCCTTACTGCTCCACCATGACACAGGAACTTCCTTTGTGCCCTCCACAAACTTCTGCTGGTGTGAATGGGCCACCACCTCCACCACCCTCACTTGCTGATTCTCTCTATTTTTTCTCACATTCACCCCAGTGATTTGCCAAGAGATGGGTCTTCTGGGCCTCAGCACCCATGTGTGTTCCCTGCTTGCCCTGGTGGACACATTTATTGTATACTGCAGGTTGCAAGTGACCACACTGTACTCTCTAGGATCATAGTAAAAAAAGACCACACAAGTGGCAAAGATTACACAAGAGAGGACCTGAGGTATTATGAGAAGACTTGGGTATTATGAATACTGCAAGACTAAATCCCTTAGTCAAATAAGAAATACAGTACCAACTAAAAATAGACATAAAAAAATATGAAGATTAAAAAATGAAAATTCCCATAGGAAAACATTGCATCTTTAACAAGCTGTAACTGCAACAATCTTTGGCATTAAGGGGCAATGTAGAGATAAAAAAGGTCTCAGTGAGTATTTCAAGAACAAGTCCTTAAAAGAAATATCAATTGAATATAGATATATCAAAAATGTAAACGTTTGAAAAATGAAAATTCCCATAGGATAGCATTGAAACCTTAACAAGACATAACTCAGTCAATCTTTGGAGTTAAGGGACAATCTATATATCAAGAAAAAAATGTCTCAATACGTACTACAAGACTAACACGTAATACCCCCATGGCAAATTTATGGGGTATGCACAGGAACCCTCAAATTACCTCCCAACTTCACCATAGTGCCACATTCACAATTAAAGTCTAATAATCATCTAAAATGCATCACATATATATCTCCTGTTTGACTATAACCACACCAAATTCAGACAAATTTGGTTAGAATTGACCAAGTTATGCCTACAAAATCCAAACAGAGTAGTTGGGGGAAGTGGGGTGGTGGCATTCGTGTTGCCAAATTATTGCCTGCTATATCTGTGACATCCATGCTGGTGGGTGCCGGGGAGGCAGCAAAAAGAGGATCAGTCTGAGAGGAAGCAAAATATCTGGCTCAGGAACAGTGGTCAAGGAGGAGGTTGCCAGTGTCCCCTTGACTGCTGCTGCTGGTGGTGGCACTGAATCTGATCTGGATAATAGGTCCTCAGTATTGATATGGTGACCAGTGGGCAAACAGTTGGTAGCTCCTCTCTGCATTACAGCACACTGGGCACAAATAGTATTTGACTCTGACTGGGAGAAACACTGTACGAAGCCCAAATGAAGTGGTAACAATATTCTGGGTATTTGTCAACATGTCACACTGACAGTGAAGAGTGTAACTGGCTCACAGACATAGGCCAGAAAATATTAAAATTGCTCCTGACTGAGACTGATCAGTGGATGTAGCCTGTGGTGGTCATGTCACAGTGGTGGGGGTGGCACAGGGTCTTCAGGCTGAGGAGTTGTCAAGAGGGGGGACTGCTAACTTTGACACTTTTGTGTATCAGTAGCTTCATTTTGACCCAACTTTGCCTTGTTGTTCCTTAAGGAGAAATCTCAGGTGAAGTTGCCATGCAAAGTTACCAGTGGTGAATGTCCTATTAAATAGAAAAACTTTGTGAAATTATCCACAGAGGCAAATTTGGCAACTTCGTCTTAGCTTCACTGGTAAATTAAAACTTTGCAACATCTCTAGTAATATGTTTGTATGTAATGTAGAATGAAACAAAGGGGGCACTACTTCACCAGTGGGTGGAGGAAATGTAGAACAGTCTCCCAGCAAGAGTAGTGGAATGTAAATCTGAAAATTCCTTCAGTTCTACTTTGGATACACACATAAATTCACATTATGGCTCTAACCATTGAATAGTGGAATATGAAATTGATGGGCTAATTTACTGTTTTCTGTTTTGAGCTTCTCATGTTTTTATAATTTTATGTATCCACCATTCAGGCTTGTATTTGCCAGAAATGATACATATCAACCTGCACAGTTCAGCATTACAGAGCAGTCACCAAAATACGTTATCTGACTCCAGTCAGCCTCTTCACTCAAGTGTGTAGCAGCATGGAGTAAATGGGGGCCTGGAGTGGAGCCATCCAGGATCATGAACTTCTTCTTTGGGGTTCTAAAGTAGATCCCCTGTTCTACAGGAGCAGAAGATCATGGGATACAGAAGTTAGAGATTAGGACTGCCATATCCCATTCAACTATTTTTTTTTTATAAAAAAAGAAAAACTTTAGTCTAATAGCAAAAGGGCTTCCATAAGCAGGAGGGGGTATAGACATGGGCTGGTATCCTGAGTGGAGGCCCTCAGTGGTTCCATGATAGGGTTGAAGGAAGGGATTCAGCAGCCTCTATGCATGTCTAAAAAAGTCACAGTCCAAGAGGATAAAGTAATATGCTGGATGCAGATTTATTATTGCGAAGGTGGAGAGCCAAGGGTAACACAGAATGAGAAAAATTCCCAGGTGCTTTAAATCACTTAGATTCTTCCTCAGGGTTGGGGGAGTGTTGCCAAGTCACACATAACTTTAAATAGGTCTAAAAGCAGCTGAAATAAATTAGCTGAGAAATGTTAAGTGACCTTGAGCAACACTGGGTCTTGCAAGAAGAATGGTTAAAATCCATTGTTCCTAGACAGAAAAAAAATTTATTTTTGGACTTTTCAACTGATGTATAATCAACACTTTATACCTACCATCCTAGACTATTTCTTGCTTGAAGAACCCCAACTCTTAAATATGTATTTTGAACTTTCTGGATTTACATAGATTTTTAGGCATAGATGTCTACCTAAAAGTACTGTTTATATCTAACTTATCTCACTTTGCACTGTGTTTTGCACTAGGATTTTGTATATAACAGCATTTATTATATATATATATATATATATATATATATATATATATATATATACTGTTTTGATAATGGTATGTTTGTATGTAGCTATTATTTTGCATTCTAATGGAGGTCAGCAGTGCTGCTCAAGGTCACTTAACATTTATCTGCTAATTTATTTCAACTGCTTTCAGACCTATTTAAAGCTACCTGTGACTTGGTAACACTGCCCCCCTGAGGAAGAATCTAAGTGATTTGAAGCACTGCAGAGTTTTCCTCGTTCTGTGTTACCCTTGGCTTTCCACCTTCGCACTAATAAAGCTGCACTGAGCATATTACTTTATCCACTTTGAAAGTGGCATTTTTTTCAGTTTGTTGTGCAGTGCATTTCCTGGATTTTATACTGGCACTTATTTGTGCAGTGCATTTCCTGGGTTTTTTACTGGCACTTGTTTGATTCAGTGCTGCATAATTGTATGTTTTTGCTTGAGCGCTAGTTTGCTCCATTCTCCTCTGCATACATGGGTATACCCTGATATGAGTGTGAAGCCTGTTGTATATGGTTACATTCATACATCTATATGGGTGGCTTGCATTACAGTCCCTCTTTCCTGCTCCATCCCCACACAGTCACACAGATGCATGGTATTTGGTACTGTTAGAAAGCATTGTGCCTGCACAGCTTCAGGAATTATTTATTGTATCTGTAGGTGTCCAACCCAGGATGCACATCACTCAGCCCCATGTGCAGTGGGTCGCTGTGCATAGGGCCAAAGTTATTTCATACATTGGGCCTGATGTGTGTAAATATTCCTTGACAGTGGGATTACTACCATTTTGTAGTTTATATATACATAGGCCCAGATATTCAAACTGCACCCAAAATGAGCTCAACAGCAGGAGCAAGCACAAACCGATTACGCATATGTGCAACAGGTGCGATATTCAAACATGGAGCAGAACAAATTAGCAAGCAACCAACGTCCTGAATATCGCACATACTGCGCCCATAGCACAACCAGGGAGGAGAAGTTGAGCAGAAATACAAAGGCGCTATGGCTAAAACCAGGTAGCCCAGCTGAGTAGTCCAGAGGTGCCATAGCGACAAGCAGAGCCCCCAGAGCAATGGAACTGCACATCCAGGGAGGCAGGCTAGGCCCACCACCAGCCATGCCACACATGGGCACAGGAACACACTGCAGAACCAACACCACACCTGCACACCCCAAGCACAGCATCACTGGGGGTGGACGGATGATCTACTGGCCCATGGGGACAAGCCAACAAAAGCATAGCAGAGCCATGACACCCCAGCACAACCACTGGCAGGCTGAGAGTGCCACACAGGGGTTGACAACCACAGTGCACATCAGCCCCTGTACGCACACACACACCCTGCACTGTGACCCCAAGACACCCTATGTGCAGTGACGAACTGCAGAAACCATGCATCCCCCCCAGCACACGTCAACCCCGTGCAGCACAGAAGCCTACAAGCCAGACACACCCTGTGCACCCAGCAGTGGGTGGCAGCAGATGGCAAGACCAACAGAAAGTCACAGCGATGCTGGAGATACCTCGCCATGCACACACACGCACACACACGCACATGCACACACACGCACACACATGCACACACACACACACACACACCCAGGACCATACCACCCCAGATGGCATGTACACCCCTGCAACTGAGCACCCATAGCCAGCTGCAAATCAGAGACCAACACAGTATTCATATCAAAATAGAAATGTATATTTAAATATAGTACAGAACCAAAACAAAAAAAACTATTTACAAGGGGGGGGGACGGGTACAAGGTAGGGGTGTTCAAGGGGTAGGGATGAAAAACTTGGAGAGGGAAGGCAGGGTGGTAGGGATGGGAGAAGTGGGAACGGTAATATAATCTATAGGCCAGCCGGCTGCTCGTCCTCTGCCTGATGACACCCCATCCTGTGCCACCTTCTCCGAAGGCCATGGCGCCGGATGGACTGCAGGATGGCCTGGTTGTCCACCAACAGTTGTCTGAGGCCCCGAACATCCCGACCAATCCTCCTGAGAACCTCGAGGCCTAGGAAAAGGGGAACACAGTCAATGGCTGTGACTGACCACAACCCTGAACACCACCAACCTGCAAGCATATAGCCTAATGTCCTCAGACCTGTGATGGCATGCACCCACCCACAGTGAACATGCACATGGCCATCACAAACAGGCGGCACCAGCTATGCGCACCACTGCACACACACACTGCCCATGTCCATCACAGCACAAACAAGGCTGTCAAGGACGTGGCAACATGGTGCGATGCCAGTTACACAGCTATGTGCCCAGTGCATGCCTGACCACTAGTGACGCATACACAGACGCATGTGATATTGACAGTGATGCATGTCACCTGTGTCATGCATACATACATAGATACATAGACAGTGTTGGCAGATAATGGCCTATGGCCAACCCAGTTCGTCCATTTGAGCTTGTAAGTTCACTTTGTTTTCCTAGAAGTCTGTTGCCCTTACCCTGACCTCCACAAGTCCTTTATGTCTATCCTGTGCATTCTGAAATCCGTGATTGTTTCAGCCCCCACCACTTCCTCTGGCAGGGTGTTCCACTTGTCCACCACCCGTTCTGTGAAGAAATTCTTTCTCATGTTTCCTCTGAATCATCCTCCCTCCAACTTCATCCCATGCCCTCTAGTTCTGGAACATGTTTTTCACTTCAAAATAGTGTTTTCCTGCACCCTGTTCCTCCCTGTAAGATACTTGTATGTCTCTATCATATCCCCTCTCTCCCTCCTCTCCTCCAGGGAGTACATGTTCAGTTCCTTCAACCTGTCTTCATAGGACTTGTGATGCAAGCCATGCACCATCTTTGTTGCCCTCCTCTGAACCTTCTCTGCCCACTCTACGTCCTTACGTAGGTATGGTCTCCAGAAATGTACACTGTACTCCAGGTGGGGCCTCACTAGTGTCTTGTATAGTGGAATTATGATCTCCCCTTTCCTGCATGGTTGTATTGTGCAGGGCTAGTGGTCTCCCCCCCCCAGCATGCAATAGTATCCATGAAGTCATGATACTCACACTGCTCAAGCAGCTGTGTCTGCTGCTGTTGCTGCTGCTGCTGTTGCTGCTGCTGCTGCTGCTGCTGCTGGGGTGCAACACCTGCTGGCACCGGGGCCCTGGCACGGCCCTCCTCAACCCGGGCCTGCATCCTCACATCCCGGCCTGTGGGAGACATATGTTGAGACAAACATCAGTGTGACTCAAAAGCAGACTGCCCCCTGCCCCAGTTAGAGTGCCTGCCCACACAGACATACCCATTCATCTCACAGCTGCACACACTGACACAGCCTACCGTGGCCGAGCCATCACCTATGCACAGCCACCAAAACACACACACACCCCTACAGAGAATACAGGTGCATAGATGGTACACCCACCTGGCCTAGGAACCACGCCCCACCTGGCACGTGACTGCAGCCTCTCAATAGGTCTGATCCTCCGGAGGTCACCGTACCGTGCCGGCACTGCTCAGCAGACCTGCAGTCCAGTGACCCCACCAGGTCAGTGGCCACTTGATGCCACACCTGTGTGCAGGCAATGGTGAGGGGCACCTCACCATAAAGTGCCCCATAGTGGGGCTCTACTAGGGCCACCAAGTTGGCCAGTTCCAGTTAGCTCCAGGACACAGCTCTCCTCCTAGCCATGGTACCAACTTTACAGCAGGCAATATGGCACCCCGCTGCCCAGTAACCCCACATGGAGTTGTTGCACAATAGACCACCACAGGCTCCAATCGCGCTGTTCGAACAGCGCCGTCACTTCACATAGCGGTGTCACCAGACTGCGCAATAGGGACGTAAACATGTCAGGTGAACAGCGCCAGGGGGCAAAGGTCAGACACAAGGTCATGGGCAATGACGCAAGGCTACGCACAGCGCCATCTGATGTATAGGCATCCTGTGTGACCACCAGCCGCGCATTGTGCGCCACAGTGGACTATTGCGCAGTAGTGCACAGCGCCATATAGTGCCCATTGCTGTAGCGCCACTGGCACAATGGTGGCTATGGCCTGAATTGCCGATCGTGCCAGCACGCCAGCAGCGTGGCAGACGCTTGTGTAAGTTATCTGGGCATGCACAATGCAGTGTACCACACAGTCACAGATCTGTGCCATTGGCTCAGCCGATTCAACCGTATTGCGTAAAGAGCAGATTCGCTATATTCAGCCGACACATGCAAATCATCTGATCAGCCATTCAAAGGTGCAGTGGCATGATTTGCATGTCATTATAGTTGCTCCACTCCTAATTTGCATGCATTGAGCTATAAATGTGCAACATTGGGCTGCCCTGGCCAGATTCGGTTACTGCAGGTGAGAGGTGAGTTGCATGCTGTGTGATGTTCTGGACAATGGTCATGGGAAAATGCTGTAGACTGCACAGTGACAGGTATCCACTTCCCCATACAGATCGCCATGACCGAGCAGAGCCAAGGTGAGGGTGAGGATGGTGGGTGTAGGAGGAGGCCCAACTTTACAGCAGCAGAGACAGAGGCCTCTTCCAGGCTACCTGGATGAGGAGCCAGTACTGAGTGGATGGAGGGGCACCCCTCAGTCCCGTGTGGCTGCATGGGAGGGGGTAGCTCGGGCCGTTAACCTGCACGGAAGCCACCAGCGCTCTGTGCAGGAATGCAAGAAGAAGATGGGGACAGACTGCAGAAGGTTGAAGGAGAAGGTGGCAGCCTTCAGGGCGGCACGTGCTGGCACTGGCGGGGGCCCGCCAGTGGTGTTGGAGCTGACCCCGACTGAGGAGACACTGGTCGCATCCATGCAGCGGAGCACTATTGAGGGCATACCAGGAGGTGGATTCCAGACAGGTGGAAGCCCATCACTGCACGGTATGACATGGTGGTGGTGTTGGGGGGGTTGGGGGGAAGGTTGTTCACATGCACTCACATGTCCTCTCTTTCTGTTACAGATCCAGTTCGTCTTCAGAAGACAGTGGTGGTGGGCCCAGGCAGTGATGATGACCTGCTGGACATGGAGGAGGGTCCATCCACCTCTATCACCAGCCAGCAGGCACTGCAGCAGCATGCACACTGGGCCACCAACTCTGGTGTTGGTGATTCGGGTGTGAGGAGTGCACAGCCTGCATCTCAGCAGTCTGGTATGCAAGCATGCCAGCACGCTGTGACTATGGCTGCAGCACGTACCTGCACCATTGATGATGCAAGGACTGCAATGGGCAGTGATAGGTGTGTGTCCCATGACGGACTCACAGCAGGCCAGCACATGCCCCTGGGCCTTTCTGGTTCCAACTTGTGTACCAGCATGCTGGCACAGTCCCATTCTGTGCCTGTCAGCACCAGTGGGGCAGCACCGGTGGCTGTGCAGGTGTCTGGCACTGTTGCCAGCACAGCGGTGGAACGAGTGGACCCTGGGGCACAGCGGTTGGAGAGGCAGCAGCAGCAGTCACCCACCAGGTCTGGGGGTACAGTGTCAAGCGATGGCACATGTCCACCGCCCTTTGATCTTCCCATTCCTGGTCCTGGTGAACAGCGCCCACCCTCAAGGGGGTGCATCAGGACCTTCCACACCCTGGGGACAGGATGCGCTAGCACAGTACCCATTGAGGAGCACACCGCCTGCTGCAGGAATCAGTACAGCTGCAGAGGCAGGTTGCAATGTCCGTGGAGGCACTGTCTGTGTCTGTGGAGCAGCACAGCAGGGAGTGTGCTCTGGACCGTGCCGAGCTGGTTCGTATGCAGACGGATGTGACCGCCACCATTGACAGGCTGACCCAGGCAGTGGTCTCTGTCATGGATGCATTGGGCACACAGTCAAGTGCCCCTGTACTGCACACCCCACACAGTTCACTCTCCACTCCCCGTTCCCGGCGTCATGCGACACCAGGCCTGTCGACCCCGGGTTCTGTTGTGGCCATCCCGAGCACCCCTTGTGCAGGTTTGTTTCTGCATGCTGCAGACCCCTGTGTGGGCAAGGTCGCGTTCGCACAGTGGGACCCCTGGTGGTGCAACAGTACCACCCCATGTGGCCCCTGCTCAGCCTGCCAGTGCTGTTGGGTCACGGCGGGGCCGCCCACGCATCCGCGGTGGCCATGGGACAGTGCTACATGACTGAGCTGTCTCCCAGTGCGGGCCCCTGTCTGGTGCTGCCATGTGTGCAATGTGTGTCATGGTGGTGTGCACTGCTGGGTGCTCTGCTCACCACGCCGACAGGGACCACCTGCACACCCTCCCAACTGCTGTCCACAGGTGTGTGCATGATGATGCCTGCATTGTACTGTACACCAAGATGCAAGGGTGCCCAGCATCAGACACATCGATTTGGACAGTACAGGTGGTGGGGTGGTCGGTGGTGCTGTGTGTTAGCAATGTCGGTTCTGCTGTGCTGTGCATCTGCCCATGTACGGTCTGTGCCTGGTGTGTGTGTCCATATGAGTGCTCACCCCTCCTGATGGTGTGTTTGTGCCTGGAGCCTCCATCCCTGACCATCATGCACCCCTGGTGTGTTCCCTGTGTGCCTGTGGTTTGCGCATGGACAGTGTTGGTTGCACATGTCCCCTTGACTTACCTGTGTTGTGCATAGTGCTCCTCTGTGATGGTGTCCCGGTGCAGCTGGGCCTGCCAGATCAGTTGGGGATCCCGCCGTCCTGGGGGGCTGCTCATCACCATCAACACCGGCGCCACTGGCGTCCCCATCGCTGTCCCCCTCTTCAACCTGTACGGCTATCCCATAGTCTTTGGCCATGTTGTGCAGGATGCAACAGGCCAGGAATATCCCACAGGCCTTTTGGGGGCTGTACTGTAGGGCACCGCCGGAGGTGTCTAGGCATCAGAAGCATGCCTTGAGCATCCCAAACACCCACTCTATGATGTTGCGTGTGGAAACATGTGCCTCATTATAGCTTTGCTGAGATGGGGTCATGGGGCGCCGGTATGGTGTGAGCAGCCAGGGACGGAGTGGGTATCCGCTGTCACCTGTGTGGAGATAGTGGAGATCAGTCTCATGTTCAGGTCCATATTGGCCATAGCCCTGTGTGCCACTACCATGGCACCTGTGGCATTCCCACCCTTGCCCCGAGTTTGCATTCCATACATGTGTACTCACCCACTAGATGGCCTGTGGGGATGTCCCCACTCTCAAATCGATGGCACAGCACAGACTGATACCATATGAAGGCATCATGTGCTCCGCCAGGGTGTGTGGCACAGACATTGATTATGCACCCAGTGGCATCACACACCACCTGGCAGTTGGCACTAGAGAATCCCTTTCTGTTCTGATATGCCAGCCCATCGGGGCCAGGTGGCATGCGAATGGCCACATGGGTGCAGTCTATGGCCCCTAGCATGCCAGGCATACGTGCTACCCTGTGGAACTCCTGCATGTTTGCTGTACGCTCTGCCACGGTGCTGGGGAGATGGATGTACTCTGCAGCATGTGGCAGCAGTGCGCTGAGGAATTGGGTGAGGATGCGTGACGTGGCTGACTGTGTGATGCCTGTGGTGTCCCCTGTTGGCCTCTGGAAGGTGCCCGTGGTGAGCAGGCACATGCAGGCTGTCACCTTGGTCTCCACCGACAAAGCGTGACTCGGCCGTGAGGGTGCCTGCATCACATCACTGCACAGCTCACAGAGCCATCTCAGTATTGCCCTGTTCAGGTGGTACCGCCCACGCATCTCACATCTGTGTACAGCTCAAAGCTGATGCGGCACGGTACTGCCTGTTGGGGCATACCACCATGGGCCCTTCCACGGCCACGCCCCCTGCAGCATGCATTCTCACCCTCATTACAGCTTCCATGTGGAAGCTGGCACTGTCCATCTCCCTGGCTTCTGCCCCCGGCTGGTGTTGCTGTGTTACCCCCGCTGTCCTCACTGCTACTTCCACTGCACCTGGCATCCCCCACTGGCCTCTACAGCCTATGGCCCACGCTTTCCTTGCCTGCCCTAGCCTGTCTGTCTGTCTGTCTGTCTGTCTCTCTCTCTCTCTCTCTCTCTCTCCCCACTTGGCAGCCTTGTAGCGTTCTGCACTGCTTCTTGAGCCTTTTTATTTTGGCTCATTTTCCGCTAATCTTAATTTCCGGCTGTGGCTTTACGCGCATTGCGAAAAGTCTTTGAATATCGCATTGCAGTCTTTATGCATGGATCCACCCCTTCGGTTGCGCATGCCTTCATTTTCATTGCGCTGTTGCTCAGCATGTTTTCGGGGCTCAACTGCCTCCTTCTGAATATCGCTAAATGGTGATTTTTAGTTTATGACAAGAACCTTGTTGCTCATGGCTAACCCTTTTGAATATCCTGGCCATAATGTTTAAAATGTTAATAAATGTCTAATACTTTTAAAAAGCATATTTAACAATTAAACTAAAAATCCCTCCATTTGAAAAAGTGAAACAATCAGTTTTTGTTTCAAAACTTCAGCATGAGGATCATTTGGGGTTTTGTGGTCCACATGAACAAACAAATCTTATGACAGACTAGTTAAATCAGCACTGATGCTTTATAAACCAGAAATGAGGAGGTCTCAAATACTATATATCCTGTGACAGTAAAGAAGATCAATGTATAGGTTTGCAGTATAGTTTGTCAGTTTGTTCTTGCTACATGTATTAAAATTCACTGGAACTTATAAGAGGATGAAAAAGTAATGAACTTGTTGACCAAAATTACTATGGGAACTGTCATTGCTCTATACTCAAGAAACGTTTAATAGCTGGCATTTGAATGCATAGAAAATAATTATGAGGTTGCTTCATCTAACAGCAATGCAAAAATGACAAGTGATTGATAAAATTCGTGGTGAAGTTTTAAATAAATTATTATTCTACCACCTAAATCAGTGACAACATGTAATTTTCATTTGCAGTACCAGCTATAATTTTCTTCACTTATGCTGGAGAAGGAGAAATGTTGTACCTTACTGGGCTAGTTTTAATAGTTTAAAAAGGATGAGCTGTCAGGCTCTACAGACTTGAAAATGTCACCAAATCCTAAATCATTTATATCAAGGCTAAGCTAAAAGGTTACTTTCTATTATGGTCAGTCATTTCCTGAACCTAGCTGTGCAATCCTGCTGACATCAAACATCATAAACAAAATGACTTATCACACCTGCCAATCCAATAGCATTCCTAAAGCAATTAAGCAATAAGGCCAGGGGTTATGTTAATGGTCTGTTAATCACCCACAATGGGTGTATTATTGCACAAGGCATAGCTGAGTACCACACGCCACTAGAGGATGATTAACTGACCATTAACATAACCCTTGGGAGTGTCTTATAGCTATTAACATAAGGAATGTTTTTTTTAAAGTGTTAAACCTTGTTCAGCATATGGCTAGGCACTACATGAATGTTACTAAAATATTACTACAGTATAAGGAAGATAGAATGCTTACAGCCAATGAGAAAGCTTTACTTCTCAGACTCTTTTTGTAATAACTCTAACATTTTCCTTTAAAGAAAAGCATTACATTTTGTAGTATTTGATCTGTTAAGAATGAGTTTAAGATTATTATGTATGTATGAAGGGGAGCTAAACTGTGCCAGAATTTGACAAAATCATGCGTTCTTAAAATTACTAAACTGACATTTAAATAGCAGTACTTTTAAAGGTGGCAGGAAACAATTTTAAATACTTTTATATTTCAGCAGTTCTTTGCTTATATCCTTAAGTCAAGTTTGGTTGACTGAAACAGCATGCCATGGTTTTGTGTTCCTTCGAAAAGGATTTGATTATTTTAAATACTGTTATATAGCATGCTAAGCATTTTGCTTCTTCACTATCATGGCCCAATTTTGAGTCAAACTCTCAGGCACAATGTGTTCAAAATGGCCATTTTGCACCTGTGCAATGTTTGTTTATTGGGTTCACCTCCCAAGTGCTGGAAAAGTTGATTGCTAGCACAGTAAAAATGGATGGATTTTACAATGCTAAGGGCTTTTCTCAGCACAGTGTATCTTTCTCAAAAAGGGGCCACTTGACAAAGCAGTCAGAGAAATTTTTCACAAAACCAGATTTAGTAGTTACCGTATTGGTCCTTGCAAGAATAGATCCAGAAGCAAATGATTTGATACCTTCTAATAGACCAACATAGATGTAACAACAAGAACAAAGTGCTCTAGCTTTTGGACAAACCATTCCTTCTTCAGAAGCTAATGGCAGTTGTTTAGAAAATACAATACTTTTAACAGCTAGATCATGCAGAAAAAAACAGAAAAAATCCCCATTGGTTTAAAATACTCATTTAAAAAATACAGAAGATGATGTCAGAGAAGTTTAATGTTAAACTTCTCTGACATCATCTTCTGTATTTTTAAATGAGTATTTTTAAACCAGTGGGGATTTTTTCTGTTTTTTTCTGCATGATCTAGCTGTTAAAAGTATTGTATTTTCTAAACAACACCATTGAGCCAAGGATCATTTCCAGGAGTGACCTGGTGACAAGGGTACAAGTGGAGAAAATAACAACAATCAGCAAGGAGCATAAATTAACAAGACAGCAAGCAAGGGTCAGGGTTACAAAACACAAAAACAGTGCAATACAAAAAAGCAACAGTAGCAGGATTATAAAACACAAGCTATTTAAAGTGCAAAATGGAGTAACAGAAGGTGAATACTACAGGGTAAGCAAATACCCCCATAAGCAAAAAAGCACTGTCAGCAACTACCCCCGTAAGTGAAAAAAAGCACAAGATGCAGGCTAACTTTGCTTGCAACAGGCATAACAATAAAAAGTTTCAAGAACATTAAGGAGGTAACAAGAGGGAGTGGGAGAAGGAATCAACAAAAAAAGATACAGAAACATTAAGGAGATAAAGATTAGGGACACTGAGAGCATGGCTGGAGAGGTAGGAGTCTGAGAAGCCTTCTGAAGTAAAAGAGGGATGAGGATTGATGAAGATCAGGGTTTAGTTCATTCCAGACTGAAGGGAAATGGAATGAGAAAGCAGATTGCCCAGAAACAGAGTTAGGGTGAGGGATAGAGAAGGTACAAGGGACTCTGTGATGAAGGGTGTAATTTGAGGAGGTGGCTTGAGAGAGGTGGGAGGAGAGATAAGAGGGGAGGGTACCAAACAAGAATTTAGCAATGAAACAAGCGCAGTGAACCCAGTCTCCTGTGGGGCTAGGGAGGAAGTGTTAGGGCAGAATAAAGAAGACAGTGGTGAGTAAGTGGGGGAGAGGCTGAAGCAAAGTAGGAGTTTAACAGGATATTGAGTCTGCCTAAAGAGGCCTGAGAAGCAGTGCAGGCAGGAGGATGGGGAAAAGGCACCATCCGTAATGACTACTTTTGCTCTGTCTTCACCATGGAAGACAGCAGGCCCTTTCCAGACAGTGGCATTGAAGCAGCCACCAAGGGGGTTTCAGAGATGAGGCAGACAGTATTTACCAGCAAGAGGCTTCAGAAAGGGTTAGCAGCCCTTTAGATTGATAAGGTCCTGGGACCTGATGGGATGAATGCAAGGGTGATCAGGGAGCTGGCAGCTGAACTAGCTGAACCTCTGGTAGAGCTATTCAATAACTCATTACAGACTGGGGTAGTTCTAAAAGATTGGATGGTGGCAGACATGGTTCCACTCCACAAGGGAGGAGTCAAGAAGCAAGCATGGAGCTACTGACATGTCAGTCTCACCTCAGTTATACAGAAACTGATGGAGTCACTAGTCAAGGATGACGAAGTGGACTACCTGTAGAGCAATTGCCTCCAGGATAGTAAACAGAATAGGTATGTGGCAGGGAACTCTTGTCAGACTAACCTAATAGTTTTCTTTCACTAGGTGATGAGGACATTGGATTGGGGTGACACCATGGTTTACTCTGTTTTAATTTCATCAAGATCTTCAGCTCAGTGCCTCATAGGCAATTACTAAAAAAGATGAAGGATCTGGGGTGGCAAATGGGTAGAAAACTGGTTGACAGGGAAGTAGCAGAGGGTTGTGGTAAAAGGGGTCAAATATGAAGCGAGGTATGTCACAAGCTGTGTTCCACATTGATCTGTCCTGACGATAGTCCTCTTCAATATTTTCATCGGTGAAATAGGAGATGGACTCCAGGGCAAAGCTGTTTCTCTGTGCAGATGACACAAAGTTTTGTGGAATGGTCAACAGTGATGAGGGAATTAGGGAGAATAAGAGTGATCTGAATAGACTGGAGAAATGCCAAAAATTGCATGGTGATGCACTTAGGGAGCAAGAACTCCAGGAGGGAGTACTGGATGGGAGGGGTTAAGCTGAGAACTACAACTGAGGAAAGCCTGGGAGTCATCATTAGTGACACACTCAAACAATCAAACCAATGCAATAAGGTCTTTAGTAAGCCAAACTGGATGTTGGGATGTGTTGGGAAGGATGTCAGCAGAAGAAAAGAGATACTATTTCTTCTTTATATATCAATGGTAAGGCCATACCTAAAGTACCTAGAGTACTATGCCCCATTCTGGAGTCCTCAGATCAGGAAAGATAAGGCAGACTAAAGGCAGTGCAACAAAGGGCAACCAGCAGGACATAGGGACAGCAGGGCACATCATCTGAGGATTGTTTCAAGGCACAAACCATGTACTCACTTGAGACCAGACCAGAAAGGGGTGATATTATTGAGAACTTCAAATTCCAGAAAGGAATAAATAAAGTGAACTGCTATGAGTTACAGTATTTAGCACAGGTTCAAGATTATTGGGTCAAGAGTGGAAACTGACCGGAGGAGGGTTCAAGAGGGATATGAGGAAGAATTATTTTATGGAGGGTTGGTAGAACCTTGGAACAGTCTTCCAGCTGAGGTATTAGGAACCAAAACCATAAATGGTTTCAAGCACGGCTAAGACAGAGTGAAGGCTATAATGGCTACACAGAGGAAGTTTAGCAGGAAGGAGAATGGAGAGGGGTAGTGAGGGCTAGTACTATTGATGGCAATTTTATCCCTAGGGATAGACAATGGAACATAGGCAGGCTGGATGGAAAATGTGTCTTTTTCTACCAGCACCATCTATGTTTCTATGTCAAGATAAGGCATAGTAAGGATTAAGAAGTCAGAAACACAGACAAGTGTAGCTATAAGCTCCTCCTAAGAAATACTGGAAAGGGGTGCAATGGAGAAGCAACTTGAGGGTTAAACAATCAATGTGAAAGTGTGGGTACTGATATCATGCAATGCCCAAGAAACAATAGAAGAAACAGTCATAAGCAATATATGGTATAACCCTAAGGCCCTCATCTGTTATAGAAATGCAACCAAAATACTTTTCTAAGTCAAAATGCACAGTTCAAAAGAAAAGTGGACTGTCCAACAGTAGAAAATGAACTGAGTGTTTTGAGTCAATATCATTGGAGTCTATTCACTGCACGGTCTATGCAGAGTACCCTAATTTATCGATTTTCATAATTTGAAATAATAATCTTATTTTCAAAGTTAACACTTTAATGCAGTTTTTTCCTTTGGAACGGCAAGGATTGCTTGGCCATGGAACACCATTCCCTTAGAATCATCTAAACTGCACTCAGTGTTGTTATTTAACATGACATGTCTGTCTGCTGCCAAGTAAAAAAAAAATTGTAAACAAAAATAAATACATCTCAGATTAGCAAAGTACTCATACTATCAAACTACAATGGTGCTAAACCTCATGAAGACTATCAGTAATCTTACTCAAACATAGCACACTGAGCCTGAGTGAGCTGCAAACACAGATGGCATGTCAAAATCATAAAATGCAGGTACACTGTATCTCACTGTTGGAAGAATTCTTCATTTTAGTCGGGCTCCTTTACAACTATCTCTGGAGCATCACATCTTGCTTGAAATCATACCTAAAATATTCAGAATAATATATGCAACTTGACTGCAATAAAGATTTCTACTAAGAAAGCTGGCTGAGTTTTATAATTTTGGAGTGCCACCTCCACCTGTACTCAGTATTTGCCAGGCACAGCATTGAACTGAAACTGCATTATGCATAAGTAGAACAAACAGTTGTATGAAAATATAGTAGCAGTTTGCTATAATGAATAATAGATACTTCAAGAGGTTAAATAAAACTGCTTACATACCTGAATACTGAATCTTCTTGTTGCAACAGCTTTCTATGTGCACCTCTCTCTCTCTCTCTTTGAACATGTGTTAAATACTGTAATCCTGGATTTCAGATTCAAGCTATACAAAAAAGCTGGCAAATACCATGTACTCCACTGTAAAACTGGCCAAGAAAATCTTATAAACTCATTGGTTGATGCATGTCACATGACTTGATTTTTTTCTGATAGCTGCACATCCCACCAGAACTACATACGTTTTAAACAAATAAAAGATCATTTTATGAGTGGAATAACACACTCTAGGGCATGTAGTCATAAGGGAATAGTGCACTTTTCACATGGTCATGGCACTCAGCAATGCCTTATGCCTAACATCCACTTGAGGCATGCATTTTTCGCTTTTAACTGCATGCACTGCCTTGTGATTTCCCCTACAAGTTGGACTGTGACACTGAGGAATGCTTTAGTCAACAAGGTGGATGCAGACACAATTGTGTGTTGCTTCTACTTACATGTAACTGTGTCTGTGTATGTCCACTCTATTTTCAAAAAGATCCATCTGCCTGAGCCAAACAGTTATGATTTGAGACAATCTGCATCAAAGAAATGATGCAAAATCAGTTAATGCCATTTTTACAGCTGCAGGAGGAAGAGCACTGCAGACATCTTGCCGTCACTGGGGAAAAAGGGCACTTCAGACTCCCACCGAAGCACAATCTTGGAGTTGAACCATGATCCTTCCACTACTGAAATCACTCTGCTGGGGGGGGGGGAGTGGAGAAGGAATTCCTTTCCTACATGCAGCATTCTCATGCCAGCTCCAATTACAATCAGTGGATACGCTCAGTGTAAACAGCACAGGAAGCTGTTTTTTTTGTCTTAAAGAACACGTAAACCCTCTTTTTACATATTTTTATCTAAACAATGCTCTGTTGGCAGGGGTGTAGTGCGCCAATACTTCTTAAAGTCTTCAATGATAGTTTTTTTATCTAGTTCTCCAAGCAACAGTCTTAAATCAGCAACTGAACAGTTATTGAAGCACAGCTGTAAGGGAACTTTCTTTTACAGCTTCACAGCTGAATTGCTTCACAGACTTTATTGGAGCATAAGGTGATTTGAGATCGGGTTTTGGCTTGTGGCAGTGTGGTCACTGGGCTGGGATAGGCAGACAGACATTGCGATGATCCTCCAATTGAATAAAATAGGCAGTCTAATTTTTTATGAAATCTGTTTGTTTGCTAAGTTAAAGTTAGTTTCCCTACTTAGGTAAGTAAAGATAATGTAACCCTCTGTCCAGTTTTTGTATTGACAATCCTGTGTAAGAATTTGGGTGGTTACACTTTATTTGCATTTGTGAGGAGTTTATTTGGAAATACTGCTTGATTGATAATAAAGTGACATTTTCTTTGGTTCCTGTGTCTATTGGCTATCGTCCCTCTTCGACTTGCAAGGTACTGTAAGCTCCGATGGTGCTGGTGGGTGAGGGGTTGAAAAAGAGAGAATGAGGCTTCAGTTTGGTTTACTTCTTTTAGCCAGAGTCTCCTCTGTTTAGTACTATAATCAAACATGTAAACAGTAAGATAGAGTAACTATGACATTAAACTGGGATACTTTGACTGGGTGACCAGGGAAGTGGATCGGGGGGAGTGGTGGATGTGGCCTACCTGTGTTTCAGCAAGGCCTTCAACACCAATCCACATCAGAGGCTTGTATACAAGCTAGGCAGCCTGGGAATGGGCCTCAAGGTGTTAAACTGGGTTAGAAATTGGTTGAGGGATAGAACACAGTGGGTGGTGGTAAATGGAGCTCAATCCGAGGAGAGGAAGGTGACCAGTGGGGTGCCACATGGATCGGTTCTGGTGCCAGTCATATTCAATGCCTTCATAAGAGACATTGCAGAGGGGCTGGAAGGAAATATGTGCCTCTGCAGATGACATTTAGATCTGCAACAGGGTTGAAACTCCGAGAAGGATGGAAAAATGAGGTGGGACCTAGGTAAGCTAAAGGAATGATCAAGAGAGTGGCAACTAAGATTCAATGCAAAGAAGTGCAAATTCATGCATTTGGGGAACTGGAACCAAGAGAAGACATACATGATGGGGGGAGATACTGACTGACCCCCCCAAACAGGTAAGGGATCTGGGGATAATCATATCAGATGACATAAAGGAGGCCAAACAATGTGACAATCCTGTGCAGAGAGCCAGTAGGGTACTGGGGTGCATAGGGAGAGGTATCACCAGCAGAAGAAAGGAAATCATGATGCCTCTGTACAAATCCTTAGTGAGACCTCATCTGGAGTACTGTGTCCAGTTCAGGAGGTCACATCTCCATAAGAACATAGACATGGTAGAGGCAGTACAGAGAAAGGCAACATAAATAGTGCAGAGCCTGCACCAAAAGTCATATGAGGAGAGAATAGAGGAGTTCAATATGTATACTCTGGAGGAGATGGGAGAGAGGGAAGATATGATAGAGACCTTCAAATATCTCAAGAGCATAAATAAGGTATAGGAGGGTAGCATCTTTCAGAAAAAGAGATGCCCTAGAACAAGGGGTCACAACATGAGGCTGGAAGGGGGTAGAATAAGGAATAATTTGAGAAAGAATTTCTTCACAGAAAAGGTGGTGGATGCATGA
Source organism: Neoceratodus forsteri (assembly GCA_016271365.2). Lineage (NCBI taxonomy): Eukaryota > Metazoa > Chordata > Ceratodontiformes > Ceratodontidae > Neoceratodus > Neoceratodus forsteri. The sequence continues at coordinate 1,103,160,000 of CM028131.1, forward strand.
AACAGTATCCCAGTGGAGCTGGTGGGGCAACTTCGGTAGGGGAATTCAGGATACACATGGGGAACCCTAATGATAGGAAAGGAAACAAAGCTAAAGACCAAGTAGGGTCTATGGTTTTTGAAGCAGGTAGATAAAATGGGCAGACTAGGTGGGCTTAGCTGTCCTTATCTGCCATCAAATTTCTATGTTTCTGTTCAGCAATAATGCGCAACAGAGTGTGTGTTGTGCTGCGATAACGTCACACCTGGGGTGGTTGTGCACAAGGCCGCAGGCCGAGTGCGTCCAATGACCCCAGAAGTGATGTTAGCCCAGCACAACACACACCCTGGAGTGCATTATTGCTATTATACAATGGCTTGTTTTGTTATAAGAAAATAAAATTTGAAAATATGTTTAAAATGTTTATTTTTTACTTTTTCTTGCTAGGGGAGGAACACCTATTGAAAAAAAGTCCTTAATTTCACTCTTGTCCAGCAGGTGGCACTGTCTGTACATAGTTGTGTGGATTCCCTATTCGGTCTCTCCTTGTGGCTGTGTTTGTGACCCCTGTGTCCCCTTGAGCTGGTGCTGTTTCCCCCATCCTGTTATACAGGTGCAGTGTTACAGAAGGAGTCTACATTAGTTTTTAAACTGGTCTTCCATTTTTTTATTTTTTTGAATGAAGTGATGAACCTACATGAACAAACCGACCGAACAGTTAAGTGCAATCACATTGTGTTAAACTGAAGTCGGGACCAGGGGCAGAGAGGAACAAAAAGGGTCTGTCTGTACCATTTTTTTATCTGTTAATTTGATGTTAACTAAAAAAAGAAAGTGAGTGGCATGACAGGAATGGAAGGATATGTCTTCTGCCGAGCAGCTGTGCAGTGTGGCAGTGAAGCATGCATGCACTACCACAGTCGTGATGCCTACAGGCGGATGGAAAAGCCATTTGGAGCTACAGCTTTATTAGTTCTGCAGATTAGTTATTTATTTATTGAATTTTGACCGGGTAAGCTCACTGGGCCTAGAAGTCCCTTTTTCAGGAGTGACCAGGGGGAGGAAAGATACAGATGGTAAGCAACTGAAACTGAACCAGATTAAGCTGTTGGTGGTATTTTTAGTGAGTGGGAGAATTTGGCCAGGACACCCTACATATTGCAAATGAGAGAAAGAGAGAGGCATTAAGTATTTAGTGTGAGTGAACCGCGCCCAGCAGTTACAGTCTCTACAGTACAGTGAAACCATTCAGTTCAGGGGAATCAGTCATTTACGTGGATGTCGATGGGGATAACTTATGGCTGTTGTGAGGAGTAATCCTGGTAACGGCTGATGCGGTCATCTGTGTGCTGAGACTAAACCCATGATGTTGCACTGGGAAAACATCACAGGTCCAGTCACAGTCTGACCAATTGCAGCCCAAGATTCTTTCCTGCCATTGTATAATGAAGAAATAATGCATGACAGGGTGTGGTATATCATGGGACAATGTCACACTTCGGGTGCATAATGAGGCACAATGTTGCAGGCCGAGTCCCTCATGCATCTGAAAAGTGATAATATCCCATGATATACCACACCCAGGAGTGCATTATTGCTATTATGAACTGGTTTAAAAGTTTTAGGTAGTTTATTAAGCAATATATTTTTTAATATTTTTTAATTACATTTCTGATGTATATCTTTTCTTAAAAAAGTCCTCAATTTCTGCTTTATGCACTAGGTGGTGCTGCTGTATATACTGACTGATATGTCAGCCTCCAAAGCTCTCATTTTGCTATGATATCTGTTCTGTCTCTCTCTCAAATGTCTCTCTCTGCCTGTCTGTCACATCAACCCCACCCCACCACACATACACACATATGCAGAAGATGATCATGGCAGTGAGTGGGGAGATAGAAACTTTCAGCTTCATTAGTGTTACTTTTTAAATAAAAAAAAAAAGAAACCTCACCAGGGTTCTATTCAGAGTGCCGGCACAGAGACATTTCAAAATTGCTCTGAAGTGCCAGAGGCTCTCGTGAACAGGCCATGACAATCGATTTCAGCTAGATGTATATTTTAATACTGTAATGAATACTAAAGTTGGAAAAGTGTGACTTTATTAGAAATGAGGACTCAGACTTCCAGAAACAGCGCTATGAAAAATGGAGCCACGATACTAGACATGCAGCTATGCATATGCAAATCCTATTGCATATTCATAGGTGCATGTCTAATATTGCCACTCTGCATTTTCACAGCGTGATTTCTAGAAGTCTGAGTCCTCACTTCTAATAAAGTCATACCTTCCTGACTTCAGCATTCATTCTAATATTAAATGATGTCTCTAAAGTTGGTTGTCATGACACGTCCATGAGCCTCTGGTACTTCAGCGCCATTTTCAAATGTGTCCATAGCGCTGTTGCTGGCTTCTGAAAAGAAGCAGAGGGATAGAGTTTTGCTTTCCAGATGCAAATGCATGAAAGACACTGCTTTTCTCTGATGTTGCCTTTCTGTGAAGCAGAGTGTGGGATGAGGAAAACAATGGCATTGGGGAAATGCTGTTCTTGAAACTGTGAGTGAGGAGTTGCTCGTAGCAACTGCAATTTCAGCGGGCTGTGTAGCTGCCAGTTGCCCTTGGATTGGTTTGTTGTGGGTGAGGAGGTTGGTTGCCAAAGGCTTTTTGAAGCAGTGAGGATTTAGTTAGATATCATCACGGCTTCAAAGACCTCTCATCCAATCAGCTTCTTCCCTTTTCAGCAGCCATCTCATAATTACCCTTAGCTGATACCTGTCCTGTGATGGTGCCTAATTATGCACTTGTGATAGCATGGATGTTGGAGTTGAATGCATTGCTCTGTTTTGACTTTTCATGTTGTCTTCTACATATCTTCTTGTGTGATATTTTTCTGTTTGTATTAAATGAAGCATTTGGCTGACATGGTAATGCTATGCATGTTTTGCTGCCCAAATGAACAAACATACTTCAGTGCCAAACATGTTTTCTTTCATACTGTTACAAATTAGAACAACAGTATCTTCAGGCTATAGGCAGACCTCTCTAACCCCCATGAGCTATTGTTTCATGGCTTTCGGTTCCACTTGTCTAAGGAGTATACAGTAGGCCCCCATATTCAGAGCTGGCCATGTGGGGTCTGTGGCATTTTATGCACAGCCTGCCTGGGCGGCAATATTCAGACAATTAGTTTGCTGCAACTGGAGTATTCAAACTGTCTAAATATGGGTCCATGTCTGTACAGTGCACAGCGACTATGTGCTATGCTGGCACAGACCCAGACTGAATATGGATGTTAAGAGTGCGGTGGAGGTAGTCTGGATCACATGGGAGAATGGCAGGGCTCCTGTGGGTCATATTTAGCCCCTTTGGGCATGAAAGGTGCTATGACCCATTTGCATGCCCATAATGGGCCTATTGATGTGTGCATGGCTCCCCCATTCTGTAGCTGTCTTACATGTTCCTTGTGGTCTAGTGGTCCCCCCCCAACCCCCATTTGCCTGTCTTGTAGCTGTCTCAAATATTCCTGCTGGTGTAGTGGTTCCTGTACCCCATGATTGACTTTCCTGTAGCTGTCTTGAATATTTCTGGTGGTATTGGGGTTCTTGCACCCCCAATCACCCATCCTGTAGCCGTCTTGAATATTTCTGGTAGTCTAGTGGTCCCCTTCCCCCACCCATAAGCGCATCTGATCCTCTGTCAGACCACCTATTCAAGACCCTTCTCCCCACAACCCCCCCCAGGTTACCTAAGCCAAAGTACAGCAGTAGTGACAGCAACCTGCATAGCCGTCTTCTCACCACCTTGGCCAGCCACCATTTGATTGTCTGTGAGCAATTATGAGTACAGTAGAAACAGCTGTTTATACAATACTTGTGATTGCTCAGAGACTTTCAGATGGAAACCAGTTGAGGTGGTGAACAGGGGGCTGTGCTAGTCATCACTATTGCTATAATTTGTATTATGAGACCAGGGCTAGGGAAGGTGCCTCTGAGGATGAATCAGGAGAGGGTCAGATGCCATTATGGGGGGACCACTAGACCACCAAGAATATACCAGACAGCTACTAAACAGGTGATCTGGACACTTGTACAATGTATTTTTTCAGGACAAATCAACTTACATGAAACATGTGCTTTTCAGTGGGGTTCTGTTGTACAGTCCTGATTTTACAGTTTTACAATGTATTTACACTGGATAGCCCAGCTGAGTTGTGACATCTAGTTTGCAGTGGTGTTCTCTTTTACCTAGTTTTTACACTGTATTTATCCATGATAGTACAGCGGAGATATAAGATATTTTATTCAGTGGGGTCCTCCTTTTATCCATTTTTGTAATGCATTTACCCAAGACAGACCAAGTGGGAGGTCATTTCTTATTTTCAGTGGGTACCAGCTTTTACAATGCATTTTTCCAGGACAGAGCAGTATAGTGCACTTATTTATCTAATTAACTTATTTAATGTGGCAAAGCAGTTGTGCATGTTTAAATGTCTTCTCCATGAAGGATTACTAACTTAATAACCTGGCAGTGATAACTTTGTTCTCATCTTGAAGCTGGTACTTTTGGTTCATGTGAAAGATGGATCTACAATCTGGAGAATGTCCTGCAGAAATCCTCTAACCCAGCGAGTTGGGTTAGCTTAACCTGTGTCACTGGAGGTGCTTCTGGTACTGTGCAGAGTAGAAGCAGGGAGCAGATGACTAGTCACACCATGTGAGCCTGTGAGGGATTCATTCTCACAAGTAGGGAGTTGGGACTGGGCCAGGGCTGAGTGAGTTAAGGGGTCAGTGCCAACAAAACAATATAAATTAATAACCAGTTTGGCTTTATCATAAAAGGAAAAATGAGGTAAGTGTGCTGTTTGGATTAATAATTTTTTTTGTACTGAATGGTCTTATCTGACAGCGAGGGGCTGGGCTGGGCTGTGTCCAGCGATTTGAGTGATCTCTCTTTCTCCCAGCTTACCCCTTGTTGTCAGCCTCCCATCCACCCGCTGTGAGTGAGCATAGAACCCAATGAAGTGAAGTCCACATGCATTTGATAGTGGATGGCAATTCTTCAGCATTAAAGCCTGTGCCGCATTTGGATGAGGCATTAGGTAATTTGTGATTTTTGGCTTTGGTGTCTGGGACAACTTCTGAGTGGTCGTGATGGTGAGATAAGCCACCACTGGCATTGTGCCTGCCCTTGCCAAGTGACTGGGCTGTGTACATGCCATATGACATGCTTGGCATTAGGTCATCATCTGTTACAGGTGGCTGAAACAATGATTTACTGCTGTTTGTAGGGTTTGTAAATACTTTCAGGACTGATCTAAAATGGAATGATAAACTGAGCTCCACCATTCCTCATCCTTCTCTCTCTCTCTCTCTCTCTCTCTCTTTCTCTCTCTCTCTAGAAACCAGATTTACAGAGGCAACTGTGAAAAAGTGAAACTTTCCAAACATGATAACCTACTCGACTTTTTGGTCAACTGAAACGTTTAAATTATTTCCCAGATTTTTACAAATAAAACATAATATGTTCACTAAATGGAGGCTGATGGCCTGGATGAAACAATTATGTATTTCTGAAATCACTGATTGTAACATACAGAATATGTATGTAATGTTCATCACTTCTGGGCTTGATTGAGTGCATAGTACTATATGGCACAGCTATTTTAATTGTTTTGTTATTAGTTTCATTTGATCCTTAAGCCCACATCTCCTTACCCTTCCCCCCAACAACCAGCACACACATTTGTATCTAAATTTGCTCTGTAAACCAACAGCTCGAGTGGTGCAAAACGTAACAGCTGTGTGCCTTATCCATTTGAATCACATAACCTGTCATACATAGAAATGCATTCCTCCCTTGCTCCCTCCCTTCCTGTGTCTAGGGGTACGGATGGAATATGTCCATGGGGAGTGGGCACCCACAGCAGTAGAAACACTTCCAGTGGCCATGCTACCCAGGCCCAGATGTCACAGACAGGGTCCCTTTTCCTCGCAGGTGCAAGATGAAAACAACAGGTTAATGCATATTAAACAGTTCCTTTCAATAATGGAATGTCCACATGAAACTTGAAGAAACAACAGGGGTCCCAAATTCATTAAACATAGTCACCCATAGCTCAGGGGAGCATCAGTTAATTTATGGGGACCACTTTCAGCTTTCACACAGCCAGTATGGCCATACTAGCAGCTTTTACCTGGAGCAAGGAGGTCACACAGTCTTCAGAGCAGCATTAGCATGGGACCACTATGGACACAAAAGTTTGAAGGCAGCACTAGTCCCTAAAGCAGTTCACTGTGCCTAACAGTCCATTATTCCTCACAGGTTCTCAAACTCTCAATGATCCCCATCTCTCTCTCTCTTCCCACACTGGCTCAACAGGCTCCCCTTAGAACATGTAATCATCTCATCTTGGGGATTTGAGGGTTCCCTCATGACACCTGCATCCTTTCCCACAGCTAGCAGCAACTGCCCTCAAATTGATAAGTGGAACATATTTAGTGGAGCTCCAAGTCAACTTGCTCTCTGGAGACTACACTCCCTGCTTCATTCTTGCCCACTGGATGCCTACACAAATCAATGCATGCAGCTATGGCACTCTGCGACTTGTGGCTGCTGGCTCCCCTCTCAACTTTTGCTGCCCTCCAAGATGCTGTGTGTCTTTTGGCTATTGGCTCCCACTTTTTCCTCTCTGTCCCCCAAGTGCTACCAGCCGAGGCCAGAACGAACAATCACCTGCCAAGCCCTGACTCATTCTGATTCCCTTGCTGCTCTCTCCTCCAACCAGAACTCCTCTTCCCACTTAAACTGCTGGGCCTTATCATCCCATGCACCCATGGTGACCTCCCTACCCACAGTAGGCTCCACCTGAGTGCTGAGAAGAATTAACTCTTTTCCCCACTGGGCCGAATTAGGCCACAAAAACCCAGGGAGGGGCAAATATACTAGTAATCTCCCAAAGGGGAGGTTACATAAACATAGACACTGACAACTGATAATGACCACTGGACCTATCTTGTCTGCCCATTTTTAATTATGATCACTTTTGCTGTAGACCCAACTTGCCCTACTACACTGTCTCTTCTACCACCTTCCTTCATCCTAGAATTCCTTTGTGTCTGTCCCAGACATTTTTGAAACCCACCACTGGCTTCTCCCCTACTGCCTCCCATGGAAGGCTGTTCCAGGAATCCACCACTCTTTCTGTGAAGAAGTACTTCCTCACATCTCATCTAAATCTACCTCATTCCAGCTTCATAACATGACCCCTTGTTCTACAGCACCTTTTTCTCTGAAACATGTCTCCCTCCTGTACCTTATTAACCCCCAAGAGGTATTTAAAGGTCTCCATAATATTCCCACTCTCCCTTTTCTCCTCCAGTGTGTTCAAATTGAAATTCTTTCAGTCTCACTTCATAGGGCTTCTGACGCAGACCTTGCACCATTTGACAGCTCCCAATCCTCTTCTTGCTGCTTTCTCCTTTTTCCATATGTTCCCCATTCCACACTTTTCTGCTTTGACTGCTCCTCCCCCTTCTTCATTTACTAACCCCCTGCTTCCTTAAATAACTTGCATCCTGGTGGGACTCTCTCCCCTTAGGATCTCCCTCTCTCTATCTCAGCTTGTGATGGCCCACTTTCTGCCTCCTCTGTTTCTTCCATCACCCCCCCCCCACCAGCTACTTTAAATGTCCATCAAAGTAACATTTGAATCATTCACTGAGGACTGTGGTTGCCTCCTGGATGAAAGCAGGCCATCACCTCAGTATAGGTTCTTATCCTTCCAGGTTGTCCGACAGTCACCAATGTAGGCATAGCTCTACTCCCTGCACCATTCCTTCTACTAATACTTGAAGACCTTGGCATGGAGCTCCATCTTTTTCCACATATAGTACAACATGCACTTGCCACTCACATTTTAAACACTTGGGGAACACAGGATCAACCAGAAAAATTATCTACGTTTACCAAAAATGAAATTTGCACATGGAGCTATGGCAATTAATCTTTACGTTTAAGGCCATAAAACACCCTTATCAAGTTTATGTATTAGCAGTCATAGTGCCTCTGACCAGATTTTGTTTTATTATGCAGCTACAGCTTTTTTGGATTCAAATGCATCCAGATTTCTGACAAAGTTAGACCATCTAATAGACTTGGTAAAAGTTAGGATAGAGGTCTACTACGAAAATATATATGGGTAGATCCTGAATGCATCCCTTCAGAAATATGGATGGATGGATCCATCCTTGAAAATCATGCCCATAATCTTTAAAGCAGCAGTGTTCGTTTACTGGCCAAAAAATTTATCATATAGTTGTTGTTTTTTTATTGTTTAGGACTAATATATTTCAGACATAATTAGGTTTATTATCATCATATTATTTTTCTCTCAGATGTTTTTAAAACAGATTTTATTTCTAATTATATAATTACTGAATCAAGTCAATAAATATGGCTACCAAGAGCAATGTTAAAAATTCCTTTCCTCAAGGTTTCTTTTTGACTTTACATACTAGATTCGTACAATGGCTGCACTAGAATGGTGTTAGCACACATTTCTGATGGTAAATAGCACCACACCACACCAAAATGTTTAATTTTAGTCATAGTGGGCATGGTCAGAGAGCAGTCACTTTTAAATTTTTCAAAACCCCATATATTAGGTCAGGTGGGGAATATAATGAAAACGGATATACAGTATTTTTTTTCCCTCAAAAACATTTTTGGTTAAAAAAAGGTAGTTGATGATTTCAAATATCATACAATGCCCAAGAAACAATAGAAGAAACAGTCATAACCAATATATAGTATAACACTAAGGCCCTCATCTGTTATAGAAATGCAACAAAAATACTTTTCTAAGTCAAAATATACAGTCCATAAGAAAAGTGGACTGTCCAACAGTAGAAAATGAACTAAATGTTTTGAGTCAAGATCATAGGAGAGTCTATTCACTGCACAGTCTATGCAGAGTACCCTAATTTATCGATTTTCATAATTTAAAATAATAATCTTATTTTCAAAGTTAACACTTTAATGCAGTTTTTTCCTTTGGAACGGCAAGGATTGCTTGGCCATGGAACACCATTCCCTTAGAACCTAAACTGCACTCAGTGTTGAGTTATTTAAATGACATGTCTGTCTGCTGCCAAGTAAAAAAAAATTGTAAACAAAAATAAATACATCTCAGATTAGCAAAGTACACATACTATCAAACTACAATGGTGCTAAACCTCATGAAGACTATCAGTAATCTTACACAAACATAGAGCACTGAGCCTCAGTGAGCTGCAAACATGGATGGCATGTCAAAATCATAAAATTCAGGTACACTGTATCTTACTGTTGGAAGAATTCTTCATTTTCATCTTGCTCCTTTACAACTATCTCTGGAGCATCACATCTTGTTTGAAATCATGCCTAAAATATTCAGAACAATATATGCAACTTGATTACAATAAAGATTTCTACTAAGAAAGCTGTCTGAATTTTATAATTTTGGAGTGCCACCTCCACCTGTACTCAGTATTTGCCAGGCACAGCATTGAACTGAAACTGTATTATGCATAAGTAGAACAAACAGTTGTATGAAAATATAGTAGCAGTTTGCTATAATGAATAATAGATACTTCAAGAGGTTAAATAAAACTGCTTACATAACTGAATACTGCATCTTCTTGTTGCAACAGCTTTCTATGTGCACCTCTCTCTCTCTCTTTGAACATGTGTTAAATACTGTAATCCTGGATTTCAGATTCAAGCTATACAAATAAGCTGGCAAATACCATGTACTCCACTGTAAAACTGGCCATGAAAATCTTATAAACTCATTGGTCAATGCATGTCACATGACTTTTGATTTTTTTCTGATAGCTGCACACCTCACCAGAACTACATACTTTTTAAACAAATAAAAGACCATTTTATAAGTGGAATAACACAGGGGCATGTGGTTGTAAGGGAATAGTGCACTTTTCACATGGTCATGGCATTCAGCAATGCCTTATGCCTAACATCCACTTGAGGCATGCATTTCTCGCTTTTAACTGCATACACTGCCTTGTGATTTCCCATACAAGATGGACTCTGACACTGAGGAATGCTTTAGTCAACAAGGTGGATGCAGACACAATTGTATTTTGCTTCTACTTACATGTAACTGTATCTGTGTATGTCCACCCTGTTTTCAAAAAGATCCATCTGCCTGAGCCAAAAAGATATGATTTGAGACAATCTGCATCAAGGAAATGATGCAAAATCAGTTAGTGACATTTTACAGCTGCAGGAGGCAGAGCACTGCAGACATCTTGCTATCACTGGGGAAAAAGGGCACTTCAGATTCCCACCAAAGCAAATCTTGGAGTTGAACCATAATCCTTCCACTACTGAAATCACTCTGCTGGGAAGGGGGAGAGAAAGAATTCCTTTCCTACATGCAGAATTCTCATGCCAGCTCCAATTACAATCAGTGGATAAGCTCAGTGTAAACAGCACAGGAAGCTTTTTTTGTCTTAAAGGACACCTAAACCCTCTTTTTACATATTTTTATCTAAACAATGCTGTGTTGGTAGGGGTGTAGTGCGCCAATACTTCTTAAAGTCTTCAATAATATTTTTTTATCTAGTTCTCCAAGCAATAGTCTTAAATCAGCAACTGAACAGTTATGGAAGTACATCTGTAAGGGAACGTTGTTTTACAGCTTCTCAGCTGAATTGCTTCACAAACTTTATTGGAGCACAGGGTGATTTGAGATCGGGTTTCGTCTTGTAGCAGTGTGGTCACTGGGCTGGGATAGGCAGACAGACATTGTGATGATCCTCCAATTGAATAAAATAGGCAGTCTAATTTTTTATGAAATCTGTTTGTTTGCTAAGTAAAAGTTAGTTTCCCTACTTAGGTAAGTAAAGATAATGTAACCCTCTGTCCAGTTTTTGTATAGACAATCCTATAGAAGAATTTGGGTGGTTACATTTTATTTGCATTTGTGAGGAGTTTATTTGGAAATACTGCTTGATTGACAATAAAGTGACATTTTCTTTGGTGCCTGTGTCTAATGGCTATCTTCCCTCTTGGACTTGCAAGGTTCTGTAAGCTCCAATGGTGCTGGTGGGTGAGGAGTTGAAAAAGAGGGAGTAAGGCATCAGTTTGGTTTTCTGCTTTTAGCCAGAGTTTCCTCTGTTTAGTACTATAATCAAAAATGTAAACAGTAAGATAGAGTAACTATGACATTAAACTGGGATACTTTGACTCTGTTACCAGGGATGTGGATCGGGGGGAGCGGTGGATGTGGCCTACCTGTGTTTCAGCAAGGCCTTCAACATCAATCCACATAAGAGGCTTGTACACAAGCTAGGCAGCCTGGGAATGGGGCATCAAGGCGTTAAACTGGGTTAGAAATTGGTTGAGGGATAGAACACAGTGGGTGGTGGTAAATGGAGCTCAATCCGAGGAGAGGAGAGGAAGGTGACCAGTAGGGTGCCACAGGGATCAGTTCTGGGGCCAGTCCTATTCAATGCCTTCATAAGGGACATTGCAGAGGGGCTGGAAGGAAATGTGTGCCTCTGCAGATGACATTTAGATCTGCAACAGGGTTGACACTCCAAGAAGGATGGAAAAATGAGGCGGGACCTAGGTAAGCTAGAGCTAGAGGAATGGTCAAGAGTGTGGCAACTAAGATTCAATGCAAAGAAGTGCAAAATCATGCATTTGGGGAACCGGAAACAAGAGGAGGCATACATGATAGGGGAAGATACTGAGTGAACCCCAAACACTTAAGGGATCTGAGGTTGATCATATCAGATGACCTAAAGGTGGCCAAACAATGTAACAATCCTTTGCGGTGAGCCAGTAGGGTACTTGGGTGCATAGGGAGAGGTATCACTAGCAGAAGAAAGGAAGTCATGATGCCTCTGCACAAATCCTTAGTGAGACCTCATCTGGAGTACAGTGTCCAGTTCGGGAGGCCACATCTCCGTAAGAACATAAACATGGTAGAAGCAGTCCAGAGAAAGGCAACAAAAATGGTGCAGAGCCTGCACCAAAAGTCATATGAGGAGAGACTAGAGGAGTTCAATATGTATACTCTGGAGGAGATGGGAGAGATGGGAGATATGATAGAGACCGCCAAATATCTCAAGAGCATAAATAAGGTACAGAAGGGTAGCATCTTTCAGAAGAAGAGATGTTCTAGAACAAGGGGTCACAACATGAGGCTGGAAGGGGGTAGACTAAGGAATAATTTGAGGAAGTATTTCTTCCCAGAAAAGGTTCTGGATGCACGAAACAGTATCCCAGTGAAGCTGGTGGGGCAACTTCGGTATGGGAATTCAGGATACACGTAGGGGAACCCTAACGATAGGAAAGGGAACAAAGCCAAAGACCAAGTAGGGTCTATGGTTTTTGCAGCAGGTAGATAAAATGGGCAGACTAGGTGGGCTTAGCTGTCCTTATCTGCTATCAAATTTCTTTGTTTCTGTTAAGCAGTAATGCACAACAGAGTGTGTGTTGTGCTGCGATAACGTCACACCTGGGGTGGTTGTGCACAAGGCCACAGGCTGAGTGCGTCCAATGACCCCAGAAGTGATGCTAGCCCAGCACAACACACACCCTGGAGTGCATTGCTATTATTCAATGCCTTGTTTTTTTATTAGAAAAGAAAATGTGAAAATATGTTTAAAATATTTATTTTTTACTTTTTTTTGCTAGGGGAGGAACACCTATTGAAAAAAAGTCCTTAGTTTCAGTCTTGTCCAGCAGGTGGCACTGCCTGTACATAGTTATGTGGATTCCCTATTCGGTCTCTCCTTGTGGCTATGTTTGTGACCCCTGTGTCCTCTTGAGCTGGTGCTGTTTTCCTCCTCCTGTTATACAGACACGGTGTTACAGAAGGAGTCTGCATTCGTTTTTAAGCTGGTCTTTCATTTTTTTTTTTGAATGATGTGATGAACCTACACGAACAAACTGACCAAACAGATAAGTGCAATCACATTGTGTTAAACTGAAGTCGGGATCAGGGGCAGAGAGGAATAAAAAGGGTCTGTCTGTGCCATTTTTTTATCTGTTAAATTGATGTTTACTGAAAAAAGAAGGTGAGTGGCATGACAGGAATGGAAGGATATGTGTTCTGCCGAGCAGCTGTGCAGCGTGGCAGTGAAGCATGCATGCACTGTCACAGTTGCGATGCCTACAGGGGGATGGAAAAGCTATTTGGAGCTACGGCTTTGTTAGTTCTGCAGATTAGTTATTTATTTATTGAATTTTGTTGACCCAGTAAGCACACTGGGCCTAGAAGTCCCTTTTTCAGGGGTGACCAGAAGGAGGGTGTATACAGATGGTAAGTAACTGAAACAGAACCAGATTAAACTGTTGATAGTATTTTTAGTGAATGGGGGAATTTGGCCAGGACACCCTACATATTGCAAATGAGAGAGAGAGAGAGAGAGAGAGAGAGAGAGAGGGATATGGAGTATTTTAACTATTGTCCAAATTTAGTTTTTACAGTGGGGGTGAACCGCACCCAGCAGTTGCAGTCTCTGCAGTTCAGTGAAACCATTCGGTTCAGGGGAAACACCAGAGAAGAAATAGCCATGACGTAATTTCTGTGTTATGCAAAACAGCAATAAACTGAATTTTTTTTTATGTAAGCTTTGAGTGCATGGGGACTAAAGAGTGCAACTTAGTGGGTGGGAGGTCTAAAAGTAAAGGATCCTAGAAGACTGACAGCAGCAGTCATTTACGTGGGTGTTGAGGGGGATAACTTATGGCTGTTGTGTGGAGTAATCCTGGTAATGGCTGATGTGGTCATCTGTGTGCTGAGACTAGACCAGTGATGTTGTACTGAGATAACATCACAGGTCCAGTCACTGTCTGACCAATCGCAGCCCAAGATTCTTTCCTGCCATTGTATAATTAAGCAATAATGCATGATAGGTTGTGGTATATCATGGGATAGCATCACACTTCGGGTGCGTTATGAGGCACAGGGCTGCAGGCCGAGTGCCTCATGCACCTGAAAAGTGATAATATTCCATCATGTACCACACCCTGGAGTGCATTATTGCTATTATGAACTGATTTAAATGTTTTAGGTAGTTTATTAAGCAATATATTTTTTAACATTTTTGAATTACATTTCTGATGTATATCTTTTCATAAAAAAGTCCTCATTTTCTGCTTTATGCACTAGGTGATACTGCTGTATATACTGACTGATATGTCAGTCTCCAAAACTCTCATTTTGCTATGGTACCTGCTCTTTCTCAAAAGTCTCTCTCTGTCTGTCTGTCCCATCAACCCCCCCCCCCCCACACACACACGCAGAAGATGATCATGGTAGTGAGTGGGGAGTTAGAAACTTTCGGCTTCGTTAGTGTTACTTTTTAAATAAAAAAAAAAAGAAACCTCACCAGGGTTCTATTCAGAGTGCCGGCACAGAGACATTTCAAAATTGCTCTGAAGTGCCAGAGGGTCGTGAACAGATCATGACAACCGAATTCAGCTAGATATATATTTTAATACTGTAATGAATACTAAAGTCAGAAAAGTGTGACTTTATTAGAAATGAGGACTCAGACTTCCAGAAATAGAGCTGTGAAAAATGGAGCCACGATACTAAACATGTGCCTATGCATATGCAAATCCTATTGCATATTCATAGGTGCATGTCTAATATTACAACTCTGCATTTCCACAGCATGATTTCTAGAAGTCTGAGTTCTCATTTCTAATAAAGTCACACTTTCCTGACTTCAGCATTCATTCTAATATTAAATGATGTCTCTAAAGTTGGTTGTCATGACACGTCCATGAGCCTCTGGTACTTCAGAGCCATTTTCAAATGTGTCCATGGTGCTATTGCTGGCTTCTGAAAAGAAGCAGAGCGATAGTGTTTTGCTTTCCGGATGCAAATGCATGAAAGACACTGCTTTTCTCTGCAGGTGCCTTTCTGTGAAGTGGAGTGTGGGATGAGGAAAACAATGGTATTGGGGAAATGCTGTTCTTGAAACTGCGAGTGAGGCGCTGCTCGTAGCAACCGCAATTTCAGCGGGCTGTGTAGCTGCCAGTTGCCCTTTGATTGGTTTGTTGTGGGTGAGGAGGTTGGTTGCCAAAGGCTTTTTGAAGCAGTGAGGATTTAGTTAGATATCATCACGGCTTCAAAGACAGCTCATCCAATCAGCTTCCTCCCTTTTCGGCAGCCATTTCGTAATTACACTTAGCTGTTACCTGCCCTGTGGGGGTGCCTAATTATGCAGTTGTGATAGCACGGACGCTGGAGTTGAATGCACTTCTCTGCTTTGACTTTTCATGTTGTCTTCTACATATCTTCTTGTGTGATATTTTTCTGTTTGTATTAAATGAAGCATTTGGCTGACATGGTAATGCTATGTATGCTTTGCTGCCCAAACAAACAAGCATACTTCAGTGTCAAACATGTTTTCTTTCATACTGTTACAAATTAGAACAACAGTATCTTCAGGCTATAGGCAGGCCTTTCTTACCCCCATGAGCTATTGTTTCATGGCTTTGGGTTCTACTGGTCTAAGGAGTATACAGTAGGCCCCCATATTCAGAGCTGGCCATGTGGGGTCTGTGCCATTTTATGCACAGTCTGCCTGGGGGGCAATATTCAGACAATTAGTTTGCTGCAACTGCAGTGTTCAAACTGTCTAAATATGGGGCCATGCCTGTACAGTGCACAGCGACTATGTGCTATGCTGTCACAGACCCAGACTGAATATGGATGTTAGGAGTTCAGTGGAGGTTGCCTGGATCACATGGGATAATGGCAGGGCTCCTGTGGGTCATATTTAGCCCCTTTGGACATGAAAGGTGCTATGACCCATTTGCATGCCCATAATGGGTCCATTGATGTGTGCATGGCTCCCCCATTCTGTAGCTGTCTTACATGTTCCTTGTGGTCTAGTGGTCCCCCCAACCCCCATTTGCCTGTCTTGTAGCTGTCTCAAATATTCCTGCTGGTGTTGTGGTTCCTGTACCCCATGATTGACTTTCCTGTAGCTGTCTCGAATATTTCTGGTGGTATTGTGGTTCCTCCACCCCCAATCACCCGTCCTGTAGCTGTCTTGAATACTTCTGGTAGTTTAGTGGTCCCCCTCCCCCACTCATAACGGCATCTGATCCTCTGTCAGCAAATCTGTTCAGGACCCTTCTCCCCACAACCCCCCCCCAGGTCACCTAAGCCAAAGTACAACAGTAGTGACAGCGACTTGCACAGCTGTCTTCTCACCACCTTGGCCAGCCACCATCTGATTGTCTGTGAGCAATTATGAGTACAGTAGAAACAGGTGTTTATACAATACTTGTGATTGCTCAGAGACTGTCAGATGGAAACCAGTTGAGGTGGTAAACAGGGGGCTGTGCTAGTCATCACTATTGCTGTAATTTACATTATGTGACCAGGGCTGGGGAAGGTGCCTGTGTGGATGAGTCAGGAGAGGGTCAGATGCCTTTATGGGGGGACCACTAGATCACCAATAATATACCAGACAGCTACAAGACAGGTGATCTGGATGCTTGTACAATGTATTTTTTCAGGACAAATCAACTTACATGAAACATCTGCTTTTCAGTGGGGTTCTGTTGTACAGTCCTGCTTTTACAGTTTTACAATATATTTACACTCGATAGCCCAGCTGAGTTGTGACATCTTGTTTGCAGTGGTGTTCTCTTTTACCTAGTTTTACACTGTATTTATCCAGGATAGTACAGCGGAGATGCAAGATCTTTTAATCAGTGGGATCCTCCTTTTATCCATTTTTATAATGCATTTACCAAAGATAGACCAAGTGGGAGGTAATTTCTTATTTTCAGTGGGGACCAGCTTTTACAATACATTTTTCCAGGATAGAGCAGTATAGTGGCCTTATTTATTTAATTAACTTATTTAAAGTGGCAAAGCAGTTGTGCATGTTTAAATGTCTCTCCTTGAAGGATTACTAACTTAATAACCTGGCAGTGATAACTTTGTTCTCATCTTGAAGCTGGTACTTTTGGTTCATGTGAAAGATGGATCTACAATCTGGAGAATGTCCTGCAGAAATCCTCTAACCCAGCGAGTTGGGTTAGCTTAACCTGTGTCACTGGAGGTGCTGCTGGTACTGTGCAGAGTAGAAGCAGGGCGCTGACAACTAGTCACACCATGTGAGCCTGTGAGAGATTCATTCTCACAAGTAGGGAGTTGGGATTGGGCCAGGGCTGAGTGAGTTAGGGGGTCAGTGCCAACAAAACAATATAAATTAATAACCAGCTTGGCTTTATCATAAAAGGAAAAATGAGGTAAGTGTGCTTTTTTGAATTAATAATTTTTTTTTGTTCTGAATGGTTTTATCTGACGGTGATGGGCTGGGCTGGGCTGTGTCCAGCGATTCGAGTGATCTCTCTCTTCCTCCCAGCTTACCCCTTGTTGTCAGCTTCCCATCCCCCCACTGTGAGCAAGCATAGAACCCAATGAAGTGAAGTCCACATGCATCTGATAGTGGATGGCAATTCTTCAGTATTAAAGCCTGTGCCGCATTTGGATGAGGCATTAGGTAATTTGTGATTTTTGGCTTTGGTGTCTGGGACAACTTCTGAGTGGTCATTAGGGTGAGATTAGCCACCACTGGCATTGTGCCTGCCCTTGCCATGTGACTGGGCTGTGTACATGCCATGGGACATGCTTGGTATTAGGTCATCATCTGTTACAGCTGGCTGAATGCCCCTGCAAGTTGGTTGTCATATGTGGGTTGTCCTGGGGTGCTTGATGCTGTTGTGGTTCTGATCTATGACATATGGGGATTTGGGTGTTGGCAGCCATGTACTGCATATGAATGGGAAACATCATCCTGCTGTGGAGCAGTGACAATTATGGTCATGCCACTGTCCAAAGTCTCACACAGGTTGTGGAACCCTTTGCTGCATGTCAAGTCTGTGGTCCGTGATGTCACTGTATATGCCCTGTATTTCATGCAGCTGTCCCTGCTGAGCCTTACCCTCCTTGCTCCAACTGTCTCAGTTCAGGGTGCATGCAGATAAAGCAATCATGACCTGGTTTACATCCTGTGTCAATATTGGGCCTTGAGGGACCCTTCAGTGGGTTCTCTGTATCAGTTCCATTCTCTGGTGTGGATGGTCTGTGTAACTGTCTACTGTGTGACCAACGCATACTCCTCCAGGCTGGTTTTTTGGGTGCCCTTCTTGCTGCCCTGTATGTCTGACTGCATGGTGCACTGTTGGGGGGGTGCAGTGTCTTCTGTTCAGGTTGCAAGGTAACAAGGGCAATTTCTTCTGCAGTGATAGCTGAATGTACTCAAGAGAAGTGAGATATAGTTAAGTGTTTTAAGGGTAGCTGGAATGGGATTTTTTGTTTTAGTTGTGACAATTTTATTTAAAGAAAATGAAAAGTAGTTATTTTGACAGTGATATTGGCTATTTGTAACAAGTGAAAGAAGGCTTTAAAAGCAGCCAAATAGTGTCAAAATCACCCTCAAAATGCACCAGAATGCATCTAAAACCTGATGGCTTCTGGGGGCATAAGCCACCCCAGACACCAAGCCTGTGGAGGGGTGAGGACTTTGTAGTTCATTGAGAACTCATATCTCTAAATTTAGCACTACACCACTGCCTGTCAGTCAGAACTGAGTTTGTAATGATACTACATTGGTCTTGCAGAGATTCAAATTATGCTTCTCTTTCTCTGTCTCCCAATTGTGTGTGTGGCAGTGTACAATGATTTACTGCTGTCTGTAAGATTTGTCAATCTTTCACGACTGATCTAAGACTGAATGATAAACAGAGCTCCATTATTCCTCCTCTCTCTTTATCTCTCTCTCTCTCTCTGTCTCTCTCTTTCTCTCTTAGGACATCTAAACCCCCTTTTTACACATGTTTATCTAAACAATGCCCTGTTGGTCAAAACTGAGTTTGTAATGAGACTGCAATGCTCCAGCAGAGATTCAAATTACACTTCTCTCTCTCTCTCTCTCTCTCTCCCCCTCAGTTGTGTGAGTGTGTGGCAGTGTACAATGATTTACTGCTGTTTGTAGGGTTTATTAATACTTTCAGGACTGATCTAAAACTGAACAATAAACAGAGCTCCACCATTCCTCATCCTTCTCTCTCTCTCTCTCTCTTTTTCTCTCTGTCTCTCTCTCTCTCTCTAGAAACCAGATTTACACAGGCAACTGTGAAAAAGTGAAACTTTCCAAACATGATAACTTACTTGACATTTTGGTCAACTTAAATGTTTAAATCATTTCCCAAATTTTTACAAATAAAACTTAATATGTGCACTAAATGGAGGCTGATGGCCTGGATAAAACAATTATGTATTTCTGAAATCACTGATTGTAACATACAGAATATGTATGTAAAGTTCATCACTTCTGGGCTTGATTGAGTGCATAGTACTATATGGCACAGGTATTTAAATTGTTTTCTTAATAGTTTCATTTGATCCTTAAGCCCACATCTCCTTACCCTTCCCCCCAACAACCAGCACACACATTTGTATCTAAACTTGCTCTGTAAACCAACAGCACGAGTGGTGCAAAACTGTAACAGCTGCGTGCCTTATCCATTTGAATCACATAACCTGTCATACATAGAAATGCATTCTTCCCTTGCTCCCTCCCTTCCTGTGTCTAGGGGTATGGATGGAATATGTCCATGGGGAGTGGGCACCATCAGCAGTAGAAACACTTCCAGTGGCCATGCTACCCAGGCCCAGATGTCACAGACAGGGTCCCTTTTCCTCGCTGGTGCTAGATGAAAACAACAGGTTAATGCATATTAAACAGTTCCTTTCAATAATGGAATGTCCACATGAAACTTGAAGAAACAACAGGGGTCCCAAATTCCTTAAACATAGTCACACATAGCTCAGGGCAGCATCAGGTAATTCATGGGGAACACTTTCAGCTTTCACACAGCCAGTATGGCCATAATAGCAGCATTTACCTGGGCCAAGGAGGTCACACAGTCTTTAGGGCAGCATTAGCATGGGACCACTATGGACACAAAAGTTTGAAGGCAGCAAAAGTCCCAAAGCAGTTCACTGTGCCTAACAGTCCATTATTCCTCGCAGGTGCCCAAACTCTCAGTGATCCCCATCTCTCTCTCTCTGTCTTCCCACACTGGCTCAGTGGGCTCCCCTTAGAGCATGCAATCCCCTCATCTTGGAGATTTGTGGGTTCCCTCATGACACCTGCATCCTTTCCCACAGCTGGCAGCAACTGTCCCCAAATTGATAAATGGAACATATTTAGTGAAGCTCCAAGTCAACTTGCTCTCTGGACACTACACTCCTTGCTGCATTCTTGCCCACTGGATGCCTACACAAATCAATGCATGCAGCTATTGCACTCTGTGACTTGTGGCTGCTGGTTCCCCTCTCAGCTTTTGCTACCCTCCAAGATACTGTGTGGCTTGTGGCTATTGGCTCCCACTTTTTCCTCTCTGTCCCCCCAAGTGCTACCAGCCGGAGGCCAGAGCAGGCAATCACCCTTGCCAAGCCCTGACTCTCTCTCACTCCCTTGCTGCTCTCTCCTCCAACCAGAACTCCCCTTCCCACTTAAACTGCTGGGCCTTATCACACCATGCACCCATGGTGACCTCCCTACCCACAGGAGGCTCCTCCTGAGTGCTGAGAAGAATTAACCCTTTTCCCTACTGGGCCAAATTAGGCCACAAAAACCCAGGGAGGGGCAAATATACTAGTAATCTCCCAAAGAGGAGGTTACATAAACATAGACACTAACAACAGATAATGACCACTGGACCTATCTTGTCTGCCCATTTTTAATTATGATCACTTTTGCTGTAGACCCAACTTGCCCTACTACACTGTCTCTTCCACCTCCTTCCTTCATCCTAGGATTCCTTTGTGTTTGTCCCAGGCATTTTTGAAACCCACCATTGGTTTCACCCCTACTGCCTCCCATGGAAAGCTGTTCCAGGAATCCACCACTCTTTCTGCGAAGAAGTACTTCCTCACATCCCATCTGAATCTACCTCATTCCAGCTTCATAAAATGACCCCTTGTTCTACAGCACCTTTTTGTCTGAAACATGTCTCCCTCCTTTAGCTTATTACCCCCAAGAGATATTTAAAGGTCTCCATAATATCCCCACTCTCCCTCTTCTCCTCCATGGTGTTCAAATTGAAACTCTTTCAGTCTCACTTCATAGGGCTTCTGATGCAGACCTTGCACCATTTGACAGCTCTCACCCCTTGTCTTGCCACTTTCTCCTTTTTCCATATGTTCCCCAAGCCACACCTTACTGCTTGCCCCTCATGCCTTATGACATCCTCACTGTCCTAGCAGCCCCCATTCCCCACCTTTTTTGCCAGAATTTCCTCCCATCTCTGGAGGTCATGTATGCTAGTGATGTGGGGGTTGACAGATCCCTCTGTCAAACTCAGCAGGTGTACCCAATGTTTGGTGCAGCCCTGAAGCTGCGGCAACACCCAGGTCTTCAGCACAGAAATCTAATTTTACAAAATTGAGTGCAGGCTCCCTGTAGCAGCCAGTGTTAGCCGCAGCCCTAGATCACCACAAATTGTGGCAAACTATGGGATCTTTGAAATCTGAGCCACAGAAGTCTGTTATAAACTAACCTTGTGATCCTTCTTTTTCCTTTCTTTTTTTTTTTTTTGCCCCATGTCTCCTTACCAGATGCTAGGTCATCCTTCTACCTGTCTACCATGGGAGCCCTCTCCTGATTTAACAATGTCAATCTTTCCTCAGCATCCTCTCCAGTACCCCAATTGCTTCCCACAGATTGCCTCCTGTGGGTTGGAACCCTGGTTTCCCCAAGCTGGAAGGGGAATACTTCACATGAGAGGTGAGGTTCAAGAGGAGAAGCCAGCGAAAGGTGGGAGTAGTTGGTTCAGTGTAGTGTAGAGGCTTGAGGGGACTTCATCTGCCTGGGGCTGCTTGGGTATTATGTCAAATTAAACTCTCTTTTTTTTCCTTCTCTAGGGTGTGTGCCTCAGGAGAAATACAGCAGAATGCCCCTTTAGGGATATCTGAGTGGGGGGTTACACCCTACCCTGTCCTCAGAACGCCTCAGCCAGTCTCATTTTAGGCTTGTGACACCTCTGTGTTTCTAACCATGTGATTAAGTGTTTGCAGATGTTAGGCCACTCCAGAGGGACCACTCAATCCTTCCCTTGTGACACACCATCGCTGTAGAGCATCGGGGGCAGTCAACAGCAGCAGGAGGTACTCAGCTTCCTCAAGGCAGACGGTATCTGAGATAGATGTAAAAAATCTAGGGATCCTGCTAGAATTTAAGCCAGTACAATTTTACCAACTCTCCTATTCAATATCACATACAGTATCAACTCTCCTTATAGAGTATATATTTTCTTCCTCAAGAGAACTTACAGTAGCCCATAATTATAGCTTCTCCTTTGATCCTGCAGGGGTAGCCAGAGATATGTCCCAGTATATGTAACTATATCTGGATACAATGGGCTCAATTTATAAAGTGTGGGGAATGACACAAGGTGCCTGCATCAAACATAAATGGCACAAGTGGCACATTGTCAAAAGATACGGCATTGCCATTTTTGTAATGCAGTCTGCATTGAAAATGGGAGCCATTGCACCAAAGTTGCACTGCACCAGCCTTGCAACTCAAATCAGGGTGCGCCAAGTCACAAGGGGGCTTGTACCATGGTGAGGCTACAAAGTTCTCTTTTTTCTGGTTTTGAAAGCTCCGCCATGGATACAGCAAGGGGTTCCACTTAGACCAGCCTGGAGGTGGTATACGGGAGCTGTGCCAGTGCCACATACTGTAGCAAAGTGGGATGAAGTTGGACACTGGACTGCTAGGGGAAGTAGGGGCATGGGTGGTGCCATGGGGGACTAATGGAGACAGCTGTGGGCAGGAGATGGAGTGAGGTGGCATCTGATGGGTTGCAATTGCTTTTTTATCTATGTCTGTATTGTCTATCAGTTCTTATCAGTGTAATGCAAGGTACTGTACCTATTAAATATACACTAAATACAGAAACAAACACACCATCAAGGGGGGGGTGAGAGGTTCCTGGGACAGAAAGTGATATGGCACCAGGTGGCATAGGGCAGCTGCCAGAGATGTACCCACCTGGTGCCATGTTACTATGTGTCCCTTTACCCCACAACAGTCTCATCCCATTGGCAGTGAGGATATGCAAATGACACCCCCAAGAATAAGTATACCATAGATGACTGTAATGGTCTGTATAACATATAGGTTTTGATGCCTGCTGTGTTACATTTAGATATGATGCAGTGTTCTTCAGGAATATCACTTGCCACTCCATGGATGAGGTGGTCATGTCTGTCTCTGTATTTAGTGTATACTTCATAGTTACATTACCTCATAATACACTGACAAGATCTGAGAGATAATACAGATATACTTAAAAAAGTATTCACAACCCGACAAGTGCCACCTCACTCCCTCTCCTGCCCAGCATCTGTCTCCCTAACTCCCTCTATGCTAGCTCCCATTCCCCTAGTGCCCCCAGCCTGCTTCTGTCCAGCAGAATCACCACCCTCGCCTCCAACAATCCTGGCCCCTGTAGTGTTGTGCTGGGTTGGGGGGCCGGATCCCTGCAGCAATTATTGTAGGTGCATAATATGTTTGGTGCATGCCTGTGGCTGCAGCAACTCCTAGGCTTTTGTGCAGGGACCACTCCCCTTTATAAAATTGGTTGCAGGGTCCCAGATGCATCTGGAGTTTGACGCAGCACTAGAGTGACACAATTTGCATCGGTCTAAGGGCTCTTTGAAAATTGAGCACATTATCTTACATAAAAGCACCATTCATATGAATGGGATTTCCTCTGATTTATCTAGATACATCTAGAGATGTATGAGGAATTATCTTATTAACCACAGAAAATGTAAATCTCTTTAGCTTTACTCTACATATTCTTCATTTTAGAGGTGTATTTTTTGATGGAAATCATATTTCCCTTTTTCACACGTGAAAATAAGTTCTGTTTACAATGAACTATACAACTTTGGAACTTTCTAATTTAATTATTTAAAATAATTTCTGCAATTAATAATCAGCAGGCTAAAGAGTGCCTTTCACCTCTCCTCTGAAACCAATGTCGGCAGAGGCAGAGCTGAAATTCAGTCAAGGTAACTGTTTAAATAGCTGTATTTGTTAGCATGAAAAAAAATCATCAACTACCTTTTTTTAACCAAAAATGTTTTTGAGGAAAAAAAAATACTGTATATCCATTTTCATTATATTCCCCACCTGACCTAATATATGGAGTTTTGAAAAATGTAAAAGTGACTGCTCTGTGACCATGCCCACTATGACTAAAATTAAACATTTTGGTGTGGTGTGGTGCTATTTACCATCAGAAATTTGTGCTAGCACCAGTCTAATGCAGCCATTGTACAAATCCAGTATGTAAAGTCAAAAAGAAACCTTGAGGAAAGGAATTTTTAACATTGCTGTTGGTAGCCATAATTATTGACTTGATTCAGTAATTATAAAATTAGAAATAAAATCTGTTTTAAAAATATCTGAGAGAAAAATAATATGATAATAATAAACCTAATTATGTCTGAAATATATTAATCCTAAACAATAAAAAAACAACAACTACATGATTAATTTTTTGGCCAGTAAACAAATACTGCTGCTTTAAAGATTATGGGCATGATTTTCAAGGATGGATCCATCCATCCATATTTCTGAAGGGATGCATTCAGGATCTACCCATACATATTTTCATAGTAGACATCTATCCTAACTTTTACCCAGTCTATTAGATGGTCTAACTTTGTCAGAAATCTGGATGCATTTGAATCCAAAAAAGCTGCAGTTGCATAATAAACAAAATCTGGTCAGAGCCACTATGACTGCTAATGCATAAATTTGATAAGGGTGTTTTATGGCCTTAAACGTAAAGATGAATTGCCATAGCTCCATGTGCAAATTTCATTTCTGGTAAACATAGATAATTTTTCTGGTTGATCCTGTGTTTCCCAAGTGTTTAAAATGTGAGTGGCAACTGCATGTTGTACTATATGTGGAAAAAGAGGGAGCTCCACACCAAGACCTTCAAGTATTAGTAGAAGGAATGGTGCAGGGAGTAGAGGTATGCCTACATTGGTGACTGAGGGCAAACCTGGAAGGATAAGAACCTATACTGAGATGATGGCCTGCTTTCATCCAGGAGGCAACCACAGTCCTCAGTGAATGATTCAAATGTTACTTCGAAGGACATTTAAAGTAGCTGGTTGGGGGGGGGGGGTGATGGAAGAAATAGGGGAGGCAGAAAGTGGGCCACCACAAGCTGAGATAGAGAGAGGGAGATCCCAAGGGGAGAGAGTCCCAGCAGGATGCAAGTTATTCAAGGAAGCAGGGGGTTAGTAAAAAAAGAAGGGGGAGGAGCAGTCAAAGCAGAAAGGCACCATATGGCACATCTGCCAGATGCCTCTCCCACTCATTATAACTGCTGCTGTGCCCCCCCAGACCCTATGGCACCCTCACTGCCCAAGAAGCCGCTGTTCCCCACCTTCGAGGTCCCACAGCTCAGTGCCCTGCCAAGCAGTGGCACAAGGCCCTTAAACCCCCTCCTGGCTGATCTAACATGAGCACCCATTGTGGTCATGGAGGGGTTTATAAAATCCTAAATAAGGGGATGGTGCAACCCAGTCATGGCGCACCCACCCTTATGACCTGGTGCATGGGTGGTTTTGTTGCAAGGATGGTGTAGGGGGGCTTTGCTGCACAGCATCCCAGTTTCGCTGCAGAGGGCATTTGTAAATTGGGAATACTGCAAACTATGATGCAAGGTGCCACTTGCATCATACACCTTTGGCACAGGCACCTTGTGTCATAGTTCATCATTTGAAAATTGAGCCATTAACATAATAGCACAGACAGAGGAGCAAATATTGCCAGCATCATCTGTTAAATGCTGTGTGTTGGGTGGCCACACTCATTTAACTGACTAGGATAACCCAGTTTACTTCTGAGTATGTTCTTGATTGGTCTAAAAGAGTCACATGACCCATGCCATTTATCAGCAGTATCCCAGCTGACAATGAATGTTAAAGAATCTTAGCTCATTCTCTCCCAGTGGCCATTTTGGGTCGGGTTCAGCAATGGATGATTCCGATACCATATGGCAGCTACGGGACCAAAGGAGTTTTATCTCTCTCACTGGGCTGATTTCATTTTGAAATGCTGACTTGCCTTATTTCCCTCCTGCCTCTGTGATATACTCTCACTCAGTATCCCTTCATCTTACTCTTCTCACTCCAGGGCTCGTATCCTTTAGCATTTCTCACTGCACCACTTCTGCTAGTCAACCAGCCTTTTCTGTGCATTTAATCTCACCCTGGGACTTCCTTCCTCTTGCCATCCACCATTCCTCCTACTCCTTCCCTCAAGTAGCTCTTCAGAGCTCCCTACACCCCAGTCTGCTCCTTTCTCTAGCCTTCCCTGGCTCTGTTCTTTGCCTACATCACAAATTAATTACCCTCCTCAGGTTATATTGAAACCAGGATTTGTTTTCTGAACCTTCTTTGATCTAATCCTTGATTAATCACAGCTGTAATTTTTTTCTATTGTTTACTGCCAAGTTGCAGTTTCACTGCCTACTGGCTACATATTCTAATTGCATTTCCTTAACTATAAAGCAGCCTTGCTGCTGATATTTAACTCTGCATTGTGACTGTACCCTCTCTCCCACTTTAGACACCTTCCTCAGATCACACTTGGAAACAAGCCTTGGTTCAGTGTGCCTTTCCCAGTTACCAGTTTCTAATAAATATATGGAAAGCATTACAGGCTTCTCCAGTGGCCTGGTGGTTAGGGTGTCCACCTTCCTCTTGAGGGATTAAAGGTCAAATTCTGAACCAACAATTTCTAGTGACAGGTGCAGATGGCACAGTTCAATGTATGCTGTCATTTCTCTGGGCTGGTCCCCTAGACTATTCACAGAACTGCTATCCAATGCTGTGAGCCCTGTGAGCTATTCAGAGAAAAAAGGCACTCTGTCCTACTTTCAACTTCATGATGCTGCTCCACATAGAGGCCCCAGCTGCCTGCCCACCTTCCATCCAGAGCTCCCTCCAGGAGCGGGGACCAACACGGGTGCGAGGGGGTTAGCCCATCAACACACTGTGCGCATCGACTGCCCCACCCACCCTGGGTCATCACTACCTATATAGGCGCTGTCTTATGACATCACTTCCCCTCTTATGACATCACTTCCCCTCTATTGTTTTATTAAGTCCCCACTTTTCCATTTGCAGGTTACATCTGCCAGCCACTAGAGGGACCCATACACTCCCACCTCAGGCCCCACTACCTGTCTTCCTCCCCCCTACTTCCTGGAACCCCTCTAACCTCCTGTGCCACTTTGCTCCTCTCCAACTCACACCTACCTCTGCCCACGCCTCCCCCAGCACCCAGCCCCACAAACTAGCCCACATCCTGACTCATTACTGCTCCGCTGAACCCACACCCAGTGACCACTAGAGTCGCTATTTTCACCCTGTTTCTGGCCCCAACCCTGCTTGCATCAGACCCCAGAATGTGGATCAATGCCCTCAGCCAGTCACTTCACTAGCTGCCCTGGCAGAGACTTGAACCTTGTACCCTGTCCACCAGAGTCCGTGTCACTACCACTAATCCAAAGTGGTAACCACATTTTCTAGAAGTCAACCCAAATACTTCTACCTTTCTACCCTACTACCACCTTAAGAGCCATGTTAGTCCACCTCCTCCTAAAATGCCTCCCCCTCATCTACTTTCTAGTACCCTCCTCCCACCAGCCAGTCATCTCCCCTGGATCATTGGTACCAGCACCAACAATTCTCCCAGACATAGCATGCACTCACCCCACACTGACCATGTACACTGGCCTACAGCACCTATCCCCTGGTTACCACCCCACCGCACTCCCAGGCCCCCCTTGGCAGCTAATCGTTCTCACCCTCCCAACCTGGCAATCTCTACCCATCCCCTGTTCCCCAAAGGTCCCTCCCCCATCCCCTCTTACCTGTAGGAAGCACACATATCACCACGTCATGGCCAGAGCTGCGGTCCTCCTTCTACTCTTAACAGGCAACATACATCCTAACCCAGGCACCACCCAGACCAGCCCACCAGGTGGGTTCCCCGGTCTGAGTGTTGCCTCCATGAATATATGCAGCATATTGAAAAAATGTGATACCCTCCAATGCTCGGTCATGCTGCACAAACCAGACGTCATTGCACTGGTGGAAACCTGACTATCAAAATCCACCCCTGATTCCTTTGTCGCCCTCCCTGGCTATACCTTATATCGGAAGGATCTTGTAGGCAAACGTGGGGGTGGCTGTGCTATCTATACCAGGGATTCTCTCACTGATCAAGCACTCCCTGCTCCGGCCCTTGCAAGTGGGGCACAGGCTCTAACCCTTAAACTTACTCCAGACCCCTCCAGGGACCCTCTTTATCTCACCTCTGCCTACATTCCACCAAAGAACCAAAACCCGGCACTATTATCCTTAACTGATTATCTTGCCACCCTCCCTCACAGGGCTGAACAAGTCCTTGTGGGGGACCTCAACGTGAAGTGGCTCAGCTCCACCTCCACCACCACCCGGGACTTCTTTATGGCCATTGATCTGACACAACTAATCTCCCAACCCGCAAGAGTAAACCCTAAGAGAGATACCAGCACCCTCCTAGATGTTATCATCACCAACCGCCCCCAAAAAATTCTTGACATCCAAATCCTCCCTGACTCACTCAGTGACCATTCCCTTATACTATTCCACTGGGTGACCACCTCATCCTGACCCACAGCCCAGAACACGCTCCACTGGCGTTTCAGACCAGGTGAGCTGGAAAACCTCAAGCAATTTCTTGCCCAAATAAACTGGTCCCTCATTCACCACGCTCCTGATATAGACACTGCCCTTGCCTTCTTTTCCCAAACCTTTAACAAAGCCTGTGACCTCTTCGCACCCCTCACGGCTGCCCGAACCAAAAAACATAACATGCCCTGGATTACCCCTGCCTTATTACAGATGCTCAGGCTTAGGGATAACCTTTGGCACCTTGCAGCAGAAACAGGCCAGCTGGCTGATAGACAGGCCTACAACGCTACGTGGAATAAGTGCACTTGGGCCACCAGGAAAGCCAAGGCCGACCACTGTCAGGCCACCCTCACCTCCTCCTGGGGGTGTGCCTGAACTTTCTGGGATAATGTCAAACAATTGAAAGGAAGCGCACGCACCCGTCCCCCATCCCAGATCACCATTGACGGCACTACCATTACGGACCCTGCAAACATTGCAAACTTTCTTAACACATCCTTTCCGGACCTTAGCTCTATCCTCCCCAGTAATTCCTTTGACCCACCACCCTCCCTACCTGCCCCAGCCCTCCAGCACCCTAGCTTCTACCTACGTAGGGTAACTGCCTAGGAAGCTAGACCCCACCTGATCCGTGCACTAAAAAGCAATAGTCCCGGTGACAACTCCCTGGACCCCAGCTTTCTCCGGCTGGTACTGGATCAGGTCCTTGCCCCACTCACCAGCCTTCTCAACAAATCCCTCTACCTGGGGCAATTCCCTACTGCATGGAAAATTGCCATTGTTACTCTCATTCACAAAGGGGGTGACAGGTCCTCAGCCGGGAACTACCGGCCTATATCCATACTCCCGCCCCTCTCCAAAGCCTTTGAAAAACTGGTTACCACGCAAATCACTGAGTACCTGACCAAATACAACATCTTCTGCCCTGAACAGCACGGTTTCCATGCAGGACACAGTACCGGCACTGCACTAGTTGAATTTTCAACATTCCTACACCCTTCCCTGGACTCTGGCTCCCTAGCAGGGGCAGTGTTCATCAACTTCTCAAAGGCTTTCGACACTGTCTCCTACCCCCTCCTGCTGGATGCCCTCTGCCACACTGGCTTCGCTACTGGGCCACTCGCCTGGTGCACCAGCTACCTATCTGCCCGCTCCCAACTTGTCAAAATTAATGGGACACTTTCCAAAACTTGTCCCATCCACTCAATGGTTCCTCAGGGCTCCATCCTGGGACCCCTACTCTTCTTACTCTACCTTAACACCCTGCCCAGTGCATGCACTGGGAAAATTCTGCTGTATGCAGATGACGCCGTCATCTTTGCTGCCCACCCTAACCCTACCTCTCTCCAGGACTCCCTGCAACTTTCCTATAATGATGCCAAAACCTGGTTTAAAGAGCACAGACTGGTCATAAATCTCAAAAAAAACAAAAACAATGCTCTTTGTCCACCCCCAAAACAAAGCCAGCAACTTCCCATTCCATATCCTCCCCTGCTCCAAACAGCCACTAGAGCAAGTCCACTCCTACAAGTACCTTTGGGTCTCCTTTGACTCAGCCCTCACCTACTACACCCACATTGATGCACTTGCCTCGGCTACCAATGTGCGGCTAGGTATCTTATACCGCTACAAAAACTGTCTCCCCCCGCTGCCCTCCGGCTTGCGGTTACATCCTCTATATTATCCCTGGTTGACTATGGACTACCTGTCTATGGTGCTGCCGACACCACTGCCCTCACTAAAATTTGCCTCATCCTGAATAAGGCATGCAGGCTAATCACTGGGGCCCCTAGGCTCACACATTCGTGCCAGCTATATGATATGACAACACTGCTGAACCTAGATGAACGACTGTGATATCAAACATGCCTAATAGCAAAAAAAACTCTTCTAGGGCTATTCCTGCCTGGGCTGACAGTCTCCCTCCACCTAGCCCAACCCTTGGTGTGTACACGGACCACCTGCAAGGCCACTTTTCTGGTACCAAGATCTAGGACCTCCCATGGACAGAGGTCATTCCGCCATAGAGCTCCATCCTGGTACAACTCGCTCCCTCTCCCCATCTCGGATGCCCCCACGATTTCCAAATTCAAAACTGCACTCAGAAGCGAACTATTCAATACGCATAGTTGCACCTGTCTATAATTTGAGGCGCAACACTCTGTGCCCTGACAATGCCTGCTGGGCAGCATCTATACCACACCTCTTTAAACCATAACCCTTTTCTGTTTATACTGCCATTATCCTGTTGCTTGCCCCTTCCTCCGTGCAAGTATGTACCATTTCTGATTAAACTGCTATTATACTGTTGCCTGCTCTTGCTGTCATACTAGTATGTGCCATTGTAACCAAACTGGCCTTTCTGTATAATTGTCTTTATCACATGTGCTTGCTAACTATGTAACCCATATCCTGGAACCTATAATGCTTGTATTTGTATTTGTCATTGTCATTATCACATGTGCCTGCAAACTATGTAACCTATATCCTGGAACCGAGAATGCTTGTATTTGTATTTGTATTTGTCCTCAATGTGACGAGGCACCTTTGGAAATGAGCCTCTGGCTCAAAGGTTGTAAACCGATGAGCAAATAAATAAAAATAAATTGGTGAACTGGTGCAGAGGTGTTGACAAAAGGCTTCACCCTGGCATTGGATATTGTCACATTGTCCTAGGTACTTGCTGGAATAACAGAAATAGGCTGTATCATAACTGATCAGAAGGAAGTGTTCCTTTCTTCCTTCCTGGTTTCTAGCCAACAGAAAGAAAGGTGTGGAAATGGCTTGCAGAGCACAGTCAAATCAATACAAAGCTAGGAAATCACAAGCAGAAAGGATATACCAACTACTTTTAAATGACCCAGTTTGCACATGATTAGCTGGACAGCTAGCCTTCAAGGATGTCTATTGATTTTGTAATAGCCCTAAGGTTTTCAATGGTCCTCAAGGCCCTGGCAGTGTCCCTAATTTGAAGATGACAGAGGGAGGTTGGGATGAGCATGAACAGTCAAAATGAATAGAGAATGTGATCAATAATGTTACTATGATAATCCAATATGTTTTTCCTGTTTTGTTCTTTTTTAAACTCGATATAAATCATTATAGTATTGGTGAATTAATTGGAGAATGCAGGGTTAGCAACTGGTAATCCTATCCCCTAGTGAACTACTTAGTGTGTGAGATAACTTCATGGTAGCCCATCCTCATCATGCTTCATTGCATAAATATCAAGTAAAGGTTCCACTAAATGTCATTCTATCGTCTGCCATGGTATCTTATACTTGTAGTAAAGGATAATGACTTAAGGGGAGATTAAGGCCCTCAGCATACCCAAACTCCACCCCTAATTTTCCTACAGCAAAGACCATTGTAAGTTTTTAACATTTTAAATTATCTCTTGGATATCTGTGCATAAGGGATATATGTTGAGTCCAGCATTAAAATAAAAGGGTTAGTTTGTACAATAAATATATTAAACTTAATTATTTTCTCTAGGCAGGCACAACTTTTATACAGATGTGTGCTCATACATTGGAGATACAGGGAGCTTAACAGATCGCACTCAGTATGTGGTTTCAGATATGTGCTGCACAAAGGAGATATGACTTCTCATGGTCTGTTTTCAAGATTGCTCCCAGCACTGTAATCCTGCCTTGATACAAGTGTGCTGTGCATGTTGCACTAAGGGTCCTAGATAACATTTACATTTCTTCTGATATTTCATCCAAAATGCATTACCATGCACTTTTCCACACTGAATCTCATCTCAACCTTTTATCTAGAGAAAACAGCATGGACCACACTCTGTGACCAGAATTATCCAGTTGGCTATATTGACCAAGATTTGTCAAATGTTTATGTTCAAAATCAAATACATTGGAGGCAACTTGATTTACTTTGTAGTACCCTGACAGCTAATGTAATGCTAGTTTACAGGACCTCAAAAGAAATCCACATTTCCATGAATTCATAGGATAAGAACCGAAAACAAGCAACACAAACTGTGTTTATACAATTTAAAAGAACGCTCAGCTACCAATTATCCCCTGAATTCCACCTAGGAATGATGGACACCACACCAATCTACTTGTTGGTTACTCTTTGGCAAATTAATTCATGGCACAAAGGACTATATTTGCAAATCATATAACTTTGAATTCACAATTCAATTTACATCAACATTCTTCCAACTTTTCCTGGCTCAGGCCACTGTCCTTCTTCTGGTCATTTCTTCCATCTTGCTTTCAGGGCCCAGACTTTATGATTCCGGCCCCCTCCTCCACACCAGAACCAGGCCATTCCACTTCCCCGGGCTTTTGACCTCCAGGCCCAGACACTTCTGAATCAGGCGCCTGGACCTATCTCCGTCCCCACTTTACCACCTCATCTGGGTTATTTGTCCCCAGCCCGTGTATCCTACCCCCAACCCCCTTTCCTCCCCTGCTCCCCCTTTTCCTTACTTCACCCCCCCATGGGCATACATGCTCCTCCCTGCCAGGGGACTCTGCCCTAGCCCCCTGGCCCAGTGCTGCCTCCCCACAGTGACCACCATACCGGGCCTCATGCCCGGGGCCCCAAGGACACTCGACCTGCCCTCCATTCTTTTCCTTTGCACCATACCTGCCCCATCACCTTCCTTAATAAGGGAGAGAGGGTGGGAAAAATTCCCAGCAAAAGAGGTCATCCTACCTGAGCCTTGGCCTATTATACCCCTAATAGGTCCCTGGTCAGGACTCCCTTTTGGGCTCTGCCCCCCCAGCCAATCCCTGGGGCTCTGGCTTGCCCTTGTCATATTACCCTTTCCTGCCTGGTGATGTCATCAGGCCCCTCTCCTTCTAACCCTCTGTTCCCTTCCCCTTCCCCCTTCCTCTCCAATGCACTTATTCCTGGTAGGGATCACTGGACAACCCGGTCTACTTTTTAATGGCAAGCCCCATTGTCCCCTGAATCCCCCCCAGGAATGATGGACACCACACCAATCTATTTGCTGGTTGATCATTGGCAAATTTATTCATGGCACAAAGGACTATATTTACAAATCATATAACTTTGAATTCACAATTCAATTTACATCAACATTCTTCCAACTTTTCCTGGCTCCGGCCTCTGTCCTACTTCTGGTCAGTTTTCCATCTTGCTTTCAGGGCCCGGAAACTGTGAATCTGGCCTCCTCCTCCACACCAGAACCAGGCTTTTCCACTTCCCAGGGGTTTCGCCCTCCAGGCCCAGACACTTCTGAACCTGGTGCCTAGACCTATTCCCCTCCCTGCTTTACCACCACATCTGGGTTCTTTGTCCCCAGCCCATGTATCCAACCCCCTCCCCTTTCCCCCTGCTCCCCCCTTTTCCTTACTTCCACTTCCCCTCCTCCAGCTTGCGATGGGCTGCGGGGTTCCCCCCTTGCATGCTAGTATCTAAGCCCTTTCCTGGCCATCTGGTTCACTAGCTCTCCAATAGGTCATAGGAACAGGCACATTCCAAACTCTGACAGGTGGACACCATCCGACCTGAACACTACAGCTTGGTCAAAGGAAATGTCCCTGTGCTGCAGGTGAACTCCCCCCATCTCTATTACCATCCTGGCTACTCTCCTGTTCAATCGCTTCCTGAACTTTTCAATCAGCCTGACATCCAGCACCCCTCTCCATACCCACCGAGAGGTGATATCGGACCAGCCAATCGACACCCTCCACCACCACCCCTTCAATCTCTCCAAGTCCTCCATGATGTACTGGCCCAATACCCCCATGGCAGGCTCCCCAAATCATTTCCCCCCAGGTGTATCACAATGCAATCTCGGGTGCAACATTGCAATTTCAATTCCTCTATCAAAGGCATGAGCTGTGCCCACTTCATCCCCATAATGCCTTTCCATAACACCCTTGTATGCTCCGTGTTATATCTCAGCTCTGCTCATCTGGAGGTGGCTACCACAAACCTCTCAGCTCAGTACATGAAGGAATGCCCCACTATCCAGATTTTCCTCTTGGAACCTGCCATGGATACAAAATACACAGTGTGAGTTGTCATTATTTTCTCATATACCTCTTATAGCTGCTGGACCTCCAGCGCCCCATCCTTTGTAACTCCGCCACCGCAGCCTTTCTCTCTGCTGCTTCCTGGCTGCCCCACTCATGAATGAATGGGAGGTGAATTTGTTGGGCTCCTCACCCAAAAATGCCATCACCTTCTTGAGGACTGCCCCTACTTGGAAACCCATGACCAGAGAGCCATCCCCATGCCAGAACAGCACCCCCCGAGCACTCCTGTACTCCTCCAGCACACTCACTGCACAGCTGGCCAACTGTGGCTTCCTCACCAGTGACACTTGTGTCCCACTCCCTTCCTGGTCCATCTTGGACCTGGCCAGGATAATGACCACCCTGTCGTGTCCCCACAGGACATCCTCATGCTGCAACACCTGCCCTGAGGCCACTTTCCTTGGGGCCACCACTTCCCCCACCTGGAATGCCACTGCAGCCATCACTGCAAACATGGCCTAGAATAGAACCCCTTCATATGCTGATGTGCATACCTTCCAGGTGGCCTCCAAGACCCTTACCAGTAATTTCCTCCTTATGGGTTGCCTTCCATCCACCCTGACCCCCTGACCCCTACTCCACCCTGCTACCATGCATTTTATGATCCTGCTGGCCCCTACATCAGGCCAGCCCCTGTCCTGGCATACCCAGCTGATACCAGCTAATTGCATGACCATTGTGGCGTGAGCCAGCCCTTCCTCCCACAGCTCCACCTTGAACCTCCTTACCTGCTCATCCTGGGCTGGTTCATCCTTGTCCCACCTGTGCTTCCCTCTGAAGCCCTGGGACTTTGCCCACCCTGCTTCATAGGCTCTCAGCATGTTCTCCACCCAGAAGCCTCAGTAGAGTGCCCTGGCTGTGCTCCTCCAACCTCTCATAACCGGTCCAGGATCCTGGTCCTGTGTGTCGCGCCTGTGGCTTCAGCTCCCAAAACCTGTCAAGCTGCAAACAGGACAGACTGTCAGCCACCTCATTCCTCAAACCTTCAATATGGTGTGCTTTGAAAGACAGGTTCAGCTGCAGTCCCAGTAAGACCATACGTCTGAGCAGCCTGCCCACTGTCTCCATCCTCCCCCCACCTTTTAATCACCTCTACTACCCCTTTGTTATTGCACCAAAACAAGATGCACTTCCCCTTCATCCTAGCACCCCATACTTCCAGGGCCACCCATATCAGTAAGACCTCCAGGAAAGTGATGTCCTTCAGTGTCTCCCCTTCCTCCCAAGCTGCCGGCCATAGTTCCAACATCCATTCCCCTTGAAAGTATGCCCCCATTCCCAGGGTACCTGAGGCATCCGTGAACAGCTCCACGTCTGTGTTCCACTACCACTTGTCCTGCCAGAATGTCACCCCATTATAGCTGTCGAGAAACTCCTCCCACATCCCGAAGTCCTCCTAAACCCCTTTAGATATGTCAACCCAATGGTGCAGCTGCTTGACTTTTCCCGTGGCCCTCCCCAGTCCTCTTGTAAAAGCTCTGCCTGGGGTGATGGCCTTACAGGCGAAATTAAGGTGTCCCAGCAGTTGCTGTATTTGTACCAGTGGCACCCTCCTGCTCCCCATGACCTGGGCCAATAAGCCTTTTAGCCATGCTACTTTGCTCCCAGGCAGCTGAAAACAACCCTCCTTGGTGTCCACTTCTACGCCCAAGAATTCTAACCTTCGAGCAGGGCCCTCCATCTTGCCCTGTGCTAGCAGAAACCCTGTCCGCTGGCACATGCTCTCAAAATCCCCTAGCATTTCCTGCGCCTCTGCTCTCATTTCCCCAATGAGAAGGAAGTCATCCAAGTAATGAACCACCTTCCTGTGCCCATACCTAGTTCTGAAAACCCACTGTATCCAGGTGCTGAACATCTCAAATGTGGAGCAGGCCACTGAACACCCCATGGTCATGGATTTGTCAAACTATATGTGCCCTTGGAACTGAAAACCCAGCAGGTCCCAATTTGCTGGCCTGGCAAGCAAGAGCTGAAATGCTGACTTAATGTCCATCTTAATCAGCCATGCCCCCCAATTGCCTTAATTAGTGCTATGGCCTGCTCCAACGAGACATACAACACCACCTGAAGGTGGTCTGGAATGCCATCGTTCACCGAGGAGCCTTCCAGGTACGATAAATGATGAATCAAGTGGAATTCTCCCTCCGCCTTCTTGGGCACTACACACAATGGGGAAAGTAGGAAATGAGTGCATGGGGGGCCCTCCAATGGGCCCTCCACCCGGCCTGCTGTGATTTCCTTCTCTATCTTGGCCCCCACAATCCCTTCCTTCCCTTTCACTGACCCCTGGTTCTTGCCCCATGTTCTCTCCTGCCCCCCTTGAAACCCCAGTGGGAAACCCATCCAGAAACCCTCCTGAAGCAGCTCACCTGCCCCTTTATTTGGGTATGCTGTGGTCCACTCCTCCACTGCTGTTAGGGCAATGGGAGTACGCGCCAGCACATATCCCGGTCGCCCTTTCCTCTGTGATCCGCTACCGCCATCTCCCGGGGGCGCGATGCTGTCCCCTATGGCTACCCCCACGGTCCCTGCTCTGTATCCCCCAGGCACCCCAGAAGGATTGCTCATGAAAGTGTCCCCAATTCTGCCCTCCTCTTTCACCATTCTGCTGACAAGTGGAGGCTGGGTGGGATCCCCCACATTTTGAGCAGACATGCCAGAACTTACAGCTGCCGCATGTGCAGGTGGCCTTGTTGTAGCCCCAACATGCCTTTGCTCCTGTGACCAGAGTCGTCCTCCTTGCTTGGTCTCCTACTGTCCCCACCCTTCCCCAGAGAGGGTCCTCACCCACAATTCTGAGTGGGTACAATCCCATCTCCAGTCCCCTTTTGCTGCCATTCACTTCTGGAAGGCCTCATCATACTTGAGCCACCCATACCTGACTTTTGCCTTGAACGCTTCCATAATAATGGACATGTATGTCAGCAAGGGAATTGTAAGCTCCGGCTGCTTCTCCAGCATCAATGCACTATATATTATGAAACCACCTTGCCAATTTTCTATGGTCTTCCCCTTATACTTTGCTTCCTCTGTCTTATGGCCTACCACTGCTAATGCCACCACCATTTCTGATTTCCCCACTGACTCCTTCAGCTCGTACTTCGTGGCTGTGTCCTCATCCATGAGCCCAAAGAGGTCAATATACTCCCCTTTCCAGAGTTTCTCCTTGATTGAGGCCAGCACATGGTCCCCAATTGAACAACCCAGGGGCCACTCACATAACTTCTTTTTCACTGTGGGCCCTTCCCCCTTTCCCTGGCCCAGCCCCTTTGTCCTTTAAGGCCCATACAGCCTGATCCGTCTTCTCAATTCCCATGTCCACCATGCTGCCCAACAGCCCCTCGAGGTAATCCATTAACCCGTTCTCATCTGTGAGATCCACATCATTCTTACCCCCATCCAGGTTCTCTTCATCTGGTTCTGGCATGGGCAGGGGCACTGGTATTGGTGCCGGGTGCGGGACTTCCTGCCTGGGTCTCTTACCACCTCCGCCTCTACCTGGGCATTCTTCTCACTCCTTGCGCTTCCTCTGTGCCTCCTCCTCTGCCTTTCTCTTCTTTGCCACCGCTAGTAGCTTCAACATCTGCCCCATCAAGATGGATGCCTCCTGCAGCATCTTCTCGCTGGTCATCTGGGCTCACTTTGGTGTCATGCCTGATCATCTGTCCTTACAATCGGGGGGGGGTGAAAGGATATACGTTCAGTCCTGCAGCATCCAAACTACCCCCCTTTAGCCCAGGGTGTGATGGACTGCCACATTGCCCCACCTCTTGCTCTGGCGGCACAATCCCGAGCCCTGCTCTGGGCCCACCATCCTAGTGTCTGCCGTTCCTGCATTACCTCGAGCCCTGCTGTTTCTTTCTCCTTCTTCTTTGGGTTTATATTTTACTTTTTCTTTTTTTTTTTTATTACCCCCACCCATCTTGGTGCCTTGGGCTGCATAGACCCATTACAGGCAGCCTGTGCCATTCCAGTGAGGTTGTGGACTCCGAACCCAAGTCCTCCTCTCTGTGACTCAGCCTTACCCCTGCGCTGTGCTGCACCCCCATGAGGTGCATCCCTTGCTGCTCCAGGCAATGGCCTGCCCACGTTTTTGGCCACAAAAACAGCCACGTATGGCCTGGCCCATTTTCCCCATTCCAGTCCTACTGCACCTGTCATGAAGCCTGCCTCGGCCTTGGCCTACCTTGCTGCAGGCCCCCATAGTGTGTCCCGACTCCTTGATCCATTGGCTACCTAGGCCAAGACTACTCCATGGGCAGGCGACTGGCCTGGTCTGTACCCCTCGCTGAACAAATTTTTGTCACAGGTCCCCGACCCCCTACCACTGCGCCATTCATTGTGTGGCCTGTTGCTGCCCAGGCTTGCCCTGTGGTCCCTGGGTGTGCCCTGGATCCCCGGATCCAAAACCGTGGGCCACCACAGTTCCTCGAGCCACCAGGCATTGGCCTTCATTCAACCCTGAAGCCAACCTGTTCCCCACTTTCTGTCTCGGGCACCCTTTTGCCAAAACCCCTGCCCCATAAGCTCCCAGGGTGCTGGGAGTCCCATTTCATGACCCTGTGGCCTCCTGGGCCTTGACATCACCACCCAGTTCATCATGGCCTCCCTCATGCTCCCTGCGGCCTTCCACGACTGCTACCATGATAAACCGACACATCAGCTTCCCTTTTTGCCAGGTCTCCCCACAGTGGGAGCAACTCCTGCAATTCCCCCCTCACATGAGGTGATACTCGGGGCCTGCCTACCCCACCACGCCACACTGTGTTCATATCTCACCCCCCTCCCATCTTCTCCACCCCTCCCCATGTCTTCCTCAGAAACCCAAGCAACTGCTCTCTCAGGGGGTTTTAAATAAATCTGGTAGCACTGCTTTGAGGGCAGTTGTCGCTGCTTCTACGTTCTCGTAGGAGCTCCAGGTTCCAGACAACAACACTTGAAATTTGGCAGGGCAGCCCATTTTAAATTTAATGCCTGCTGCAATTAGCTTTTTGACTATTGGGTGAAATGATGCTGTCTTTTGACGAACTGTTAAGGGCAGGTCCTGTGCAACTCTTAACTTTACCCCTTCCCACTGCAGCTCCTTTATATCTTTGATTTTCGTAAGAAAATGCTGGCGTCCTGATAATTGAGGAATCGGAGGATGAAGGTGCGTGGGGGAGCTCCTTGA
The DNA here is from genome assembly GCA_016271365.2 of Neoceratodus forsteri. NCBI lineage: Eukaryota > Metazoa > Chordata > Ceratodontiformes > Ceratodontidae > Neoceratodus > Neoceratodus forsteri. The sequence goes on from CM028131.1 coordinate 1,103,200,025, forward strand.
GGGGGTAACAGGCTCAAGGTGCAGTGAGCTCTTTCTATGGTGTAGGCATAACCAAAAGGAGAGGGCCCAGCTATTCTCTCCACAAACCTCTGAGTAAATTTGATCAGGTCCGCTCCCTTCTCCTTCTCCGGTAAACCTATGATGACCGCGTTATTGCAGCAGCTTCAACCTTCGAAATCTTCGACTTTTATTTCTAATTTGGAGATACGCTGCCTCATTGCCGCAAGGTCAGGTTCCAATCTCTCACTTCTCCCTTCTAGCGAGCGAATGCGGGTCTCGTTATCAGACATCCGCTGAGAGAGGTCCTCCAAAGCGTGAGTTAAACTTTTCATTTCCCCCACAAACTCCTTCGTTTCTATCTTAAAAGGTTGAAATTCCTCTAGGAATCTGGCTAATGTGAGAGGTTCAACTTCCATGCCGTCTGCTGCAGAAGTCTGGGTCTGTTGGGCAGACGAGGACTTGGATTTTTTTGAGGCCTTCTCTGTGGTAGCCAGTGGGGTATGTCTCGGCATGGCTTTCTTCATTTCTATTTCCATCGGAGTCAGCCAAATAGATGTACCTTCTCTCCAGCAAATGAAACAGTAAAGGCACGTTTCCCAAATCATAAATAAAAATTTTTACATGTTATTTAGGTGGTTGGGCGGTCAGAGCTCTAGAAGAAGGCAGCTACCTAGTGCTCTGCATCACGTGACTCCCCCCGTTTCCTTTTTTATTACATTTTAATTTTTTTATTTTTTTGAACCTACGCGAAAAGCGTGAACCAACAACCAGCACAGCCATCCATGTGGATGCAGGCCAAAGGCACTGAGGGGGCCCAGCGCCCACACAATAAGCTTTCTGCCTACCAAATGCCATGCAATGAGGGCCCACCCTGCTGCCCTACCCCACGCTCTATGTTTTAAATCGCCCTTACATCAACCACAAAAAAACACAGCCACAGCAACAGCCCCAGACTGACATGCTGAAGTTATCCAGGGCATTGTATCGCATTTGAGCAAAATCTCCATTTGTCCCAAGCTTTTCACCGTCTGAATAAACAAAGACATCACCTGGCTATCTGCCTATCGATTCCAGCCAAACAAGCTTCTGGAGCCGACTTCTTAAAACCATTGAAACATAAACAGATTAAAATAAAAAGAAAACAGTACACCAACTGAAACAAATCCAGTGAGTCATGTTATTCCTTGCCCAGGTATCTCTATCTAAACAGCATACCATGATAAAATTGACCATCCAGATTAAAATTCTCACAGGGTCCACATGGCCTGCAAGGCCTAGTTGTCCATGTGCCCTACCTAGAATTTTGCCAATTAAATGCTGAGATCTTCAGTCTGAAAAATTCCCAGCAAAAGAGGTCATCCTGTCTGAGCCTTGGCATATTATACTCCTAATAGACCTCTGGTCAGGACCCACTTTTGGACTCTGCCCCCAGCCAATCCCTGGGGCTCTGGCTTGCCCTTGTCATATTACCCTTTCCTGCCTGGTGATGTCATCAGACCCTTCCCCTTCTAACCCTCTGTTCCCTCCTCCTTCCCCCCCTTCCTCTCCTATGCACTTATTCCTGGTAGGGATCACTGGACAACCTGGCCTGCCTTTTAATGGCAAACCCCATTATGCAAGCAGAATAGATGTTACAGTATATGGGCAATTAGTAAATAGTTGTGCAAATAGATTTATACTAGTCTATCCATATTAGTAACACTTTATTGGCAACATTTGTTTTTGATGTGGAGGGGAATCTGAATTTTCTGGATTGTTTATTTGCAACTTGGAACTCTTTGTAATGGTATTCCTGAGTGTTGATATAAGGCTGTATATAGTTGCAAGCTGGCCTCAGTTTATTGAAATTTTGTTGACTGGGTAGACCCACTGTGACACATGACCCTTTTTCAGGGGTGACCCAGAATTAATTACACTTAATAACGTAAGTATACATACAGATTCAAATAAAATGTTTAGGAGATCATCATGACATTACAAATGTTTTTTTCTGAAATAGGAACAGAACATGAACAAGATATAAAAGCAGGCAAAGGGTTAAATAGAATAACAGCTGGCTCCATGGTGCCGAGCAAATGTGTTCACTTGGCACGCTGGTGACCTGGGTTCATGCCCCGAGCCTGGGTATCAGGAGTGGAGACCAGCAGGGAGGGAGTTCAGAGCATCCTTTGGATGCTTCCCTCCCAGGGGGGTGGGAAGGCCTTAGACACCTGGAGGTGGCTTCGGCGATGTTCTAGGCAGCATGATGCCTCGACATGCCACTAAACTTTCCCGCCCCAGGTTGATGTCGTGATTGGCTCAGTGAGGGAGGAGGGGTGTGAGAAGGCATAAAAATGGAAAAGTGCCCCCCTCGGTTGACCAGATGATGACTGCTAGTTTCTGTCACCCAGGCTGTGGTAGTGTCTGGACTGACCCTACAGTGCCCAGGATATGTATCTGTGCCTATGGGGAACTTCTGTAATGGGGGAACCCTCCCAATGAAGGGTTATGTTTGGTTACCTGGGGCTGCCTTGTGGGGTGGTGGCTGACTATGGAGGCAGAGTGGTGGCAGATGCACCCAGGCTGCCTGAAGGAGGTGCCTTCTGGGGAAGCCTGGGAGGAGCCAAAAAATATAGAATAACAATCCACAATGGATACACACAACTAGAATATAATCATAGGTGATGAGTACAAAAAGCAGGTGCACAAGTGCAACCTGGCCTCAGTGATGGATGAAACTTGGCACATGCACAGTCCAGATAATAACAGTTTAAAAATTATTGGCATCACATATATTTTTCACTGTCATTTTAGTCTTATTTTAAAACAAATTCTAATGGGCAAAATGGTCCATTTTCATAGATGATCGTACAACTAAGAACATACACATATGCAGGCACAACTATAAAAACTATGCAAACTAGTTAAAACCCACTCTTTAAAACAGACCCAAGAATGCACAGTATTCAAGTACAGCTTCAAAGACTGTGCAAATTGTAAATAGGAGTTTAAACAGGTGATTTTATAGGTCAATGTATTCCCAAAGCAGCTTGGTGTACAATAAAACTAGTCTTGATCAATCTTTTTCTACATCAGGGTAGATTCATAACTAACCTCCTTGATGATCTAGAACTGTCATGAGTCCCCTTTACCAGTAGACCCAAATTATCGAGTACTTTGCCATTATTCATTCCCAGGCACATCAACAAAGGAGATAACCTTTCAGTTGACTGAGATTATGTGACAGTTCTGAGGGATACATCTATAGACACACCTTAGCCACTCATAATCTTCTGTCCCCAGGCTAATCTTACTCACTTGCCAACAATAAAATGTTACGTGTTACCCAGGCTATTAGCTTTTGCGAGTACTGGGGGCATTGGTGAGACCCTGTCTGGAGTACAGTCTGCAGTTTTGGAGGTTGCACTTCAGAAAGGACATAGACAGAGTGGAGGCAGTCCAGAGGAGGACAATTAAAATGCTGCAGGTTTGCACAAAAAGCCCTAAAAGGAGTGACTGACGGATCTCAATTTGTACAATCTGGAAGAGAGGAGAGTGAGAGGGGACATGATAGAGACCTACAAGTGCCTCACATGGAGTGAACAGGGTGCAAGATGGGAGTATCTTTCAAATGAGTATTAGCACAAAGACCATGGGACATGCAATGAAGCTGGGGGGAGTTTAAGAGGGATGTAAGGAAGTACTACTTCACTGAAAAAGTGGTAGATGCCTGGAACAGACTGCCAGCAGAAGTGATGGAGGAAAAAACAGTGAGGGGGCATCAAGCATGCTTGGGATAGACATAGAGAAATATTAGTAAATAGGTGGGGAGGGCAACTGAGGCAAGTTAGTCTCTGTGAGACAGAGTAGGCAGGGAGTATCTGGGCAGAAAGGGTGGGTCAAGTGATCCTTTTCTGCTAACAAATTCATTGTTTATGACTGAAGATGAGTATCCAGAGATTATAAATATACTGAGATATTCTCCACCACTAAGCATCATTTTCACCTAACAATACCCATACACTTGGACCCATATCTTTGACCTCTTCCACATCAAGATTGCAGAACAGTTTACTGACATTTTGTGGATTTAGCACAAATGAAAATGAAGTTCAAACCAATATGAAAACATTAAAAGCAACACCAAATGCCACTGTCTGATGAAATTATCACATGATATTTACAAATAGCAGAAGAACAAGGCCAAACTACTGTTTTAACAAGGCATTTAACATACTGTAATCAGGCACAGTCTACTACCAGACAAAGCTGGGTCTCCTCCTGCCTATCTGACCACTGACACTGAGTCAACATAGGGATTATAAAATATACACGGAGTGCTGTAAATGAAGAATCCCCCACCCCACCCCAAGACAAAACACATGCCCCACTACTCTTCTTAATCAAGAATAATGACATGCTTTCCAAACCCAAGCAAGTTATATATGGGACATCACACTGTAATCTCACACCACTACAAATAATGAAAGCCCCATAAAAGGTGGGCTTAAGTCTTTCCTGAAATGGATTAATAACAATAAAATGTGTATCAATAGAGACAACACCATTGCTCTGCATACAAATTTTTCTAAAAAGAAAGAAAATAAACCCTCATAGTTTGTGACCAACAATAGTATGAAACAGGCCTTCTCAAATGTTAAATTGTTGACAGTAGTAATTTCAAATAAATTAAAGTAGAACTGCAATATTGAGTCACTGATAAAAAAGGCAACTGTGAAAGTTTATTTTACCCTTCTTAAAGTGATCAGGCCTCAGTAATAAACGATCATCAGTTTATGAAACATTTATAGGACTTACTCTAGAATACTGTGCACCTGTCATGCACTCTGAACTGCTGGAAAGTGGGAAAAAACAGAGGCTTAAAAAGTACAGTAGGTATTCAATCAAGATCATCCTGAGGGACCTTAAATACCATGAAGCTCTAAACACCCTAGCACTTGAATATTTTAAAGCCAGATGCTTTGAGCAGTGCAGAGCCCCTGTTGCTAGTATAGTGTAACCTGAACACAAATGCTGTGATCTAATTTGCTACTGCAATACTACTTCCACATCAGATACTAAACTGCATGGCGCTCAGCCATGGGATGTGGTTGCCATAAAGATTATAAATCAGTAAATGCAATGAAGGTCCAGGGTTTTCTTTCTCATTGCGTTGGGTCTCTTACAACTGGCCTGTTTATCTCCCCATGACTCACCCCGTAACTGTCTGGGACATGGATGTTTTTACAGTTACTCCTTTCCCTAGTTGTCTTCATTTATTACCTCCTCACAACTCTGTCGGTTTCTTTCCTGAATCTGTTCTGGCTTTCATCCAGTACAGCATGATCCTCCATACTGGCTGTCATTCCATAAGATGTGGTCATCCATTAATACATTTTTTTTATTTTACCTTTTAACTATATTCATGGTTTTACAGATACTCAAAATCAGGTCAACCAGTCTATAACTACTCAGGTAGCACCTCTCTTCTCCCCTGCTTCAAAATACGTACCAGACAGGAGTTATTCTCTTGGCATCTTTGCTTTTCATATTGGCTTGCTAAGGATCAATGCCAAAGGTCAAGATACGGTATCTCTTCCAGTAGTTCAGAGCATACCTTTGAATACAACCTGTCTAGCCCAAGATCTTTGTCTCTGTAGCTCTTGTAGTTTCTTTACCATTGTTTTTCTGTCTATCCTAAATTCCTCAGTTTCTCCATTATCTCAGATCCTCAAAGAGCAGCTGGTGTCTCCATTAAAACTTTGGAAAATGTAACATTTGAACACAACTTAGTCTATCTTTCATATTCAGTATGTTCTGTATTGGTATGCCCCTTGTTCTTTCTTACTTTGGATATTTGCATGCAAACAGGACTATTGTAACTTTAATTTCATCAGTTATGATTGTTTAGTCCACCCCCGGAGGCACAATTCTTTGCCCATAATAACATATTTTTACAAGGCCTTGGACTGTGATATGTGTGTGTGTGAGAGAGAGAGAGAGAGAGAGAGAGAGAGAGAGATGATTATGACTTCAAGCAGGAAGTGAGTGGCAAGAGTAGAGGACCTCTAAAGTATAAAGGCTGTTTAGTGCAAATGATATCAATAATGAAGAACAATGGAAGATCAATGCTAAAGACATTTAAATTATTGGCTATATTTTATCTAAATAGTAAGTTTCTCAATGTTTTATGTGAGGCAGCTATTGCTTTTAAATACTCTAGAAAACAGAATAATTTTATAGAAATATTCACAACTAGAAGAGACCTGAATACAGAAAAAGCACTAAAATGAAATCCAATCAGAAATGTAGGCTGGGATTTGTTTTTTGAAATGAACTCAGTGCACATAATTTCCAATGCAAGAACAATTTATTTAAACCCTATTAGCCAAGCAAATAAAAGAGTAAAACAGGGGACACATTTCAACAACTGTAGTCATCTGTCTATATCTAACAATGTATTCTTATTTGTGGGAATTGTATAGTCACTCTAATTTGCAAAAATGCCTCAGTCCCTTCTTTCAGTCAAGTAATTAAAGAGCTACTAGCACCAAAAAAATAGCAGGTAGAACATATTAGTAATTTTTAAACATAGTTCCTTATTATTTTATATTTCAGAAGTATTTTTCCTTTTCTGTGTATTCATTAGATGGCTTTCTACCTAATAGTATTGGGTGTGATGTGAAAAGCAGTGCTTTACCTGGAAGAAGGCATGTCTAGTTCTATTCCACCCACCACATCAGTAGCCTGTGAACTCAATCATTGTTACATCATGAGCCCTGCTGCTTGATTTGTAACATGTCAGAAGTTACCAAACAGCTGGAAATTGACTCTGCTTGGTTTCAAGTGATGTCACAGTCAGTGAAGTCTCAATACTAATGGCGTATATGGATGAAAAGAAAACAGATTCTGAATATGCAGTACTATATATAAAAACTAGAGGGGACAGCATGTGACATTGATGTATCCTGTCTTTCACTTTCCTCATGTTAATGGTGCAGAATAACATGCATTTGGGGACTAAGAGCCCCAGAAATACCATGTGATATTCCTATATTGCTATATTTGATCTCTATGAAACAGAACTGTCTACATCAGCCTCCAGGTAGCGTAGTATTCAGTGCATCACACCTAGTACTGGTAAGTAGAGAATCTTCTAATTAGCAAAACTGAAAAAAAAAACATCAGCTATAAAAAGTGATGGCAAACTACTTCTGTAAGTTACTATTAATTCCAAGCAGTAAAATAGCTCTTTCAAAACAAATATACAGAGACACAATTTGATAAAGACCCAAAGCCCTCATAATTCTGTATTTACATCACCAAGGAATCAACAATTTAATATGAAAGAGATTTAAACTATGGAAGTTAATCCAGCAGAAATCCTCAAGAGCTGTCAAAAAAGAAGAGCTGTAAAAATATAAAATTCAAATTGTGTCACATGATCCATCACTTCTTAAAGAGCACAATGCACTCCAGTATATACATTCATAATGGGAATATTTCAGCTGTTATAATTTATTGGAAAATACATTTTTAAATGTCCTGTTTTCCACTTCTTTTTTTATTATACATATTTGTAGCTGATCCCAAAGTCTATATAAAAATTATTTAATTCTTCTCTACTGTACTCATAAATGTCTTTGTTTATGATAGTGTAGTGCTTACCATGAAACTCACTGTTAACAGGGGACTGTTCAATATTTTTCGATAAACATAGTGAAGTAAACTTTTCATTATCTGTAATATTTAATAAAATAATATCTGGAGAATGTAGAAAATAAAGTTTAAGTTAATTGTCATACTATAATAGTTTTAAGGTTTTTCCTTTTTTAATTTTAGTGGTTACCTTTTTTTACATAAAGCCATATTTCAAATAACATATCCTTATAGTATTTAGCAATGCAGAGTGCATACTTTACTATTGGCTGCCCACCTCATACTCACTTTTACTCCTTTTATTCATCTTACTCTCTCCTCTCCTGAGAACAGACACCTTTCATATTCTGCCCCCCTCATCACTATGTATGGGTATGGTTCCCTCCCCTGCTATTTCAGTTCACTCCTTTCTTGCCCCTGCCCCTGCCCTCTTGTTACTGCCTTTTACTTCCTTTGTTCCTATGACATTCAGTCTCTTTTCTTGACTCTTGGAAAATCCACTGAAGGCAGTCTATCTTCTCTTACTATTACTGGCTCCCCTAGGTATGGTCTAGCTTCCCCTAACTCTTTCACTCAGGCCATTCTTTGGTGCCCTGAGGGCCCACATTTTTGGCACCTCTCACATCGCTCCTGCACCTAATTATCCTTTTTCTCTTGCTTGTTCTTTGTGCTGTATGTCTTCGAGGCATAGGTCAGGAAGCATAGGAAAACCAGGAGCAGTTATAAAATTCACAAGTAGCTTTTTATTATCAGTAACAGTAAAAAAAATCTGACAGGCAGTACAAACAAAGAAAACAAAGTCTTTCAAAGTCCTTCATCTGAGGGTATCTCTAAATCTAAATTTCAGTCTCTCCCTCTCTCTAAAAATGCCTAGGGTGGCCTCGGGCTATTTGTTAGGTACACTACTCACCCTTCTGGCCCTTTCCATTGGGACCCCCTCACACAGGTTTGAGGGGGCTCTTAATAATTTCACGTTCCCCAACATGCTAGCTAAAAATTCTTCCTTGCCTATGCCTCAAGGGTACCTTACATGCAAACTCATTGGGTTTCTGCATAGGCTCCTTGTATATAGAACACTTAAATCCCCCCGTGCCTATATTGGCACATTACAGTTGTCACGCTATGGGTTATCATGCTATCTCTTACCCTCGCTGGGGATATTGAGCCAAACCGTGGCACAGCTTTCGATCTCAACCCAAGTAATTGTCACTCTGGTGTTCTCCTGCCTCAGGCCATGGGCCTGACATTTGTCCACCTCAGTATTAGAAGCCTCATGCCCAATCTCCCTGAACTTGAAGCCTGGGTTCAGATCAACCACCCTGTCATACTTGTCCTCTCAGAAACCTGGCTGAAACTTTCGGTATCAGAACACAGTTGCACTTTACCAGGCTATAATATGTACCAGGCTGATAGACCTTCCTCCAAAAGGGGTGGGATTGGCTCTCTACTACAAATCTCACCTGTGTGTCTCTCTTCTATGCACTCCTCCTCTAATCAATATCAAGGATTTACACTCTCTCCTCTTACTTGGGGGTGCAAAAAAGCTGCACATCTTTGGGGTATATATTCCACCACAGAATAGCAAACTTGGCCTCAAAGAGTTTATTGACCTTCTTCCTACATTATCCAAGAAAAATGAGATGATATATCTGTGGGATTTTAACCTACACTGGCTTGGGCCTAACTCTTCACTTCTAGTCTCTACCATCAGCAAGTCCGACCTCTGCCAACTTATCTCTTCCCCTACCAGGATTTTGCAGAATGGATCCTGCCATACTCTGATTGACTGGATCCTCACAAACCAAAAAGATTGCTACTCCCCCACTGGGGTTTACTCCAACTTGATTAGTGATCATTGCCCTTTCTACAGTGTGAGAGGTGCCTCTACTCCCTCTTATCCTCCCAAAGTTTTATCCTTTCCAAACTTTTCATATTTTGACCAGACAGTGTTCCTTAATGAACTGAAGCTTCCTGACTGGTCTCCACTATTTATTACTTCGGATATCAATCTAGCCACCGACTACTTTAATAAAACTCTACTTGCCTTGCAAACCAAGCATATACCATTCTCGACGTGTAGGGTAAGCGTTAAAGTGACCAAGTGGCTCAAGAGGCCTTTACTACAACAACTTAAGCACCGGGACAAACTCTGGTCTAAATGGAAATCCTCCTTTCTCCAGGTAGACTTTCAAGAGTATCGTATACCGCGTAATACTTGTAAGAAGGAGATACATGCAGCCAAAAGTGCATACTACCATGAGCTCCTGAACTCCTCTGTCTCTAACCCTAAGATATACTGGAACCAGATTAATGAGATCCTGGGGAATGACAAGCCACAGGGGCCAAACGATATGCTTATCAACGATACCCTTTGTAACAACCCCTTCACTATTGCCAATGCCTTCAACATTCTCTTTACCAAGGTGCCACACAATGTCCCGCCTGCATCTAGTGGCCCCCTTCCCTGCCCTCCATCTCCTCCAGGGGAAACTCCCTCATTGATACTTTCCCTTGTCACTCGGCAGAAGGTACTTAAGTTATTAAGCACCATTCCTTCTCGTGGAAGCACCAGGCCAGATGGACTTGAACCCAGGATCCTCAGATTTGCTGAGCCTCTTTTAGCCACCACGGTTATGTGGCTGTTTAACTTATACAGCATCACCTCCTCAATATCCTGAGCCTGGAAAGCTGCCAGAACTATCCCTGTGTTCAAGAAAGGGGACCCTAGAATCCTATCTAACTATCACCCCATCACTTTACTTCCTGTCCTCAGTAAGTTATTGGAGAAACTTATCCACCGCCAGATCTCAGCTCGTTTACTTAACTCTAACCTGCTATCCCCTGCTCAACACAGGTTCAGGGTTGGACACAACACCACCACTGCTCTCACCCTATTCACCAGTGAGGTCAAATCAAACATGGATAAAGGTCTACTCACAGGTTCTGTGTTCATTGATCTAACCAAAGCTTTTGACTTAGTTAGTCACTCATTGCTGCTATAAAATGTGTGGTCTCTTGGTGCGTCTGAAGCTACATTGGCCTGGCTCAACAGCTACCTCAAAAACTGTTCCCAAACTGTATCCTTTTGCAAAGTTCTCTCATCCCCTGTCTCTGTATCCTCTGGTGCCCCACAAGGGTCTGTACTTGGGCCCCCTGCTCTTTTCCATATTCATTAATGATAGTCCTACTTCCTTATTCCACTGTAACTCTGTCATGTATGCCGACGACATTGTACTCTACTCTGCTTCTCGCTCCATCACTGAACTTAATGACCACCTCAATTCAGTGTTCCAACAGCTCCAGACCTGGTTCTCCCTCTACTCCCTAATCCTCAACCTTCCTAAAACCTAGGACAATGTTTTCGGGTCCGCTAGAAAAACTCAGGCCCTGTCCCCTAGGTTTCATGTGCTATGTCATGATGGCTCAAGTGTACCGACCATGAACTCCTTCAGGTACCTTGGTTTGACGCTTGATCCTGTACTTGATTTCACTGCTCACACTAATGAAATCTGTCAATCTGTTAACTTGAGGATGGGGCAGCCTACTGCATTCACCACTCCTTAACCCTGGCTGCCAGGGTTTCTGTGGCCAGAGGTGTCCTGCTCCCAGGCCTCCTCTATGCTCTCCCTGTCCTTTCTCACACTTCTGCTGCAAATCTCCAAAAGTGGGATACCACGTACAACAATATTTGTAGGTTTGCTCTGTCTGCCCCTCACCTCACCGTCTTCTCTACACTGCCCCACAATGGCTGTCACCTAAATCCTGTTGCCTCTATTCACTAGGCTGCTTCATCAATTCTATGACCAGATCTCCTTGCCCTCAAGCTCTTAGAGCTATGTTCAGCCCGGTGTTACACAACCACCCACTAAGGTCTTCTATTTCCCCTCTGCTCACTGTCCTGCATTGTTCTACTAAAATGGGTGAGCAATCATTCACATATTTTACCCCTAAATTCTGGAATACCCCCCTTGTTTAAAGGGCCCCTTGTCCCATCCATCTTTCAAAACTGTGCTATTTTCTCACATATTAGCACTTGCCACTTGTGACTGCACCTAATTGTAGCCTATCCTGACTGCCTTTATCCCTCATTTCAACTACTGTGCAGACTACCTTTAATGTGTTGACTTGCCTAACTCATTCATCTGCGGATGGTCCTGCTCGATGTATAAATCTGTCTATCCCTGCATGGATATCTGGTGTATATTTTGGTTTTTGTTATGTTTTTCTTAAGACTGTAACTATGTACCTGAGCATTTGTTTGTAACAACTGTATTTCCTGTACTTTCCCTGGTTGTGTCTGAAAATAGGCAGGGTTATTGCCTAATGTACTGACCCAGTCAACCAAAGTTAATACATATATATATACATATACACATATATATATATATATACATATATAGAAAGTCTTTGCAAGGTAATTAATTTCTACTGTACATCCTGAGCTCTTTAAGAGGCATCCTGTTTTCAAACAAAATATATCAGAGTTCTTGTCAATTTCTTTCTGCAGGTGAACAAAATATAACATGGTGTTCCAGAACTAATTTCCTGTTCACAGATTTACGAAAGAGTTTATCATCTCAAGGTTAATTCCCCAGAGTTCCAAATAGCATTTTGCAATAATTTCCACAACATTACTATATACAGTGTCAATGCATGGGATGCCAGTATCACATACAGATTCACATATATTTTTACAACCACAGATACACAGTGGGGAAGAAAATATCGAAAAAGCAAGTGAAGGCAAGATGATAGTGAGAGAATAGGATCACTAGAACATCAGAGTGATCATTTCCTACAGTATCTCTTACAAGAAAAGTTGATTGTGCAATCAGACAGACAAGAGACAGAAAAGGAGATGATAGAACAGATCCTTACTTTAAACTATTTTTGCCTAACAAATGGAACAGGGTCTTATTCAGCCCTATCACATACCATCTTCTTTAAGATGGAAACCATTTTGAAAAATTGGTTTCTAAAACTTTCCTTCAATTCTTTTTTCAGTATTACCTTATAACTTTTAAAGTTTTTTGCATATGCAGTATTCATTTTTCCATAACAATCAGTACAGCAAACAGAGAAGTTTAGAACCACACATTCTTTTCAACCTGCTGAATTTTCAATTACTGATCCATATCTTGACAGAAAATCAGCACTGACATTTTCTTTTCCATATTTGTGCATCACTTTGAATTTAAATGGCTGTAGTGCCAGGTGCCACGTAGTGATTCTCAAATTTTTATCCTTCATTTGGTTAAGCCAACAGAGAGGATTATCATATGTTATAAGTACAAAGTCAACTCCTAGAAAAAAACTTATGGGACTCCATGGCCCACTTTGCCACAAGGCATCCTTTTTAATGATGGAGTACTTTTTCTCACTGTTGTTCACTTTGCTACTGATATATAAACAGGATGATCCTTCTCATCCATATTCTGACTTAAGACTGCACATAGGTTTACCTCTGATGCATCTGTCTGTAACAAAATTAGCTTTTTAGAGTCTTGGCTTTGTAAAACAGGGGCTGAACACAATGCTGCCTTGATGGTCCAAAAAGCTTCATCACACTCTGGGGTCCATTTCACATTACTTGGGCATTGTTTCTTTGTGAGTTCAGTGAGGGGGTAGCTAACTGGGCAAATTTGGGAACAAATCTCTGATGGCAACAAGCCAGCACTAAAAATGACATGACATGTTTCTTTGTTTTAGGGATAGTATTGTTAGCTACAGCCTCTATCTTAGAAATATATCGCTGTACTTCTCCATTTCCCAAAACATATCCCAAATATTTGGTTTCTTTCATGCTCAAAGCACATTTGGTAGGATTAATTTTCAGACCTGCCATTTTGATAGATTTAATAACTGATCATAAGTGTCCCAGGTGGATTTTCTGGTCTAAACTGTGCACCATGACATCATCCAGGTAAGAGCGAAATGACAGAAGGTGTTGAAAAGGGTATCCAATCTGTCCAGGGACATCTTGGGGGAGGCACTGTAGACTACATCACAGTAGTCAAAAATTGGGAGGATCATCTTTTGGACAAGTTCACACCTTGCCGGGAGAGGGAAGAGGTTCTAGTTCCTGTATAAAGTGCCTAACTTGGGGTACAACGTTTTTAGGATGGCATTGTTGTGTCCAGAGAGGTTAAGGTGTTGGTCTAACCAGACACCCAGATATTTAAATGAGGAGGTGTCCTCAAGAACCGTCCTATCGAGTGTGTGGAAAGAGGGAGTGGAGGAAAGCCTAGAGAGTCTCTGCCTGGTGCTGAAGGTCATGGAGACTGTCTTCTTGGTATTAAGGAAGAGTTGATGTGAGCTAAACCAGAACTGGACCTTGTTGAAGTCATGCTGGAGTCTAGTAGCAACATTGGCAGGGGAGTGGCCTGAGGTGAAAATTACTGTATCGTCTACATACATGTGGATGGAGCCCAATGTGCTGACAGATGGGAGGTCATTTAGAAATATGAAGAAGAGTATTGGACCTAACACTGAGCCTTGGGGTACTCCCGTGTTAAAAGGGTGGGCTGGGGATATGGAATCTGCTATTCTGACTGATTGGGTCTGACCTATGAGGTAGGATTTGAACCAGTTTGCTGCCAGATTGGATAAGCCAGCTGAAGAGAGGTTACTTATTAGTAGTGCATGTGAGATGGTATCGAAAGCTTTGGCTAAATCGACAAAGGTGGCAGAGGTGACATGCCCACTGTCCTTTCCTGAGAGGATGAAGTCAGTGAGCCTGATCAGAGAGGAGATAGTGCAGTGTTTTTTGCTAAAACCAGATTTGAAGGGAGTAAAGACATTTTTGTCAGAGAGATGAGCAGAGAGTTGGTTGAGGACCAGAAGCTCTTGCAATTTCACAAGAGTGGGAAGAAGGGAGATTGGACGGTAATTACCTGGGGTAGAATGATCACCTCCCTTGGGTAAAGGAAAAACAACAGCATGTTTCCAGCTAGACAAAAGAGCAGTCAAGTGGAATGAAAGGTTGAGGAGCTCCATGAGGGGAGCAGCAATGGCCTGATCTGAGAGATACAACAATTTGGGGTCTAACCCATCAGGGGAGCTGCCATGGGAAGGGTTCAATGTGAGAAGGGCTGCAAGGGTGTCGGAAGGGCAATTTCAGAGAAGGAGAAGCTGTGTGTCCGGAGGGAGGGTGGGTGGGAATCATTGGGGAAAGGCAGTACTAATTGCAGGGTAGATGCTAAAAGGGCAGAAGCACAAGAGGTGAAATAGTTATTGAATTTATGTGCCACACTCGGACAATCTGATACTAAGGAATTGTTTAGTTAAAGAGTGGGGGGAGGGGAGTATTGGGAGGGGAGAAGAGAAGAGTGGACAACCTTCCAAAATTTAGAGGAGTTAATATTAGCTTGAAAAGTACAGCTAAAATATTCAGCTTTTGCCAAACAAGTGGCCTTGGTACATTTGTTACACAGAAAATGATATGCATTGTAATCTTTTTGTAGCCTAGAGGCTTTGTGTTGCTTCCAGGCCTGATCCCTTGCTCTTTGACAAGCAAAAAGATCAAAGGAGATCCAGGGGAGGTGAATACCTCTGACACGTACATGATGAATAGGGACGTAACGGTTCCAAATGTCAAGGAATTTGGCTTTGAAGAAATCTTCGGCAGAGTCTATATCAGTCGACAAAGTAGTAGGGGAACAATTTGCATGTGCAAGGTCTAGGAGAAGAAGGGCAAGATTTAGTGAGTTGTATGACCGAGTTAGTAAGATCTTGGAAGGGGCCTTAACCTGGTGAACTTTACGCACCAGAAAAGTCATGCTGTGGTCACTTAATGCATCAGGGAGTGCCCCTGATGTAATAACTTTGTGTGTGTGGGAAGTTAGGGCTCAGTCAATCAAGGAGTGATTATTTGTTTTATCATTTAACCTAGTGGGTTCAGATATCAGTTGGATCATGTTGTGGGTAGCAATGTCATTTTGCAGTTTGTTGATGGAGGGGGATAGCCAGTTTGAGTTAAAATCACCCATAATATAAACCTCGCCTGTGGAGGTATGTGAGACTATAGAGTCAATAAGTTCAATAACGGTCGAGGAGTGAAGGCCTGGGTGACAGTAAGCACCTGCCATGAATATAGGGAGGGAGAAGGGTAGGAATAGCTGGAGAATAAGCAATTCATAGGCTTTAGTCACAGTAAGGGTGGTGGTATAGTGAATGGCTGATGACTCATAGATAGCTACGCCTCCTCCTCTCCCAGTCCAGTCTTGCTGGGTAATAGAGAGCCCTGGGATGGTGAGGGATGTGTCTGTAATTTTGTTATTTAGCCAGGTTTCTGATAGGATAATGACATAAGGGGCGAGTGAAACAACTAAGGGTTGAAGCAGGTCAATTTAAGGAAGCAAGCTGCCAACGTTTAGGTGGATACTTTTTAGACCTTGGGCAATGCTAGTAAAGTTAGAAGGGGAAGAGGCTAGGTTTGGGAAGGAAGGTCCCATAGTAACAGGAGTGCCTGGGCCAGGACTGAGATTGACTCCCTCTTCACTTCGGTCTCTAACACTTCCCCTCTCACTATTTCCAATACTGGCAGCCTCCAACTGACTTGTCCCCCTGAGGCTCCACCTGATTTGAAGGTCACCCCTGTCACTCGCCTTGAGGTCCTAAAGCTACTAAGGTCTATCCCCATGCATGGTAGTCCTGCACTGGATGGGTTGCATCCCAGGATTCTTAGGCTAGCTGCCCCCTCCTGCTTATACTGCTAACCCAGCTGTTTAACCTCTCCATCAGCACCTCTCTGGTTCCAGGGCTATGGAAATCTGCAAAGACAATCCCTGTACTTAAGAAAGGAGATCCCAAACTTCTGCCAAACTATCGACTCAGCAAGATTCTCGAGAAACTTATCCATGGCCAGATTAAGGCCTACTTACTCAAATTTAATCGTCAGTCCCCTATACAGCACAGTTTCAGGGCTGGACATAGGACCACCACTGCCCTTGCGCAGTTCACTAGTGAGGTCAAATCCAACATGGACAGAGGCTTGCTTACAGGTGCTGTGTTCATAGACCTCACCAAAGCCTTTGACTTGGTGAATCATCCACTGCTCTTGCATAAATTGGACACCCTGGGGGCCACTGGATCTATCCTCTCTTGGTTCCACAGCTACCTAGGTGACAGAGTGCAATCTATTTCCTTTGGTAAGGCATTCTCTTTCCCTGCCTCGATCTCATGTGGCATCCCCCAAGGGTCCATCTTGGGGCCCTTGCTCTTCTCTATTTTTGTAAATGACATCCCCTCCTCCAGCCCCCACTGTCGATCCATTATGTATGCTGATGATCTGTTTATTTATGCAGCTTCCATATCCATCAGTGACCTTAATGCTCATCTATCTTCGGCATTCATCCATCTCGAATCTTGGTTGACTCCAACTCTCTTACACTCAATCTACCTAAGACCCAGGCTATGCTCTTTGGGTCCTCTAGGAAAGTTCATACTGCATCAGCCAAGCTCTGAATACTTGGCCTGAATGGGACCACAATCGGTATTACCAATTCCTTTAAATACCTGGGTGTGACTCTTGACCCTTCGCTGGACTTTTCCTCCCATATTCACGAGGTATGCAAAACAGTGAACTGCAGGATTGGTGCTGCCTATTGTGTGTGTCACTCCTTAACCCCCTCTGCTAGAATCTTGGTAGCCAGGGGGGTCCTGCTCCCTAGGCTACTTTATGCATTCCCAATCCTGTCCCACACCAATGATAGTATTCTGCAATGGTGGGATACTGCGTACAACAACATTTGCAGATTTGCACTTTCAGCCCCTCGCCTTACACATCACTGGTTGCTCTACTCTGCCCTACACTAGCTGTCCCGCAGTGCTCGCAGCTCCTATTCTCTAGGATGTTCATTAACTCCTTGGCCAGTCATCCTTCACCTGACTCTCTTGGTACTATGCTTACACCCTTGCAGCACTCCCGTGAACTGCAATCCTCCAATGATCAGCTACTCTCCATACCTTTCTGCTCTACCGAAATGGGTGAACTAGCTTTTTCATATTTTCTCCAAAATATTGGAATTCCCTACCTCCTCACCTTAAATGCTCCCAGTCTCACTCCTCCTTTAAGACTGTATTTTTCTGTCACCTTAATGCACTTGATACCTGTGTCTGTGGCTAATTAAGAATTCTCCTTCTCTATCGTTTCTCTCTTTTACCTGCTGTTCCTCCCATTTCTTCAGTTGCTCCTTCGGTTGTTTCTGAATTGGACACTTGCATCCCTATGTTGGATGTTACTGTTGCTGTTACATTCTCTCACTAAAATCCCTGCGTGGATACCTGTACTGTTTATGATGTTGTTTTTATCTTGCACCTGTAACTCATATATATAGAAATGTCTGTATTTTCCTTGGTACTCTCACAGGTCGAGCCTGAAAATAGGCAGGTCTGTTGCCTAGTGCACTTACCCGGTCATCAAAAGCAAATAAATAGATATCACTGGTCAATAAAAGAAGGAGTGCAATGATAAAAAAGGGCAGTTTTGCAATCTTAAATTAGGGGGTCTACCTGGCACGAGTAGTTATGTGGGAGGAGTAGTGTGCAAGGGGGGGGTGCTGAAGGCAGAGGAGATGCAGAAGTGTGAAGTAGTGGGGAGTAGAGAGGAGACATGTGCCAGGGCTTATAGGACAGTGCACCCAGGTGAATAGGAAAGGGGAGTAGATGGTATTATGGTTAGGACAGTGGGAAAAAGGCAGCTGTCGGAGTTTGGTGGTAATGTGGACGGGGGGAAGGAGATAGGGTAAAGTGGGGAAAGGAGAGGGCAATAAATATAAGGAGCAGGGAGTTAGAGGCCATAGTGGAAGCAGGAAGACAAGCTTGTCTGAAAACTTGTTAGGTATTGAAGATCTTGTGAATGAAAGGCTTGGAAGATACGGCTAAGGGATTAAGATTCCCCTAGTGGAGGCTTAAGATAATGTGCTAATGAGAGAACGGGCACTTAGTTATTCACAACCAAGTGGGGTCAGGTGGTAGCTATGGCTTATATAAGAAATGCCCAGATAGGGTGGGAGGGTGGGGGAAGATGGTGAGCTGGTGCACAGCACTGGCAGGAAGAGTGAGCGAGAAGCTGAGGGACAACTGGTGGCCTGAAGGCACTGCCAAACTGTGATCATAGCACCCTGTTCAAGGATGGGCAGACAGCTCTAGAGAGAGAAGACAGAAAAAATCAGTAAGCAGATAAGTGCCGCTTGCACCTCAGCACTAAGCTAAAATTGTGGGCGGGCAAAAGGACAAAGAAGACCAGTTTAGAGAGATGAGAGACAGCAGACAGACAGAGCAGAAACAAAAGGAGCAGAGATATGGCGCTCAGCAGGAGCCTATTCAGGCCATAGAGTAGAGGTTCCAGAAGGCAGACAAAGCAACAGTAACAACAGGCAGATTAAAATCCTCACAGAAGAACTGTAATCACTAATGCTTTGAGGTCAGGTACAAATGAAAGACAGTATAACCAACAGGCATAAAAAGCATTAAGCAGTTTTTAAATTAGCAGTTGGCAGAAATTCAAACACATTTAAAAGTCAGTAATACAGTTCTCTTTTGGATATGGTATGAACCTGCAGTATGATTTGGTCAGGAGGCTTAGAACTGAGAGAAGAAGTGAAGCAGCCAATAGTGTAGGAGGTCCTGAAGTGGCAGCCAATCAGGTTAAAGGCACCAGAATTCAAGTTCCAAAGAGAGAAAGCATACCTCTGACGAGCGAGTGGTAGATGCTGAGGGGCTACCAGCAGCCTTAAGGCACCATCGAGTCCGGAGCATAGCACCCTGTTCAAGGGTGGGCAGACAGCTCTAGAGAGGGAAGAGAGAAAAAACAATGGGCAGATATAGTGCCGCTTGAGCCTTAGCACTAAGCTAAAACAGTTGGTGGGCAAAAGGATAAAGGAGACCAGTTTAGAGAGATGAGAGACAGCAGACAGAGCAGAAACAAAAGCAGAGATATGGCACTCAGCGGGAGGCTATTCAGGCCGTAGAACAGAGGTGCCAAAAAGCAGACAAAGCAACAGTAACAATAGGCAGATTAAAATCCTCACAGAAGAGCTGTAATCACTAATGCTTTGGGGTCAGGTACAAATGAAAGACAGTATAACCAACAGGCATAAAGAGCATTAACCAGTTTTTAAATTAGCAGTTGGCAGAAATTCAAACACATTTAAAAATCAGTAATACAGTTCTCTTTTGGATATGGCATGAACTTGCAATACGATTCGGTCAGAAGACTTAGAATTGAGAGAAGAAGTGAAGCAGCCAATAATGTAGGCCGTCCTGAAGCAGCAGCCAATCAGGTTAAAGGCACCAGGAATTCAAGTTCCAAAGAAAGAAAGCATACCTCTGAAGAGTGAGCAGAAGAAGCTGAGGGAATACCGGCAGCCTGAAGGCACTGCCGAGCTGGGAGCGTTGCACCATTTTCTGGTATGGATGGACAGCGCTCTGAAGAGCCAGCAGGAGAAGCTGAAGGGCTACTGGTGGCCTGAAGGCACCGCCAAGCCAGGAGTGTAACGCCCTGTTCAGTGGTGGGCGGACAATGCTACAGCATTACAGGACAACAGCTGCCACTTGTGGCTCCCTGTAGTGTTCCGATCATCAGACTTTAGGAGACTAGGAGATCCTTGAAATGGTCTGATCATAACATAGGATACTATGGGATCCAATAATTCCTGGAACACAGAAAAGTCAGAACTGGTGAAACCCAGAATGGCTAGAACCCTGGAATGCTGAGAAAGGTGTATATTTATTTTCATTTTAGTGTTTCTGCAGTTTTGCATATTCGATATTTTACCAGTTCTGAGGGTCAAGCAGTTGGGGAATTATTGCAGCCCTTTCTGTGCTACTGCTCTGAGTGAGACAGTTATGGCATGTCTACACTGGGTATGGGTGAATCCTGGAATGCTCAGACACCAGAAGGCCCAGAACTGGTACAATATGGAACCATTATGTAAGGGCTCAACTTGTGGTTCAATGCAGGGTGAATAACTCCACCCCCGAACCCTACTTAAACCTGCTCCTACCCTACCTCAGCACTAATTTTTTTCAATGGCTGAACCACTGTGTGGTTCCTGTGGCTATGCGCTCTAGCTCTGCTTGCTCTGTCTTTCTCTTGCCTCCTTGCCTCCTTGTCTTGTTCGATGTGATTAGACTCCTCTTTCATGTTCCTGGTTGTTTTGTGGGTCCCCTCCCTCTGCTGTCTTCCCCTTGCTCCTCTCTGTTGTGCCATTTGCTCTGTTATTCCCCCCCACCTCTGTATTGCCTCTGTAGTTTGTTCTCCCTCTATGGCTCTGTGTCTCTTTCTTTTTCGGTATACCATCATATGGGCAACTGAAATTTAATGACTCAGATATGGGTGACTCAGTTTCAGTGCCTGTTATGTGAGCTACCCTGAAAGGGTAGTGAGGGAAGAAGAGCAAGGATGTAGGAGGGCGAATGGAAGAGGAGGGATAATGGGGAAGTTACATGGGAGGTAGTGCAGTGAGGTGTTGCCAAGCTGGCCATGTGGTGTGGTGGTGAGGGTGGCTGGCTACAGTGTGGTAAGTGCAGGGTTCTGGGCTGCGGAGGGGTATACTTTTTTGGTATTTTAGGTGCTGGGCTTAATAGTTTTCTTTTTGGATGAGTGTCTCCCCCTTCCCAACACGCACTCCCCTGGAGTTGAGAATCTTAATAAAGGGGTGTGCAAGGGACAAAGCACGCCATGATGGGGGGTTTGGGGCCATAGCCCCCCCACATAAATATATTTTTCCATTGTTGCCACTGTTGTTCTCATCCTCACTGGAAATGTACATTGCTGCTTTGCTTTTTTGGCAATATACACTTGCTGTAACGGTGATTGCTATTTAGCAATCACCGTTATGGCATGGAACCTTCTTTCTCCTCTCCCTCCCATTGCTGTCTGTTTTGCTGTCTCTGTTCCCCTTTGTCCTGTGTCTCCTTCCCATTCTCTCTGGTTCCTTTCTCTCTTGCTCTCGTTTCTTATCTCACCCACTCCTCGTTTGTCTGCTTTTGTGTTTGTCTTCGTTTGTGTTTCTGTCACTCTTTGCTTTTTGGGGGGAATTTTCAGTTTTAGCTACACTTCACTCTCTTCCTGGTTTTCTCCTTCTTCCAGGTTGTGTGACATCACCATAAAGCTATAGCACCTTCTCTACTCTGTTATAAATACTATACAGTATCTCTACTACTTGTGTTCTGACTATTCAACACTACTTCTCCCCTCTATAGCTTCCCCGGATATGTGCTGTTATTATCCTGTAGCTTTTTTTGACCTATTAATTCTTCTACCTCTGCCATCCCTCACCAGCAGTTTTGACTCTGCCTCCCTACCTCGTGCTAAGCAACTGAGTGTAGGCAGGGTCCAACTTAGTCCACCAGAGATGAGAGTCCTCAGCCTTCCTGCCTAGTTCAGTATTAAAGTTTAATGTGTAGTCCATTTATGCAACGTAATTTCATCTGTGCATACAAAGATCTCTTTTTACAGCTTGCTTCTTACGCATATGCTGGTATGAATTCAGTAGCTTCTGGATGCTCCTCATCTGACCCAGAAGAAGACTTTTCTAGCCTCCCACATAAAAGACTCATTAAACAAACTGCTAATAAACAACCTGCAAATCTAAATATTTCTTGAGAGATTGGATGGTCTCACGCCTTATTACTGAACTCCAAAGTCTTGGAGTTTCTTATTCAGAGTCGACCAGGAAGAAATAATTGTTTAACCTTTATGTGGCAGCAAAATCCCAACAAGAAGAAACAATAGCTCTCAATGAACCTACACCCTTGTCTTTTTCTAATACTACTACAGAAATTAAAGACCTCATATCACAACTCACATCTTCGGTATCAGATATTCAGCCTCACCTTACAGATCTTAAAGCACATCTTCCCGTTAAGTCTAACTTCACATCCATAGATGTGATAGTTACTTATTCCTCAACTAACTCCCAAGAAGATGACTTTCAGCTTTTGTTCCACCTCCATCCAGAATTCCTACCTTCTCCACATTACCATCTCTCTAAGTTCCAGGTGCTTCTGCATCAACGTCTCCTCTTACTACTATAATCCCTGTTCACATCATTCCTGGTCAGCTCCACAAGAACATCATAGAAGGAAAGGATGGTAATTTACTTTCTCTACTCATTTCTTCCCATGACACTATTGAGAATCATAAGTTACTTGTGGTGATGTTTCAGTTGTGCTCAAATCTAAAGACCCCAGGTTCCTGAAGAAACTAACTATTCCTGAGTTTATACTCACCTTTAGTCTATTTGGAGACATCATTTGCGCTACCTTCACATTGAGGCATGAGGAAATGGACTCTTATCTTTATTTAGAAGTTGACCTCAGAGTTCATTATGGAGACACTTGATTCTATGATTATCATAATTCCTTTTCAGCAAAAGCGGCAGCCACTTTAGCTATTTTAACACCAGACTAAATTGTGCTGTCCTCAACAATGAGCTGTTTTGTCATCATCTTGATGGTCAGCAAGCACTTTCCTGCCAAATATGTGACTCCTTCTTGCATTTTGCCTCTCTCTGTCCTATGACTACATCTGAATTGCCTATTCAGTCTTGAAGGACTTCTACATTGGGATCTGTATCCCCTTCAAATACAATTCTCACAATTTCAGATCCTGTAGCTCCTCTCCCTAACTTTGATAGACTTGCCCGTCCAATAAAATGTTACCATAACCAGCCTATTTGTATAATTTCAGCTCTAAAGGTTGCCCAGGCTGTCACTTCCTTCATGTCTACAGTTTCTGTGGGGATGCTCATTCTCATACTATATGTCCACAGCTGCTCTGGATTAAGCAATGGCAATCAATGCATCCTTCAACCAATGTGAATATTCAGGCCCTAACTCATGTATTGTCTTCTCATCCATATCAAGCCCATGTGAACTTTCTCATAACTGGTTTGACTGAAAGTTTTCATACTGGTATTTCAATCATTCCTCCGGATCCTTCATTTGCAAATATTTACAATCTGCTATGCTGGAACCAGACGCCGTCCAGCAACTGTTGCTAAAAGAATTGCAGAAAGAATTTCTTATAGGCCCTTTTGAGTACCCACCATTTCCTTCAAACAGAATCAATCCTATTGGTATTGCCACTAGAAAGTTTTTTGGGAAGAAAAGATTAATTATTTATCTATCAGTCCCTCATTCGAAGCCTAAACCTAGCATCGATTTCTTGATTACTTTAGAAGACTATTCCATATCTTATGCCTGGATAGATGTTGCAATTACCATCATCAAAGGATATGGTCCTGGCTCCTGGCATTCCAAGGCTGATATAACTGACACTTTTAAGCTACCTCCAATCTACCCTTCCTTATGGAATCTTTATGGAATTCAATGGGAGAACAGTTACTAGTTTGCTGTACATTTAATCTTTGGCTGCAAAAGCAGTCCAAAAGTCTTTGATCTATTTTCAGAGACTCTTTACTGGCTTCTACTCAACAACTGCCATTGTCCTGCAGTAATTCACCTACTGGACAATTTCCTCCTAATTGATCCACCCAACTATCCCTCAGCTGTGAGCATTTCTGCTTTTACAGATTTCTTTCAGCATTTAGGAGTCCCTTTATTCACTGAGAAATCTCTTGGTCCTTCTAAATCTCTCTGATTTCTTGGTATTGAAATAGACTCAGTGAACATGGAAGTTTGTTTGCCTATGGATAAATTGCACATGATTCAAGCCCTCATTGATTCGTTCTTGAACAGCTCCTCCTGTACTAAAAGAGAACTTTTTTCTCTACTAGGTTATCTGAATTTCACCATGCAAATCATTCTTCAGGGGTGTTTTTTCATATTGTATCTCCTAAAACTGGCTTCCTCTGTCTCTGAGCCGCATCCCAATATCACTGTTATAGCACTGGCCAAATCAAATTTAGCAATGTCGGCCCTTTTTCTATCTGATTGGAATGGTTGCTCCATGTTCTACAAAGATCTATCTCTAGATCTACATCACAGAATCTTTACTGATGCATCCCCAAACTATGGATTCACCCTAATTTTTGGACAATCATGGTTTGCCTCTCTTTGGCCACCAGAAATGTGTATCCTGAGGGACTTTTCAAAGACATCTCCATTATTCAAAATCTACCCAGTGGTTGCAGTTGCCTTCACGTGGGGCCATCTCTGGTCACCCCAAACCGTGTCTATATTCTCTGATAACCAGTCTATGGTTAATAAAATCAATAAAGGCAGCTCCTCATCCCATTCTATTATGCTGTTTCTGTGGAAGCTGACTTGAATATCTCCATGCCATAAATTTACTATGCAATGCTTTCGTGTACCTGGCTTTTTGAATCAACCAGCTGATTTTCTCTCACTTCCAGTTTCAGGAATTTAACTGAATCTGACTATCAGTAGACCTTGTCATGACTCCACCTCCCAGTTTCTCAGATCTTATCATGACCTGAGCTTTTATTGCTGTCAAGCTGATGGTCTTATGTGGTCTGCCCTACAACCTAATACCCGAGCCACCTATTCCACTGCATGGAATAAATATACAACCTTCTGTCCTAACCAGCCTAGCCATATAACATTATTCTTAATCAACTACATGCTTGCATTCATCACTTATTGCCATCATGCTTTAAGTCTTTCTCCCTGAACAATACAACAATATTTGTCTGGAATTCAATACTTTCTTGCCCAAGTGAATCCATCCATGTCCTTCATCTTGTCAAATTCATCCATTAAACTCTTATTACTTGGTAGCAGCAGATCATCCATCAAGAAAGAACCGAAACATCAACCTATAAATAGACCAATATTCCAAAAATTATTGGACTTGCTCAGTTCAAAACTTTTTAATCTTCTACCAATATTATGGAATCATCAGCTGTCTGGCATTTTATGGTTTTCTTCACCCTGGAGAATTTTCAGTTCAATAGTCTTCTTCTTTGGGGTTCCTTTAAGTTGCTAACCTTAAGAAGCAAGCAGACCACTACATTCTTCATCTACTGAAATCAAAGACTGAGAGACTACACAAAGGAGCCCAAACTACCTACTATCCTACCTACAATACTTTGTGTTCTGTTCAGATTCTAGATCAACTCATCCATTATCACTCCAAAGCCAAACAATCAGACCATCTCTTATCTACATCTGAATGAACTCCTCTAACTATGAAACTATTCATGGATCATGTGAGGACTCTACTCCAAAGGCTGGGACTAAATCCATTTTCATATTCAGATCACTCCTTCTGAATTGGTATAGCCTCCACAGCATCTCAAAACAATATCCCAGTTTACATCATTGAAAAACTTGGAAGATGAACCTCACTATTTTTTGAAACTTACATTCCCAACACAGAGCAAGAAATTAGACAGCCTTTAGGATGATCTCTTCCTAGTGTGCTCAGAGGAAGGACAGCCAGCAGCCAATGCTCCACAGAGTCTTCCCTCACATGTTTTTTTTCCTCTCCTGCACACTGCTACTATACTCTAAGTGAGTTGGAGGAGGTTATTACGTCTCTTCCATTTTTTGGCCTTTTCATTCCCATAATCCACCTGGCCCCTCTACTGTGGGTGGAATGAGAAGGATAAAAAATTATTTCTCAAGTAAATCACACAAGCTCTACAATGATTCCCCATGCATTAAATGGAAGGGCTCAGCCTGTGGTTCAATGTGGGGGGGATAACTCCACCCCTAACCCTACTTAAACCTGTCCCTACCCTACCTCAGCACTTAGTTCATTTTTTCAATCTTCCAACCTCCCCACCTTCTCCTCCTCTGGCACTCTTCTCACACTCATGCTGGGCCTTTTCATACCTGTAATCTGCCTGGCCCCTGTACTGAGGGTGGGAATGGGAAAGGACAAAAATAATTTCACAGGTAAGTCACATAAGCACTACATTTGAATCCACATGCATTGAATAATTTGTAAGTTTAGTTCTGGTGGTTCCAGATTTTACCAGTTCTTCCCATTCTGCTGTTCACCCATGCCCCAAGACTATTATATGTAAGCTCCTGCTTAGGCAGACTTATTGTAACTGTCTGGTTATCACTCAAGCACTCAATTAGAGCTGTAAGCCCCCAGCTCTGCCAATTTGACCATTTTTCCTCAAACTAGATAAAGCAACATGCAATACTTTTCTAATTTGTCTTATTTTTTTCTGCTTTTAACACTGGCTAGCCTGGCATTCCAGCACTGCAAGCCCAGCCAGCCTCTCTGCATAGAAGGTGCATGTTTCTAAAAATCAGTGTCCCTGCCATAGGATCACATCCCAAAACATGCAAACCTCCAGACTTTTAATGGTCTACTTGCTGAACTTTTAATGCATCACACAGTAAAATGTGGAACAATGGCAATAAATCTGAATTGCATTAAAGTAGGAGTCACTTGGTTTTATTCTGTACTGAGAAAGAGCCACATTAAAAACACAGATTTAAAGCACATAATGTATAAAACAAAATGTTGCACTCACACATACTGGGCAGTGGCTGAAAAGTGTAACCAATTATAAATAAGTGAATATCAAAAGTGCTCTGAAACTACTTACCTTTCTCGGGGGAAGGGGGGCCATATTCAAAGCCCTACATTTACGATGTGCAAAGTACCTATCCTGTGCACCATTTATTTATTTATTTATTCATTTATTTGAAAATTGATGACTGGGAGAGGTACACTGAACCAAAGCTCATATAAAGGTGCAACCCAGGTGTAACGAAATGGGAAATACTACAAACAGCTTAATCTGGTTCAAGGTCAGTTGGCATTCATTGGTATCCCTGTCCCCTGGGTCATGCCTGAAGATAGGCAGGATTTGTCTAGTATACTTACCCAGTCAACAAAAACGAAAAAAAAAAAAAAAAAAAAAGAAAGAAATACAAACCAGGCTAATAAAGGTAACAACAAAAAATGATGTCATAAAGTGTATGAGTCAAACTGTAGCACAGACAGTAATGCCAAAAATTGCAACAGGTTGCCTGATAAATAGAGTGTTGACTCAAAACAAGTGTGCAAATAAAGGTCATGTCAAAAAATGTGGTGGAACCTTGATGATAGGATGCTGAACCAGTACGCATAGGTGGAGTGGTAAAGGTAAGGAATGGTACAGGAAGAGGGTTAGCAGGAACAAGGAGGATGAGGAAGAAGTTTTAGTTGGTGTCTTACAGGAGAGAAGGGAGGGAGGGAGTGTGATGGCTAGAGGAGGGGAGAAATTGTATGAGAAAGAAGATTTTCTAGTTGAGGGGTGTTGGTGGGGAAGGGAGAAAGTGCGTGGGTCCCTTGGAACAGAAACTGCTTACATGATGAATACACAATTGCTTTTTGTAATAGTGTACTTCATTGACTATTCAGTGCATGCACTGACTATTCAGTGCATGCAGACATTAAATCAACAGACCTTAAAGACAGTACATAGACCCCCCCCCATACAGTGCATTACCAGAGGCACATAAGTAGTAAAAATCAAAAAGAAAAGGGAAACAAACTTACGGAGTAATTATTATCAATACAGTTTTCTAAATATCCATAATACTCTATATCGCATAAAATCATTCCTATCTATTCTGGAGAGTCTTGTATGCATTTATCATTGAGGCTAACATTTTATTCATAATTAAAGCCTGCATGACTTCCTGATAACATTCCATGAGAGATGATGTCTACTGATCAAGCCAGCATTTGACAATCAGACAACTTTTTGCTAACTTTTTTCCCCCTCACCAAAATTTTCAATCTCTCCCTCTGCTACAGCAGATTCCCTAGTAAATGGAAAGCTGCAATTGTCACTCCTGTGCAAAAAAGTGGTGATAAGTCACTGCCTGGTAACTATCGACCTATATCAATACTACCACCTCTCTCAAAAGCCCTTGAACGCATGGTGGCGGACCAACTTTCAGACTATCTGGAAAAGCATAACATCCTATGCACTCAGCAGCATGGATTCAGGAAAGGGCACAGCACATCGACTGCCCTACTTGAATTCTCAGGAGCAATCCACAATGCCATGGACAAAGGAAACCTAACTGGAGCTGTCTACATTGATCTAACCAAGGCGTTTGATACGGTACACCATGGCCTACTCATCAAACAACTACCGTCCCTTGGGCTCTCACAGGGTCCTGGTGACTGGGTAAAAAATTACCTTGCTCAGCGCTCTCAATCTGTAAAAATTGCTGGAGTTCTCTCAGACTCAAAACCGGTTCTCTCAGGAGTTCCTCAGGGATCCATC
The DNA here is from genome assembly GCA_016271365.2 of Neoceratodus forsteri. Lineage (NCBI taxonomy): Eukaryota > Metazoa > Chordata > Ceratodontiformes > Ceratodontidae > Neoceratodus > Neoceratodus forsteri. The sequence goes on from CM028131.1 coordinate 1,103,228,839, forward strand.
TTGGGCCCTCTCCTTTTCAGCCTTTTCCTAAACTCCCTCCCCAAAGCCTGTCCTGAACAAATAATCTTCTATGCCGACGATGCCATGATTCTTTCCACTCATAAAGATCCAAACCCCTTACGCCTCAGCCTTCAGCATGCTTTTTCCAAGGTCAAGATGTGGTTCCTTGAACATAAGCTGGTTCTAAACCACAAAAAAACTAAATCCATGCTCTTCTCTAGTCCACAAAACAAGAAACGGCAAGTACCACTCACCATTAATACGTACGTGGGAAATACCCTTGAACAAGTGCCAATTTTCAAATATCTTGGAATCATCTTTGATCAAGGCCTAACCTTTGCAACTCATATTGATAGTACAGCAAAAACTAATAATCAGCGAATTAGGATCCTGTATCAGAACCAACAGCTCCTTACCCAATCTGCACTGAGGATTGCCATTCAATCCTCCATCATCTCAATCGTTGACTATGGCTTAATTATCTATGGATCTGCCACTACTACCACACTTAGTCGCATTACAACTTCCTTAAACAAGGCCTGTCATCTGCTCACTGGGGCACATCGACGTACTCACACATGTGAACTCTATGCTGATACAGGTTGGTTGCAACTCTCAAACTGGCTAAAGTACCTTACCTGCCTGATGGCAAAAAAATCCACCTTGGGCCTCACTCCACCCTGTATCCAAGACCTATTACGCCCAAGCGCTAGCATCCGTTTTACCAGAAGATCAGAACATCAGCCTCTCCAAGTCCCCCGATGCCGGACTTCCCAGGGTCAAAGATCATTTGCCTATCGTGCCCCAGCTGGCTAAATGCCCTCAGTACTCCTATTACTGCCTCCACCTCTCTAGGTGCTTTCAAATCTAGGCTGTACTCTCACCTCGCTGCCTCCAGCTCCTGTGACTGCCCTGATTAAATCTCTTATCTATCACTACCCACCCTGGTACAATACTTGACAAAGACATGATAGAGAAACCTTTTCTCCTTCTATTGTCTGCTCCCCTCACCTTTCTCTTACCCTCTCTGTCTGGACTTTTTCCCTACTTGATTTCTCCCTAATCTGGCTTGATTTCTTTTTTTAATGATAATGTGATTATTGGTATCTCATGACCTTTGCACAAATGATTGATATGTATTGTCTATGTTTCCTTGCTCTTGACACAACACAAATTGTTGTGTTATCTATGTAACCTTTTTGTACTGTACCTAATTGAAGTGGAACCTTTGTAAAAGAGCCACTGGCTCAAAGGTAGTAATTCCTAGAACAATAAACTAAACTAAACTAAACTAATAGTCTGTATTGTTTTGTGTAGCAGTGGAAGCCAGGATGCACTGTTCAACTGTAACTAAACTGGCTTGTTTTGGAGATTTTCAGCAGCCCAGCAGGGTTTCTTAAGTGGTGTGAATCTCCATGTAAAAGGCTTCCTGAAAGAGGGAGGGGGGTCATTAGCAAATACAAGTTCAGAAATACTGTGTCTTGACTGCAACCGGGCACATTTTTTTCAGATGTGAAATAATCTTCAAGAGGAAGTTAGGTTCCTGAGACACAGAGGGCATATCATATCACAAAGTAGGTGTCACCCAAATTCTAGGTCTGAAGTGGTTTCAGCCAATCAAATGAATTTGGGAACAGAGAAATGACATCAAAACCTCTTTTGATCAAGGCACTGGGTGGGGAGACTGTATATTGTAAATGATTTAAACAATTTTTTTCCAGCTCTTTTTCTGCTTGGGTACCTGTACAAGTGGGTCCAAAGGAGACAGTCAGACTGTGTGTCTGTAGAAAGACACTTAAGAAAACAAAGCATAGTGGGGCCAGTGAGGTAAGAAGTCTTATAACTGGTAGGAAAAAGAGCAGCATTTACCTGCACGAGTGTTGTAATCCTATGTGTTTACTGTTGTATGACTATGTGGAAGTAGTGTAAGTACCTAAATATGGCTGCTGTATTTGGACAACCAGTGTTTAGTAATAATCTAGTTACTTTTCAGTCAGTGGAGTGCTTGGTTCTTTGTGTTTGCATCCTTGAGGGAAGGGTACCTGGATAAAGGGGTGCATAGTAAGTCACAGAGAGTTTGTCAAGTGTGTTCTACCTAGAGGAGAGACCCACACTAACAAGAGTCTAAAGGGAAGAAGCTGGTGGAAAAGGATCATCAGAGCACTGGGGTATGCATTCTTGCTAAAGAGGGAACCTTGAAGGTGGTGAGGCAGACAGCCTCAGTGGCAAAGGCATGTGAGAGAGAGAGAGAGGGAGACAGAGAGAGAGAGAGAATGAAGTCAACTGAGGACTGTAGGGTGCTCTTAACATCATGCAGTGTTACAGCAGACATACAGCAGAAATGTTTTGGTAGTCATAACCATAAGAGAAAAGTGGTATCTTCCATGCCTCATACATTTCTCGATAACCATCCCTAGTAAGCACATTAGAGGTGAAAAGTGTGAACCAGGGTAGAGCTAGGTGAAATTTATATTCTGCTGGTGAAATTATGGAAAAACTCTGATTTTACTTCCCAAAATTTCACAAAGTTTCCATGAAAATGTCACAACATTTCACAAAAATTGTGATTTTAGTTATTTCTGTCTAATTTAAAAAGTATTTGTCTGAATTGCAAATTTTAAAATTACATTTTGCAATTAAGTGAACTGCAGAATGTTAAACCTCTGTATCTTTAAAACCAGAGAATGGAATAGCAACAATTTTGTTAGGTTTATTGACTCTAAATATTAGGCTTTGTGGCCACCCCCATAGCCCAGCAGCACAACATCACATTGTCTGGCTGATGACCCGAGTTCAGAAGCAAGCCCAGGAAGTCAGGCAGGCCTCAGCAGTGCATCTCAGCTGGGGAGGGTTGGTGGTAGGTTCCACTAACACTGCAACCCCTTGGGCCAGGGAACTTGCTGCTGCCACAGAAAAAGCTATGGACGTGCGAGGATGAGAGAGGTACCAAACCCACTGGTGAGGTGCAAGGGGAAAAAATGTGGGAGAAAAACCTGGTAGCATCTGAATGATGGCTGACTTCAGCCTGATTAGGGTATGGCCCCATGAACAGTGTATATCCCTGAGAGATGAGCTGCCAGCTTGGAGAAAAACAATGTGGAAAAAAAGGCTGTGTGTGTCAACTCTCTAATCTCTTGCTCAGAGGCTGGCCAAGATACAGTATAAGCAGCCAATGATTCTAAAATAACATCAGTAATTAAAGTTGAATTTCACGAGCTTTCGTGAAATTGTGGCATGTTGTAATACTTTTGTCAATGCCATGTCACATTTTGCCCAATCATACTCTTGAGTTACCATTGTAGAGGAAGGCTGGGTAAAGTGGCAGTAAGGTAGCATTCATATGAGGCTCAATAGTAAAAGTATAATGGTGACAAGTGTCAGGTCACTATTCAGTGACGAACCATGAAGAATAGTTATGGATATTACTATACATTTGCCTGTCGTCTTGCAATATTTTCCAGCTAACCATTAAAGATCAGTAAGTTAACGAGTTGAGGAAGCACATGCACATGAAGAATTGTTGCTGTTCAATGCCACCTGCTGACTGACCAATTATAGCTTAGGCCATTGTGACAGATGTATCTGGATATCCATGGTGGAGCATAAAGCAGGGAATTACTGTTGCTGGAGTGTTGGAGGGACACTGCTGGGCCATGATGCTAGTGCAAGTAAGGTGATTCAATGGTGATAAGTGTTTTGTAAAAGCTGAATTCCACAAGTGGATTTCTAGCGACATTACCTACTATGCGACCATGAATGTTTGAGCACATGTTGCCAATTAATAATTTCTAAAGTACCCATAATAAATTTTAACTTACTAAATAACATTTATCCAGCTAATTAGGATTCCAGGACATGTTTACATCGGTATGCATGCCAAATATTTAGTCTAAGCTGCAACAGGAATAGAGTTATAAACATCCAAATATTTTAAAAATATTCACACAATTTAATAATTAATTAATTTGTGAAATTTTGAACTCCTGTAACTTACAATTTATGTAACCGACTACCTCTCTATTTAGCAGCGTCTAAGGCTCTTCCAAGAAAGTATGCATATACATTTTCAATTATCTAGCTTCTAAGGTGACTACGTTTTAAGGATAGAAATATTTTCAGAAAATTATCACATGAATAAGTTTCCTGACCTTTAGCCCCTATAACTCCCATCATCCAAATTTCATTAACTTTGGCATACATTTAGGGCATCTTCCAAAGGGTATGCATGCCAAAGTACATCTCTCTAACTGTAATACTGACTGGGTTCTGACCAATTAAATTATTTTGGAAAATTCCACAAAATGTCATAAAAGTTTGCAAAAGGTGTGGAATTTTGGCATAGATTGGTATCTCTGCACTATACCAAAGTGCTGAGTAAACTGGGTGTGTCAGCATAGCTACATCGGAATGCCATGGAGTGGGGTCCCACAGACCCTGTGGGGTATTCATCAAGAGGGCACAGAGCAGGTACGCATCTAATCCCTTGGCAGTGTGGACAGCAATGCACTGGAGCAGGCAGTGGGCATGCTGGGGGCATGCCCACTCTCCATGCCATTCACAATGGTGTGGAGTGCTGGGTGTGGGAGGCACACATTATGCTGGGTAACACCCTGCCACAGGGTATGCATACCCCCAGGATGCCACTGCTGGGCTGTAGCAAGATATATGAGGTTCAGTGAACCCCCTTGAACATGCTGCCCTGGCCCATAGGGACCACACAGAGGGCTGGGGGCAGCTGACCGGGCACCTGCTGTCCCTCTGCCACCGGCACACAATGTGCCATCTGCCATCATCCATGCCCCATGGGTGCAAGGGATCCACTAGCGAACTGAGGACCGGCCATCTTATTGGATATGTGCCTGGTCTATGGAACACCAGCAAGTTACCTGCTGGTTCTGTAATTCTTCCCCCCATATCAATGTGGCCACCCAAATGTGGAATATTTCTAAAAATGTTGTGTCCCTTGTAATCCCCCTCCTGACTCATTCCACCGGCAAAGTCTCCACTATCCACCTACTTGTAAAGTATGCTCCCATTCCTATGCCCCTGGCTGTATCCGTGTATTACTGTAGGTTGGTGTTAAAGACCCATATATCCTGCCAAAAGGTTTTGTCATTATATTCCCACAAAAACTCCTCCCAAGCCTCCAAATCTTGTCTTGCCCTTTTAGTGATACTTACCCAGTGGTGCAGCCTAGTCGCCCCCTTGGTGGACTGCGCTGGGCGTGTGTAAATGTGTGGCCTGGTGCCACTGCCCTACATGCAAAGTTCAGATGTCCTAAGAGCTGCTGTATCTGTTGCAGCTGTGTCCTCTTATGCCCCACTCATGGAAGTTATTAGTGTCCTTAGCTGTTGCAATTTTTTGTCAGGTAGCCAGAACAACTCATGTTCCATATCTATCTCAATCCCCAGGAACTCTAGCCGACTGCTTGGGTCTTCAGTTTTGTCCGCAGTTAGCAGCACTCCCAGGTCCTGACACATCATCCTGAAGTTGTCTAACATAAGCCTTGTGTTTTCTTTCCCTTTCCCAATTAAAAAACAATTGTCCAAATAACACATAATGGACATATATGGAACACCCACTGTAACCACGTACTGAATGTTTCAAACATGGCACACACTATAGAACACCCAATTGGCATGGCCTTGTTGAAATAATATTGCTCCCCCAACTGAAAACCTAACAGGTCCCAATCTTCTGGCCTAACTGGTAGCAACCTAAATGTTGATTCAATGTCTGTTTTGGCTAACCATTCCCCAGGGGTAGCCCATATCTGATGAGCAGCCTCTTCCAATGTGGCGTACGTGACCCTGCTGTCTGCCTCGTCTATGTGGTCATTAACAGAGTCCACCTCAGGGAAGGACAGGTGATGTATCACCTGAACTTTCCCCTCCTGTTTTTTGTGGACCAGCTCCAATGGAAATATCCTTAAATTCTGAAATGGAGGGTCCGTGAAGGGGCTTTCCACCCTACCTGCGGCTATTTCTTTTTGAATTTTTCGCTCCAATAACTCTTCCTTTCCCTTAACTGATTTTATATTCTTTGCCCTTGTTCCCTTTCTCTATGCTTTAAACTGCAAGCTAAAATCTTGCTTGAAACCCTCCCCTAATAGCCGGATTGCAGCTTTATCCAGATAATGCTGCACCCATTCCTGGAGTATATGAGACTTAATGGGGGTCTTATCCTGTCTAAATGAACCATCTTTCAGGTTTTTAATTGTCCTGTTTTCCCTTATACTGGGGGTACCCCAACTCTGTGTTATAGCCTCTACCTCACCTCCCACATCCCAAATTCTCTCCCCATGACCCCCCCGAATGGCTGGCCTGAAAGAACTGGTTCTACTGACTATTGTTGTGGTTACCGTTATTGTTGTTCCCTTTGTCCTACCCTGTTCTGCACTTGGAAGCCAGATGGGTACCACCACACTTAGAAGAAGCGTGCTGGAACCAGCAATGGGGCATGGAGCAGAAGGCTCTATAGTACCCCAGCAGCACTTCTGAAGGGACCCAGGCTTCTTGTCCAATTCATTACCTCCACCTGTGCCTGTGCAGATCTCTAGCCCTAAATCCACCTGCATGGTATCCCACCAGACATTGCCGAAATGTGCCATACACTTTCTAAATTTGTCATCGTACTTTATCTAGCAGTGCCCTTCCTGGCCTTGTAAGCATTCTGTATTATTAATGAATTAGCCAGTAATGGCATGGCCAGCTCTGGCTTCTTTTCAATGACTATGGCCATACAGTATAATAAGTGAAGCCCATAGACCAGTTATCCCACGTCTTCCCTTTTAACATTTTATCTTCCTCCCCTTTCCCTAGTAGGACTGCAGCTGCCACCATGCTCTTCTTTTCAAAACTCTGTTTCTCCTCATATTTATCCAAGTTGTCTGTGCTGGCCAGTGGAAAGATGTCCACAAACTCCTCCTTCCAAATTTTCTCTTTTATTGGCAATGGGATATGATCCCCTATCCTAAAGCCCGGGGCCCCCACCTCTGGTATATCTGTCCTCTTAGCATTGCTCCCTGAGTGTGCCCTGTTTTCCTCCCCCCTTTCCCCTTCTTTTTTTTTTTTTTTAATTCTGTTTTTTCCAGGCAGGATCCAGTATTACCTCTGCCCTTGTCACGGCGCCCTGGGGACCTCCACCACTGCCTATGGCTGCCGAGATCCCTCGGTCACCCCTGGCTTGCCCCCTCAGAGGATGGGGCCGTGGCCACCTTCACCGGCAACCCACGGGACTTATGGCTGGTTGGGGATCCGCATCGGCGGTGGTGTCTTGAGGTTCTCCGGGGAGGGTGTCATATGCACATTGCCCTTGCCTCGGCTTTTCTTCTTACAGAGGCGGGGACATGCAATGACGCAACCGTCTGCCCCCACCCCCAGAACTGTCTCTGTCGGTCACCCGAGGTCCCCTAGCCTCCTCTAGGAACCCTCAGTGCGCCGATCATTTCCCTTGCCCTCCCCACGGAGGAGAGCAGTCCTTAGGATGCTCTATCCTTCTCCCTGGCGGCCCTCTGAGCGATCTGGTCCGTTCCCGAACCTCGGGTCGCCGCGCCGCATGGAAATCTTCACCACAGTTCAACTGGCCGGGCTCCTCTTTTCCCTTCTTAATTTCCCCCAATACCATCTTTAGTAGTCCCATCCCTGTATCCCCCATCACTTTTAACATCTGCTCCACATATTCTTTTACACTGCTCGCAACCGAGAGGTCCACATTACCTGGTTTTGGGGGTTCCAGTTCTGGAGTCGGTGTAGGCATCAGACGGCCCACTGGGGTGTTGTCCAGAGGGAGAGGCAAACCAATAGGCATAGGAGGTACCAGCAGTCCAATGGGATCTGCTGGGGCATTCGGGACTGTTTGAGGTGTGGGCAGAGGGGCTGGCTCCAGTCTGGGTTTAGGTACTGAGGTGGGAACAGGGGGCCACTGGGTCAGGCACTGGAGTGGGCCCTGGGGTCCTAGGCCATGGGGCACAAGGGGCCACCGCAACTTTTTTGCTGCTCTTGTTTTTTTCCCCATCCTTTGTCAGCCTTATGCTTCTCCCCTCATGCTCCCAATCCTTTTCCTCCCCTTCCAATAGCCTGTTCACCTATTGCACCAGGGCCATAACTGCATTGTAGCAGTTCTCCTTGCTCTTGGGTTTTTTTCTGGATGCCATGGCATCTCAAATGAGGCTTTGCTCAAGCTGTGAGAAAATCACAAACACATGTTAGACACACAGCAGTAGGAGTCATATCCTATATCAGCACCAAATTGTACATTTTGTAGCCTGTATGCGGCTAAATGCAGCCCCTCTGCACCCCCTTGAGTTTTTCATTTTTTTTTTACTTTGCACCATCCCTTGTAGCTTTCTTGTCCCTTTCCATATTTAACATTGTTTTTTTTTTTGCAATTCACTCCCTTCTCACTCCTCTGCTGTCTTCTGTTCTGTGTATATATAGGGGATACATGATGGGCAGGAGTGGAATATGAAAAATATTCTCACTCCTGCAGAGTGAAATACACAGTGCTCACAATGCAGGAGTGAGAATATTTTCCATATGCAATGATTTGCCCATCATGTGTGCTATTTATACCATGGAGATGAGACAAATTTCAGTGAGAGAGGTATGTTTGTTGTTATGAAGATCATGTCACTTTAAATGATGCTGGTGCTGTGGTAGTGTGTGTGTGTGTGTGTGTGTGTGTGTGTACGTGCGTGTGTGTGTGTGTGAGAGAGGTATGTTTGTTGTTATGAAGATCATGTCACTTTAAATGATGTTGGTGCTGTGGTAGTATGTGTGCGTGTACGTGTGTGTGCGTGTGCGTGTGCGTGTGTGTGTGTGTGAACTTTTATGAATGGGTTGTTGTAGTGAGCTGTTGTTGGTTGGTGTGTGTGTATGGGTCTTGATTAGGTGTGCTGTGTTTTGGTAATTGGTTGCCTGAGGGAGGTTCTGTTCAGTGACAATGAAGAAGAAGATGATGATTTCTTTTGGCAGGTATGTGTCTTCATGTTTGGCTGTTTAAGATTTATTTAAACATTTCAGGCATCATCTGTTTGATTCAGTAATGTACTAAACTTGGGTTTTGAAATACAGCACAAGAGATTTGGAGGTTGTTACATTTAGAAGGAGTGCTGCAGCTGACTGTCATTATCCATATTAATTGTGTTAATTTCAGTGTAGGGCCTGTTTTAGAACTCAGCAAATTACAGGGGTGTTTCTTAGTGTTTTCAGATGCAGGTGAGTGATGTCAGCAGAGTAGGTATAAATGGTATTTATTTTAACTCTGCAGATGTCATCAGGATTTATTTCACTCCAGTGAAAATAACATGTTTTTTTTCACTGGAATTGGTCTCGCCTCCATGGTATAAATATATATATATATATATATTTATTTGTTTTGTTTATTTTGTTTACAGTGCCACCTTATGTTGTGGCATATGCCTTTTTGTCTACCCTGTCTTGCTGGGTCACCCTGCCGGAAAGGGCTTTTCCTGCCTTACTGCCCTTCAACATCTTTTTCAGCATGACCCAACCATACCTGACTCAACTCCTCAAGCTGGTTTCTGCCCCCTCATAGGGCCTTAAAATGGTGGCAGCCCCATGCAAGTCAAACTGGTAGTCCTTTCATTTATTTATTTATTTTTGGCTTGTTCTACTGTCTAACCTTTTTTTAACATCTTTTTTTGTAGGTTGCTTACAAAATGGCAGCTGCCGTGTGCTCCTAAAATGGCTGCCACCATAACCTCAAAGCCCCAATGACATCCCAGAAGGTCAGCCTCTCAAGATTGTGGCTGTCACATGCACCTAAAATAATTGCTGCTGGGCCCTGGTACTTTTCTTCTTGGCGTGCCTCTCATGGGCCATTCCTTGCCACTACAGGTGGGTGCGGCCTCTAAAAAACAAAGCCTCTGGCCACATGACCCCCGTTTTTGGCCACTATGGATCTGCTGGAAGGAGAATGCTGTTCTTTCAGGCCACCACTACTAAAGTGGCGGCCCCGTGCCGGTTTTTCGGCAACCATCTTAGGGTCCAAAAATTCCTCGGTCTGCATGCTTCTTTTTGAATAAATCCCTACCGCACCAATTGTGCGAACAATCCCAAGCCATTTGCTTATTTCCCCCAAGTCAGCAATCTGCAGCCCTGCAGCCATCCCCGATGTGTACCATGTGGGTCTAGGCCCGTACCATGTGGCCCTACTAGGCTAATCTCAGAACACCACCTATGACTCGCACCAGGAGGATCACTTCCACTCACATTTTTTCTATTTTGTTTGTTCATTTACTCCTCCCAGTTGTGACCTTCACCATTTAAAATGCTTGCCGCAGTTTTTCTTTCACCATGGGAGACGCCATTTCAAAAACCACCTTCTCCCCAATCCAAGCACTTTGGCACAGCCGGGCAGGGTGGAAAGCAGAACTTGGGCTCATACTTGCTTGAATGGCACTGGCTCCACACCATGAGTCCCTCATGGCAGCCTAGCCCAATTCCCTGCCAGAAAGCACCTACTTTTACCAGGGCATCCAGAAACTGGATGGTCTACACCCTCCATCAGCCAACCGCCCAGACATCATCATGAAGAAAACTGCTCTTTGCTACCCCCACAGCATGAAACAAAATAAAAATCTCTTTTTTGTTTGAAAAACAAATGCTTACCTGTATTCACTGTAGCCCTCCCAGCTAACTGCAGCAGGTCTCAGTTCCGGATCAATTCAGAATTCAGCTGGTTGTTTTTAAATTACTGCTAGATAGTATAACTTACTATTAAATAACAAAGTATAAAGCTTAAGCTGATTAAATCAACCTGCTACTAACTCAGTAATACTGCAGCTTAATTATAGCCACCACTGCCATAAACCTGCAATTTTATAGAAATAATTGCCAAACTGATGTCTGACTCTAATCTGAGAAAAACAGCAAAAAAACTGTGAGCTTCTCTCCCTATGCTCACTCTTTTGTACCCCCCCCGCTTGACCTTTGCTCTTCTAGGGATCACCAATCAGCTTTCTCCCTTTCTCCTGTGATGTCATCCTGAGCCTCCCCCTTCTCTTCCTCCTCCCTTGTGATGTCATCTCGCCCTCTTCCCCCCATTCTCTCAGTTACTTTTCTTTGGCCAGATCAGCCTACCTACCCCCTACCCCCACCCCCTGAGCACCGAATTGATGGAAGGGGACCTGCTAACAACAGAGCCTGCCCCTAAATCAGGCAAGCACTGTCAGTGGCTCAGTAGGTAGCACACTCTCCTCTGAGGCCAGGAGATCAGAGGGCTGTGGGTTCAGTTCCCACATCTGGCACTTGGGTTAATATCCCATTACTGACACTGTAGTGCAGCATGAGAGGGGGTGCTGCATTTCTGAGGTGCTGTCTTTTGGATGAGATGTTAAACTGAGGTCCCATCTGCCTGGATTGGTGGTAGTTCAGGTGGATGTTAAAGATCCCATGACACTTATCGAAAAAAGTAGCGGAGTTTTTATTGTAAAGAAACATAGGAGAAACAATTCAATAATTCATTTTACAGAAATACAAAAATAATGAAAATATAGCATACAAATATTCACAAAACATACAGATAACTTCATGAAAGTAAAATCCTCCTCAAAAATCATTTAAATTTGATAAAATGCAAAAACCATTTCCACCATTTGGAAACTGTCCGGGAGGAAAAATTTTTTGATTCCTGTAAATAAATCCTCGAAAGTTCATTGGTTACTAAACAAACATAACAATCATAAGACATTTACGTTGATAGATTACCCACTGGCACTGAGCTTCCCACAAATAGTACTGTATACAACAAAAAATAGTAACAAAGTGCTATCCCAATAAGATGATAAACTAGGAGGATAAATTCCAAGAACCAACATATCATATGATGGGTTCATAAGCCAATTAAATTTCCATTTTTGCTAAATAAGGCCATAAACCCTAACATAAGAACAAAAAGAATAACATGTTCCATGGTTTCTTCTGTATTAATGTAGTCTAAATAAGGGACAGTTCCTTTCCTCCTTAGCTTTGTATTTAGCATTTCCCTATAGTTTAAACACCCATAAACTATAAGCCACTCGTTTCCCATTGAGAGACTGGTATCTAGGATTATTGAGCTGGGAAAAAATCCTGTAATTAAGAGCAGAAGGACAGTTTTGAAACAAGGCTCCTGAGGATAAAGTGATCCAACAATTAGCTGATATAAAGACTGAGTGGTATTATTCAAAATCATAACCTTAGTTAATTGCCATTTAAACAACTGTTGTACTGCTGGTTTAAAATAAACCGGGATAATCATGTGTGGATTCAATTTTGGGGCCAGAGTAAGCCATTTTGTAAATTAACTGCCCAAAACAGTAACCACCCAACCTTTACAAATAGTATCTTCATGACTTAACTCAGATCTAAGTGTAGTTGTAAAAAAAAAGAGAGTGCACAAACACAACAGGATCTAACATGCCCAAACCTCCAGAGGTTTTATCCAAATATGTATATTGTCTTTTAACAGGATTTAACCAATTTCCCCCACAGCATTTGAAAAAATAAACAATATGATTTTGTTTCAAGCAGGGGTGGGAGGGGAAAAAATCATAGCTACATATTGTAAACTAGGAAGAATAAATTGTTTCAAAATATGAATTCATTTAAGCTTTGAAAACGTCCACTGTTTCCATCTATTAACCTTAACTTCCACTTTCCCAAGAACTAGTTCCAAATTTAACTGAGGCAAATTCTGAGGCCCAAACAAAAGTCCCAAAATTTTCAAAGGAGTATGAGAAACCCAGATCCCATTTTGATAAACATCAGTCAAACCAGATGCTCCAATAAATAATGCTCAAGTCTTCCTTAAATTCAATTGTGCATTGGAAACTGCTGAAAAATGTGAAAAAATTTCCAAACAATAATGAAACTGAGTATAATCAGCAAAATATACAATCAAATCATCAGCATAAGCTTGTACAAATAAAGAAGTAGTAACTTAACCTGAACACCAACCAACACTTAGATTTTTCTATAAGCCATAAAAGGGATCAAGAAAAAGATATACAAAGGGGCTTAAAGGACACACTTGCCTAACTCCAGTATTTAAGTGAAATCCTTCAGCAACAGTTCCTTGCAAAAGGGTAAACTAAATTATGCTCATAAAGAGAGACTTAACTTGAATCACTGACCCAGGAACCCCCTATTTCCCTAATACTGAATAAAGGAATGGAAGATGAACCCCATCAAAGGCCTTTTCTAAGTCTACTGAAAGTATACAGCCTTCTATATCATGTAGTGATGAATACTCAATGGTATCCCTAACAAGCATCAAAGCAGACTGAATCCTCCTATCAGGGATTCCGCAAAATTGATATGGAGATATTACTAGTTTGGTGTATTGCTTGAGCCTGTTATTTAAAATATTTGTGAATATTTTGTCATCCGTGTTAAAAGAGTAATTGGCCTCCAATTTTAATGTCATTCCTATCCCTGAATAAATAAATGTAATAATAATCCATCAGTAAAGGAAGAGAACACAGTCTTAGTGTTTGAAAAAAATTGAAAAAGTAAATAAGACACTGACTAAATTCTTCAATAAAATGTTATAAAGTTGGTGGGGTAAACCATCCAAACCTGGTGATACATTAGGTTTAAGTGTTCATATAACTGTGATTATTTCCTCAAGTGTAATTGGTCCTAACAAATGCAAGGTTGCAGTGGGTATAGAGAGTAATTCTACAGTACTAAAAATTATCAAAATCAATGTTTAAAATTGGTATTTTGGATTCTAAAGTATGAAAATGCTGTTTAATAACTGTCCTATGTTGAGGTACAGTGGTTGCTTTGAGCCATCAGGAGTTATAAAGAAATCAATGGTAGAAGAGTCTTTTAAAGACTTACTGGCCTCTGAAGGATCCCCAATAGGAGCCCTCTGAGTACCATTAATAAATATAGTTTGCAGTGTTTTTGCCCTACCATATTGAAAAGCTTTCATAGCAGTTTTAAGTGAACTAATCTGAGCTGAATAATCAAGTTTAGAAATGTAAGAGATCGAAATTAACCATTGCAATTGCTGCCTCAAGGATAAATACTTCATAAAATTAAAATCTTTAGTAACCACACCTTGATGCTCAAACCATTTCTGTAAAAGTGATTTAGTATCTAGCCACCAGGCCCCTATATCAGAATATAAAAAAAAACAACTGATAATCTAGCTTGCAAAAGCATTTTCACCCCAAATTTAGTCTGAGGTAAATCTAGAGTAGAAACATTTAGTTTCCACCTGCTCTGCCTACCATGGCCTAAATTCCCAGAATCAAAAGAACTAAGCAACAATGAATGGTCTGAAAATTCTAAAGGTTTCATTTGGAAGGCCTGAACCTGAATTGATGAAGAGACAAACATATAATCAATAAGAGAATGTAATTTACCTTTGGAAAATGAGAAAAATGGGCCATTTCAGTGAGAAGTGAGACAGTTGCATAAACCTGCAGTTTTAATTATGGAGGCTAGTGCATGTGAGTCACAATAGATTTTCTTTGTCTGTTGGGCTAGGCCAGTAAGGCTACAATTAAAATCACCTCCCCATAAAATAGGTAGAGAAGTAAACAAATAAGGTTGCACTGCCCTCATACATTGCACTCTGTCAGCTTTAGTCTGCGGGTTGTAAATATTGATAAATCTGTAACAGGTATCATGCCATTTACTATCAATCAGTAAAACCAGCCCAGGAATAAGGTCCACAAGTTTAAGCAAAAAAGTTAAAGAAGAAAAAGAATCCCAACACCATCAGCACTACCTGTGCCAAAAGACCAGTAGGAAGGTCCCCAAGGCCAATCTCTTTTGAAAGTATAGAACCGTTCTATAGAAAACATCCATGTCTCTTGCAAAAAACTTACATTAATCTGAGAATCATGCAAATATTGAAAAAGAGACTGCCTTTTAACATTTTTTAAAAGGCTATGTGTGTTTAAGGAGCCCCAAAGAAACTTCATGTGAGAAAATCATTATTTTTCCTTTTCTTCTCCTTATAATTATCCATCAGTTGTGAAGAGGTAGAAAAGGAGGATTTCTGAGATCAGAATCCCAACCTCCATGTCTGTCTCACCCAAGGAGAAAACAAAGCCACATAAGAATTGGTGGACTCAACAGAAACTGGGCTGGGGGGGGTATTTAGCTTGTAGATGCCTAGAGGATCTTTGCCTAGGCAAAGGAGAGGAGGGGGCTACAAAAACAATATCAGGACTTACAGAAACTGGGTCAGTATAGCAAACAGGTACCAGCTCCTGAGGTATTACAGGAGCTAAGTCCTCTCCCGTTGTAGCAGGAGCTTGAAAAGAAATATCAGTGTGCTAGATTACAGATGCAGGGGAAGGAGGTACTGAAGAGAGAATTTCTTGTGGAGGTTGTACTGATATCTCAGAAGAAAGGGGAGAAGGAGATGGGGGGAATAACTGAATCTTGTGCTTTCTGAATTAGTAACTCAGGACTGATACAGGATGCTTTGTTTTTTGCTGCCCATGGACAATCCCGAAACACTTGGCCATATTCTTCATATAAGTCACACCGTGTGTGATTAGCACACTGCATAGTGCCATGGCCCATTTCCCCACAATTATCACACCTAGGCTGATCACACACGCTGGATAAGTGAGTTCGTGAACCACACTTATAGCAGGCCCGAGGTTGACCACCACAAAAACGAACTCCCCGATCCCTCCCTAACAAAAATGAATTAGGAATATACTCAATACCAGAATCAGATTGATGAAGCTTAACTTTGTATTTCCACCCTCCAGTCCAAAAAAGCTCTGTATCCAAAATAGGTTCAG
The DNA here is from genome assembly GCA_016271365.2 of Neoceratodus forsteri. NCBI lineage: Eukaryota > Metazoa > Chordata > Ceratodontiformes > Ceratodontidae > Neoceratodus > Neoceratodus forsteri. Next base: position 1,103,244,620 of record CM028131.1, read on the forward strand.
AAGAACTCAACACATTTTTGTGAAAGCCAGAAAGCAAAATCATCCACATGAACCCCCTCATTACAGAACATTACAGTCACAGATTTAATTAAGGGCTTAATCAAGGGTATAACCAAAAAGCGGGTCCATGTGGGTGAAAACTTAACCTGCCCATACCTCTCCCCAAATAAGTCTAAAAGATGAGATGACTGAAAGCTGATATCAAAATGATCTTCTCCTGAAATATTAATAAAAGCATAAACATCTTAAGGAAGAAAATGCAAAGAATCCTTAATTAGAATTCTCCCAAAATAGTATCTGTCTGGTCAGGAATCCAAACCCCCTTTATAATGAATCCAAATAACGTTTCTTAGGGGGGCTGCTTCCCGTTTAGTGGTTGAAAAAAGTTCAGACATTAAAGATTTGTCCTGAGATGGTTTAGAGGCCTCTAAACGTGAAGAAGAAGGGGGAAACATGTTAATAACAGGTTTGCTTTGCAGGGTATGAGGTGTTAAGGAAGCTGCAGAAGGAAATGGGAATGCAGCTTGCTTTAATGCAGTAGTGGAGCCAGGTTTCCATGTAGGAGGGTTTTAAGTTAGTTGAAAATCAGAATCCCTCCTGGGTCAGGCACCCAGATACCTGAAGGTGCCTGTTTCCAACCCGCTCCGACCAAAGCCTTCCCTGTCGTCCAAGGCCCTTCAGTTTGAGCTGCAGGATGGATGAGACTAGAGACTAAAGGAGCATTTGTGGTTTTAACAGGAACCGTTCCTCCAGCACTATGAAGTGCATCTTTAAAGAAAAATTCAGTGACACCAGGCTGATGTGTCATTTTGGTTTGATAAGTTATTGTAGGAGGATCAACTGATGTTCCCATAGCAGGTTTCTTGTAAACAAACCCAGCAGTTTTGCTAAGTGGAGTGATAAGAGATGAGGGAAAATCCACAGGAGATGCAGAGATCTGTAAAATTTCTGAAGTACTAGATTTCTCCTGCTCTTCCAAAATCGGCTTCAGTTTAAACGATAATACTGCCAGCCGGTTGTGCAGGTTTGCAAAATAAAGGAGGTACAAATTTTGAATTTCCAACAGTTTTAGAAGAAACTGGGGCTTGCAATAGTTCTGCAGTATTTTTAAAATGCTCCTGCTTTCCTGAGAACGGCTGTAGGCACTCGTCAGGTCCGATGACATTACTGCCAGCCTGTTGTGTTATTTGAAATTTAACAGGAGCTGTAGGCTGTTTGGGAGCTTGTTCTAACGCTGTAAAGGATTCGGTCAAAATTTCCCCTTGTCCCTCTAAATTCGGCTTTAGGCACTCGTCAGGTCCGACGAAAGTTTTGCCAGATGATTGCAAAGCTTGACAGAGTAAAGGGTGTTTGCTTTTGTGTTCTGTAGCATAAGCACTAATAGGTAAAGCAATAGACTCACCAAGCCTTGTAGAAGGAGTAGAACGTTGTTCCTCAGCTGCAGAGCTGTCAGGGATTAACTTACTAATGACAGGGCATGACCCTGGAACCTGTAGCTCAGCAGAAACTTCAGGCGGAGAATGAAAAGAGCTGCTTGTTGGTAAAACAGGTGATAAATCCTTATTGCGAACTTCAGGGGTAGCGATAACATCACAAATATCAGAAGAAAATGGAGCTTCATGAAATTCATCATCCGAATCTAAATCTGGCAAAACCAAACAATGTGCCTCTTGCAAAAGCACAGCGGGAGATGAGGCCAGCTCTCCCACCGCAGTAACGTCCTCTCCCTCCAATGACCTGCATGAAGTGGCCATCTTGCCGATAGCCCATCCCCCTACTGGCCAAACAGTAGAGGAATTTCCCCGGTGTCCTGGCCAAATTTCCCTCAGTCACTAAAAATACCACCAAAAGCTTAATCTGGTTCAAGGTCAGTTGGCATTCATCTGTACCCCCTCCCCCGGGTCGTGCCTGAACATAGGCAGGATTTATCTAGTGCACTTACCCAGTCAACAAAAACTAAATAAAAAAATAAAGCTGCCTTGTCTTGTTTAATATTTTTTTTTTATTAACTCTGTCTTCCAAATCCAGTGTCTGTCTGGAAAGACTGCATATAAAGTTAGACACAGGATTCTCTGCTGCAGGAGCAAATAAATAAGGTCCCTTAGCTAGGACACCCACTTTAACGTTGCATGTTCCCTTATCTTAAACATAAAATGGTTGGCTTTGTGTTTAAGTTCACAGCTACCATCCTAATTTCTCAAGATGCAGAGTCCTCTCTGTTCCTCTCTTTGTTCCCTCTTTTTGAAGGCATAGGGCAGAATTTTCAAACCATGGTGCAGTGCTTGTGTCCTGCCCTGTGCCACAGGACTTAGGTTTCGCCGGAGCACCACACCACATTGCTGCAACTATGCCCAATTTTCCATTCCCGGCAGTAGTTGTGACACTTTCCATGCTTTATGACAGCTTGCACCAAATATCTGGCACAAGTTCTATATTAGAAGCCCGACGGAGTAATGCAGGCTAGACCACGTAAATGTGGTCTAAGGTCCTGCGGTTGGCGCAAGGCATAGAAAATCCCGATTGCTGACAGGAGAATGCTGCAAGCTCCGTGTGTCATATGATCAGCACACTGGGGGCTTGTGACATTCTTACTGATTTGAAAATCCGGTCCATAATGTTATATACAAAATCTAAACCAGGCTCTAAATTCATTGCGATAGACCATCAGTCCTAGCTCATCATAGATAAATTATTCTTGAACATCCCTGGGAAACAGAAAAATACCTGACTGGCAGAGGTCAGCACATGTCAGACCTCCACAGCTGTAGAAGCTCAAACACTGCAGCAGGAGGATTTCTCCTTGACTATCCTTCCACTCAGTTTTGCATTCCTCTAGGGCGCCACCTCTGTACTCCAAGGAACCTGTAGAAGACCCACAAGGACCTTGAGCAGCTCCCTTGAGGAGAAGCCCTCATCTTGCCAGTCTTCATCTGCTGGGTGTGTGCATCCAGAAGTTCCCCTTGAGCCTCTCTTCTTTCCTCCCTATCATCATACTTCCCATGAGGTAACAGCATCCCTTCTGTCCTGAGGAGTAGGGATGGTCTAGCAGCTTTTCTTTTTTTTTTGCTGTCTCTCTTTCTCTCTCTCTCTCTCTCTCTCTCTCTGGTACTGACTCTGAATCTGGAACTCAGGAACTACAGCTAAAACTTTTCTCCCTGCCTTATCCTTTATAGCTATAGTAAGGGGCAAGCAACAGCTATGCTAATGAGAATTCAACAGCACTATCAAAGACATAGGGCCTGTCAATCAGATCACTTACAGTAGTCTTGCTGGATTCATAATGGAGTTTGCAGTCCTCCAGACATAAACTCTGTTATGAAGTCCTTTAACTCTTTAGTAACTGGACTTGACTGGACTTGAACTTGAGTAAGGGGTGAGAGGCTGGTTGCATAATCTTTTTAATATTTGTTATAGGGCAACTGACATGAAACCTTTGCTGTTTGGTGATTACTAGGTAACACTGTATTCAGAATTGCAAATCTTCTTAATGTGATGCAGATGATAACTGCTGTATGGACATGCAGAACAGGGCTTTAATTCATCCTTGTTTCTTCTATGATATTCATAATTCGTGGGAATAATTACTGAGTGTAATATGACATCATGGAAGAAATGAGAATTAATTGCAATGACCATTCATATGTTCTGCAGTGGTTGTTGTTAATGAAGTAGTTTTTTGAGGTTGGTCAAATCAGGCATTCAGTGCTACCCACTCTTCTGCACCAGAGAAAACATAAATACCATTTTGTTTTACTTGATAACAAAAATGAATGCCCCAGCACCTGACCCAATGGAGCAGAGAGCTGAAGCACTGAATGCCTCACCTGCCACCATGCCAGTGAAACTGGTTGAGGAAGGGTACCAGGGTTGATTTTGGGCCAGGCAGGGGAAGGAGGATTGAGCATCCTGTGATGACTCTCCTCATAAGGGATGGGAGGAGAGCATGTACCACTGCTTGACTGCCACCCATTGGAGGCTGCATGTCACAGCAGGTAGTCACTGCAGATGCCAAAGCATACAGTATCTTTATGCTGTGCATGTGCATCTTAGCATGCATGCCTGCCCTAATCAGTAGGGAGAAAACTGGAGAAAATCCTGCTAGCAGCAGGATTACACAAGGTGACCGCACAGGCTCCATACCATCTACCATGACCATTCAGCCATGGAGGTAACATGTAGTGGAGTTTCCCAGGGATGTTGGGTGAAGGGGTTAATGGCTGTTTGCAGAAGAGGCTGTCAGAGGCAGAATAGATAAAAATCTATGTGGAAAAAAAGTGCATACCCCAGTGATGTGACCAGAAGGGAATTACTGAAGAAGGATTTTATTTATTTATTTATTTAGCTTTTGGTAACCAGGTAAGAATACTAGACAAGACATTTGCCTATTTTCAGGTACGACCCAGGAGAGTACAAGGAAATACAAGTTCAATACAGAGGACAACATGATACAAGTTAGGCAGTTACACAGAGTCAGGGAAACATAACATATTAAGTAAGTACGACAGTTAAAAATGGACAGAAAATATACATAGAGTCACCAAGGCTAAGCTCAGTGCATTATATACAATTTTATACAGTTCAAGACCCCAAAAATGTAGAGCCACAGTCAAAGCAATGCCTGAAACAGAGAGTGGAAACATTATATACAGGGCCAAACACAAGCAGGCAAGTTACCTCAGCAGGACCTGCGCCAGAGTTCAGAAAGTGGTGCATGTGAGTCCAGTGCAGGGGGCCAAGAGTAATTATGGAGGTCTGAGACAACCACATGCTGAAGAGAGCTTCAAGTGATTACACAGGGAGGTTCAAAGGCATGCGTGGGAGGGGAAGGAGTGGACTTGGACGGGAAAGGAGTTCCATAATCTGGGAGCACATAAGGTGAAATCTCTGTCCCCCATTTGAGTGCGAGTGGCAGGAACCTTAAGAACAGCAGGGCCCAGAGACCTGAGGGAGTAAGAAGAGGAGGCAGCCGGTATGAGGAGCTCTGCCAGTCTAGGGGGGTGCCAGTGCCAAGACCCTTACCCATGAAATAGCCCAAGACAAAATTTAAGTAATTGGGTGGGAAGAGCCAGTTATGTTTGCTATACAGGTCACAGTGGTGTGTGAGGTGAGAGGCAGCAAGAGCAAAATGGCAAATGTTGTTGTAGGCTATGGTACACCTAGAAAGGTGGGCTTTGAAGGTACAAGCAAACAGGAGCAGCCCATAGCAGAGAGAAGGAAGAAACACACCTCTGGCCAGTGCAAGGTGAGCAGCAGAAGTGAGATTGTTCTTCACACTGTAAGCCCGACTCAGTTTGCAGTTAACAGCTTGTCACACATTTTGGATATGGTGTCCAAGGTCAAGCTCAGGGTCAAGTGTCACACCAAGGTATTTGACAGAGTCAGTGATTAGGAGAGGAGTACCATCCAGACCAGTGATACACAAAGGGACAGAGGAGGCCTTTAACTTGGCCAGGGACCCAAAGAGCATGACCTGTGTTTTTTTCAAGGCTGAGGACCAGCTTGTGAGTTGTTATCTATAATTGGATACTCCTGAAATCCTCACTCAGTTGGTGGCTAATGACCCCAATGTCCCAGGAATGAGTGAGGATGACCAGGTCATCAGCATATAGGATGGACCTCCAGTAGGAGGAGGTAGAGGGAAGATTATTGATAAAGATGGAGAAGAGCAGGGGCCCAAGGACTGAACCCTGGGGAACTCTTGAGGGCATGTTAGTGGCATCCGAGAGCACTTTAATGTATTTGGTAAGTTGCTGTCTGCCCTGTAGGTAATTGGAGAACCATCTGAGCACAGGAGAGGACAGACCAAAGGACCTGAGTTGAGAGCAAAGTAGGACAAGGTCAACTAGGTCAAAGGCCTTGGATATGTCTATAAAGATGGCACCTGCGAGTTTACCCTGGTCCATAGCTTCCCTGATCCCAGAAGAGACAGTGACAAGGGCATAGGATGTACTGTGCCTTTTATGAAAGCCATGCTGTGTGGGAGACAGCAGCTCATGAGACTGAATATACTCCATGAGTTGCCCAGCCACAACTTTCTCAAGAAGTTTACTGATAGCAGACAAAATTGCTATCTGTCGGTAGTTGTCAAGAATCTTAGGGTTGCCCAGTTTGAGAACAGGGGCAACCCTCGCCACCTTCCATAGGTCAGGGATAACTCCAGAAGCTAAGGAGAAGTTGAAGATATAGGCCACCAGGGAGGCAATATAAGAGGCACCAAGATGGAGGAGCTTAGGTTCTATACCATCGTGGCCAGCACTGGAAAAGGGGGAGAGACCAGAGAGCAATCCCTGCATCTTTTGTGCCATCACAGCCTTGAAGTAGAATAATGGGTGGGAGATAGGGTCCAGTGGAGGAGCAGGGACCTGGACACTACTATCACACCCACTAGAGGTGAAAAGGGAGGTAAAGGTGAACAGGTCCGAGAAATGTGAGTTAAATGTATTGGCGATGATTAGTGGATTGTTACAGCTAGAACCATCAATGAGCATGTTAGAGGCCCCATAATTGGAAGAACCACTTACTATGTTTTTAATGTTCCTTCAGAAATTCCTAGGGTCCTTAGCTGAATTCAGCAACGCAGTTTTACAGAATTCACTTTTGGCAGCCCTGATTACTTTTTTGCACTCATTTCTGAGCCTCCTATATTGCTGAAATATGGCCTGGTCCATCATGACCTTGAAGTTGGCCCAGCATTTGTCTCTAGTTCTCATGAGGGCAAGGAGGCACCCATGAAACCACTTAGTAGCAGACCCCCATACCTTCCATCTAATGAGAGGGGCATGTTTATCCTGTAGCTTCCTGAAGGTGCTGAGAAAATGACTGACTGCAGTGGAGGAGTCCTAGACATTCCACACATCAGACCAGTCAATAAGCCATAGATCATTATGGAATGACCCCAGGTCAAACCTGGAGAAGTCCCTAACTTGGATGATTTTATGAGGAATTTTCAGGGAGGAGATCTTCCATATGCAATACACAGGGGAGTGGTCAGAGATAGAGTCAGGAAGGGTACCAAAAGAGCTAGTCCTCTCTGGCCTATTGGCCAGGACCCAGTCCAGGAGGGAGCTAGTACCACCAGTGGAAGACCATCTAGTGGGTTCCTTATTGAGTTGGGACAATGAGAGGCCAGCAAGCAAAGGCTCATACAGCTTAGTATTTTCTCCAAGCCAGTTCAAGTTAAGATCTCCCAGGATCATTAGCTCATTATTCCCAGTCTTTGAGCCAACAGTATCAAGCAGGTAGAATAACGCCGATATACCACCCATGGGGGGATTGTAAGTACAGATAATGTGTAGCTTTTTGGTGTTCCTGAGTAACAGAACTGTGAGCAGCAGTTCACAGGAAGACTGCAAAGGCTGTTGGCAGGACGGAACTGTTAGGTTGAGGTGACTCTTGTAGTAGACCAAGATACCCCCCCCCCTTTTTCCTGGGCAGTCCTGCCTGATGAGTTCAAAACTAGGGAGTGCACATGCCGAGTCAGAGATTGAAGGTTTCAGCCAGGTCTCAGTTATACCAAGGATGTCAGGCTTGTAGTGAGTGACCCAGGCAAGGAGTTCAGCCAGATTGGGCAGGAGGCTGCGGATATTAAGGTGAGCTATTTTCAAACCATTGCCTGACAGCCAGTCTACAGCCTCTGCCTCTGCAAGGGCTAGAGTCATCAATAGAAGCCAGAGGAGAAGCCTTAAAAGGTGGGGAGCCATCACTAACAGATGGCTTGCAACCAGATTGCCTGACCATTATAACAGGATACAGGAAGCACCTGTGGTCGAGACAGCAGATAGACTGGGGGGCTGTCAGTCACAGGCTATTAGATTGGAGAAGGTAAAGTCTGACTCTTCAAGCGGTCCAAGTGTAACCCAGGTGCTCCCCATGGGAGGGGCACAGTCAGCAATGAGAAGAGGGAGGCATAGTGCAGTGAGCAGACCAAGGGTGAGGGCACTGGTGAATGGGAAGGGCATAGCCCCCCTCATGAGAAGCTTAGAAAACCCCATGTCATGAAGATCTGTTTCTGAGACTAACCAAGATACTGGAGGGAGAATATATGGGGAGCAGGTCAAACCTAGGGCCCCGTAAGGGAGAATCCAGTAGTGCTAGCCCACCAGACTCCACTGGGCTTACCCAGCAGGGCTCCAGAGGAGCATGCAATAAACAGACAGTCTGTCCTACAGCTGCCCCCTCAACCCGGGTCAGTAGAAAGTCCTTCCTTATGTGGGAGCACTGAAGTAGTGATGATCCCCCACAGGAGGTGAGGTTAGTAGCAAATATTAGAAACTGCAGCACATTAACAAGCAAATAGAATAATTTCCTAGTTAAGATTGCTAAATCAAGATAAATTGAACAGGCAAAAATTATTCAGCAATTCACAGTAGACAAGCACCACAATTGATTCAAGCCAACTAATCAAAAACAACAGACAAAATGTTCATAGCCTGGGCCACTCTGGGTAAGACAGGCTTGGCAGAGGCCTGAGAAAAAAAAAAAAAAAAAGATTAATCTGAGATGTAAACACCACAAGTAGTGTGAGCTGTAGTATAGTATGTAGTATGTAATATATATTCCCCTGAAATTCAGGCCAAACAACAGGAACATGTAACTGGACAATAGTGAGCCTCCTAGCAATATCCAGCAGGGTTATGAGGCTCATGATTAACAACCCAGGATTCCCCCAAACATCAGTTCAAGTGAGTAAGCAAACATGCAGATGAGAGATCTGGGCTAGAGAGAGCTAGCCACCACAGGTAACAGCTTTCTTCGAGTCAGAGTAAAGTAAGAGACAGCAGCAACACATGGGTAACAGCTTTCTTCGAGTTCAGAATTAAGCAAGAGTCAGCCACAACAGGTGAAAGTTTACCAGCCAATCCCACTTGCTGGTTGGAACACATAAGACAAGTGAGAGTGGCTTAAGCCCATTTAAGGGGTGGAGGGAACGGGGTGGGAGGGCATGAAAAATTCTCCCCCAGAGCAGCACTTTGTTTCCTTCCCTACGCAAGTTTCTCCCCCAGAACACAGAGCAGCACTTAAATACCTTCACTGTCCAAGTTTCTCCCCCTGAGCACAGAGCAGCACATCGATTCCTTCCCAGCCCATGTAATCTCCTGCTTCAAAGCAGGGGCTCCATCATTTAGAAAAAAGGCGATTATTTTCTGTGAAGAGTGTCCATGGCGCTTGCTTGCAGGGGAGGTCCAACCAACTCCGAACAGCTAGTCGGCGCCTCAGCCCCACACTTCGGTCCAATTAGCGGTGGCGGGGGGGACCCACCAAAGCAGAGGTCTCCCACATCACCCCTCACTCACAGGCAGACAGTACCTTCAGTAGACCACTGGAGGCTGCTCTAGCCTTTTCAGCTGGCAGAGCAATGCATCACAGAGGGAGGTAGCCAGTCTGGAGCTATGTGGATTTTTGAAAATGGTGCCTAAATTTCAGGGGTCCACACTGAGAGGCAGAATTAGAAAGTCCAGCAAATTTCAGGGGTCTACAACGAGAGGCGGAAATAGAAAGTCTAGCATAGTATTCTCCCCCAATGCACAGAGCAGCACTTTGATTCCTTCCCTGTCCAAGTTTCTCCCCCTGAGCACAGAGCAGCACATTGATTCTTTCCCAGCCCATGTAATCTTCTGCTTCAAAGCAGGGACTCCGTCATTTAGAAAAAAAGGCAGTTCTTTTCTGTAATGCACCCAGGTAAACAGGACAACCTTGTGTTGCATTTAGGAAAGTATATTCAGGATGAGAATCCCAGTGATTCTAACATGTATTTCCATTCTAAGTACATTATGTTTCCAATATTTCAAATTTTTAATTGCATGTTGTCCCTCTTTTTAATAAATTCTATAAAGCTCTGCATATTTTGACAGTATGAAGCAGTGCACACATTGGGCAGTTGGCCACAGTTAATGAAACAGCCGATACCTTAGCGAAAAAGTATTCTGATCTTGGCAAGCCAAATAGATGTTGAGCTTACTTATAGACAAAGTATAGTTATGGGACTTTGAAGTATATAATGATGGAGTCTCATTTGCTGGCTCTAGAAAGCACACAGATTACATACAGGGTGCTTGGCAAGGCCGCAAGGTGAGTAACACTATTACAGACTAACGGGCATTTCAGGAAATAATTCTTAGTGTGGAAGAGAGTCCTCCATATTCAAGACATCATACTAAGAACTTATGAATGGCAGGTATAGAAGGGTAGCACAATACACACAGAAATCTCCCATGCCTTAGATTACACATCCAAATAATTTGGAGGGAATAGATAAAAGCCATCTGGCTGAGATGATATTCTAAAGGTGTAAGGAAAAAAAACTGTATGATAAATCAAGATGCTAAAGTCTATTTAAGACTGCCCAGTTGGTGGCAAGATGGAAATACAACCTATGCAAATATCTGACAAGCAGAAAAATAAACTATGATATTTTTATATTTGAATACTGAATACTCACACTAGAGCGATTATCTCTGTTTTAGAAACATATGAAGCTTTTACTTCTATGTTTGAGAATATAGGGCTATTTATTGTGATATTTACTAAGAAAGGGGGACATCTATTAAAATGGCTGGTTTAAAAGGGAAAGAAGTATGGATACTAGACAGACAAAGAAAATAATGTCTGTCACAGAAAAAAACCCACTAAAAATAAAAAGAGGTATATGCAATACGAAAAGGGATAAAGGAGGTATGGGGAAAAGAAAATTACTAGTAATACTCTAGGACCTGGGAATCAAATAGCTTTGGTAGGAAGAATAGAGATCCTAAGAATCCAAAGCTCTATACTGCCCTTTTAGACTCGTCACCTATAAAGGAGCATAGGAAAACTACCAGCAACATTATCCTCTTTCAGAGGAAATAAGGGTTATGGAAGAAGAAGGAAAAGGTGTAAAGACAACAAAACAGTGGTTAGATGTGGAGAAAAAGACTGGTAATACTGAAATGATAGTTCAGAAGATAGTGCCCTCCCTCACTGGTCAGGTACCTATGAAGGAAAAACAAGCAAAAAATGTAGTCACGATTGAAGCCCAGATGAATTATAGTAATAAAAAGGAGGATCAAAGAGACAAGAGAGAGGAGGAAGATAAACAGGAGCTGAATAAATCCCTTCAGGTAAATAAAATATATTTTCTTGATGATTTTGAAACTTTCCTGACATCATATTCAAACAGATTAACTTTAGATCACCCATACCAATACCCTTCAGATATACCACATCTGTGGAGTGATAATCCAACTATAAATAATAAAGGTGAGGAGCAAGGAAAAAAATTGATAGGGAAGAAGATGGCGTGAAAGGTACAGACAATGTTGATTGTGATACACAAGGCATTACTATATCAGATGGCCTTTTGGATATCAAGGAGATTGCTATTGGTAATCAATTATTAATGAAAGTAATAATATTGCTTAGAAGAGTGCTTCTTAAAGAAGACTGAGAACAGAAATATCAAGCCCCTGTTCAGACACTTCAGGAGAGTGGTGTCGAAAGGAAAGAAGATACAGAAACAAGCATTTGTCAATGCCAAATGTTGATTGCATTGATCCGTTAAGCTCGCTCACTGCCCGTGTCACTCGCTCATTCTGTTTCTCCTGGTGCTGCAGGCTGCTCTTTTGTACTGGGCTCCTGCCTGAGTAGGCACATTTTTTTGCCCACAAAGAAATCTGCAGCTGTTCTGATAGAGCTCCATTGAGCTGGGTCACTCCCCCTCTCTCACTTGCTCATTCTGTTTCTGCTTGCACTGCAGGTTGCCCTTTTGTACTGGGCTCCTGCCTCTGTTGGTGGCTTTTTCTGCCCACAAAGAAATCTGCAGCAGTCCTGACACAGGTCCGTTGAGCTTGCTCACACCCCCTCTCTCACTCATTCATTCCATTTCTGACAGTGCTGCAGGCTGATGTTTTGTACTGGGCTTCTGCCTGCATTGCTACCTTTTTCTGCCCACAAAGAAATCCACAGCAGTCACGATAGAGCTCTGTTGAGCTCACTCACTCCCCCTTTCTCACTTGCTCGTTGTGTTTCTCCCCGCTGCAGGCTGCCCTTTTGTACTGGGCTTCTTCCTGCATTGGCACCTTTTTCTGCCAACAAAGAAATCTGCAGCAGTCCCAACACAGCTCCGTCGAGCTCACTTACTCCCCCTCTCTCACTCACTCATTCTGTTTCTCCCAGCACTGCAGACTGCCTTTTTGTACTGGGCTCCTGCCTGCATTGGCCCCTTTTTCCACCCACAAAGAAGTTCACAGCTGTCCCGACAGAGCTCCGTTGAGGTCGTTCACTCTGCCTGTCTCACTCGCTCATTCTGATTCTCCTGGCACTGCAGACTGCCATCTTGTAGTGGGCTCCTGCCTCTGTTGCTGCCTTTTTCTGCCCACAAAGAAATCTGCTGCAGTCCCCACAGAGCTCCGTTGAGCTTGCTTACTCCCCCCTCTCACTCACTAGTTCCGTTTCTGTCTGCGCTGCAGGCTGCCCTTTTGTATTAGGCTTCTGCCTGCATTGCCACCTTCTTCTGGCCACAAAGAAATCTGCAGCAGTCACGATAGAGCTCTGTTGAGCTCGCTCACTCACTCCCCCTCTCTCACTCATTCATTCTGTTTCTCCCGCTGCTGCAGGCTGCCCTTTGTACTGGGCTCCTGCCTCTGTTGGCATCTTTTCTGCCCACAAAGAAATCTGCAGCAGTGCTGACAGAGCCAGTTGTCCTTACTTACTCCCCCGTCTCACTCGCTTATTCCGTTTCTGCTGGCGCTGCAGGCTGCCCTTCTGTACTGGGCTCCTGCCTGCATTGCCACCCTTTTCTTCCCACAAAGAAATCCACAGCAGTCATGATAGAGCTCCATTGAGCTCACTCACTCCCCCTACCTCACTCGCTCATTCTGTCTCTCCCAGCACTGCAGGCTGCCCTTTTCTACTGGGCTTCTGCCTGTATTGGCGCCTTTTCCTGCCCACAAAGAAATCTGCAGCAGTCCCGACAGAGCTCAGTTGAGCTGGGTCACTCACCCCCTCTCAGTCGCTCAATCCTAATCTGTTCCAAACACTGATTTCTGACAGCGACTGTGGTATTCTGCACTGCAAGCGTGGAAACACATTTCAGCCAGGATGTGAAAAATGACAGCTCTACTGTTCATAAGGAGGTGTGAACAAATGCCCGTGTTGAAAATCTGGCGTGAAAATGTTACTAATTTGCAAACATACAAGGGTGCATGGAAACTGCACAACACACACTTGTAACACAGTCATTTTATGTAGTTTCATCACAAAATTTTCAACATAGGAATTTAGGACCTCTGCTCATGAACAGTGTTAGTGTGATTTTCTTAATGTGTCCCGAACAATGATTTCCCACAGCGACTGCGCTATTGTGTGCCGGAAGAGCGAAAACACATTTCAGCCAGGATGTGAAAAATGACAGCTGCACTGTTCATAAGGAGGTGTGGAAAAATGGCAATGCTGAAAATCTGGAGTGAAAATATAGCAAAGTTGCGAAGGTACGAGCGTGCGTGGAAACTGCACAATGCACATTCGTAACACACTCATTTTATGGACTTTTGTCACCAAATTTTCAACATAGGCATTTAGGACCTCTGCTAATGAACAGTGTCACTGTCATTTTCATAATGTGTCCCAAACATGGATTTCCCACAGCGACCACGCTATTCTGCACCAGAATTGTGAAGACACATTTCAGCTGGGATGTAAAAAATGGCATCTGTATTGTTCATAAGGAGGTGCAGAAGAATGGCAATGTTGAAAATCTGGAGTGAAAATATTATTAATTTGCGAAGTTACGAGCGTGCGTAGCAGTTGTGCAACGCACGCTTGTAAAACAGTCATGTTTTGGATTTTTTCCACCAAATTTGCAGCATAGACTTTTTGAGAGTCCACCTCATGAACACTGGCACTGTCATTTCATTTATTGGTCCCAAAAAAGGATTCTGTCCAGTGACCGCCAAATCACCTTTTGGGGCCGAATAACAACATGACAGTGCCAGAATCCATGAGGAGGGGTCCCAAACATCCCATGTTGAAAATTTGGTGCCACAATTCCAAAAAATGCCTGAGATATGCATCAAAGTTGAAAAAAACCCTATTTATTCCATTATACAGCTTACCGGCATTTCCTCAGTTCGCGGTTGGCTCTGAAGAGTGCAGAGGTGTTCCCGATCCACCGAAGATGGTCGTGCTGGACTCCGGAGGTAAGCATGGGGTGGGGATGGTGGGGAGGCAGGGTGCGCAGTGGGTGGGTAAGGGTTGTGGGAGGGGGACAGGGAGACCACCGAAGGACCATTTCCTTTTTCCACAGGGAAAAAAAACATTGTGGGACCATTTTTGTTTTACAGAGGCATGTAGCACACTGGGGTGGGCTCCCAGCATGCCAATGGTGTCTTTTTGGGGCAGCTGGCTGATGGGGGAGTGGGTACCCCATCAGCACACAACAAAGGGGGTTACATTATGCCGACAGGGATTGGGCATCCCTGTCAGCACACAACAAAAGCAGGGGGACATTATGCCAATGGGGATTGGGCACCCTGTCGGCATACAACAAAAGTGGGGGGGGTTACATAATGCTGATGGGGAGTGGGTTCCCCCATTGGCAACATCAACCTTGGGGCACTGAAGCCGACAGGGATTGGGGCCCCCATCAGCAAACAAACAAGGTGTGGGGGCACATGCTGCCTCAGCAGGGGGGCTTAATATTGTTTGTGAACACAGCGGCAAGCCGCTGCCATGTTCTCAAACAGTATCACTGTAACAAGGTTCCACCCAGCAATGATGGGTCGCTTCCTCATTGAGCAAATGGCTTATGCTGCAATGATGAAGTGGCCCCTGATTGCAGTGGCTGAAACCTTACAAGGTTGTGGCATGCTGGCTGAACTAGTGTCAGCAGCAACATGCCACGGCATTGGGGAAAGTGGGCCAAGCCTTTAAAGGTTGTGGGGGCACTGGCCACAACAGTGCCATGCCTCCACAACCTGCTTCTGAAAAGCTACTGCAATATGTTTCTTGAGCATGCACGCAATCAACATAAAAAAGGATAACAAATATTAGATGCATAGCAGAGGATATAGGTAGAAAAGTAGTAAGGGAAACAGCCAAACTGGTGGAGGAGTTAAGAACTGACAGGTTGAAACAGGAGAATAGGATTTCCACAAGACAAAACCAGAAAGAATTGGCCAGCTCGTTGGTGCTGAGGGTTGAGGTGCTGAACACCACACCTAGTGCCACACTGGTGAACTGGGCTCAGGAGCTAGCTCAAGTTGTTGGGGGTCAGCAGGGCAGGGAGTGGATTGAGCATCCAGTTGACTGCACTTCTCTGCAGGGGAGGGAGGGAAGGGAAGGTTATCCCACTTCTTGGCTGCCCCCTGCTAGATGTCAGGTGGCAGCACTGAAGTTGGAGAGGCAAAAGAATGTGGCTACATGCTGCATGCCCATGGCCATGAAAGGGAGGGATGAAAAGTGGAAAAAGGTGGCCACAAAGCTTCATGAACCCTGCCTGCCAACCAGTGTCCCACTTTGCTACTGGATCGCTGGAAGCCCATCTCTGGATTGAAAATACTGCATGGGGGGAGGACGGCCCTCCCCTTCCTGGCCCTGCAACAGGGGGAAATCTGTGGGGGGAAAAATTAGGCTCAGCGGTACTGGGGGAAGTGGTGGACGGTCTTAGGTGGAAAACAAGGGGGTGATAGCTGCCTACAGTCATCAAAGAGGAGGGGAAAAAAGAGTTAAAAAAACAGAAAGATTTGGATGGTAAAAAAACTGTTTGTGGTAAAAAACAAAATTCAAGGAAGGAAGGTTTGGAGGAAACAGAAAAAATAGGGAAAAGGCGGAACATAATTATTTTAGAAGAGAATGGTGATTTGATGAAATAAGAAGAGCCAGAGGCCAAAAGACTGGAAACTGCCTAGGAGGAAAATAAAGGCATATACAGTATAGAAAGATACAAGACAAGAAAAAGACAGATTAATTAAAAAGAAATCAAGTGATAGCAACAGAGGAAATAAAAGAGGCACTAATAGAAGGGGATTTATCGCCACGGCAATTAATTTTAAGGGAATTCACAAAACATGAAACAAAAACCATACCACTCTGAAAGTAACACTATATAATGTATGTAAAGGAATCTTGAGATCCAAATTTGCCTGGGCAGATTTGACCTCGGTATATATATATCAAGATAAGGAAAATAAAGGTTGGGTTTCTTTAGTAACATAAAATAAGATGACAAGAAGACTTATATTAAATGTCAAGAAACAGTTTGATCAAATAAGGACTAAGGTGGGGATAATAATCACAAATAGTTTAAATCAGCAGGAAATAAAGGTTCAGAAAACAGCCCAAAATCAAAACATCAGCAGATAGTAACAAAAATAACAAATTACATGGTCCCAGTAGAAAGGGAACACTCACTGATTCCTGATGACAATGTTTTATATAAAAAAAAAATGGCAAAGTTATAAGTAGTGGATTATAGAAAGGAGACAGAATAAATAACTGTTTGGTCTTAGAAAAGTCGGAGGAGGAGGAAAATATAGTATTTGTAGAAGAAGGAGATTGTACAGAAACCCTATAAATGTAAATCCATGGGAAAGTAACAAATATCCACTGGCATACCTCTCAACCTTTTGTCACTGAAATGAGATACATGGGCACTCAAAATGAGGGACAGTGAGGGATACTGACTCTCATAATGAGGGACACATCCTCAAACTAGGAGGTACAGGCTCAGAACACTGTGGAAACCATTATTATTATTTGTACAAAGTTAATTTTTTATATAGCCTCTTACAATACTGTTAATTTCTGCTTCAAAGTCTGAATTTACAGCACATTCTCTGTGTGTGCAACACCTTTTCCATGAGGGACAGGGCAATTTTGAAGGGTAAAATGAGTGATGTCCCTCGTAATGAGGGACACTTGAGAGGTACAGTATGTACAATGGAGTCTGAAGTAGAGCTGGAATGCCTAGAGCAATCAAAAAGTAATTGAAGAGGGTTGTCATTAAAAATCTTGTTTTGGAATACCTCAGGGATAGCAGAGATGCTTAAGGATCTGGGATGCATTGATTTTATGAAAAATTGTCCCATAATAATGCTACAAGAAACATGGTTGAAAAATTACTGTGCATTTATATTGGAAGGTTTCCAAGGTTTCCAATCGTGGGAAATAAAAGCCCATAAAAGTGTCAAATATCGGAGAGCCTCTGGAGGGATATGTGCCTTGATATTCACCAGCCTTGGTCTAAGTAGTAGATGTATTGATAGGGATGATACCTATTTTTTCTTATGTATAGAACTTTCAAAGTCTGATATGCCTATATGCATTCTTATTGATGTATACATTATTCCACATTCCAGCAAATCTCCCATTGAAAAATCCTTTGATGCCTTGAAACAGTTAATTTTAAAAGTCCAATCTTACTACCAAGGGGTTACCATACTGTAATGATGGCATTCACAGATAATAAGTGAGACCTAAAGCCCTGGGACATAAATAATGTTATAATACAGGAAGTGACATATTTCTGCTATTAAGGTGCATTGTCCAGTAGAAGACAATGCTTGACAAATCATATTAAAAAGATGAAAGACTCAGCCACAAAAACTGTTGTGGCAATTAATCGCTTTGCAAATGTAGCACATTTGCCAAAAACGCATACTTGGTGCAAAAAAAGATCTTTTGAGGATACACAAATACTATATGATGCTGAAATTTGTGGGCTTGACAGTAATCTTTATGAATTTGAGGCTATTACAGATTTTTTTTTCCTGAAGCTGCTATCTGGAGTACCAAGACCAACCTTAAATGCTGCTGTTTGAGCTGACACAGGAGCCTTGGCCATGTACCCAAGAGTCATGAAAAGAAATATGGAATTTTGGTTGAAGATAATATCTGTCCTAGGAGACAATCTAATTTATATCTGTTGGGCAGAAACAAAGGAGTAGACATGGTTTGGCAGATTAAATTTGGCACTCGGTAGATACGGGCTAGATACAAATTATGTCTTTGAATCACAAGGAAATTATAACGAGTGTGTGAAAGCAGCATCAAAATGAATAACTGATGTTGTGGTGCAAAAAGATCTTGCAACAATTCATGACTCCTGGGAACTTACTATTTTGAAAGAAATGAAAACTAACTTTAAGACTGAGAAGTATTTATTTTTTTGTGAGAATGTTTTACATAGAAATGCATTTGTAAGCTCAGATTTGAAATGTTGACTAATTTATGGAAAGGTCCTCCTAGTAGCTTACTCCCTAGAACGTGCATTTGTGATGATAACATTAGGTTAACTATACCTCATATTCTTTTTGAATGCTGTAAATTGAGAAAGGAAAGGGAAAATGGATTAATCCAATTATTGAAGTTATGAATGGTCAAGGAATAAGGGAAAATTGCTAAAATTATCAGCAGTTTTGGAAGAAACATTATTTGCCTTATGCAATTTTGCAGAAAGAGCTATGCAAGTATTAAATATTAAAGTAAGGGCATAGAAAAACTAAATGTGAACAGGAATGTCTGCTCTAATAAATATAAACATTTATATCTTTGTCATCCTCGGGGGGGTGGGCAAGGAAGTGGGGGTTGAAGTTCAACCGGGAAATGTAGGGTGCTGCATCTGGGGGTCAGAAACCCGGGGGGGGGGCACACTGCAAGTCACATTGGGTGAGAGAGACTTAGGGATAGTGGTGGACAGCAAAATGAATAACACAGAGAATTGTCAAAGAGCTGCAGCAAAAGCAAACAGGATACTGGGCTGCATAACCAGGGGGATTACCTCTAGGAGGAGGGAGGTGATCCTCCCTCTGTATAATGCCATGGTTAGGCTGCATCTTGAGTACTGTGTGCAGTTCTGGAGACCCCACCTTAAGAGGGATATAGAGCTGCTGGAGAGGGTCCAGAGGGGGGCGACCAGGATGATTCAGGGCATGGAGGGTAGGACCTATGAGGAGAGACTGGATGAACTCGATCTGTATGAATTGGAGGAGAGGAGGGACAGAGGAGACATGATAGAGACTTTCAAGTATGTAAAGGGGATAAATAAGGGCAGAGCCAGGGAAGTGTTTAGGCTTAAGAAGAGGGGAACTACCTGGGGGCACAAGTGGAAACTGGAAGGGGGGGGAGTACAGGGGGGAGCGCAGGAGACACTTCTTCACAGAGAGGGTGGTGGAACCATGGAACACACTGTCCAGGAGTCTGATGGAGGAGACCACAGTGGAAGGATTCAAGAAGGGTTGGGACAGGTACAGGGGGAAGCTGAGGCCAGGGAGGGCCACCTCTGGGGCTGGGGGTGGTGGAGGAGCGAGCTCCCAGTAGAGGTCTAGCTTCTGAGCAGACACGATAGACCATGGGGCCTATTCTGCTGGCTTTTGCTATGATATTATGGTATCTTTTTTTTTAAACATCTTTATTGGATTTTACTTTATGTAGAGAAAGACATACATCCACCCTGAGCAAAGCTCAGGAGCCACAACCCTTGAAACTGGTTGTGTAACCTATATACAAAACAACTATATACAAGCACAGCCAGAAGGTACATTCTCCAAGGAAACAAAAACCAAAAAAAGGCCAACTCGGCTAACATCAATGTCTTGGGGCATCCCCTTTCTTAATGTAACTATGCCTCAGCAGGGCAATCCTGAACCCTGAGATGTATTTCCCCCAATATCATAACATCCTAGGCCATCGTCTAGGTATATAAGCAATCAGGGAATGAACCCCAGCTGCAACAACTGAAAAGAGAGAGTCCCACCCCCACCCCTAAAACCTAGCAGACCAAGGCAACCATCCAAAACCATTTCAATACTAGCAGCTTGTGCATTAAGCAATTATAGATGACATCACATTTCAACTCAACATACATGAAAGATATTTATATAAGACCGCCTAGTTCAGCAGTTTGATAGTCTCCCACTAATCACAACCCGACAGACAGACCTGCATCTGAACACTGGGAACCTGCGATGAATATATAGCTTCTAGTGTCGCTCATCTTTTAGTATATATCCCTCTTCTACCCTGGGAGTATATTTGTCTCTTTATTGTCCCCAAAGCCCAAAGCAGATCCCTCACCCATACGTATAATTATGATCATCTTTCATTGTTTTAATATAAGTGATTTAACCACTGCAGACATCAAGGATATATGATATTTGGGTGTGGCACCTGCTATTGGCGACAAATTACCTAATATACAAATTCCAGGTAAAATAAGATTTGAATAGTCTAGTAGCGGGTCCATAGATTGTTTAATTTCAGCCCAGAGAGGCCTAATTTTAGTGCAGTCCCACAACACATGTAGGATATCCCCTCCAGCGACTCCACATCTAAAAGACAGGTCTGCCTGTCCAAGATGATGATCATATAGTTTCCTAGGGGTAAAATACATATTAAAAGTAATAAAATACTGCATCATCTTGTACTTAGGTACAGGTATATAGTTATTACATCTCCAAATTTCTTTCCAATCAGGTTTCTGAGAGGCCAAGACTCGATCCCAATATATAACCTGCATGGTGGAGGCCGGGTAAATGTAGTCAATTAGCACCTTGTAGACTTTTGATAACAAACTCA
Source organism: Neoceratodus forsteri (assembly GCA_016271365.2). Lineage (NCBI taxonomy): Eukaryota > Metazoa > Chordata > Ceratodontiformes > Ceratodontidae > Neoceratodus > Neoceratodus forsteri. Next base: position 1,103,265,167 of record CM028131.1, read on the forward strand.
AGGTAGACTCCACCCCCCTTAAGTTGTCCCAAGTAAAGGTATTCTATGGGGATTACCCCAGCCTTCTCAACACTCCTTCCAACATTTTGTTGAGCTGTAACCGTCTGTAAAAATTGCATTGTAGCACATCCAGGTGGAAGTGCCACTGCATTGTCAGTTATAATATCCCCTAGAGTTACTCCTCCCAGCTGGTCAGACCAGTGGTTAGTTATTACCTGGCCCCCAATCAGAAAATTGGGGTTACCCAACACAGGTTGGCTCCGGGCCTAGAGTTGGGTTCATCTTTGGGCAGGAGTGAGAAATAGCCACCAGACCATTGCTGTTTTAACAGTTGGAGTTGGGATTGGTTTCTTTAGACATTTCTCTGGGGTAGCAAAAAGCAGCGCCTCCGGAGAAAGGCCTGAGTCCTGTAATATTTGCCTCTCAATTTGTAACCATGTGGGAATATACATCTCTCCCTTCTCCATTTTAGTCCAGCGATTCATAAGACCCAGTTGACCCGCCACATAATATAAGTGAAGATCAGGCAGCTTAAGTCACCCTTTGTTATGTGGTAAGCTCAATATACTGTATTTCTTCCTGGGAGGCTTAGAAATCCATAGAAATTCAGACATCAATTTCCTAATTTTAATAAACCAAAATTTAGGGAAGCTATATGGTGCTAGACATACCGGGTATAATAAGCTAGGCAGCAGGTTCATCTTAATTAGCCCCAATCTTGCTGCAAAGTTCAGGGGAAGCTTGTTCCATCTCAAAATGTCCCCTCTGATTGCCCCTAAAATCTTGTCTAGGTTTTTTGCTGCACCATCTTCCATATTAGCTGTGATCCATATGCCCAAATATTTGAGACCGTCTACCGCCCATTGAATCTGTAGTGAGACAAAGTCTGCTCTGGATACATGCGGAGTCGGAGGGAGAATCTGGGTTTTATTTAAATTTAATTTATAATTCGATACTTTAGAAAATTGCTCTATAATTTCAATTGTTTTGTTAAAGCTTGTGACTGGATCCAGGAGATGCAGCAGGATATCATCTGCAAAGACTGAAAATATTAGTTCCCTTCCCACTATTGTGATCCCTTTTATAGCGGCTTCCTGATTTATAGCAATTAATAGGGGTTCAAGATATATACTGAACAATATTGGGAAGAGGGAGCAGCATTATCTGGTTCCATTTTCCAGGTATATCTTCTGAGATATATATCCATTACGCAACACTCTGGCCATTGGGGCTGCATATAGGTTCTTAATGCCTCTGAGAAGGCCCTCAGGAAATCCCATCTTCTTCATTGTAGCAAATAAAAATGGATGGGAGACCCGATCAAATGCCTTCTCTGCATCTAAAGATATCAAGGCTGAGGGTAATTGGGAATCTGTTGCATAACTCAGAATATGGTGGAGCTTTCTAAGGGCATCATGTACCCCCTACCCAGCATAAAACCTACCTGCTTAGTACTAATTAGAGTCGGGGCAATATTTAAAATTTGGTTAGCAATTATCTTCTTTAGAATCTTGATGTCTTGATTCATTAAAGCTGTAGGTCTATAGCTACCAGGTAAATCCTTGGGCTTGTCCAGTTTCAAAACTAAAGTGATATACGCCTGGTATAATGGGGGGTGAGATAACCCTGACTGCATTATCTGGCTAAAGCACTCCATCAACAGGGGAAGTATAACAGGGAGATGCGTCTGATAAAATTTAGTCGTGAGGCCATCCGGCCCCGGGGTCTTACCATGGGGCAGGGATTGTACCAGTGCTATGATCTCTGCTTCTGTAATAGGACCTTCCAATTCCTTAATCTGTACAGCATCCAATAAGGGTAGGGGTATATTGTCCAAAAAAGTTTTAATTTCCTCCTCCTCCCCACCATGTTGCCCTGCATGCTATATTTCTTTATAGTAGGATGCAAACGCATCTGCCACTTCCTGAGGCTTTGTTAAAACTGCCCCAGCATACCTTATGGAAGGGATTATTCTAGCTGCTTCCCATTCCTTAACCCTAGCTGCTAGGAGTCTACCAGGCACATCCCCTTGTAGTAAATATTTAGCTTGAATCCTTTCTAACCAAAACTCTGCTTTCTCATACAAAATATCCACCATCTCCCCTCTTAAACTTTTAAGTTCATTATCTATGTCAACATTTGACCCTTCGAGAGGAGTTAATGATTCAATCACCCCCATTATAAATTCCTCTTTTGCTCTTCTTAATCTATTACTTCATGTGGCATTCCTCTGTGCTATCCATGAATACAGAACCTTGACTGCAGACCATGCAAGATGTCTATTCTGGAGTGTAGGAAGTTGGGTCTGTAATATTTACAGAAGGGCTATTTCTAATTTCTGCTGGATTGACCCCTCTGCTAATAAAGAATCCTTCATCCTCCTCCGATACGGTCGAGGAGGAGCAGGGATTGGCTCCCAAGTCAGCTGAACTGGAGAATGATCTGATAAAAACCTACATCAGGCTGCCACCTCCTTAACCCCCTTAAGTGCCTCCCTGTTGACCAAAAAGTAGTCAATTCTAGACTGGGTCTTATGAGCCACCGTGAAGAATGTCATATGATCACCCCCGACAGAGTGAGTTCAAAGGGGGTCCACCAGGGCAGTGACCTCCAATAGTCTATTCATAGCCATTTGAGCCCAAGAAGGAGGCCCTCTGGACGGTGGAACTCTATCATCCCAGTTATTGAGGCAAAGATTCCAATCCTCTGCTAAAATAAGGGGGTATGAGGCAAACCTGTTAACATCCAGTTCAAGTGTAGCAAAGAACTCCGGGTTAGAGGGAGTTGGACCATAGATAGAGGCAATTGTAAGCTCTATACCCATAATATTGCCAGAAATATAAATCCCTCTACAGTCCACCCATGAAGTTACTTGTTCTATGGAGTATGGACAGCCTTTCCACATTAAGATTGCAACCCCCCCCCGAAGCTGTTTCCTTACCTACTCCAAAGACCTTACCTACCCACATCCATTTGAGGAGGTTCAGTTCCTCCATCAATAAATGTGTCTCCTGTAGTGCGGTAATGTGGGCTCTGGTCTGAGCAATATGTCTCAATATTACAAGTCTCTTACGTCTACCCCTAAGACCGTTTACATTCCATGAAAGAATTTTAATACAAGACATTTCAAAAAATAAATAAAAGACTGCCAGAACATTTGCAGTAGCTTCCGCTTGGTCTACATCCCTTTAAAACACAATATTGGACTCTCTCTCCTTCCAGATCCCATCAAACCCCCTTAACCCACATCCCCCGAACCCCAGATCAACCTCCCCTAAAGCAACAATTCTTGGATTAGCCCTTTTCTTTGCTCCCCCCAGACCCCCATAATGATTCAGCAGCTTCCAGGGACCTAGCACTTATATAAAATGTTGCTGCCACCCATGAATCTTCCTCTCTTTAACCCCTGTCAGAAAATTACATCACCCGGTCCCTAATCCCCTCAGATCTCCCCTCCTTCTCTTCTGTCCCAACTCAATTTAGTTGTGAAACCATGCCGTTGGTCTCCCTCATCCACAAAAGTAATAATCCTCATGAAGGATAGAGGAGCAGGACAGATAGCTAGACGTTATCCCAATTAGTATGGGAAAGTAGGTAAAACAGCCATTGTATTCCCTTGGATCCCTTCATTAGGAAACCATTACACATCTCCCCCTCCTCTTCTATTCGGGTCTCTGAGGAGCATCTGATCCCACGTAGTTAAAAAAAACCCTCTGTAATATCGCAGGGAGTTGTGAAGGGTCATCTAATCAGCAGTCGCCAGTCATTCCCAGAGGCCACTATGAAATCACCTGCTTCGGGAGGAGGTATAACACTTCCCCCTATTCAATACTTTCATCCATCCCCCGCAGGGTATATTAAGCCCCTGTCCAGGCAGTTTGATTTGAGAGGGAGTACGCTCCCCAAACACCACCACACACAGGGATCATTCTCCCCGCTTTCTCTAATCACCCACTTCGTCTGCTGTTCACACTGAAACACCAAATGAGGCCTAAAGCTGTGTGATCTATGACCTCTATGACCGCTATAGAAAATACATACTTGATCCAAAGGACCCATCTCCCTAAATAAGCCACCAGGCTCTTAACTCAGAGCCAAGAGCCACTCATGGGCGAAAGCCCAGTTTAGTCCCACAGGAATAATTAAACCTAAAAGAGAAAAGAGGGAGGGGAAAAAAAACACAAAAAAAACCCACAACACAGTTCTTGCATCACTGTTCCATCAATCAAGTCCCATTCAACAGATTATGCCAGTCCTCTTGGCGATATCAGCAATTCAAGTTGGTGACTTAAACAACTCCGGAAGCTCAACTCTGAGGCCCTCTAAAGCATCACGCGTGGTCAGATACCTCTTCTCCCCAGACTGCAATTGGACGAGTAAAGTCACAGGATACTGCAGGTGAAACTTAATGTCGGCTAGATAAAGTTTTTTCTTAATGTCTGCATATTCTTTTTGCTTCTCTCTGACCGATGGGGTTTGATCCTGGAAGAGCCAAAGAGATGCACCATTCCACTGCAAGGTTTTGTTTTGTCAGGCACGATGAAGCATGTGGGATTTTTCTTTATAATTTAAAAACCCTCATAATCAGGACTCGAGGTCTAGCACCCGGTGGAGGCATTTCCCATAGCGCTTTATGTGCCCTCTCAAAGTTATAGGCCTCACCATAGGGCATAGGGCCAAGCAGCTTGAGCAGCAGGTCTTGAACAAAGGATACACAATCAGGCCCTTCTGCTTTCTCTAGGAGTGCTGCTAAAATAAAGTTATTTCTTCTGCTGCGAGATTCTTGGTCCTCTATTCTGTCTTTGAGTTTCTTAAGTTGTTTCCGTATGACAATTAGCTCTTGATCCATAGTAGTAACTTTCCGTTCCTGAGAAGAAACCTGAACTTCTACACTGCCGATTCTCTGAGCCAAGGAGCATAGCGCCAGTTTAATAGTGGTGAAATCCACCACCAGTCCATGTAACTTTTGCTTAATCTCTATAATATCCTCCGCTTTCATATTGGACCCCCCTTCCAGTTCCATCTGGCTCGTCTGCTCGTCCGGCATGGGTGATAGGGGTTTTGGCCATTTGAACGCCGGGGATCTCACAGCCAAGAGCTCCACAGTGTCCGACTTCATTTTGCTGCATCGAGGTGGCCTGTTGTAAGCACCACAAGCCAGAACTTAATGATCCAATAGCCTTGTTTAAACGCATGAGCTAGCCGATTTATGTGCCAAAGTCCAAGCAGCAGCACTTCCCAGACAGGTTTAATATAAATAAAATGAGGATAGATCCCCTGAGCAAATTTAAGAGCTTGTTTTAAATTAATGGGGCCTAGGAGCAGCACAGAAGACATCCTCTCATGCCAGGCTCATCACGTGATCCATGATACTATAATATCTTAAAATGATGAATTCTGTATAAAGGTTTTAATTGTCTTTTTTTTAACCCATAGGCTGCTGACAGAGTTAGAATGCATAGTAATTCTGGACTGATATATCAGTTTGTGGCACAGCAAGGGTTAATCCTGTTAATGTATTAATGCTTTTCAGCATTAATTGTCCAATTTTTACAAGTAACAAATTTTATTTATACTGTGGTACCAATAAACGTGAGCTTGAACTATAAAGCTCAACAAGATCTTCATAGAGATCTTACTGTGTGGTACACTTTCCCAAAGTTATTCTTGCTCACATCATAATTTTTTGAACTATGCACCTATAACAAAGGTACTTGCATTTTAAATGTATTCCCCTGAAATTCTTGTTAAAGTGCAGCCTTTAACGGTATAGTACTGGAGCACCTGCTCTCTACTTCAACTGGCTGTTGAGAACTGCACTCTTTTGCAAAGCCTAATCATGTGACTTAGGCTTCCTGTGCAGTTGGAAGCACTAGCTGGAAAGATAGAGGAAAGAGAATGCTCAGCTCCCTTTAACAGTTTCTATTTTAAAATATAGAAGCTGTTAAAAGTGTTAGAACCTAGCTATAGTTTAGTTAAATCTGTTCTAGTAGGGAAATGCATTCTAAAGCTGTAGATTTTACTCTGAATTGAATTTGTTTTAGGGATGGGTGGGTCGGCTGTGACACAATTCTGATTCAGACTGCTTTTTTCCAAAAAGTTCTTATTTATTCTGATTTACCCTGATGAATTGTAGCCCTATTTTAGTCTGAATATGAGAAATGAGTCTTTATTATTCTTTTCAGATTCCTCTGTTAAAAAAAAATGTAACTTTAAAAAAAAAATGGTGTCTCTATTTTCATGTCATGTTTCAATGTCAGCAAACAGCCAACAGCAATAAAATAAACTGACTGTTGTGCTTGCCAATCCAATGTGTCAGCCACACATGCCATTCATAGGAAACAGTGGGCTGGATTCACAAACTTCTTGAAAATCCCATAGCTGTGGGAAAAACTTGGTGCAAGTGGGTTGTCACTTGCAGAGCCACAAGTTCTCCCGCAGTTATGGTATTCTCAAATGTGGAGCCAGTTTGCAACCAGCATCACGATTCATGGCAGGTTGCGGGAGGTGTTGCAGTGGAAATCTCTGCAGCCATATAAAAATGTTACAGTTGGTGGGACCAGTCGTAACATCTTTCGCAGCTGCTGTGGATGTGAATAGCAATCCCTGCAGCTGCAGAGATTTTGATCTGCAACAGTTGTGGTGTGGGACTTAGTTTCAAAAACATTTATGAATCCAGCCCACTGCATGCAGGTTATTTGGTGATTTGCAGTGAAAGGAGGCAGTGTGTTAAACATTAGTCAGAAAGAGAGAGAGAAACCAACTAATTCATCAGCAGAAAGACAACAGCAGAGTGCAGAATGCAGACCTTTGATGAGTCTGGCATGCATTTTGGTGGGAGACAAACAGCGTGAGCAGGATATGTGATGGAGCCCAGCAATCCCTCCTGCCCTTTTTACTTTAGCTCTTTTTTTTATTTGTAATTATTGTGCTTGCTTACTTGGTGTTATATCAAGCATCATGGGCCCCTAACCATCCCACACACTCCAGTCTGATTGACCAATTATTTTTTTATCACCTGTGTTTTCAAAATTACTTTTTTTAATCTGGTTGACCTAGCACCCCTCCTCCCCCAGCATCACAGTTTTTTTGAGCAATTTTTCCTCAGCTGTGTGTGCACATGGCTTTTTTTCTTTCATGTTGCACCCTTGGTTCTGCCCTCCACCCCAGACATTCAGCAATTCAATGCCTGTATTTTTAAGTTGCTGAATAAACAGATTGCACTCCACCTGGGTTCCCTAACTGAAAAACAAATACAGCAATTCATATGATGTAATATACACCATGGTCACACAAGAAAGATTTTTTTACTTGATCTTTCTGTTATGGTTGCTGACCTTTGTTCTCTGAATTCAAAGAAATCAGTCATTAAATTAAATAATATCATCACCATTATCTGCAAATACCACAGATGAAGCACACTTATTAGTACATATCTGATGCAGCTGTTTGTCATCATTGCTTTTATGTTCCTGCCACTTTTCACTTAACTGGTCAGAGAATTTATTGAGACTGACTTTTAGGAAGGTAAGGTTTTGTACATTTTCAAGAGTAAGCCTAGAGTTACCATCTGAGACAACATTTCTAGCTGTGCTAAATACACGCTCACAGTAAACACTAGTGGGAGGCCAATTAAGAAACTTAATAGCAAAGGCACCTAGTGCAGGCCGGATGCTTTTCTTTTCCAACCAGTATTCAGAAGGGTCATCAGTAATATTAATGAGTGGTTCTCATAAATATGCATCCATAGTATCAAAGAAAGACAAAGACGGTGGCTCCACAACATACACACCTGTGTTATCAGTTTCCATGCATTTTGATCAAAACACATGAGAGTCATCTGTGTGCTTTTCAGAATGACATGCCTTTTTCAAGGGCTGTGAAAGAAGACTTTGTGCAGGACTACCCAATGCTGATGAAGGAGTACATGATGGCACTAAGTGGAAATTATTGCTGTCACCACTAATAGATGTTGCATCATTAAATGCAGCATCCACATCATGTGATTCACTTGTATTGTCAAATGCAGTTCCTTTTCCTGTTCAATTGCTGAAATCAGCATGTTTTTGTATTAGAAATAAGAGTCACCAAAATTTGTAGGAAGCAACTGTTGCAACTTAAACCGAGGGTCAAAAAGAGTGGAGAAAAGACAATTTTTGTCTGTCATGATATTGTGACGTCTTCTGCAATTTTGGAATTGATGTATCAGTCAGTCCATAAGGGATATACCAATTTTGTCTCCATTTTGGTCAAAACCTCTAGGCAGCCTCCTGAGTTCCAGTACTATGTCAATACTGCGAGGCGAAAAAACACTCAGTCAAAATGAGCAATGCGCAGTGACCACAAAACTGCATGGTCAAAAACCGCATCAGATTAAATAAGCAAACTCCAAAACTGTGCCACTGCTTTGACCGCATGGTTATTCTCATGCAGTATGGACAGGATACCCTGAGTTCCTTGTTCAATAAATTTATGATGGGACTAACCTGGCTAAGAGTAGCATTCTCTTTGCTAATCTCTCGAGTTGCTTCCTCAAAGGGAGTCAAGAGCAATGCAGGATGCTCCATGAGGCACAACTGGAATGAATTCAGCAGAACACCATCTTCTTCGTTGTGCTCCATGGTATATTCATGGACTGCCTTCTTTTGTGTGAGAAGTCTCTCACACATGCAAAACGTTGCGTTCCAGCTTGTTGGAACATCTTGTTTTAGTTGCTGTATTGGCAAGCCATTTTTTTCTGGGGGTCAGTCAAACTACCACGTGATTTTACAGAATGGGTAAAATGGCCACAGATTTTCTTTGCAGCTCCCACTAGTGTTACTATACTGTTGTCACTGGAAAGAAAAGCTCAAACAAACAGGTTTAATGAGTGTGCAAAGCTTGGAATGTGAGTAAAACCACTATGTTTCAATGCACTAACAATACTGGCACCATTGTCTGAAACCATAAATTCAGTAGTGAGTCCCAGGGGCTCTAACCACTCAGAAATTTTGTCACACAACTATTCCAAAATATTGTCAGTGGTGTAATGCTTACCAAACATGCTAATCCAAAGAACTGCCATTCTTTGTCTTCCTTCCTGTACATTGCTGCGTGTGATGGTGTTTCAAGATGATTGAGGCACCCAATGTGCTGTGGTGCACATATAATCAGTGATTTGAGAACTCATCCACATCTCTGTGATCAGGTGCACAGAACCACATTCACTCTCTTGAAGAACCAATTTTATTTTACTTTGCATATATTTGTACATTTTGGGAATAGTCACAGTCACAAAATATTTATGGCTTGGTATGTTTTAATGTGAAGCAAAATATTTTAAAAGGGCTCTAAAACTATCATTCTCCACAACAGAAAATGGTTGCAGGTCCTTGGCAATAAATTCAGCTAATAACTGATTAATTTGTTAACGTGACTACTGTAGGCAGTTATTTGTTTAAGCATCACAATAATGGTCTGCTCTTTAGTTTGTGCAGGGGGCCAAAAACTACGGAATTGCAGTAGCAAAACTGTAGCTTGTCCAAGTACTGTTGTCAGTGAAGTCAAATGTTTTTTTTTCTGCCCTGTGTCTCAGTCTCTTCACCATAACTTTTGTCTGTAGGATTATTTTCATCACAGATATTTGTCCCTTGCTCAGTACTGCTGCCCAGCCAAATGGTTTGATGTGCTCTTTGCAAATGTCTTTTAGTGATGCTGTCCCAAACTGGCCCCTCACTTTTCCCCTGCTAACTTCCCGATGACAAAAGGTGGAGACAGCAATACATTCATTTTTTGGGACTTCAATGAAAATAGCTCCACACAGCTGAGGTGGAATGTTTTGTTGTCATGCCAGGAACTGCAGCAGTTTTGATGACAGTTGTTTCTGATCCTGATTCATGCATACTGTGGCTGTCCCCAGAAGAGCTACCATGATTATTGATTGTTTTTCCACTACTGGTTGTAGCTACTGGTGGTGCTTGCTATATGTGTTTTTTTTCTTTTTGGTGGGGGAACCAAGATAGCATCCTCTGCCTCATTAGTATCACATTCAGATTCATCACCTTTGAAAAATCATAACTCTGATATATCATGATTGTTATCTTGTTCTTGCACATTTATAACCTGTTCTTTATCAGAAGCACTGCTTTCTGATGAAGAAGCCCCAATATGCATGAGTAGCAGATCATGGAGTGCCACGTCTAGTGGTGCTAGACAGAGCCCTAGACTTGATAATGACTTTCAAAGTCTAAGTGTTTTGGCTACCTGTTTTTGTGCTTTACTTTTATCTGATTTTTCTGGCAGTGCTGACAGTGCTGCACTACTGTGATCAGAGGATTCATCAACATTCTTTCCTTTTTCAAGTTGTGTTGTTTCATCTTTTTCTGGTTGTGTTGCATCACTTTCATCAATTTTATTAATGATATCTTCAGCAGTAAATTTTTTTCTTCTGAATTTGTTTTTAGGAAATATTTTTCATTGTTACATGTACCAATTTCAGCCATACTGCTGGTGTTGGCCACGTGTTCCATTTCCATAATGGACTCTGATTCTGAACCCATTTTTTGGGATCCAACTTAATGGCTTACTTAGCAGTATTAGTTCATATGCAGAGATGGGCATGACAAAGTCTGAGACATGACACCCCTCTCAAATACGTGAGGCACTATATGACTTAGTGGTAGTTCAGGCACAGAGATGGGCAACAGAAAGTCTGAGACATGACCCCCCCTTCACAATCTGTATGGCATTATGACCCAGTAGTAGCTCAGGTACAGAGATGGGCAATGCAGAGTCTGAGACTCTGCACTCTGCTGTTGAATTTGCTGGTCTCTTTCTACTCTCTCTCTCTCTCTCTTCCAATGTTAAAGAAAGATGTTGTATTTTTTGTTTTGTACAGAGTACTCTGTTGTAACATCTGCACTCTGCTGTTGTCTGCTGTTGAATTCATTGGTCTCTCTACTCTCCCTCTCTCCCTTTCTAAGAAAATGGAAAATGTTCTTTTGTTTCATTTTCACCAGTTTTTTTATCTCCCTGCACACACACACACACATATACACACACACACAAACACACACACACACACACACACACACACCTACCTTTCACCTATGAAAGCAAAGCCCCACATGCGCTTGATACACTATTTCTTAGGAATTTCCTATGGTGGCTGACACACAGTATTGGCTAGAACATCAGCCAATCACAGAACATAGACTTTTACTGGTTAGATCCCGTCAGTGCCCCAGGATCACAGGTGTTTGCCTTTGTTGGTCATGTGACAGTCCAGGGACTCAGGAGTATTTGCCACAGATCGTGGAAAAAGTGTTTTTTTTTTATTTCTGCACACTGCCCTGCCTTTTCCATGTAGTACTGGTGGTGAGAGTGTTTTTCCAGGACCGAACCACACTTCTGAACCAGGCCCACTCAGCTATTCGGGCCAAGCCATGAAAAGCTCAGCTTTCCTGATCAGTTGACTTGAGTTAGTTCAGTTAGTCTGGGGTTCAGATGTGTGGCAGAGCTGGTTTGCCCATCCCTAATTTATTTAATGTTTTAGTAGCAGTTCTGGTTGTTTAGAAAGCATGTGGTGCCTTATTGTTGCTATATGTAACTGAATGTCTAGTTTTGTTTGATTCATCTGCATGTTCTTAGCTTGTTAATTCTTCATCTTGCTAAGAGGTGACTGGCACTTGTAGATTGGAGCTGGCTATAACTTTATTGTATTCTGTTTTGTCTGTAAAATCATTTGCCTAACTGTTTAAAGTGTATACCTTAATTAAGAAAGCAATTCTGTTTAAATGTTGCTCAAATACTTGGAGACATGTTTAAATAATTTTGCAGTGTTTGATCTGTGTAGTTGAAAGCCCTAGCAGGCAAGAGAGAGGAGAGAACTATGGCAGTTTGCAGACTGGAGCTGGCTGTGACTTTATTGTTTAATGTATTTTCAGAAAATAAAACAGCTGTTTAAAGCTCCCATGTGTCTCCCTGTAATTGTGTGCTGGGTCAGTGATCTGAAGTGAGACTAGGTCCAGGTGGGGGAGAAGGTATTCACCATCTAACATCACAATACATAGACTTTACCATCAAATACCTCTGTACACATCTAGAGTAATGCTTAACCTGAGCAAGTCAAGCTTTGGTTACACAGCTACAATGCTACTTTTTAAGAAGACCTATATTTGTGTTATATCTCATTTTCCACTCTCTCATTCTGATACTTTTATTTTATTCATGTTATTTATTTACTTATTTATTTCATTTTTTATTTATTGATTGATTTGATCGATTGCTTGATAACTGAGTAAGGCTCACTGGGCACAAGGCCCATTTACAAGGGTGACCCAGGAGCACTGGGGCAATTAAATGACTTGCTCAGAGTCACATAGTATGCAAGTGCAGGTTCCGGGAATCTAATCCAGGTCTGCTGGATGTACCAAACTTGTTCACCACTCATTATTCTAGTCTCTGTGCTATACTATCAGCCCTGAGATAAAAACAGCACCATGTATAGGATGGGGTGAGAGGCAACTCACTCCCAAAACTAACCTATTCAATATCTTCCATGTCTGACAGCTGTGCTCCCTTTCTTTCTGCTCTTGGTGTAACACTATTGTACTGTTCCAAGTCATGCAGCTCGTGATATGCTTCACAACAGCATGGCCTTTTATCTGCAAATCTCCCACTATCAGTCTTTACTTGCAGTTTGCTACCTGCCATAGTGCTGCTGTCATATTTTATTGCTCTTGTCTCTGCATCTGCTTCCAGTCCCTCATAAGCTACACAATTCTATCTCATTTCTGGGTTTGCTCTGTTCTGCTCTGTATCTCCTCAGTGTGGCAATCCATTTCTTTCTCTGCATCCTGGCCCTTGCTGGTTTTACTTTTTGTCCTCATTGCTGCTTCCAATGAGCCATGTGAGTATTCATGCCAGTGAGACCCATATTTGTTTGACTGAGCTGCCTGAAGAAGCAGAGGGACAGGATGGAAAGCTTGTTCTTCACAACTGGCTTACCACAAAGATCTTAGCGGACAAAGAAGAGGAGCCTCTGCATATCTTAAAAATCTACCGCTTTACACAAAGATGATCTCTCAGTGCTGACCCCCACCTTGCACCATGCTCGTTGTTTTGGAAAATGTGGCTGACAGAGATAGAATGCTAATGGCAACAAAGTGGTATGGTGCTCTGCAGTATGAAGAACTGGTGATTAGGTTATTCCCCACCCTCAAACGTTATTCATGTTGATCAAAATAGGTTTTCAGCAGGTAGAACTATTTCTGAAGGACTGCACAAAGTGCAACTATTACTGAAATATGCCTCTCAAGAATCATGAGATACAATAGCCCTTTCATTAGATGCAAGAAAAGCCTTTGGCATAATTGAATGGAATTATATATCGGGGTGCTAGCATATATGAGCTTTCTGAATTTGTTTATTGCCAGGAGAGAGGCAATATATGATTCACCAAGAGCAAGGATTAAAATAAATGGGACCGTAAAACCTTTTTTTTACCGTAGGCAGAGGAGTTAGACAGGGTTGTCACCTGTCCCCTTCATGATTTATATTTGGTATGGAAATATTCTTGATCAAAATTAGAAACAACAGAAATATAAAAGGGATTCAGATTATGGAACAAGAATGCAAACTAAACACATATGCAGTTAACATTCCTATGTTATTAACAGATTCAGTGAACAGCACAGAGGTAGTTTTTTGTATCAAAGATAGAAAATTACTCAAAAATGTCAGATTATCAATTAAACAGAGGAAAATCTGAAATATTGTTAACACAGTTAGCAACAGCTCCTAAGATCATTACCATTTTCCCAGCAGAATATCAAAGACAAAAATTTGATTATTTCGGTATTTCAATGGCTTTACCAGTAACAGATTTATATATTTAAAATCACAAACTCTTAACCAGATGGATCAAAGACAAATTACAGAGTTGGGACAAGATGAAAATGTCTGTATGGTGAAAGATACAGTTAATTAAAATGTCAATATCAATAATTTTATATTATCTTCAGACTATTATTACTCCAGTCCCAGAAAAAGACTGGAAAAAACATCAGCAGAGTGGAGGCAGTCCAGAGAAGGGCAACAAAAATGATGCAGGGGCTACACCAGAAACCATATGAGGAGATGTTGAGAGAACTCAATATGAATATTCTGTTGGACAGGAGGGAGAGGGGGAATATGATAAAGACATTCAAATACCTCAAGGGGATCAACAGAGTTCAAGAGGGCAATATCTTTCAGAAAAGGAGATGTGCAAGAACAAGGGATTATAATATGAGGCTGGAGGGTGAGAAAGTCTCAGGGGCAATGTAAGGAAGTATTGTTTTCACAGAAAGGGTGGTGGATGCATGGAACAGCCTCGTGGAGCAGGATGTGGGGTCAAACAGTTGTCACATTCAAGAATGCATTGGACAGGCAGAAGGCAAAACTAGTGGTAGGAAGGAGGAGGTAGGCCACAGATCAAATAGGATCTGAAGCTTATACCGTAGGCAGGGAAATGGGCAGACTAGGTGGGCCAGGCAGTCCTTACCTGCCGGCAAGTTCTATGTTTCTATGTTTCTAAAAAGAATGGTTTACTGAAAAAAATAAAATAATGAGAGAATGCATTTGGGACCATGGTAAACCCAGAATAGCGTCTTCCAGATTATGCATTCTGAAAGAAAATGGAGGTCTTGCATGCCCTGATGTAGAAAACATTTATCTGGCATTTAACACAAAAAAGGTGTTAAAATGGGCCTACAGAAAAACAGAAATTGAAAATGGGGTAGAAGATGACTTATTAGAACATTTAACAAAAAAGAACATAACCATAAAGACCATATGGTTCTCCTGTAAAGGTTTTATGAAAGTAAAAAGAAAGATAATCCAGAATTTGGCATAAACCTTATAAATTATCAAATGAAAAATAAACTTAAAACAAATAAAAGTATGCACAATGTTATTTGGAAAAATCAAGTGTTTCTTATCAATAACAAACCTTGTCAGTTAAAAAAATTGGCTTAAAAAGGGCATTCCAGGATGGACACATTTGATGTCAAATAACAATCTAATCTCATGGACAGAGTGTAAGACCCAACATTCATTATCATGTACTGAGGTCTTTTAATATATACAGCTGGAATCTATTTTCGATAAAATGTATAGCCATTAGAAAAGAGCACTACCAGACAACATGAAGAAGTTTAAACATGTAATAATGGAGAAGGTAGGGGAAAGAATAGTGGCCTGTTTGCCTCAATAGTACAAATCTCAACAGTTAGTAAACAAAGATCCTATGAAAAAGTGAAGAACAAATGGCAGCATGATTTAAATGAAGAAACTATGGATAAATGTTGGGAACAATTTCTGTTATCTAAAGGGAAGCATAAAAGCTCTAGAAATAAGACAATCCAATAAAACAACTTGAACTGATCTTATTTTACTCCTTCACCTCTACTAACAATCATTTATCAATGCTGAATGTTTGCTTGATGGCATTGGCATTGGTTTTGTAGGAGTTAAAGAGCAGCATAATAGGAATGGCAGAGAAGTATTGAACTGAAGCCAACCCCACCACCACCCTACAGAGACTGACAGGCATTGGGGTGTGGCTTTGGATCATCGGGCATAACGGCCAAGCCATTTCACCACACCCTACCCTGTAGACACTGACAAGTGTCACAGTGTGCCTTGGGGTCTTTGGCCCTTATGCTCACATCATTCCATCAGGAAATATGGTGAGATGGGTCCTGTATAGGAGAGTGGGGTGAACTTTGGGGCCAGAGAGTCCAAGCCACACCTCGATGCCTCTTACTGGCTGTAGGGTGTGGAATGGTATGAGCATTACAGGAGAGAATCCCAAGTCACACCCCTGATGCCTCTCAATCTCTACAAGCTGGGGCATTGTGGTTGGAAACCATAATGCCTCAGGTGTTTGTTGGCATTTTCACTCCAAATTTTCAACATGGTTTTTTGGTGACCCCTACCTTATGAACAGTGGCAATATTAGTTTGTTAGCCAAAAGCTGATTTCGCACAGCGACTACGCCATTTGGCACCACAGGTGCGAAAACACATTTTTTCTAACAGGATGTGAAAAATGACAGCTGTACTGTTTATGGGGAGGTGTAAAAATGGCAATGTTAAGATTCTGCAGTGAAAATATTAAAAAAACTGGTCAAGTCACGACCATGCATAGAAAATGCGCAATGCACTCCCGTAATGCAATTAGTTTGACAATTTTTTACAGCAGATTGTCAACACAGGGATTTTGTAACCTCCACTCATGAACAGTGTCACTGTGATTTTCTTAATCTGTCCTGAACAGTGATTTCCCTCACCGACCACGCATTTATGCATTGGAAGTGAGAAAACACATTTCAGCCATGGTGTGAAAAATGACAGCTGTACTTTTCATAAGGAAGTGTGGAAAAATGCCTGTGGTGAAAATCTGGACTGAAAATATTAGAAATCCATGAAGTTACGAGGGTGCGTGGAAACTGTGCAATGGTCGCTCATAACACAGTCATTTTATGGACGTATTTCACCAAATTTTTAACATAGCCATTTTAAGACCTCTGCTCATGAACAGTGTCACTGTGATTTTCTTAATCTGTCCCGAACATTGATTTTACATATCGATTGCCAACAGTTACATGGGCGGAAACACGTTGGCCAAGATGTGAAAAATGACATCTGTACTGTTTATATGAGGTGGGAAATGGCAATGTTGGAAAATCTGGAGTGAAAATATTGAAAATTCATGAACTTACGAGCCGTGACGTAGGAAAAAGCGCAACGCATGCTCATAAAACAGTATCTTTGGGAATTTGTTCACCAAATTTTTAACATAGCCATTTTAACACTCTGCTCATGAATGGTGTCACTGTGATTTTCTTAATCTGTCCAACATTGATTTCACACACTGACTGCTTATTGCGCGCCATACGCCGGAAACACATTTTGGTCAGATGTGAGAAATGACAGCTGTACTGCCCATAAGGCGTATGGTAAAATGGCAATGTTGAAAATCTGGAGTGAACATATTGAAAATTCACGAACTTAACAAGCGTGTATAAGAAGAGCGCAACGGATGCTAGTAAAACAGTCATTTTTGGGAATTTTTTCACTACATTTTCAACATAGGGTTTTTGGGGGCCTACCTCATGAACTGTGACATTGTCATTTCATAAATCAGTCCCAAAAGGTAGTTCTGTGCAGTGACTGCGAAATAACCTTTTAGGGCCGATTAACGCCATGACAGTGACAGAATTCATGAGGTGGGGACCCAAAACCCCATGTTGAAAATTTGGTGAAAAAATTCTCCAAAATGCCCAAGATATGCACTAAAGTTGACAAAACCCTATTTATTACATTATACAGCTTACCGGCATTTTCTCAGCTCGCGGTTGGTTTTAAAGAGTGCAGACGTGTTTCCGGTCCACCAAAGGTCATCATGCCAAGCTCTTGAGGTAAGTATGAGTTGAGGAGGGGGTGTGGGGAGGCAAGGTGCACAGAGGGTGGGCACGGGTGTGGGGAGATTGGGTCAGGACAGTCAGCAAGGGAAGTTTCTTTTCTTTCAGGTTTCTTTTTTTTAACAGATGACACGGAACTTGTGCCACGCTGGGGTGGGCTCCCAACATGGCAGCTGAAAGGCTGTTTGGGGGGGCAGTGGAGCCGATGGCAGATTGGGCACCCCTGTCGGCCATACAAACTGTTGCCACGCTGGGGTGGGCTCCCAGTGTGGCACCCTGTTGTCTCTTGGGGGGGACAGTGGAGCCCATGGGGGATTGGGCACCCCCATTAGCCATATGATCTGTTGCCACACTGGGGTGGGCTCCCACCATGGCATCTGGAACTCTGTTGGGGGGAGCACAGCACAGCCGACGGGGGATTGGGCTCCCCTGTCGGCTATACAGTGTGTGCATGGGGGGGAAGCACGAGCATGCAGTATGCTTGAATGTGTTGGGGGGGCGTGCATGAGCATGCAATATCTTATTGCTGCTCACTGAAGCATAGCTCTCCCTTTCAACTGTATGGCCACTGCATTTTCAACTGCTGTCATAGACAGCTGCAGCATTCTTTGAAGAACTGCGGCCACACCTGCAAACACACTGACTGAATTGGAAGACGGGTGCCACACCTCCAAAAACTCAAATGATGGCACTATGTTTCTTGCACATGCGTGCAAGAAACATAAAAATGGGAATAACACATTCAACAAACTGCTGGCACTGTAAACCTAATTAGGCAGATTTTTACCACACTTTTTGGCAATGTGCAATGATCCAATAATGGTGGAAGTAAACTCAAGAAATTATTACCCAGATTACACAGAGAAAGAGCTCTCATGTAAATTGGTCTTATTTATAATATTCAATAAATTAAACATAAGATGAACACAAAAACAAAGACAATATAGTGTCAATCACTTTAATGGCTACGAAATGCATTATATTAAAAAAAAACTGGAAATGTGATGACCCTGCTTTAAAATTCCTACAAAGGAATGGAAAACAATATTTTTAGATGTTCTGTACTATGAGGGTTTATCGAGCACTAGAGATATATTACAGGGCATTTACATGTTTAAATTACCTGACTGAAATAGAGATCTCTTTTGTCACTAAGCTGCTTCCACCATATATTTATTATATATATTTTTATCATATTTATTCCATTTAAGAGGAAGTTGGGTCAAATGTATCATTACATGTTTTATAGATGCCATTTGATATTAAGATGCAGCAAACACTTAACTGAACTGGTATTTTTTATGACTCTTCCAATAAAATATTAATTGAAAAAAGGTTATCCCCCACCCTGATTTTTGTAACCCAGCAGGAAAAAAATCCTTTGATGCAGTCAGGAAAATGCTGGCAGTCGATAGAGATGTGCAAAGTTGGGGGACTTCACTTCATGAAGCTACTTTGCAAAGTTCTCCAATGCTGCAAAATGGAGGTAGCACTTTGTGAGTTTTTGCACCTTGTAAAGTGTCAACTTTGTCAGGTGTAGTCTTCCCCTGGTGGCAATATGAAAAATTTCACCCAGCGAAGAGGTGATTTCACTTGGTAAAGACTTTCAAAGTGGCACTTCACATGCAAAATGCTGTCTGTGTGAGAGATTTCTTTAAAATAGAAAAACCCAGCTCAACCTACCCATATGGCACCCTTTCCCCCACTGCCCTGAGCCCTGCCAAAGTTAAATTTCCTTCTCTCAGTCTGCAGACTCATTCTTCAGCTATTGCATTATGTTGTGCTGCCTGATTGTACTACCATCCCCTCACAACCTGCGGCTGCTTTGCAGCTGAGATGAAGCCTTGCCATCTGTACATTCATCTGCCCTTCTTTTTTGCAGTCCTGCTTGGTGCAGGGCAGAAGGACAGGTACATGGGTGTCTTCAGTCACTGCTTTTGTCATTCTCTGACTTTCACTCCTTGGCAGCTCTAGCAATAAAGCTAAACTGGTCAAGATCATTGCTCAAAACAACATTGTAAGGCAGGTCTGCAAACCCGGCCCCCCCCATTTCCTGGGATCCCTCATACGCTTCCCATATTAGAGGCATGTTAGCTATGGATGCCCATGTGGTATTCTGTAATGGACTTAATTCTAGCTATCTCCCCTCCTAAAATGTGACCCTTAACACCGTTTATTGCTTAACCAATGACAGGTTGGCTCCAGTATCATGAAGGCCTGTAGTTAAGGTACCATTTACCAACCTCCTCACCCCTTGCCAGCATGGCTTCCACAAGGGACATAGTATGATCACTGCCCTTATCAAGTTTTTGGATGATGTCAAAGCTGCCATGGATCAAGGCTTCCCCACTGAGGCCATCTTTATAGACCTATCCAAAACCTTTGATTTCATAGACATCTCCCTCCTAACTCGCAAACTAGCTTCCCTGAGGGTATCCCCCCATGCCACATCCTGGTTCTCTATCTGTCTGAGAGAAGCCAATTTGTCAAATTTTGTTCGGCTTCCTTTCACCAACTGCCCATCATCCGTGGCATTCCCCCAGGTATCAATTCTCAGTCCACTCCTATTTTCATTCTTCATAAGCCACCTACCAACTGTTTCCAATTACTACTCATTTATTATGTATGCAAATGACATAACCATCTATCACAGCACTCAAAGCATACAACAAATCAACTCCCATCTTAATAAGGACTTCACACTTATACAGACATGGCTCATGGCAAACAACCTGGTTCTCAATGCCACAAAAACCCAAGCAATGTTATTTGACTCTCAGATATGCTGATTTTCCTGCCCTCTCTCCCTGGATATCAGATGCTTCAATGGTACCCCTCTTTCTACAGTTGAGGAATTTAAATACCTGGGTATCACCCTATACCTTGGCTTAGACTTTTACCTCCATTTTACAAATCAGTGCAAAGCTGCCAATTCTCATATCGGGCTGACCTTAAGTATCTTCTCATGCCCCAGCCTGGCAGACCATTGCTCAGTGCTTACTCCTCCCCTGCCTACAATACAGGCTCCTTCTCATCACAAACACCCCCTCAGCTTCCTTGCACAAGTGGGAAGTGACCTACACAGATACACAGAAGGTAATGGCAGATAAGGACCATTTGGCCCACCTAATCTGCCCCTTTTCCCTACCTGATGCATTACTACAGACCCTAGTTGATCAGCAGCTTACCCTCGCCTCCCTATTACAAGGGTATTCTTTTGTCTATCCCATGCATTCTTGAATTCCCCTACTGTTTTTTCTCCCACCATCTGTGTAGGGAGGCTGTTCCAAGCATTCACTACTCTTTCTGTGAAAAATTATTTGTCACTTTGCCACTGAGCCTACCTCCGTCTAGCCTCATGAACACCTTCTTCTCTGAAAGATGCTACCCTCCTGTACCTTGTTTACTATCCCTGATGTACTTAAATGTCTCTATCATATCTCCCTCTCTCGCCTCTCCTCCAGGGAATACGTATTGAGGTCCTCTAGCCTTTGCTCATATGACTTTTTGTGCAGTCCTTGCACCATTTTTGTTGCCCTTCTCTGGACTGCCTCTATTTTGTCTATGTCCTTCCAGAGATGCAGTCTCCAGAACCGGACACAGTACTCCAGATGAGGTCTCACTAGTGATCTGTACAGTGGCATAACCACCTCCTTTTTACTGCTGGTGATACCTCTCCCTATGCACGCTAGCATCCCACTGGCTCTCCCCATAGCCTTCTCACATTGTTTAGTTACCTTTAGGTCATCAGATATGATTACCCCCAAGTCCTTTTCTTGGCTGGTCACTGTCAGTACCTCCTCCCCATCTTGTACTCCTCTCTTGGATTTATGTGCCCCAAGTGCATGATTTTACAGTTCTTTGCATTAAATCTTAGCTGCCAAACTCTTGATCACTCCTCGAGCATGTTTAGGTCCTTTCTCATTTTTTCCACCTCCCTGGTGTGTCAACCCTGATGCAGATCTTAGTGTCATGTGCAAAGAGGCATACCTTCCCCTCAAGCCCCTCTGCAATGTCAATTATGAAGACATTAAAGAGGACTGGACCCAGCACGAATCCCTCTGGCACCCCACTGGTTTCCTCCTCTCCTCAGATTGAACACCATTTACCACCACCCTCTGTGTCCTGTCACTCAACCAGTTTCTGACCCAGTTTCCCACCTTAGGGCCCACTCCCAGGCTGCCCAGCTTATTTATCAACCTCCTATGTGGGACGGCATTGAAGGCCTTGCTAAAATCTAGCTAGGCCAAATCCACCACCCCTCCCCTATCTACCTCCCTCCCTGGTCATCCAGTCAAAGAAATCTATCAGATTTGTTTGACAAGACCTTCCCTTTGTGAATCCATGCTACCTTGGATCCTGTGCTCCATTGGATTCAAGAAATATCACAATTCTTTCCTATAGTAGTGACTCCATTAATTTCCCCACCACTGAGGTCAGGCTGACTGGCATCTAGTTTCCAGCCTCCTCCCTGTTCCGGAAGCACCAAGATATCTCATCGGCGAGAATGCAGACCTCCCCCACAGCGACAGCACAATACCGATGCAGGTATTGCCTCTTTATCACTGTTTTCTGTGGGGGCTGCACTCTCACTAACTCTCGAGGGGGCACTGCACCCCGCACCCCCAGACTTCTTGGAGTCCAACTCAGGTTGAAGTTGGTCCAGGAAGGGGGCGGAACATTGGGGGAAGGCGAAACACAAAAAAAGGACCATTACCGCGAATGTCGCCGTAATGATCTTCTTCTGTGTTTCGCCGTCGGGGTGTTGACCACAAGGGGTGATACACCCTGTTCCCACTTTTGTGGAAAGGGACTACATTTGCCCTCATCCAGTGCCCTGGAACCACCCCTGTCTCTATAGATTTGTTGAATAGGGCTGTTAGTGGTGCTGCCTGCACCTCTCTAAGTTCTTTTAATATTCTGGGATGTATCCCATCTGGCTCCATAGCCTTGTCCCTTTAAGATTCTTGAGACCTATAACAACATATGCAACTTCACCCTTTCACCATCATGCCTCATTCAGCACTGTTCACTCTACAACTCCTTAAGGTGGTTGTTTCCCTCGGTGTCACAATCCTTTGCCTGAGGCTGCTTCATGTATAAGCAACTACAGCCCCCCTCCCCCATCAAAACCATTCTGCCTCCTTCAAGTGCAAGTGCCAACTACTCCCTTAGATTTTGTGATGCTACCCAGCTTGCCACACACAAACATGTGACCAAGATAGGTGAACCAGCATTCTTATCATTCATGCCCAGGTTCTGAAACTCTCTCCCACAAATCATCCACTGCTCCACCTCCACCCTATCTTTCAAATCAGACTTCAAAGCCCACCTCTTCTAGTATATGACCTGCAAATGCTTGCAACCCCCATGACTTTTAACTCCCCAATCCATGCTCTCTTATTTGGTTACTGCATAGACCTCTCTCTCCAAAAGTGTTGCCTTCTTTGACTAAATCCCTCCTGACACTATCTGCATCACTTCCTGTATACTTAATGTACTGTACTAAACCCTGATGTGTATAGGTTGCTCTCTATGGTTGTACCCCTCCTGCCATTATGGTACTACTGTCTCCTTCTTATGTTTTATGCTGTTGTTGCTCTGCTGCCTGTGTATTGTCACTCTGCACAAAACCCTTGATATATAAAGGATGCTGTCTATGTCCCTCCCCCTTGACATTGTTGCACTGTTGCCTGTATATGTTTACTATGTACAAACCCTTGATATGTATAGGATGCTTTATATAACTGCACCCCTTCTGTCTTTTAATATGCTACTGCTTGTATGCCAATTACCCCCACTTTTTGATGTGCTCTTGTGTAATGTAATCTCACAGGTTGTACCTGAAAAGAGGCACTCATTTGTCTAGTGTATCTACCTGGTTACCAAAAACTAAATAAATAAAAAATAATTCACAGAGCAGCTGAGTACAAGCCTTTTTTGCTGCTGTTGAAATTTCTTAACATCTTACTAAAGTGAGAAGACCATTTTGTTCTTCCCAGGGCAGAATACCAGTAACCTCATCCAAATGATTTTTGCGATGAGAGTGAAGATGATGATCTTTGCGCTGCACTGTATTTGTAAAACTATTTTTTTTTTGTAGAAATCTGGTTTACCTGATGGCCATGATAAGAACTAGCTGAGGGAGCAATGTGTCTGAGATGGATTATGTTTGGGTTTAAGTAGATTAAAAATGGATGATAAGTGAAAGTTCTGCCAGTTGCAGCTTGAAAAGCCTTCAGCCTTCCTTAGTTGTTTTCTCTTAACACCTCCTCCCACCCCCACACACAGAGTAGTAACATAGAGAATACTGGATGAGCAACTATGCACAACCAGTGTGTTCTGCCACAGAGGGGTTCTGATTCCCTCTGACCTCAAGAGCGGAGCTCGAGAGGTCCATTTAAATCAAAACCCCAAAGTGGCAAAATACACTGGTTATGCATAGAGTTGTTCATCCTGTATTTTTTATAGTGTATAGTACTGTGTGAAATATGTGTGCATGAGTTCTTTTGCTTTCAAAATGAAACTGACTCATGCAAATTCTAGAGGTTCTAGAATGCTGTTCTACCACAGTAGGGTAGCATCACATTCCATGACCTTTGGAACTGTGGTACAACAACATTTTGAAAAGGATGGAATTCTATACAGAACAACACTCTACTAAACACTATATAGAGGATTGTGTTTGAGCAGTCACACATAACAAGGATATTCTTGTATCGAGAGATTTCCTTGGTAACAGATGACCTCGAGAGTGCAGCTCAAGGGGTAATCTGTTACCAAGGGAAGACATATGAAGAGAGACTTGAGGAGCTTAATATGTATAGCCTCGAGGAAAGGAGGGAGAGGGGGGACATGATAGAAACTTTCAAGTACCTCAAGGGAATCTACAAAGTCCAAGAGGGTAGCATCTTTCAAAAAAAGAGGTGTGCAAGAACAAGGGGGCACAATTTGAAGATAGAGGGGCAGCGGCTCAGAGGTAATTTAAGGAAGTATTTTTTCACAGAGAGGGTTGTGGATGCATGGAAGCGCTTCCGGAGGAGTTGTGGGGTCAAAATCAGTGGTGGAATTCAAGCATGCATGGGACAGTCAAAGGCAATTCAAGGGGTTGGGGGTAGAAAGAAGTAGGCTGCTGGTTAACTAGGATCTGCAGCTTATCCATTAGGTAGGGAAATGGGCAGACTGGGTGGGCCAAGCGGTCCTCATCTGCCATCACATTCTATGTTTCTATGAACCTCAAGATACAAGAATTTCTTTGTTTATATATGACTGCTCATACACAATCTTTTAGGGCAGTCACAGCATAGAAAATCACACAAAACCAGCTGGAGAAGACAACAGAGAATAGGAATTGTAACATTTTCTCTTTTTTAACTGACACAGTGTGCTGCAAATGTTTCTGCAAGTTTAAGTTTAGAAAAACAGCAACTTCCAGCTTAACTGGATTGAGGAAAGCAATTATGTGGCAGCATTCCAAGTTGTTATGCTGCAGTAGTGACACAGTTAGTGCAGTATAACAGCTGTGATGACATAGCTACAGCAGCATAACAACTCCATTCTAATTATGGATTTCTATCCATGACCACATTCTACCATAGACTGTATTGCAATACTGTACAAATTTCATGCAAATAGCCATTCACTCTAGACCTGTGCAAAAAAAAAATCTTCCGCAGGTGGAATTTCAGCAAATGTCTGACTTTTGCTTCCGTGAAAGTTCAGAAATAAAATTAGCATCTTTCACAGAAATCCCAACTTAAAATGGTGGAATTAATGTATGAATTGCAGATTATTGTATTAAACTGTGGAAAAAAAATTCTGCAGAACTGATCACTGTCAGTGTTCAGTTCTGCAGATTTATTTCCACAGTTTAATACAATAATCTGCAATTAATACATTTATTCCACAGTTCAGTGAGTCACTGAACTGCAGAATGACCGTATGAATTGAGGATCAGCATATAAAACTGCAGGAAAAAAGTCAGCAGAACTGATCACTGAACTGCATACTAATTACATGCATTGCAAAATAATCCATTAAACTGTGGAATAAAATTCCTCAGAACTATTATTCTGCAGTTCATCTGCATTATTCCACAGTTCAGGCAAAAAAATCCATGAGGCAGGGTGAAAATCAGCCAAACACATTCAGAAGATTCCAAGCTAGCTAGTGGCAGAAGTTAGGGAAATATCACAAAATTTCAGAAATTTTGTGCAAGTTCCATGAAAGCGGAATTCACAACTTTTACCCAGCTCTAATTCACTCTGACACTTCCCCTGACCCCTTGCCTTCATCCTAATAGCAGTGACCAGGCCAGCAAATTATCACTGCATGCACAGACAGCTTGTGCAAAAAAGTAAAGATGAGTGCTGCAAGGCCGCTGGCACAATGGCAGCACTACTACATGAGATGCAGGTGACCCAGGTTCGGGAGGGGACTTGGGTTACTGGGCTGAGTGGGGACAAGGAGTCCAGCATACAGGAGAATGCACTCCTTCTCTGGGGGTCAGAGGGATGTGAGCCCAGCACTGTGAGAACCACCTTGGCAGAGGGTAGGTGGTATCAAAGCTGGGGCCAACAAGCAAGATCAGATAACTCCAGATGCTGGCACAGTGATGCAGCCTGTGCCTCGTTGCATGTCCAGATGAACGAATGGGGGAAAAATGAAAAAAAAAATTATTTCACCAAGAGAAAAGTCATCCCCCACAGGGCCATGCATGACTGCCATGGCTTGCCACCCACCACTGCAGTGGACCTGGGCAAGAGGAAGATAACCCTTATGTCCATGGGAAGGTCGGTGATCAGGATGATGGGGATGTGGTGCTGCCAGGTGCGGTGCAGGCAAAATCTTGATTAAAAAATGCTGAGTGCAACACAAAAGAAATACATGCAAGCATTGAAATAAATAATGTTGAATTGTATTATGTGAAGACTAACACAACAAAGTGTGCACCCCAATGGACAGAGATACACCTGACACTAATAATAAAAATTGCACACCCTGTCACACAGAGACAAAATTAACTCCTGCAACACAAAGTGCAGAGAAGCGTGCTTGACACAAGCACTACAAAGTGTGGACCCTGATTGCACTGTTGACATTAACAACACACACAGCAGACTATGACACAGAGATACACATAACACCAATAACTTAAACTGCAGACCCTGATACGAAGAGCTACACCTGAGACTAACAACACAAATTGCAAACTTAATCAAAGAGACACCAACACTGATTGTTTTTTATTTTGCATTAGAAAATGACTTGTTCGGTCTGGGAAGGAATAAATGTGATGGCATGCTTTACATATCCTTTTTTTTTGTTTTTTATTTTGCAAATCCCGTCCATTTTCAAAGCACACTAGTTGTGGTGCTGTGCACAATGCAATGGCCTGAAGATGGGGGTATTGTGTTGTCACCCATGATATCCAATGCTTTTCCCCTTCTCACAGGAGGTGCTAGAAAATGGAAAGCACACACACACACCCTTCCTTCTGGTGCCTAAGAATACTGCATAAGCACCATCTCTGGGCCTCCACTGGCCCAGAGCAGGTAGGCAGGGCTCAGCAAACTTCTGTCACTCACACAGGAGCACAGTTCTCGCCACTGGCATCACTGAGCCTGTCATATAGCATTCAACACTATGTTAAAAAAATGCATGCCTAGGCCAGCTTGATGGCATTGAGGGTTGAGGCACTGGATGCCACACCTCGTGTCATGCCGATGACCCAGGTTTTGGAGTGAGCTCGGGTTGCTAGGGAGTGGCAGAGGAGGGAGAGGATCTAGCATCTGACTGACTGCTCTAATCTCCTGGGTGAGCTGATTGGTTGTCTCACTCCTTGACTGCCATCTGCTGGAAGTCAGATGGCAGTGTTGGAGTCCGAGGAGCAAGTAGTGGCTGTGGCTACATAGCACATGCATACCTCCACACATGCACACTTACAGCACCATGTCATAGGGAGAGAAAAAGCAGAAGAAAAATGTTGATCATGGGCTACATGAAGCCCTGCCTGCCCTCAACCCACCCCATTTCTAGCTTGCTGATACCGTAATCTGTATTGTGATTCCCTGGGCCTGGGGAGGATGGCCTTCCACTTCCTAGCCCTGTCATGGGGGAAAATCTGTGGTGGAATGGGGTTCAACAGAGTCTGAGAGGTGGCAGACTGACTTGGGTGACAGGGACAGGGCTGACTCTAAAAGCCGACTTTGTGCCTTTTCAAAACAGCCACTATAAAAAAAATTGCAGTCCTGATACTGTCAATGCGGCTATTTCCAGATTTAATATTGCTTGGCTAAAAGCTGAACTTCAATCAAACAACCAGTTTAAATTAGCTTAGTTAAATTGTGGTGTTAATATTAATTTAGATGATCCATCTATTGCATATTATTTATAAGTGCGTGTAGGATGGAGGGTTGCATTGGGGGTGCTATCTGTTTTGGGGATATATTAAATGTTATTTTTATTTCACATATAAATAGAATAATTAATGGGGGAGTGTGTATTACAAGGGAATAATACCATCAAGAGGTTCTGGGGACAAAGGAACCTCGAGAGTGAAGCTCGAGAAGTTCCTTTGCCCCCAGAACCTCGAGATGGTATTACTCCCGATAGATACACCCTCACCTATTTCTTACTCTTTGTAATATATGGATCCAATTTAAACATTTCTGTTGTTATGAATGTTTTTTTCTTGCATGCTGTGAGGCTGGCCGACAGCTGCACAGAGCATTCCTTCACTCAGTCTCCACCCTACCCCACAAACTTCTGGTGAACTGAAAGTGGTGCGGGGGGTATGTTTGGTAGGAGTACTATCTTTCAGGCCTTTCTCATGGTGAGAGGATGCAGGATCAACCAAATAATGCTTTGGAGAAAAAAAAAGTCTGTGGGAAAGTGCAGAAGGGACGAATTTGTCTCGGTGAGTGAGAGACAGCTGCTATGTATTCTGAATTGTTCTGCCCACCCAAAGACAGAAAACAGCCAGTCAGGATGAGTGCTTTGAAATGCATCACATCACATGTCTAGTAACTGAAGTTAGCAGCTTAGCAAGCAGGGACAATGATCCACTGGCACTGTTCAGTTTGTTTGATAATACTATCGTTCAGAGCTCCAAACCATAGGCGCCGGGTTGTATGGGCCCTTGGGGTATTGGCCCCATCAATATTTATTGAGCTGGACTGAGCCCCAGCAATATTTTCCAATGCCGCTGCCTGCCTTGACTTTTTCCCCCTTAATTGTGGCTCACTGTGCATGCGCAGCGTGTGCCCTCTGCTGCTGTGAGTCGGTGACCCACGCCAGCTGCCAGCATGATTCGCTGCCCCCCCGTTTAATTTGCTGGTGGCAGGCATGGCACTAGCACATTATTTAACATCTGTGCCCTTTGCTTGTCAACCCCCCCACCCAATTATCATTGTTGTGACACTCTGTCTGCTTCTGGTTGGTTGGCAGCCGGTGTCATTTTTCAATTTGCCAGTGTTGCCGCACCGTGATTGGTCAGGGGGAGGTCGAATTAGGCGCCATACACATGCGTCCTGGTGTTGTGAGGTGGCATGTGGCAAGGTGAGCCAGGGAGAGAGAGAGAGACGAGTAAGATGACAGTTGATGAGTCCATGATGAGAGGAGTGATGGGTGGGCACCGGTCAGCAAAGCAACAGCAAGCAACCTTTCAGTTTCTAGTTCTAGTGGCCTGATTTGGAGTCAGGTCACGGTTCATCGTTGATGGTCAGGAGTCTGGGTCTCTGGGAAGAGAGAAGAGCAGCCAGCAGCAGCAGTCGAGAGGTGAGGTGGTGGTGGTGTCTTGTCTGGTTGGTGTATCGTGGTCCAGGGGGCAGCCAGTGTGATTCCAGTCCGAGAGGGAGAGGACCTGCCTGAGGTGACTGGCGAGCAAGAGCAGCTGGCAGCTGCCAACATCAAGAGCCATGACATGAGCCACAGTGCTGCCTGTAAACTGGGGATTGTAAGCTTATAAAATGGATAGGCTAAATCCAACAATCTAATTGTCTACTTACCCATGCATGAAATATGTTCCATGCATGGGTATAAAAAAGAGCTGGCAGTAAAAAGGCCAATATCCATAAGCTAGAGAATGCTGGCATTTTTACTGTCACCCATCCTTCTATTTGCCCATCATGAAGAAAACCTACTGGGATGTAACGTATTCATTTCATAATTCATTGTTTGTACAACTAGACCTATTCATTGCCTGACTTCAAAAATCCCGACACATGCACCACATTTTCTCAGAGACACCTTCATGAAAGCATAATTAACTGCTGCCTGATGTGTTTATATAATGCCCCCATTTTCCTCGCACTCCTCACAAAGTGCAAACTACTTGTGACTGCCTGGTAACAAAACTGTGTGGAAGTTTGGCTGGGGTTGTTAATGAGAGCTGGCATGGTGACAAAACCAAGCCCCCCCACCGAACCCTCATCTTGCAGCACAGTAGCTCTGTAGCCAGCTCCATAGCTCCAATTCTTCCCACCTGCGGAGCTCTGTTTTTCCACAGCACCTCAACCCAGCAAATGAGAGCTGGCATGGTGATAAAACCATGAGCCTCCCCTCCCCCAAACGCTCATCTTGCAGCACAGTACCTCTGTAGCCAGCTCCATAGCCCCAACTCCTCCCACCCACAGAGCACCATTTCTCCACAGCACCTTGACCCACCAAAGAAACTACAGACTCTTTCAGCAGCAATTGGAGCAACTTGTGAAGCAAGTGCCGCAATACTAAAACCGATGTTTGATGTTTGTATAATGCCTTTTTCCTCGTGCTCCCCACAAAGTGCAAACTAAAGTCGGGCATTTGTACTTTTGGGATTTTGTGATGTGATTGTGAAGTCTGGATAATGTGTGTCAGGATTTTTGTATGTATCCCCTAGAAAACACAATCACCCTTTAGGCCAGAGAGTTAGCGCAGCCAGAAAGAGCTTAGCTCCTTGTTATTTTACTAAATCCCTATATGTAAATGAGCTCATCAATATTAAACAATGTGGTGGAAGGACTATTTTATCATAGAATAGCAGAATAAAATGTTTTTTTCTACATACCTGTATAAGCATGGTCTTTTAACTTTACAAAGTAAGAAAAAAAATAAGAGACCATTTTATAAGTGCAATAAGATACTCCAGGGTGTGCATGGAACATATTTTACCACACATCAGGTGATAAAGGCACTCGGCCAGGGGCCTCATGCCTTAATATGCCCCTGGCCGTGCAGTTAAAATATGTTCCATGCACACCTTGTCATGTCTTATTGCTTACATAAACTAATATCAGCCATTAGCTACAGACTTACTATTCAGAAAATGCATTTTACACTAACTCCTAACAGCACTCTGACATGATATCGCCAGTTTTTAAGCTTTGTCCCTGATTTTTTAAGCCGTGTCCCTCCCTGATTTATGAGACAAGGGGTTAAGAGAGATGTAAATTATTATTTTTATTATCTTCATGTTAAGTAGCACTGAAGTGGAGGTACAGACAGCTATTCCAGTCAGAAAGGGGCAAAGGTTTATTTATTTATTTATTTAATTTTAGTGAGGTGGTAGAATGAATTTGGGGTTTGGAGGTCTGGGTGACATAGATCCAAAAACTGTAATCCTCGAATACGTGTTTTCTTTTTATTTAGGGGGGGCAGAATGGTGGTAGGCATTAAACTTTCCGGGCATTGGGTCAGAACTAAAATTAACTTTACAAGCAGATCCTCATCCCTCCTGCAGTACTTCATGGGAGCCAAAGGAATCAACTGTTTGTTGTGGCCAAATCTCATTATCTGATGAAAAGAGAACCTGATAAACATTTATTGACCCAGAGGATCAGGCCATAACATGGAGGAACACTTTGAGAACAAGCAGTTTAATAGGACATCTGAAGCTTAACCTCTGCCCACTTACATCTCCTGATCATCTAATTTGGGAAACACTTGAAGTATGGGCATCCAGGGGTCTGTTAGGGGTGAAATGATTTTGCATTTTTTCTGTACAAGAAGAAGAAGAATCAGCATTTATATAGAGCTTTTCATATGCAGTATTTACAAGCAATGCTAGACTGGTAGTGAAGTGACTGAACAACATGGACATTGTATGATGCATCCCTTTGTCTCCCTTGCTAGACCATATAGTTTATACTTTTGCCTCTATATCTAAGTAGTGCCGACTCGTGGCCTAGGAACAGATGTGGTGGCCATAACATGCTGGAGCTTGAGAACTTGGAATACATCCATGTTTCTCTGATCATGTCATCTTTAAGATCTGATAACAGTATTATCATCTTCCAGTGATTTAATGAGCTGAAAGGCCCTACCCAGAAATGGCTGTCAAATAAACCCATATGGATTGGAATAGGTAAAAGAAGTTTTGCTTTTAGAAGGTTATGAGGTTATATTACAGCTTACATATGCACACTGAGTTCACAGTTGGGATGTGCATAGGTGTCCTACAGTGTTTACAAAATTAGTGAAGTTCCTTCTTGGTGGAGATGGGGGTGGGGGGAGAAGAGAACAAGTACCGAATTACTGCCTGCATTGAAAAGTGGAGAAAATCGGTGTCTGACCAATTGATTTCTTTAAAGCTTGTTCATCAGGGTTCACTTTCAGCTGCTGGGGGTGGGGGTCTGGGCAAGTGGCAGGAAAAGGGGATAATTTATAGTGTAATGTTTTAAAGAGATGTGGCCGACCAAACCTTTGATTTTTCTGGCGTGTTCAATTTATGAGGGGGGCTTGCTTTCAGCTGCTGGGGTGGGTGTCTGTATGAGTTAAAAAAAGGGGGGTGTTTTAATGGCTAAAGTGACAAACTGCCTGGAGAGAGAGCACTGTGAGAGGACTGAATTTGATATTTGACTACGGAGTTCTTGCCCAGTGCTAACAGAATGGTGGAAACGGGTGGGGGGGTAGTGCACAAACTGGAAGCAAGCATTGTGAATATTCAATTAGAAAATGGCTGGCAGTTCTGAAGTCGACTTTTGACTAGTAGAATATATGGTCTATTTCTGCTGGCACATTCGTATATTCGTATTCCCTGGGAACCATTTTAGTTACCCTCCTCTGGACTGCCTCCATACTGTCTGTTATTGCAGAGATGGGGTCTCCAGAAGTGTTTTATACTGGTGGTGCCTCTCCCTATGCATTCCAATATCTCCAACCCTCCTTACTGCCATCTCACATTGCTTGGCTACCTTTAGGTCATCTGGTGTGTCTACAGGTCCCTTTCCATTTTTGTTGTTCTTGGTACCCCCCCCCCCATTGTGTACTCTTCACCTGGGTTTTTGTTTCCTATGTGCATAATGTTGCACTTTTTTGTACTGAATCTACTTTAGAGTTTGTGAAAATTTCATTTTTTTAAGCTCTACAGAGATCATCATTCCTGACTGCCTGAAATGTTGGTCATGGTCCAGCAATCTCTGCAAAAGGGGCTAACAATAAGAATGTGAACTCCTCTCCCTTATACAAAAATATTGGGCTCTAGAGCTTATCCTGTGTGGCCACTTCCATCTTTGCTCATCCAGACTTCAGTCTGCAGCAAAAGCTAAGGGAAATAAAGACTGACCTCCTCCATTTTGCCAGGCTCCTGTAAATCTGTGTTTGAGGCCCTGTGTGGATCCCTGCATTTTGCACAGTGAGTCTCATAATCCAACTGCAGCTGAGCAAATGTCTGATGTATTTTCATTTCTGGCCTATTGTTGTGTATAGATAATTGTTTTTCTGCATTTGCTTTATGGGTCGAAACAGGTGTGTGGATTAGGATGCTGAAGTAATCTTTTGTCCTGTATTATGTGTATTTTCTGCAACTAAGTCAAAGTACTACAAATCCTTGACTTCTACAGTTTTTGGTTTTTTTTGTGTGTCCAGCCCTGTGATTTAACTACAGGGGGTCTGTCACTGTTTAAGCAAGATAGGCAATCATGGTGACACCAGCTTGTGAACTAGGGATAAAGTTTTCATCCAGAGCCAAATACTGTGTAACATTGTGCAAGTCACAGTAAAATCCTAGTGGTAGTCCACATAGATATATATTCAGGGTTCATTTCAGACATTTATCTTGATGGAATAATTGAGCCATTGGGTAGAAAAAGTAAGGGTCAAATGAAAAAAATAATGGACAGGGCTTGTATTAGCATGAGTAAAATGGTGGTCAGTACACTGACCCTGACTATCCTCAGGTAAGGAATATATTATTAGTAAGTTGTGAGCCACATGGATAGTAACTGTCCTGACAGCCAGGAGTGATGGAGAGATGACAGATGACTTCTTGAGCTTTACAGTTAATCACAAAATGAACCACAGTAACCCAGGGCTTCTCTGGGCCTCGCCTCCCCCAGACCCCTAATATCTGGCTGGCTGGCGACTGCAGGGTAAAATCATGCATCAGTTCTGTATGTGAGGTTAGCAAAATGCTGATATTAGCCTGACCTATGTTAAGACAACAGGTGATGGCTGCAATCAATGTATGCATCAGTTATACTGAATATCAGCTTTTTGCTAAACTCACATACAGAATAGTATGTATTCACCCTGCAGCCAGACACATCACCATTTTAGAGCAAGGGGGTGGAGTAGAGCTAACATAAGAGTTATGTAGCATCAAAATAAGCCAGGAAATGCACCACAGAGCATCTAGAACCAGACCCCCAGTATTTGTAAAGAGTAACAGTATATTTAATAAAAAAAAAAAAGGAACACCACTTAAGAAAATCCTGGTTAGGGACTACCAGTACCCAAATCCCTATTATCTGGTGGGCTACAGGGTGAATAAATACTTCTGTTCTGTACCTGAGGAAGGAAAATGCTAGCATTCATTGCCTGGCCTATGTCAAGCCAGCAGGTGACAGCTGCAGACAATAAATATATCACTTGTATGACAATATCAGTGTTTTGCTAACCTCATGTAAAGAATACAAGTATGTATTCAACCTGCATCCAGATAACGCATACGTTTAGAGCAAGGGGTACAGGAGAGCTAAGATAGGAGTTATTTTGCTTCACAATAAGCCAGAAAATGCACCACAGAGCATCTAGAACCCCTGGGCTTCTCGGGGCCTTGTGGCCCCCAGACCCTCAGCTTTTTTGAAGAAGTCAGACTCCAAAAAAAGAACCCCCTTGTAAAAATCCTGCCTACAGCCTTGGGGTACATTAAGCAGGGCTCTGATATTTATGCCTGTCTTGGACTACAGCATAGAACACTTTCCATATCCTGCCACTGTGGTCTGTACCTGTTTCATATTGGTTCCCATTCACATCTTTCCACCATGAGAACTGGCTAGCCCTAGAAGCTAAATATTAAAATTTGAGATCTGGGAGTTAAAGACACCCTTGTGGTTTACAGGCAGTCATTTTACTATATGATCTCATGGCAGTCATTCCATTCCATAAAAAATTCTAAGTGTGGTTTACCACCAGACAGAATACTGTAAGGGTAGTTGCTACTCATGTCAAATTTTTGCTGCTCTTTGTAAATCTAGTCCATGCATTTGTTACCCAGCACTTGCTAGAGACAGTGATTTATTCAAACCTTACTGTCTATAATTCAGCCCTGTCTGCTAAAGTGTGCTCCACCTTTTGATGCACAGAACAGAATAATTAGACAAGAATGAAGTGACCTTTGGAAAACCTTTTTGTATTTCCAGTTCAAAAGCAGACTAGGTCTACAGAGCTGCAGCTCTCTTGAATCTGGTTGCCTTGGTTACATCACAACTAGCTACCAAATCAAGTAGCCATTAATGCAGGTGTGGTATTCTTTGTAGGAATATGTAGGAATATTTCAGGTCTACCGTTGTATCTGGGGATAGGGGCTTAACACGCAGACCCCCACATTATGATACAAGGTGCTCTGCTCCCATAGACCCCTGGTGGTTGTGGGGTTGATCTCTGACCCACAGCCCATGGGTGTGGGGCTTTGACCCCTAGAACCCCAGTGCTTCACCTCTGACCCTGGACCAGGGGAGGTTCTTGACCCCTGGGCCAGGGGTTGGGGCTTGACCCCTGACCCCTGGTCCCCACCAAATATTTTATAAACCCAGCTACTATGCTCCAAACAATAGTATTATGGGCTCTAAATTATAGTATTATCAATCATCAATGATGGTATTATCAACTTTGGGGTAGTGGCATCATAGGAATTTTTTTGTATAAGTTAGTACAGCATTAAAATGGTTTATCCATGTATTACAGACTATTATCATTAACTCTCCTGTTACTTTTTATGATAAAGAAACTAATATGTCAGTAGATTGCTGTCTATCAGTCTTTTGATGTCTGATTAGTAGAAATGTACTATATTATTAGCCTCCTGAGGAAATAGGGTTCTCTTGCCTACCTGACATGGACTGTATAAACTGCTACTGCTCACCTGCCTTTCTGATGTGAAGGGTACATCTACTGCTCACCTGACTCCTTGCCATGAGGTGTGAAAATGACTGCTAGCTTTCCTCCCTGATGTGGGTTATAAAAAGCACTATTCAGTTGCATCCTTTACCTAGGGTGTGAAACCAATGCTCACATGCTTTCGTGTCATGGGCTGTGAAAGCCTCTGTATGCCTGTTTCCCTGTCATGGGCTGTGACCCCCCCACCCCCACACACATGCATACTTTTACCTGACTTCTAGACATGGGCCATGAAAACTGCTGCTCATCTTACTTCCTGATGTCAGCTGTAAAAACTGCTGATCACCTGACTCCCTGATGTGGGCATTGAGAATTACAGCTCCAAAATACACAGAATGAAGGGATGCTCCTTACTGGTGTGATGCACGTAGCAAAAAGATACAGTGCGACAAATTTGGAGCTGGGCTTGGACATCATGTACCTCCACATACTTTGAGTAAATGTAGGTTAAAATTCCATGTTTATTTCAGTACAAGAAGGAAGACAGTCTCCATGACCTGACCCAACATTTCTTCTACTGAAAAAAAGATGGAATTTTAACCTGCATTAACTCAAAATGTGTGGAGGTATGTGAAGTCCTAGCCCAGCTCCAACATTTAAACATTACTGCTCACCTGCCTCTATGCCATGGGCCGTAACAATCATTGCTTATTTACTCACTGACACTGGGCAGTGACAATTACTGCTCATCTGCCTTTTTGACATGTGCTGTATATATGGGGCCAAGCAGGCTGACAATGTCTTTTTAAAACAGATAATACCTGCCTCATGTTCTAACATAGTCTTTGTCAATATGATTTGTTAATCTCTTATTTATTTATTTTTACTCCAGCTTTTTAATTCAAACCTTACAGTTATTTTCAAACTCATTTAATCAGCTGGTGATTTTAAATTAAGCCTAATATCAGACAACCCTTTTTCACAAATGTTAATAAAATCATCAAGAATGAGTGCTGCAGTAAACAAAGCCAAGGAATGCTGACAACATCAGTCCTTAGCCAGAGGAGCCAGTTAGTTAAGGAGGTCAGCAGATCCCTTACTTTTGTAGCTAGGAGGTCATCCAGTGCATTTTACACACCTAATTTCAATCAATGGAGGAGCATTAATTTCAGAGTACTGAAACTGGTGGACATTCTCTGAGGACAACAGGCAACCTGCTTTTAAACATGTTTTGTACTTAAATTGCAAAGAGAATCCAGACCGGAAAGTATACTTTTGTGGCCAACTTTAATATGACATTTTGTTTTATTACTGAGTGTGTTGAACTGCTTAGTTATTTGGGCTTCCTTTTCCCTCTCACAACTGTCTGAATGTTGCATGTCCCAGCCCTGCTCTGCTGTGATAATTACAAATAATCTATACATTTCTGTGAGCAAAACCATGGATTATTCATAACAATATGTGGATTATTCTGGATTATAAAAACAGGTAGGTTAACTGAAGCATATTCAAAAAGGCAAGTAATTTTAATGTGCCCTAGGCTGAGGGTTAAATTGACCCATCTTCTGGCCTTAACAATTCTGACTGTCCCCCCCCCCCCCACACACACACACACAGTTTCACTATGCTCCACCAGCACTGCATCAGACTATCTGTGCAATCTATGTTCAATCAACAAAACTGCACACTCAGTAATTTGAAGAATTCAAAGTTCAGGCAACAATGTCAAGTGTAACAAGACCACAACTGTATACACTTTCATTCTAGGATCATATTTATTTTTGTTGTACCAAATTATATATTAACATTATTTAGTACCTAGCAAAATGGCTCATCTTTGTTCCCTCAGGTAATGATGCAAAGTAAATAAAATTGTTAACAGCATTAACAAAAGACTTTCACATGGGGGAAACATTTAAAATATATAAAACAAAAATCAACTTGCTTTTCAGCCCTCCATTCCCCAGTGCTCAACTGTGAATATATTTTCAGATGTCCTTCAGATTAGTCATTATACAGAGGTTCCTTCTCCCAGTCATCAATCGTTGCCATTTGGAAGAATCTGTTTTTGTGTCTGTCTCCCAATCAATTATACACTATCACCTTGTGGATACAGTTACCCCACAACAAAACCTGTATAGTAAAGGTTATTGGTTAAGCTATCAAAACAGTATTGGAAAAGCAAATTCACATAATAGAATCGAATCATATAGAACAGTGGATAGGTTACCATCCACAACAAGGCTCTGTTTCCATTGAGGAAGTCGATGGTGTCAAAGAGACCTCAAGAGCGAAGCTCAAAAGGTCTCTATGATGCCATCAACTCCCAAAATGGAAACACAGTTTTAGTTGTGGATGGCCACCCATTCACTATTTTGTATAGTATATGGTGACCCAAAATGTCATTTCACAAGGTGCATACCTTGAGTTCACGGTGCTCCCGCATCAGTCCTCGTCACATTGATTTCTTTCCACTCCTGTCCCTGAAGAATCCAGTCCTCCTCGAGCCCCCAAAGTTACCAGTTCTCCTTACTGCAGTCCCGCTTGGCTGCAACCCCCTTAACTGCACCAGTAAATAAATAAGAAATAAAAGATGAAGAGACACTGAAAATGGTTAGTCTGGACACATGGTGTCCATGTCCAAACTGTGTTAGTGAACTGTTGGCTTGACCACTCGCTAAGCGCCGCCGCCATTTAATCCTGTATTTTTTGAAGCCCACAGTGAATCAGCCAATCAGGTGGCAGGACAAGTCTGAAAAGTTGTTGTACTATCGATCTGACGTCAGAATGATAGTACAACAACTGTTTTGACCTTTGAACTGTCCTGCAACAAGATTTTGAAAGTCACAGCTTTCTATTCATAATAAGCCCCAACCACATACTATAATTGTTTTAAGCTGAAAAGGGCAATCCATCTTCAGCTGTTCTTTTCTGTCATGCTTATTTTCTTTCACCATACTGTTTAGACACTGTACCATAACATAATAAAATCTGCTATGCAGCTTGTCCAGTTAAACATTAAAGATCTTATATCGGTTTTGAAAATAGTATGGGGATGTTCCTGTAATCTTGATAAACATTCCTTCTATAGTAACATTGTAATTAGGGTCTGAAGAGAGACTCTAGGTGTATCAGGTGCAGCACCCACACCTGTGTAATAAAAAGGGATTACTAAGTATGTTGAGCAAATATGAACTATTTTACAGGGTTTCTATACCCACTCTACTACCTGTGAGTCCATTGGAGCAGACATTCATCCAGCCTCACCATGAATGCATGTGTTGTCTTCATACAGTATGACTGTTATGGTTAGTAGGGTGTTCCATGTATCCACCACACTCTGGGAGTGCTTCCTAATTTTGCACCAGAATTTACCATGTCAGAACTTCTGGGCATGTTCCCATTTTTAATAAGAACCCCAAAAAAACATGTCTATCTGTATATAGAAACATAGAAACATAGAATTTGACAGCAGATAAGGACCACTTGGCCCACCCGGTCTGCCCATTTTACTACCTAATGGATAAGCTGCAGATCCTAGTTAACCAACAGTCTACTTCTTCCTACCCACACCCCCTAGAATTGCCTTATGACTGTCCTGTGCATTCTTGAATTCCATCACTTTTTTTGACTCCACAACCTCCTCTGGAAGGCCGTTCCATGCATCCACAACCCTCTCTCTGAAAAAATACTTCCTTACATTACCTCTGAGCCACTCCCCTCTGTCTTCAAATTGTGCCCCCTCCTACATAGCCATAGACAATTACATGCCCCTTCATATTAAGAGAAGGATGTCAGTATTCCTTTCAATATTTCCATATCGCTTGTACTGATTCAGTATATAGAAGATCTAGAATATATCCCTCCTCCTCCTCCTCCTCCTCCTCCTCCTTTTATTCTCCAGGGCAAACATCTTAAGGTCTTCAAGCCTTTACTCATAGCACTTGTACTCCATAGCCCTGATCATTTTGGTGACACTGCATTGCACCACCTTGACTACCTCAATGTCCATTTTGTATTGAGGAACCTAGAACTGCATGTAGTACTCAAAGTAGGGACTAGCCAGGGTCTTGCAATGTGGTAGAAGTAATTCTGCTGGTTATCTCCTTTTAATGCACCCTGGAATCCCTTCAGTATTCCACACTGCTTGTCATGCTTTACTAACCCCCTGGCCCATTTCTTTCTCCACTGCTGCAAGAGGGGCCCCACATAATGTGAAGATTCTGTCTCTGTTTTTCCTCCCCAGATGTACCACCTTGTAGTTGGCTACATTGAGTTTAAGATTCCAGTAGTCTGACCAGTAGCCTATTCTATTCAGGTCTTACTGACATTTGTCCTCATCCTCAAGAGACTCCACCTCCTTAACCAGCTTAATGTCATTAGTAAACATAAGGAGCTTGCTGGAGATCTCAGAATCTAGTACATTGATGGAAATATTGAAAAGAATGCTGACATCCTTCTCTTAATATGAAAGGGCATGTAATTGTCTGTGGCTATGTATGAGTATTGTTGAGCACATAACGCCAGCCATGTTTATCTGAATATGACCCTGCAGAATGGGTATCTGTTTTATTTGTCTATAAATTGATTTGAGGTACAGTGTGAGTAAAAAGCAGTATCAAACATAAATTGTACTGTAAATCATCAAATCCTTTTAGTCCATCAGGATTTATTAGGGTTTTTCTAAACCTTCACAGTTCTCATCTTTTAATAAGAATGTGCCTCAGGCAATTAGCTGTAAAATTCAGAAGTTCAGTTGGGATTTGATTTTTCCCATTGGGACACATCTCTATTTTTCTGTTAAATTACAGTTTTTGCTAATGTTCTTTATTGACATGTCTCATCAGACACAATACTGAGGTACAGTATTATTAAAATAGTGAACATTTCTTATTTGCCCATGCCACGAATGGATCTATTTTACTTAATCTGTATACATTTATAGAGTCTAATATACTGTCTTCTCATAAAATTTATTAAATAAAATAATGGGGACTTAGCAATAACATGTTACCCTTGGGGATCCACATTATCTGTTGATTACAGAATTCTAAGTGTAATTTATTTTTGTATAGTGCTAACAGAGAATGGAAGATGCTTTGTTCAGCACTGTGCAACAGGAAGTTCTCAAATACTAAGCAACCAGACCTTTTCTAACTTTCACCAAGAACAGAGCACACACACCTTCCCCTTCCCCAACAAGAGATCAGGAGGTCAGAATACAAGCAATATAAAGCAAGCAAGAACACAATACATGGCAGCTGAACAACTTACTATAATTAGGTATTGAGAATTGATAAGTGTGGCAACTATCACAGGCTTAGAGAGAGGGGCACAAGCTTTCTGCATACTTGCTTAGGTAAATGACATAGGCAATTTTAATTTTTTATTTCCCCAACAGATGTGGATCCAACAATTTGTCTTTTTGGTTTCTCGGACTGGAGGTGTCACTAACAATACCCAGGGTTCTAAGAAAAGAAAGACTGATCAGTATGAGGGACACCATGACAGAATCCCAGAGAGAGGATGTGAAGTGAAAAACATGAAAACATGTGAACCAAGAAACAGCAATGAATAGCTGTCTGGAGCTTTTGTTTTAGAGGTGGAAATCACATGGTCAATTATGGAGTCTGTCAATGCAAGCCTTTTTTGCTACAGTCCTGATTAACTGTTTAGGCTGTTTTGCCCCATTGGTCTCCTTTTGAGAAGTGGCTCCTTTGTTGTCTGACTGTTATGCAATTTCTTACCACGTCAGCTGACTCGATGAGTGTTATGTCATCTGGGTGTGCTGTGCCTGAGATGACTTTAGGTGAAAACAATAAACATAGGGTACCTTTACACAGGTAGACCACTAGCTAAATGTCCTTATTGGTCAAACACCTTGGTGCTTGACTACATAGAAGCCCAGCGGCAAAGAGTTTGGTCAGAATTATACAAATATATTAAAAAAGATTGACTATGTCTACAATAACACAATATACTACATAGCATGTATTACACACCTAGTAGACTATTTACAATGGGTTAGAAGTATGATGTGGCTTGCAAAAGATGAAGGATTCTAGAGGGCACCCTTTATCATATGCTGTGACAATGTTCCAAAATACATCCCTTTTGGGAAGCTATAACACATAGCTTAGAGCCCTTACTAGGTCTCCAAAATGCTTTCACCCCTGAAATTTCCTTAGTGGGGATGTATGAAGCCTAGCTTAGAGGGAAAGGGATGTGGGTAAACATCCCTCTGAAATTGCAGTTAATAACCTCCAGCACAGAGCCAGTATTTGGTAAAAGGCACAAAAATTAAGAACAATTGTTTCTCCTACTACTTGAAGTCTATGAATTACAGAAAACAACATTTACTGGATCTCTCAGGGAAAACTATATGTTTTGATAG
This sequence comes from Neoceratodus forsteri, assembly GCA_016271365.2. Lineage (NCBI taxonomy): Eukaryota > Metazoa > Chordata > Ceratodontiformes > Ceratodontidae > Neoceratodus > Neoceratodus forsteri. The sequence goes on from CM028131.1 coordinate 1,103,307,325, forward strand.
GGTATGTGACATAACCACAATTCAACTAGTTCTATTGCTTTTTTAAAACTTTTTATTTATAAATGTTGCAAGAAAAACTTACAAAAATTGACAATCCATAGGAGGATAACAAGTAAAATCATTACAACAATGATTCTCTTAAAAAGATAATCCAGGACCTAAACCAATAATTAGACCTGAATTAAAAATAACTCATGAAAATGCAAGAAGTATGATCAAAAGAGTAAATGACCTACTAATTTGGTAAAACAACATGTTCCTGATATAATTGTTCTTTCTGAAAGCTGCTTAACTAAATAAACATAAAATGATCAGATTCAACAGGAGGGATATAATATTTTTAGACAAGATGGGGTAAACAAGGAGGTGGGGTGCTTTTATACATTCATTCTAAATTGGGGACATTTGATATTGCATTTTCAGGAGCAATACAATGTATTGAATGTCTATTTGTTACGGCTAAGCAGCTTAAAATTTTTGTGGGTATAATTTTTTCTCCTCTAAGGAACAATGTCGATAATTTTGAGGCAGTAGTGCAGAAAATTTCTTCTATCACAGCAAATAAAGACTTTAGTTGGAGACTTTAATGCCACCTGGGGTAAACCCAGGGGCAAAAGATTAGAACAACATTTTCAAATTTTAAACATTCAGCAAGTAATTGACCAGGTCACAAGAAAGGAATGTTTACAAAGTCCATGTGATATTCTGGATTTAATGTCTCTTTCCAAAACTTTCAATGTGAAGAGTTCTATAGTATTTCCACCTAACGTATATGATTACAACCCAACAATGTGTACAATTCAAGAAATTTATTGCTGCAATAACATAACCAAATGCATTGTTAGAAGAAGTTATGTGAACTACCACCCTACAAACTTTAATAATGATTTACAAAACCAAAGATGGGAAAGGTTAAACCTAATCTCTGATCTGAATTTAGGGATAACAGATTTTATGGACACCCTTTTTCAAGTTTGCAACAAACATGCTCCCCCTATAAGGACACATAAAGTAAGAAAAAATAATTTAGTATAGGTGGACGAATTTGTAAGAAAAATTATTTGGCTTAAAAATATACTCTGGGAAAAGGAAAATAAACCAGTAAATACAGAAAACTGGGAAACATTAAAAAAGTAGAGAAATAGATGTAAACTGCTTATAAAAATGGCTAAAAATATTATCAGAATTAGATTAGTAATACATCACAGCCAAAACAGTACTGGGATATTATCAAAGAATTAAAGAACCCAGTTAAAGTAAGACCTGAAATTAAGATAATGGACAGCAATAGGGACATCCTAAGCTCCAAAAAAGTGGCTGATGCTCTAAATTGCTATTTCATCACTTCACTTGACACTAAGATTCCAGGCATAACAAATACAAACATTTGACCCTATGCACTAATAGGCAGAGTGGCTATGCACTGAGTATCTGTGGCATGTAGTCACTCCACACCCATTGAACCCGTTGTATGGGATGCGCTAACAGGGTGGCATGCAGCACTTGCATGCCCAATCCCCTGGCCTTGCAGAGAGAAATGCACCAGGGGCTCGGGAAAGCATGCTGGAACTATGTGCCATGCACTAAGGTGCATAGTGCTGCGCCGGGGGTGTAGCAGTGTGCAGAATAGGCCTGGGGGACCCTGCCATAACAGTGATACATGGCTGGTGTCACGCACACACACAGTGGTCCCCCGGTGCTGGCAGAATGTGGACTGCACCTTCCCCCACACACACCAAGAGTCTCCTTCCCCCACCTGGCAACCTTGAGGGTACTCCCCACCAACAATTGCCATGTCCCCAGGTATGTAACCCCCCCATCCCCACTTGGGTCACAGCAGTGCACCCCCCATATGCTGGGAGCCATGCAAGGGCCATTTCCTGGTGATGGTGCATGGGGACTGGGGTGGACATGTAGGTGCAGCTGGGTGTGGGGAGGCACAGTGCAACACTGTGCTGCCCACAGGGCCAGGATTGGGGTTGTGAGGTGGGAATCCACAGATGGCTTGGACAGGGTACTTTACAACAGAGCTGTGGGTATGAAACATAGAAACATAGAAACATAGAAGTTGATGGCAGATAAGGACCGCAAGGCCCATCCAGTCTGTCCATTTTTTTTTTCTACCTTATAAATGTGCCATCGGCCTTTGCTCTGTCAGTGACTTATCTATTCATAGTCATTTGTATTGCTCCCTTATGCCTATCCCATGCCTGTTTGAAGCCCTGCACTGTATTCATAGCCACCACTTGTGGTAAGCCATTCCATGCATCTACCACCCTTTCTGTGAAAAGAATTTCCTCACATTCCCCTTAATCGGCCTCCCTCTAATCTCATGCTATGTCCTCTTGTCCTGCTATTTTTCCTATATTTAAACATGTTAGACTCTATCACCTTGTTTATGCCCTTAAGGTGTTTAAATGTCTTGATCATATCACTCTCTCCCTCCTTTGCTCAAGGGTATACATATTGAGCTCCGTTAATCTGTCCTCATATGTCTTCTGATGCAGTCCCTGCACCATTTTGGTTGCCTTCTCTGGACTGCCTCAATTTGGTTAATGTCCTTGTGAAGGTGTGGCCTCCAATACTGCCATGAGTACTCCAGATGGGGCCTAACCAATGTCTTGTACAGAGGGATTATTACCTCCTCTTACGACTTGTGATACCTCACTAATGCACCCCAACACCCCCTAGCCTACCTACTGCTTTAGAGGTCTGCTTGGATGATTTTAGGTCATCAGTGATGATGATGCCCAAGTCTCTTTCTTCCTTGTGACTGCTAGCAACTCCCTCCCAGCCTATAAGTGGCTTCAGGGTTTCTCTTCCCTATGTGCATGATTTGCACTTCTTTGCATTAAATCCAGTTGCCACTCTTCTGACCATTTTGCTAGTTTATCAGATCTCTTCTCATTCTGCCCACCCCATCTGGATCATCTACTCTGTTGCAGATCTTGGTGTCATCTGCAAACAGACAAGCCTTACTCTCTAGTCCATCTGCAAGGTCACTAATGAAGATGTTGAATAGGACTGGCCCCAGGACTGATCCCTGAGGTACCCCACTTGTGACTTGCATCTCTTCTGACTGTATACCATTTACCACCACTCTCTGTTTTCTGCCAGTCAACCAGTTTGCCACCCAGTTGACCAACTTCTGACCCACCCCGAGCCTACCTAGCTTATTTATCAATCTTCTATGTGGAACAGTGTCAAAAGCTTTGCTGAAGTCAAGGTAGGCGACATCAACTGCTCCCCTTGGTCCACCACTCTGTTACCCAGTCAAAGAAATCTATGAGATTAGTTTGACAGGACCTTCCTTTGTAAACCCATTCTGTCTTGGATCCTGAGCCCTATGGATTCCAGGTGTTGCACTATCCTTTCCTTAAGGAGTGCCTCCATAATCTTGCCCACTACTGAGGTAAGACTGACTGGTCTGTAGTTCCCGCCTCCTCCCTGCTACCACTCTTGTGGAGGCGGGATCACATGAGCCCTTCTCCAGTCTTCTGGGACCTCTTCTGTGCTCAGAGACTCACTAAACAATTCTGCTAATGGCTCTGCTGGTTCCTCCTTTAGCTCCTTAAGTACCCTCGGATGTATGCCATCAGGTCCCATTGCCTTATCCACCCTGAGCTTAGCAAGCTCTTGTAGGACCCTTTCTTTTGTGAAGGGTAGTGCTCCTCCCCTCCCCTGTGTCCATGATGCTGGGCTGTGGGCCCTGCCCTGCCTTCTCTTCAGTAAATACTGATCAAAAGTATCTATTTAGGATAGATGCCTTTACAGGGTCCTCCTCCTCACATGCTCCCTTTTCTCCATTAAGCTTGCAATACCCCTCTGGACTTTCTCCTTTCACTAATGTATCTATAGAAAGTCTTGTCACCTTCTTTACTGTTCGTGCTAGTGTTTCCTCAGTTTGGGACTTTGCCTGCCTTGCTGCCTTCCCTGCTTCCCTTAGGGCAGTTTGGTATCTCCCTATCTTCATCCCACCGTGTTCCTTATATTTCCTGAAGGCCAGCCTTTTGGCTCTGACCTTTCTGCTACTGTATTTGTAAGAACCAAAGTGGTTTCCTTCTTCTTTTGCACTTCCTTTTCTGTCTAACACAATGGGATGTTGCTTCAAGTATTGTATCCTTAATGCTTGCCCACTTTGCCTGTACCTCCTCACCTGTGTTTCTTTTTGCCAGGGCTAGCTTAACTCTGTTGGCCATCTATCAAAGTCAGCTCCTCTGAAGTCCCATATTTTGCCTTGGAATGGGTGATGATGTAGTATGCAAATTGAACCATACCACGTGATGGTCACTGGCCCCAGGTGACCTTCTACCTGGAGATCTGTGATCCCTTCTATGTTAGTCAGTACTAGATCTAGGATAGCCCTGTCTCTTGTGGGTTGCTGTACCAGTTGTTTGAGGCCCTCCTCGGAATCCACTATGAGTCTAGTTCTGGCAGATGTTCCTGCTGGTATTGACCAATCTGTATCTGGCATGTTGCAGTCTCCCATTATCAGAACCTCCCTTTAGCTGTCATGTTTTGTATATCTTCTAACAGTAATGTGTCTATGTCCTCCCTCTGGTCTGGGGGCCTGTAGACAACCCCAGTTCTTATGGCTGTCCCATTTCCTGTTTCAGGGTGACCCACAGTTCTTCTGGCTCCTTATGTGTATTCTGAATTTCTGTAGCTTTGATATTTTCATTAACATACAGGGCCACTCCTCCCCCCTTGCACCTCGGTCTCTTCTAGAACAATACATAGCCAGGTACTGAAGTCTCCCAAGTGTGGTTACTGGTAAACCACGTCTCACTAATTGCTACTATGTCCAGTTTAGCCTCTGACATTATTGCCTGCAGGTCTGGGATCTTATTTCCCAGGCTGTGAGCATTTGTGTACATGATTTTCCATTGGCCAGATTTTGGTGTGTTAGTTGTTGGGTGAAGTTTGGCATTACCCTGTGCATCGTATGGGGAGACAAACCTTTTTCTTACCTGGTGATGCAAATGAATGGCAAAATGCTGAATTCCTGTTTGACCACTAGCTGAGGGGGAGGGTGTTCTTCCCGTCGGCGTATGAGGTGCTGCACCCCTCTCCCCCATTTGCTAGTTTAAATATTCTGCAAAGACATCAAACTTCTTTAATGCACTGACTCCTCTTTTAGTCAGATGCAGTCCATCAAATTTAAAGAACTTTTCGCTCCCAGAACTGTTGCCAGTTCCCTACAAATCTGTGTCCTTTTTCCTGGCACCAGTCCTTGAGCCACGTATTTAGCTCCCCTATCTCCCCTTCTCTGACCTTCTGTCCAGCTGCTCCCTTCTCCAAGACTGGCAGGATCTCAGAGAAGGAGATGCCGGATGAAATAGATGATAGTTTGTCACCCAGCTTAGTCAGGTGTTCCTTGGTCTCCACAACTGACCGGCTGGCGAGATCATTAGTACCTATGTGTACTAGGACATCAATGTTTTCTCCTGCTTTGTGAACAATTTTAGCAATGCGGTCAGTGTCTCTCCATGCTGATGTACCTGGGAGACATCTGACCATCACCCCTGGCTGGAGATGGGTATCAACTCCCCGAATCATGGAGTCTCCTACGATCAGAAGTTTTTTGGATTTCCTTTGTGCTTGTTTAGTTTTGGTTCCTGATTTGGGTGAGTATTGTTGTGCTAGCTCCCATGCCGCAGTGTCCTGCTCTGCAGTGTCTACTGCCTCTTTATTTGATTTCAGAGATAGAGGCAGATACCTGTTTGTAGTGTTTATATGTTTTTGGAGGTAATGTGTTGGAGAGCAGAGATGATGGGGCACCTGATTTGTTCCTCCTAACCACCTGCCAACCTCCTGGACCAACTACCCTCTGCGGTCGAGGTTTTTCTGTTGGATGCTGGGAAATGTGGGTGGTTCTTATAATGTATTTCCTCTTCAATATGAAATTTGAGGCATGCAATCTCTGCCCATGCTGCCCGAGCTGAGACCTAAGATCTCCAAAGACCCAGCATGTAGGACAGTGTCCTAAATCCTGTAAGACTGTCCTTCTGAAAATTGTTCCACAGTACCTGCAGTTAATGAAATCCATTCCAAATAAGTTGCTGGGTTTGTAACCTAGTCAGAGTAATTAGAAGGAAAAAAAGAGAAAACAATGCAAGTAATGGTTTAATTGTGCTTTGTTTAACTTATTATAACAAGTTAAATTACTAGTGCCCTGTAAATGAGATCACCTTTGTGGAGGCCCACTGATCCGCCCCTTCCTGCTCTGCCACAGGAAATGTCACAACTGTGGTACCCTATAAAAGGAGTGCGTGGGTGGTTGGGGATGGGGGGTGGCTGGGCCCTTCCCCGCCTAAAAAGAAGAACCACGGACGAAAGAACAAGGAGGTAAGAGCAGAAACAATCAGTCAACAACAAATGCAGTAACCCTGAAAGCTTATCCTAATGTTAGATAAAACTGTAAAACCTGTAAAGTACCACCTGTAATAATTTCAGAGAAGATATACCCTGTAAGAAACACTTTGCTCAGAGAAAAATAAAGCAGTAACAGAAGATATACCTTGCAAAGACAATTTGAATCAGAAGATTACAGCAGTAATCTGTTAACACACACCTGTAGGCACACTTTGTAATAATGCAGAAGAAGGTATACCAGCAACAACAATTTGAATCAGAGAAAAAATAAAGCAATGAAATGTTAACAACAAACAGTAGCAATCCCTGTGAGTAAAAAATAAAAACACCACCACACAGTAAATCTGCTTAGCCAAACTAAATCTTAATCCTTCTCCCTTGCTCTGGTAAGTTTCTCTACTCTGCCTTTCAAGCAGTCTTAGAAGGAAAGAGCTCAGGTGAAGCTAGGTGCCTTGGCCAGCAAACCAAGTCTTCTACCTCTGACTATAGAGTCAGGGCTGTGGTGTGTGGTGGGGGCATCCAGGCAGGGAGTGGCATTTCAGCAGGAGGGGGACATCCATGCAGATGGGTGGGTTCACTCACAGTGGCTGGTACCTGCAGAAGGGGGGATCACTGGACAATGGGCATGGCCATGCAGGATCATGTACCCGTGGCCATATGCTCTGCCCTGGACCTGTGCCATGCCATGCAGGAGATCCACTGTGGGACCTAGTCCAGGCATTCGATTGGCATCCCACCTGGGTCCACTACTCTGCCCCCGTCTGCCCCACATGAACCTGCACACGGTGGGGCGGGGCCATGGACAGGTGGCCGGTGGTCATGAATGCCGCTAAGTGTGCATATGTCCACAGGTGTGGAGCTCTGCAGGTAGGATGTGCACTACTGGCAAATACTTCCCACCTATTAGTGCATTGGGGTCCTTGAGAGTGTTGGAAATAGGAACACAGAAAAAGATTTAGCAAAGTTCTATTTTAGGAAAACTAAAGTAAAGGAAGTGCTACTAGAGATTAAAAAATTAAAACCCAAGAAATCTGGTGGACTTGACAGCACTGAAATCAAATTTTTGAAGGATGCTATGAACACCATTTAAGCAGAGTCTAATAGAGAAAACATTCCCCAAAAATTGGAAGTAAGCTAAATTGTTCCTATATTTAAGGGTGGATGCCCAAATGAACCATTCAATTATAGGCCAGTAGCATTGTTGTCCATCATGTCTAAATTGTTGGAGAGAGTGGCATAAAACCAGATTTATGATTACTCAGAGAAACATCAGAAACTGACCCAATTCCAGCATGGATTCAGGACTGGGCACTTGATGGGCACCACATTCATGGACTTCATCAACAAGATGGCACAGGGACTCGATGACCCCATCACTGATGGAACCCATCAAGGGTCAATCCTTGGATCACTCTTATTCTCAATCTTCATTAACGAATTGCCACTAAACTGTTTAGGGGCATCCATTCAGCTCTATGCAGATGATGTCATCCTCTACAGATCATTCAGTGATGTCAATTGCAAAAACTCAGACCTGGAAAATGATTTCCAAACTCTGGAAAAATCATTCAAGGAAAACCTGTTGGTCCTGAACACCAAACAGACCAAATCCATGTTTTTCCATCATACTTCTGTTGACACTTTCCTGACCCCCTGGTAATCAAATCCGACTCGAGAATATCACTGGAAGGGGTTACATCTTTCCAATACCTGGGACTAATTCTTGATGAACACATATCCTTCGATATGCACATAACTAGTGCAATTAAGAACACTAACCCAAAAATTGGTCTTCTATTCTGCACCACTCCCTACCTCTCCAATCATGTGAGGAGGACCATCGCTTCAGCTACACTCATCCTAGGCCTCTTTTATGGGGCCCCAATAATTAACTCATCCAAGACAACACTTCTGAACAAACCAAAAGTGGCCTATCACAGAATTGCTCACTTCAATTTCAAGGCCCAAGCCCGAGACCACCACTGTAATGTTCTAAACACCCCGGGTTGGCCACCTTTTGAAGCCAGGATGGCCTTCCCGGTGGCCTGCACCACCTTCGAACTCATCCACCTCCCCTCACATCCAATCCTATCTAATCTTCTCACCCTTAAAACCTCTTTGATGACCCTCAAATCCACCCACCTTCTTATCTTAAACTTACCCAGAACACGATTGCCCATAGATAGAAGATCCTTCTGCTTTGTGGCACCCCAAAAATGGAACAACCTCTCACAATCACTACTGGCAAGAAAGTCGCTCCCCTTATTCAAACAACAGCATAAGGAAATTTTCTTCTCACCACCCATCTGCAATGGAAACTACTACTAAAACCTCTTCTGTCTTCCTATTTCCCCCTAGCCCAATTGGTGCAATCCATCCTAACTCCCACCCTTTTCCTTCCCTTTCGAACCTTACTCTTGACCCCTCATTTTCACTATGCCTATCCTAACTTTCTTATTCTCTCATGACTTTACCTTAATTTCTATAGGAACAAGAACAAATGCCATGACTGTTAACCCTACCATGCACTTGAACCTTTCTACAATGTAATTTATTGCAAAAAATATGCTTCTTATTACTACTGTTGTTTCTAACATTGTATGCTGTTTAAACTGTACTTCCTGTAATTTGTTTTTTCTCAAAATTATATCGCCATGTATTATAATGCCTGCTCAAGATATGTATGGAATGTACTGTTCCTCGGGTTGCCCCTGAAAAAGGGACATGTTTGTCTCAGTTGGGTCCACCTGGTCATCAAAATTTTAATAAATAATAAATAAATGACAGGGAGTCCATGGGTGCAGTGTTCTTCGACTTCTCAAAAGCATTTGATTTAGTGAATCATGAAATATTGTTCTTTAGACTGGAAAAAATTGGAATGACTCCTTCTCTCATTGGTTGGTTTAAAACCTACTTGCATCAGAGAGCTCAGAGAATGATAATGAATGAACAGCTATCAGATTTGGGTTATGTAACAAAAGGTGTTCCCCAGGGTTCTATTCTGGGGCCACTATTGTTCTTAATATATGTGAATGATTTACCTGACTATATAGAAAATACCCATATCAGATTATATGCTGATGGCACTGTGTTGCTGGCATCAGCCAAATCACCTGAATTAATGTTACCAAAAATCCAGACAGATTTTGACATACTCCAGGACTGATTTTGCAATTCAAGGTTAGTACTAAGTACTAAAAAAACAAACAAACAAAAAAAAACAAGCAATGTATTTTCAAAAAAATAACAAAATAAAAATATAATCCAAAATATTCAGAATTTGGAAATATTAATTCAGGAAGGTCAAAAACTTCTAATAACAAATGAATATAAATGCTTTGGAGTAGAATTAGATACCTCATTGACATTTGAAGACCACATTGATTCCTTAACTAAAAAGGTCAACTCTAGAATAGGTGTGTTGAGAAGGTCAGTATCTATAGTTACACCACAGATGCATAATATGATTGCAGTTCAACTTATCTTACCAGTCCTGGAGTATGGAAAATCTGTTTATGGGTTTGCAGGACAAAAAATCCTGGATAAAGTTAACCATTCATATAACCAACTTGCAAGATTTGCTTTGGATTGTCCATTTAAAACCCATCACTGTCTCATATACCAGCAATTACAGTGGGATAGTTTGTCCCTTCATTTGAAGAAGCAATATATGATGTTAGTATACAAGGTGAAAAATGGCTTGATCAATGGAAATTTATCTATTGACTATAAGACAAACATCCAAAGATATTATCAAAGGGATGTAGTATATTGAGGATTTATAATCCCAAACGTAAGAGCAAAATATGGCCATATGGCATTCCATTATAATGCTGCTAGTATTTACAATGAAATTCCTCCTTTACTGAGAAACACGCCCAAGCTTGGTTCCTTTAAAACAGCTATTAGCAAAACTTATATGGAAGTATGTACCTGTACTTAGACCTTTAGGTAATCAATAATTTGTATTGTTGCCTGTTGTTTAACATTTCTTTGACTTGTATGCGATACATATTTTCTTGCAGTAATGATTGAATGCTTTACTATTTGATTACTAGTATTGAATGGGCTGTATGAATGTGTTTTTTTTAACAGGACAACTTTGTAAATAGGCCCTATGGGTCTACAGATTTTATTCTGTCAAAAAAATAAAGTTATAAGTAAGTAGCTAAGTAACTAACTAACTAACTAACTAACCTAGAATGGGCCACATTGCTCTAACTGCTGCAATAGCAAAACTGGTCATTCTTTAACACTGGCTAGATGCTACAGTGCCATCTTTAATAGAATGGCTAAAAGAAATTCTGAATGCTTTGAATATTGAGAAATATATAGCCAGTCTTACCCACCAGATGAAGTATTTCTGGGTTTGCTGAGAACCTTTACACACCTTTCTATTATTGTTATAGTAATGCCCAGAACTCACAGAGATATTTACACTTAGAGTGAAGTCACACTAGCACTAGGTAGTAAGGGACTGTTATAGACAGCACCAATCCTCCTGTGTCCAAGCTAGAGATCCTCTAGCTGCCTAGCAGGACACTTCTGTAGTGGCATTTTTTGATGTCCTGCAAAGTGGAAGGGGGAGGATGGGGGTGATTTAGGGGAATTTTTATTTCAGTGTTCTTCTGGTTGTTCATGTTTGTTTATAATGTCATTGTAACTGTCACTGTAACATTTATGCTCATTTTAAAAGCTTAATAAAGTATATCAAATAAAAAAAATCAATAAATCAAATTCTTGCTCTATATAACAACATTGCTATAACAAGACCAGCCTTGCTGACACAGGCCACATCTTGCTTTACTGTGTACTGTATTTTAGAGTCCCATTTGTTTTTAATACCAAAGCCAATGCTCAACTGTCAGTGTTTTTGATAGTTGAGGGATGGGTTTTCTTTTCAAGATACATGACTCTAAACTATAAAAGATATGTACAACGTTTACCCAGTGACTTTTGCAGAGATCTTCTGTGCTCTCCCAACTAAAAAATCAAAAAAATGTGCAGTATAAACAAAGGGGTGAGGTGACTACTCCAGGAAAAGGCAGGGATATATACCTCTCAGTTCAAAGCAGTTCAAAGAAGCCTAAACATAATATCCTCCCTTCATGAAACACTAGCTATAAAAATTATTTGTCCTGCTCCTGATATCTTACTAGGAGTCAACTTTCTTTTAGGGATATGTTTTAATACAGAACATAATTGATGCTCTTTAGAGGATTTTTACTGGGATATTAAAGCCTCATTTTGAAATCCTCAAACAACAACAAAATAAATGAAAACCAACACTAAAAAGTCTGCTATAGTAGGTAAAAGTCCCTCATATAAACTATTTGGTGAATTGCTAAACACAGAACCTATTTACCCCCCCCCATGAAAATATTGCATTTCTTAAGTACGAATGTTGAAATCTTGTGCATATTTTGTTAGCTTTGAGAATGTACTATAAATGTCTTTAATCCTCTGCTTGTGTTTGCTCAAAAACTATTTAATTTAAAACATTCCAGTTTAGTGATCTTTTTTGTTCCCCACAATTAACTGTGCAAACCCCTGTTTTTGACCTTTTTTCAGTTCCCCAAATAGCACTTGATTTTGCCTTTTTGTGTGTACTGTAAGTAGAATTCAACAAAACAAAATCCTCATTTTGCATGAATATTTAACTTCTTGAAAAAAATCTTATGAATGCCAATTGCAGTAAGATTTGTTACGCAGATATTCAAGATTGTAATTGGCATTTGCATTTTTGTGGAAAACATTTCATAAAAATAAGTGATACAATTTACCAAGCTCCTTAAAACATAAAGGATGAGTGTCTGAAAATAGAAGAAGAGGTTTAAACTACAGTGGCTGCATACTGAAAATTAAAATCAGATAAGATTCGATGCTTGGACCACTTGGCCTTGTTCGGGAATGACCTATAAAGACAAAGAAAGCAACTGCAGGTTTATATTTCTTTCTACATTGTTTCTGAAGAATACTTAATGGTCAAAATATCTATTCCACCTGTATTTTTGATTTTTAAAATGCAGTTATTGTAATGTTTTTATTTGTAACTTATAGAACGTTACCAGACAATTATTCTTTTCCGATATGTTGAAGGTAAAGCCTGTCAAAACACGGAAAGATTTGAGGTTGAGAGAATAAGTGAGATGTGTTTTACACTTTTAGATGCATTAGATGTGGATGTATTTACTTGAAAATGTAATAGATTATCATTAACGTGACTGTAGTATAATCAAAAATCAGAAAAAGTAAAAAATGTTTTGAAAATATTAAAAAAAACTCAAGAGTGTCTTAATGCTTTTTACAGTTGTAGAGGCTCCATTGAGCAACGCTTATTGACAAGGAGGTCATGAATAGAAGAGTCAAACATGCAGCAATAGATATGGAGTAGTATATATAGAACTTGATAATTAATGGGTGCAGAGGAAAAAAATATATATATAGGGGATATATGATGGGCAGGAGTGAGATATGGGAAATATTCTCACTCCTGCAGAATGAACTCTGTATTCTCACGAGTGCCAAAGGCATGAGTGAGAATGCACAGCTCAATCTGCAGGAGTGAGAATATTTCCCATATCTCACGATCTGCACATCATGTGTGCTATTTATACAAATGGGGTGAGAGCGTATGAAGTGTCATGTTTTGCTTTATCTCTTTTCCCTTGTATCTATGTGCTTTTTTTTTGAGTTTTAGTCTTTAGTAACTAATTTTTGGTAGGCAGGTGAGTTTTATATGAGTACTGGGAAGTTAAGTGATCTGTTCAGATTTACACAGTATGCAAATGGAGGCTGTGAGACTCAAACCCAGGTCTGGTCTGCTGACTGCATCAAGCTTGTTCAGAGCTCATTACTCCAAGATCTAGGTTATACTGAAAGCAGTGTTTGTCTGTGGTTGGAGAGTGTGGGAGTGTTTCTGAATGGGCTGTGATTGTTAGAAGCACAGTAGAACACAGGTGATTGTGTTTGGCTGTGCTAATTGTGTTAGTTGCAGCTTGCAGTGAGAAAGAAATTGCCTTGTAAATTAGTTTCATTTGAATTCAGGTTGCTTTTATGTTGAGGGTAGCACAGAAATGGGCTAAGAGTGTTGACCACTTTGGAAACAGGTAAGTGTGTTTTCTATGCTATTTTTGTTAGTTGCAGCTTGCAGTGAGAAAGAAACTGCTTTGTAAATGAGTCTCATTTGAATTTAGTTTCTTTTGAAGCTGAGTTTACCACAGAAATGGGTTAGAAGTTAGGCAAATTTGGAACACAGGTAAGTGTGTTTTTCTATGCTATATGTGTTACTGTAGTTGCAGCTTGCAGTGAGAAAGAAACTGCTCTGTAAATGAGTTTCATTTGAATTCAGGTTGCTTTTATGCTGAGATTAGCACAGAAATGGTCTAGGAGTGTTGGAAACTTTGGGATACAGGTAAGTGTTTTGCAATGCTAACTGAGTGATTTGCAGGCTTCAGTGAGACACACAAACTGATTTTTGAAGCATTTTCACTTGGAATGCTAGCTTGAGTGAGTGAGTGATGACATCAGCAGAATATATCTCACTCTACTGATGTCATCAGCATTTATCTCACCACAGTGAGCATTTATTTCACTGCAGTGAGAATATCTCAATTTATTGCACTGGAATAGCTCTCACCCCATTGTGTGTATATATATATATATATATATATATATATATATAGGATATGATGACATGGGCTCAGTCAAGATATCATATTTATCTTCATGAGAGGCCAATGATATCATGATATCTCATGAATGTCTAAGCCATGAGTGAGATATCTTGATGTCATGGCTTTAGTGAAGATAAATATGATATAGTGCATGTTAGAATGCAGTAGTAACTTAAAATCTATTTTTTACCAGCGCTGTTGTACCATCGGTGTGACGTCCAGCTGCTGTTATACCATCGATGGGACATCACATCAATGGTACAACAACTCAGAACTTTGTCGCGCAGACACAAGCCACTGTGCTCTAAACTGCTGCTCATTAGTTCAAAGTAGTAGGAACAGAATAGGCATCAAACGGCAGTACAAAAGTAAAACCCACCATACCATCTCAGTAACATTAGAAATCTCCAGCAGCATGGATCGCAGAAGTTTCACAGAGGAGCAAAAAAATAAGCAGACAATAAAAAAGCCTGATTTGGACATGAGAATGTTAAAATCCTACTGAGGGCAAGATCCGTAGTATCGCCGACATACCCCATAATGAGGTGGACACATTCATCACGGAGTTCATCTATAAAGTAAAAAGAAACAATGGCACTGAGTACGAGCCATCAACACTGAGAGGAATGTTAGGAAGCATTGATAGGTACCTTCTGCAAATAAATTATGGTAATTTCATCTTCCATGGAAATAGCAAAGATATCCCAGAAACACTGGCCACGCCCTCAGCCAAACAAAAATATCTCAAAAAAATGGGCAAGAGCAGCAAGCCTAACAGGGCAGAAGCCCTGTCTCCCTCAGACATATATAAACTGTACACTAGCAGAACCCTGGGTCTGCATAGCCCTGTGGCACTTCTTAACATGTTATTTTTTAACAATGGACTCTATTATGCACTCAAGACTGCTGAACAGTATACGCTCAGGTGGGGGGGACCTATGTCTACTCACTGACACAGATGGGAACCAGTTCATCAATTACACTGAGCGGCAGACAAAAACCAGAGCAGGGGACAACCCAAGGAACATAAGGCAGTAAAGCCCAGAATGTATGCCAACACAGAAATACCGGAAAGAGATCCCGTAAAGGTCTACACAGTGTACGCCTCTCAAAGACCCAAAAACATGCTGTCTGGCAATTCACCTTTCTACTTGGCACCCAACTTATACTTCAAACCAGGTGTCACCCTCTGGTTTAGGTCAATGACTCTAGGTGTAAACAAAGTTCGCACAATGATGCAAATAATAAAAATGTCTGCTGGCTACCTGTTGAGAAACACATCATTAACCACTCCACATGCAAAACTGCAATTCAGAGACTTATAGATGGTGCAGTCCCCCCCCCCCCCCACTGAGGTCCAGCAAGTTTCTGGCCGTAAGAGCCTGCAATCAATAAATAACTATAGTTTCCTGTCAGAAGCAAAGCAGAAAAGAAACTGCGCTATCCTGTGTGGCCCTACCCCAAGCGATAACCAGCCGGCATCCACCTCTATATCAACTGCTGCAGTGTCAATCTCTCAAGCAGTTCACAAAGAAAACAATTTTAGCAAGTTTCTGCTTTTCCCACTGTCAGATATGACAAATTTCAACTTATTCGGTGACCACTGTGTTTTCCAGCAGGGCATAACGATGAACTTCCACAACAACTATGGGCCACAGAAAAAGAGAAGAGTGGCAGTAATTTCTGACTCATTGTCAGAAAGTGATGCCTAAAATGGTGAGGTTTTTTTTATCTATTCTGACCCCCTATCTCAGCCATCTTACACCCCATTCCCATCCCATCCTATCTCAAACACCAACCTTAAAAGCAAGTATACGATGATCACTTTTCTGTTTCTTCTCTTGTTTTGTTTCCAAAGGTTCGTCATTGCAGTGAGAGTGCTATGCCCTACTCGCACCAAAGCACTACAAACAGTTTACAGGACATCTTATTGGACTATGGAGTCACATGCTGTCTCAAGTTCTGTTAACTTTCTTTCACGTACCAGTAGCACGTTGTATTCATTGAAATAATTAAAAAGCAAATAGCCCTTAATTCTGCTTATTCCATCCTATACGAAATAAATGTTCAAAACCTAAAATTTTTTGCCTTGTTTTATCTTCACCATCAGCCGTAAGGTAACAAAATATTACATCCAATATCAATGAGGGAAGCGATGTCAGAATTACTGTATTTTGTTTCCGATGTTGATTTTCTACTCTAACATGCACTATAAAAGACAGTGTATGATCAAAGGTGAACAACAGTGTTGTTCACGTCTCGAGGTTGTCATGACAACCTCAAACCTCTCGAACTACGCTCTCGAGGTGTCAGTAGTTGTCATGACAACCTTTCGAAGTGATCAACACTGTTGTTTACTTTTGATCATACACTATCCTCTATATCTTCACTCTGGCCATGCCATGTTCTGGTTATACAATATATGTTTGGGCCAAATTGCAATGGAACCCCTCCCTGAACACAATCCAAAACACCCCCCCAACCCATAACACAAGAGATGACATGTTATATAAAATAAAAATATATATGTGGTGGCCCAGATATTCAAAAAGGTTGTGCATGGCGCAACAGTGTTGCACCATGTGCAACCCACTGATGCGCCCCGGCATGATATTCAAAAGGGGAAAGTGCACCGCACAAATCCTGATGCGCCGGAGTGCATCAGTAATGTATGCATGCGCAGGTGGGGGGGCGGGCCCATGCATACTTTAGACAGCCCGATATTCAGCCCGGGATGTGTGGAGCCATGCATGCTCAACCCCTACCTGCGCCAGCACAAAGTTACGGCAAAAAAAAAAAAGGAGCAAGGGCTAGTCACCCACAGGTGAGCTGCCATATTGCAGGGCACAACATGGCAGCTGCCACCTGTGGGTGGTCACCTGAGCTCCGGCTGCACCTCCGTGGTGATGACCCACCCCCCCATGCCCAATCACGGGCTTAAGTAAATGAAAATTGAAGTCCTATATCCCTGGTGGTCCAGAGGGCCGCTGCCCACCCGATTGTGGGCTAAGTAAAATAAAGACATATCCAATATCCCTGGTGGTCCAGTGGACCTGTCAGCCCACCCGATTGTGGGCTAAGTAAATAAAATAAATCTAACCTCTATCCCTGGTGGTCCAGGGACCATCCTCCTCTCACCCACTGATCCCACCACCCGCTCCACCGGTCAGCGGCATGTGGTACTCCACCAGCCTGCCTGCCCCACTGACCCACCGACGGACTGTACACCGTGGTTACACTAAGCGCGAGCCACGGGCATGCAGCCCATACCATACTACAATTCCAGATATGTGAATGGATCCATTCACATATCTGAATGTGTACGGTATGGGCTGCACGCCCATTGGCTCACGCCAGGACCAATGGGAGTACAGCCCTACCAATGGTGTTAGTCGGCGGGTGGCGGGCAACAGGCGGGTGGGTGCTGCCACCCACTGCTGACTGGGTGGGAGCGGGTGGTAGGGATCAGTGGGCGGGTGGGGAGGGGGTCCACTGGACCACCAGGGATTAGATTTATATTTATTTACTTAGCCCGAGATTGGGCAGGCTGACAGGTCCACTGGACCACCAGGGATATTGGATATGTCATTATTTTACTTAGCTCACGATCGGGCAGGCAGTGGTCTACTGGACCACCAGGGATATTGGACTTTTCTTTTATATACTTAGCTGGCGATCAGGTGGGTAGCAGTCCACTGGACTACCAGGGATTTATGAATTTTCTTTTTTTTATTGCAGCCCGCGATTGGGCTGTGGGGAATATTGCCGCGCTGCAGGGGGCATCGGTCCCTGATGGCTGCTGCCTGGCAGGGCACCATGTGTAAGTCATCGGGGATCAGCACACCTGCATGCAAATGGGGCCATAATGGCATGCAAATGGCCCCATGTGCACCTTGCATACATTATGGCCCCATTTGCATGTCTACTTTTGAATATCACGGTTGCTGCACATTGCGCAATGGAACTTGCGCTAGCACATCCCTATGCTTCACTCTGGCCAGTGGTGCTGGTGCAGTGCCACTGTGCCATGTGCACTGCAGGTGGCCAGGGTGCAGTATTCAACTATGCTGAGCCATGGCGCAGCTCCGTTGAATATTGCCCAGTCCATGCCCCTGCGCAGCCAAGTTGCTCTGTTCCCAGGCTTGCGCCACAGCCTGGCGCAGTTTGAATATCTGGGCCGGTACATTCTGCAAGTTTAAAATATGTGAAAAATGTTATCTGGTGGATCCTGCCATTATTTGTATGTAAAAATGTAATTTAAGCACTTAGCTGGTTGATCCTGCCACTGTGACATTCAGCCAAGAATCATATTACTTTCACCTTGCCCCTTAAAAAGTAGCATGACTGAGCGGTAGGAAGATCGACCCATTAGGAGATTACAGCAATTCACAGCAAAGAGGTCTGTACTCATTTAGTTAAAAAAACTCTGCAGTTCTGTATTTCTTTTGCAGAAGCTTCTGACTGTATTCAGAAGACAGAGAGAGAGTGCGAGTCAGCAGTGTCAGAGAAGCAGGAGGAAGTGCGAGTATGTGTTGCTTTAGCAACAAATGCTCTTGGGTCCTCCTGCTGTTGTGAAGCTGCTGGCTCTCTCTCTCTCTCCCTTGAATACAGTCGGCAGCTTCTGGAAAAGAAATGCAGAACTGCAGAGTTTTTTTTTAACTAAATGGGTACAGACCTCTTTACTGTGAACTGCTGTAATCTCCTAATGGTTCGATCTTCCTACTGCTCAGTCACGCTACTTTTAAGGGGAAAGTGAAAGTAATATGACTCGCGGCTGAATGTCACAGTGGCAGGATCAACCAGATACGTGCTTAAATTACAATTTACATAAAAATAATGGCAGGATCACCCAGATAGAGGGATGTGTGTGTGGCTGTGTGGCGGGGGGGTCCAGGTTTTAGAGAGAGAGACCGGTGCAATGGAAAGTGAAAAACTTTCACTTTCTATTGAATGACGTATAGGAACATGGAGATATCAATGATATCATCACAGCCATAGTGATATCTCCATGACCTGCCTCAGATATTACTTTTTATCCATGAATTTATCCCCAAACATATGTTGTATAAATATACTGTATATATTTTTATATATATATATACACAATGGGGTGGGTAGTAAAGAAAAAAGATAAAACAGTGTATCATCCACTGCAGTGTGATATTTTTATGTTCTGCTCTACTGTGATGATATCAGCCATTTACACACACAGGTCACAAAAGGTCATCACTCATAGGCAGCTTTCCCCTCAGCATGCAAGAAACACCTGTGCTGTTACCATAGCCACAAATGCAGAACTACTTCAGAGGTCTCACTGCTGCCTGCAGCTAACTCAGTGAGCATTACAAAACACACCTATCCCCCCCCCACCAACTTCCAGCTCATTACTGTGACTGCAGCCAGAATTCTAAACAGCACAGCTTCACAGAACAGTCTAAACTACTGCAGCTAACCCAACTGCCACTGAAACACACTCTCACTTGTTCCTCAAACTCTGATTCTCTCCCATTACAATTACTGTGTTACTATCAGCTTGACTACAGCAAGAATCCTAAAGAGCACAGTTTCACAGAACACTCTGCCTGCAGCTAACTTAATTACCACTGAAAAAGTAGTAGCTGTTCTGACACTCTGCCTCTCAGCTCATTACAATTACTGTGATGCTCTCTGCTTCACTGCAGCCAGACTTCTAAACAATACAGCCTCACAAAAGTATGTTTCTCACTCCTACCTAAAACTAACTCATTTAGCATTGCAAAACACACTCATGTGTCTTCCAGAGTTTATAACACTGCCAGCCCATTCAGAAAAGCTCACATACAGAATGAGCAAACACATAAACAGGAACAGAACACAAGAGAGCATAACAAAACTTCTAAAACTCTTGGCCCTATTGTATATATTGAATACATTATGGTCAGATTGTGTGCTATGGCAAATATTGTCACTCCTGCATCGTGAGCTCAGGATATCTCACTCTGCAGGACTGACAATGTTTGCCATATCACACTCATGCCCATCATGTATCCCCTATATACAATGGGGTAAGGATTTATTTTAATGAATAAAACCATGTATTCTCAATGCCATTAAATAAATGAGTGATGACATAGACACTGACTTTTCTTGACATTTATACCCACAGTGCCTACGTCATCACCAGATATTCTCACTGTGACCATGTCAGGACCACAGCCTAGCTAAATAACACCTTGCTAGTACTACTTCTCAAGAGCTCAAAACTATACTGTATCCCACCTGCAGAATCAACCATTCTCTGCATATAGCTGCTGTTAACCCTGTGCTGCAGCAAACACCACTCAGGTAACTGAACAAATGGATCACAAGTTTTCCCATCAGCGAGTTCCTGTACTTCATTGTCACAGCAATACCGAATAAATAAACTGTTCCTCTATCCTAGAAACAAAGTGATAAAGGTTTCCAAAAGATATACCTGGAAAAAGAAGCTGAGCGACACAGAAGAAGTCACATTCTTCTTTTCTGTTTTGATTTTCTGTTTCTTTTTAATCGCAACCCTAATGTGAAACTGAAAATATAGTAGTGCTAAAAACTGGTGAAGAAAACCAGAGAATTTCGGCAAAACTACAACAGTACAACCTTTTCATGTAACATTCATGCGTCAAAATCACTTGAGTTTATTTTAACCCCCAAAACACATGAAACTTAATAAAGTGAAAGCTTTTCACAGCACTGAACGCTAAATCCAACTCTGTAGCCAAATACCGCTCACAAACAGCAAACCACTAATAAAACTGCACGCTACGGAAACGCTGCACAGCAGCAACCAATAAAATCACTGCATGAGTACTCATTGACAGACATAACCAATAAAATATACCAAACATCAGCCAGTCACTAAAACAGGGAACTGCATTAATTCAGAGAAACTTACAACACCCGTGAAGAAATACCAGCACAAAAAATAACACCACAAACAGAGACACTCACTATAACAACAGTAAAACAGAAAACCTAACTACAGCAGGACCCTATTGTATAAATCACACACATGATATGCAGATCATGGGATATGGAAAATATTCTCACTCCTGCAGAGTGAGCGCTGGATGCTCTTACTCATGCCTTCGGCACTCGTGAGTATCAAGAGCTCATTCTGCAGGGGTGAGAATATTTTCCATATTCCACTCCTGGCCATCATGTATCCCCTACTTATATATATATCAGGCAGCAACAGGAAATACCATTACAGTTTCACCTCTCCTGCATCTTTGCTAATTAGGTATGGGGTGTGCCTTGGAGTTGTCAGCCATAACACTCACCCCACTCAATCATGAAAGAACATGATGTGTGCAGAGTATATGAGAATGGGGTGAGGGTTAGGGCCCCCATCCCTCCATGGCCAGGATTTGAAAAATGACAGCTGTGACATACATAAGGTGAGGTAATAAGAACTATATGCTGAAAATTTGGGGTCAAAATATTGAACATTTCCGAAGTTACGAGTGTGCATAGTGAAATTGCAACAAGTAGTCATACTGTAACTTCACACTTTTTACACCCCAAACCATCCACATACCCTGCACTTATTTCTCAGACTGCTGAACTGTACCTTCTTACACCATGCACTTGCACCTTACTGGTAATGCAATGTATTCAAGTTGTGTATCTTGTAGCCTAATGTATTCTTGCACCTATTCTATTTGTCACTGTATTTGAAGCATTCCCTGTATTACTAGTTTGTTTTATCACCTGTTCCATTATCATTTAATGTAAATTTATTGTACATTCTATGTGCCACTGTCACATGGACTCCCAGAAATCAGTCCACACTCACACCATTTTCTTTGGTTTACCATTGGCTTCTTTATTGGGTAAATTTGAATCACGCTTTATTTACATTAAAATCCTTTTACATTAAAATTAAAACCATCACCACAAATCCTGTACATATCCATTCCATCACACAAAAACCCCAAGGTAGCCCCCTTTATTTTACATAATGTTATTTCCACATTTTCTTTTGATTGGACCAGGTGTACTGGCCTGGTGTCTCTTCTTCTGGCATCTTTTGTCTGGGTTCAGGTGTCCCACTTGCTCCCAAGTCATGCACCCCATGAGGTGACTGCCCCATGGGGAGCCCTCCCCTGCCCAGCCATACCTCATTCTGGCTGGCCCCCATTTTATTCATACCCACCTGGCCAACTCCTATGGCCAGGCTACTGTCTCTCCCCACTTCACATAACCTGTTGCTCTCACACCACAACACCCTTTTGTGAAGTTCCTGTTGCCATCACCTGGCAACCCATCCTGTTTTGATCCTTACCTTCCCCCCTTTACTTGTTATTCCCCTTCCTCCTTCTATTTGAATGGGATTTCCTGAAAGAGCTGCTGCAGAAAAAGCAGGTGATCCCTCTCTCTGCAACCCCTTATCTTCTCCTGTTTTTCCCACTCCACTGCCTCCCCAGTGGTAGACTGCCAGCTCACCTGCTAGCCTCTGTTCCTTGGTGACCCTGCACTTGTGACCTCATCAGCACTCCCCTAGCAAATCCCCACCCCTCCCCCCTTTCTGCTTTATCCACCTCTAAACCTAGCCCCACCACCCCTCCCCCTATCCTTTCCTTCCTTTAATCTAAAAAGCCAGGCCAATCCAAGGGGCCAGTGGCAATCTAGGCTGCCCTTATTAGGGCAACCCCCTTAGTCACATGGATTCCCAGAAATCAGCCCACACTGACACCATTTTCTTTGGTTTACAACTGGCTTCTTTATTGGGTAAATTTGACTCACACTTTATTTACATTAAAATCCTTTTACATTATAATTAAAACCATCACTACAAATCCTGTACATATCCATTTCATCACACAAAAACCCCAAGGTAGCCCCCTTTATTTTACATAATGTTATTTCTACATTTTCTTTTTATTGGCCCGGGTGTATTGACCCGGTGCCTCTTCTTCCGGTATCTTCTGTCTGGGTTCAGGTGTCCCACCTGATCCCCAGCCCTGCCCCCCTGAGGTGACTGCCCCATGGGGAGCCCTCTCCTGCCAGCCATACCTCATTCTGGCTGGGCCCCATTTTTTTTCCCATTAGCCCTTTGGCCGACTAGGTCAGCCCTAGGGCTTGCCCTCTTGAAAACTAGGCAAACAGCCCATCTAGACCCCTCCGGGCTTCTATGGCCTGCTAAATATCCCCACTGAACATGGCATTGCCCACTGGGGACATGTGCACCACATCCTCCCTGTACATACCTGGGGTGTCGTACGTGATCAGACTATGCCGGATATAAAGACCCCCAGATTCCTTAGCCCAAACTGCCATTTTTCTGTTGATCCTGTTAGGAGCCTTCCCTTGCTGCTCCCACTTCCTCCTGGGGAAGATATCTGACCACCCCAGTTTGACCTGTGGCCACCACCACCTAATGGTCTCCAAGTTCATTATGATCCTCCTCACCAAAACCAACCATGGTATGTTCCCCAAATCATTCTCCCCTGCATGTATAACAATTAAGTCCAGTGTTGGCCAATCCCTACTTTATTCCATAATGAGCGGCAGCAGTTGTTTCCAGCATAATCCCCTGTCTCCTCTCCATTTGATCACCGTTTTGCCTGGATCTTGCTCCAGTTGCCATCTTCCCCTTGTGTTCCTTACCCACAGCTCAGCCCAGTGAATGAAAGAGTGTCGGGTAAGCCATACCACCATTCGTTGCTTGTTTCCTGGAAGCAAAAATCAAGATAGTTAAAACTCATTTCCTGACATATCTCCTATATGCCCATGACTTCCACCTGCCCACTTGTTGAATGGCAATGGGCTGACCCCTCTGGTTAGCCACTTCTGAGGTGGGCCCAATCCTAAAAGAGTGCGATGCAAAATATTTTCGATCCTCACCTATGAAAGCCATCCCCTTTTTTAACACTGCGGTGACCTGTGGGGCTGTGACAGGGTCACCGTTCCCATGCTGGAAGAACCACCCACCCCCACATGGCCTTATCTCCACATATTCTTTTATGCTGTCCACTATCCCTTGGCTCTGCTCCCTATCTTGTTTTAAAACTACCCTCACTACTTTTCCTTCCTGGTCTGTCTTGGATCACCTGAGCCACACCCAGACCACCTCTTGACCAGGATACATCCTGCTCAAGTAGGCCACCCTGTGTGTCACCCTTACCTTTTGCTACCACTTTGCTGACCCTGAAGGCCCCCAGCTGCATCATGTGGAATACTGCTGTAAACAGTTTGGCCTCATAGGCCAAAGAACACATGCTGCCCAGACTGCCCAATAGTCTCTGTAGCAAATTTCCACAAATTGGTCTGCATCTGTCCATTCACTGGCCTTGCAACCTGACCCACCCTTGCTGCATGCACCACACAGCTGGGGCATTGGTAGGGGACGCCCAGCACCTAATCTGGCACACCATGCCCACCCCTGCCAAATGGATGCTGATAGTGGCACTTGACATTCTGCCTTCCCATCTTTCTACTATATATCTGATGACCTGTAACTCAGTAATTGGATCACTTACCTCCAGTCCTACCCATCCCCAGAACTTCTAGAAGCCTCTCCACACCTCTTCGTAAGCCTTTAATGTGTTGGGCGCCCAGGCATTCCAGAAAAGGAGTTGGGCTTGGTCCATCCAATCTCCCAAAGATGAGCAGGCACAAGTGTTCTCTGGGCAGCTGCTCCTGGGGCCAGTGACTGGAACCTGTCCAACTGTAAATGGGACAGTCTGTCAGCTATTTCATTTTTGGCCCCTTCCATGTGCTGTGCCCAGAAAGACATGTTTATTCTCAGCCCTTCACACACCAAACCTCTAACTATTCTCAGAACTGCATCTGAGGTTCCAGACTGCCTATTGATGATCAAACCACCGCCATATTATCGCAATGGAGCAACACCCTTCTGTTTCTTAAATGCACTACCCGCACCATCATGGCCACCCAAATGGAGAATGCCTCCAAAATGTGATGTCCTTGGTCAGCCTCATCTCCACCCAGTGGTCTGACCACCTTTTCGAGATCCATTTTCCTTGAAAATATGCCCACATACCATGCCCCCTGCCGCATCTGTATATAGTTCTATTACACCGTTTTCTTCCCATTGTCCTTGCCAAAATGTCACCCCATTGTACCCCTCAAGGAATGTTTCTCAGGCCAGGAGATCCTCCCATACCCCCATGGTGATGTCGACCCAGTGGTGCGGTAGCTTTGCCTTGGCTGAGGCCCTGGCCAACCTTTTCATGAATACTCTGCCCTCTAAGTGAACCATAAACAAAAGGCTGATCTTCCCCTGTATCCCATGGCAAGAGTCACTCTCAAAAAACTCACCACAGTTGTGGGGAAAATGAAATTTGAAACCTGTGCACAACTCCACTGTCATTCTGTTGAGAAAAAACATAAAGTACCCACAGGTTTACATTTGATTCCCATCAGTTCCAACCGATTGCCACTCGGCTCCCAGTCAGCAATTCAAACTGCTTACAGAGAAATGCAAATTGCACATGGGAGTCAGGCAGGGGGTGCTGGCTAGGATTGCTAGCCAATCAAAGTGATGAGAGGAAGTAAACCAGCACATTATGAAGACAATTTCCAAGATAAGCAGAGTCAAACATCAGACAACACCCCCTGAGGAAGACCTAATGGTCGAAGCACTGATCCATGTTTGGCGTGTTGTCCAATGTTTGACTCTTTACATATCTTGGAATAAATCTTCACAAGCATATCCTGGAGTGCTGGCTTACTTCTTCTCATCAATTAAAACTGTGACAACCTTCACCATATCAGTTTTACAGTTTGAAACAGCATTATGGAGTTCATGTTAAAAGGAAAAAAAAAACAGTCACAGAGCAATACTGCTATTTGTCGGGGGGGTAGGGAGAGACTGTTATGTTATGTCAGGGTTTTCCATTGTAGGACCACTCTTACTTCAAAAATGGCATTTTCAGACTTCCAGAGATCACTGTTATCTTTGTAGAAGCAATTGGGGGGGGGATGACAGCAACTCTGGGAGGCAGACAGAATAGCATACCAGTAAAAGTCACTCAGGGGGGTTTTCAGTCCTCACTTTTTCCTGTTTCCATTCCTGTTTTATTTATGGTGCCATTCACCAGCCATACTAAAAACTTCAGACAGCAGCAGCGGCCTCTATTGGCAGGCACTTCAACTATGCTAGTAGAGGAACTACTTTACAACTAAACTGACTTTTCTGTGCTGTTAAAATGTGTTTTTATTACTTATTTTAAAATGTTTTGAATATTTTATAACAACTGTTACATGTCGCCCACTTTCTTTTTTCCCATCTCTTTTGTATGCTCCTACTCACCATCCTTGGACTCTCTCTAGTGTGGTTTTCTGATTCTGCTTTCTCCCACCCTGCCTGAAGTCATCAGTAGCCACCTCTGGTGTCCCCTTCTCTGCCACCAGGACCGCCTGATCCCCTGGCTCTGAGCCCCCCAGGGTGGGACCACCATCTCTTTACTGGCACTATATCTAAAATCTAATTGCCTGTTGCTAGCCTTGCTTGTAGAGCAGAAAGCAGCTAACTAAAAGAAGCTACTTGTTCTTATTAATTTAACACTTATATCTCAGCAGGAGTCAGTGCCAGTTGAGATTAAGCAAACAGATACTTTATCAGAAGTAGAAGGGGTCTTATTTAGGGTTAAAAAAAGAAAGAAAGTCAGTTTGTGTTCTGTGCTGGGAAGGGTACTGTTTCAGTTTACTTTGCTAAACCAGTAGGAGGAGAGAGAGCTTAATTGGGGGTGTGGCTTAGACACTATAAAAGCAGATGACTCAAATTACAACTTCCTGTTGCTAGCCTTGCTTGTAGAGCAGAAAGCAGCTAACTAAAGGAAGCTACATTTTCTTATTAATTTAACACTTATATCTCAGCAGGAGTCAGCGCCTGTTGAGATTAAGCAAACAGATACTTTATTAGAAGTAGAAGGGGTCTTATTTAGGGTTAAAAAAAGAAAGAAAAGAAAGAAAGTCACTGTGAGTTCTGTGCTGGGAAGGGTACTGTTTCAGTTTACTTTGCTAAACCAGTAGAAGGAGAGAGAACTTAATTGGGGGTGTGGCTTAGACACTATAAAAGCAGGTGACTCAAATTACAACTTCCTGTTGCTAGCCTTGCTTGTAAAGCAGAAAGCAGCTAACTAAAAGAAGCAACATTTTCTTATTAATATAACACTTATATCTCAGCAAAAGTCAGTGCCTGTTGAGATTAAGCAAACAGATACTTTATTAGAAGTAGAAGGGGTCTTATTTAGGGTGAAAAAAAAGAAAAGAAAGAAAGTCACTGTGAGTTCTGTGCTGGGAAGGTTACTGTTTCAGTTTACTTTGCTAAACCAGTAGAAGGAGATAGAGCTTAATTGGGGGTGTGGCTTAGACACTATAAAAGCAGGTGACTCAAATTAAAACTTCCTGTTGCTAGCCTAGCTTGTAGAGCAGAAAGCAGCTAACTAAAAGAAGCTACATTTTCTTATTAATTTAACACTTATATCTCAGCAGGAGTCAGTGCCTGTTGAGATTAAGCAAACAGATACTTTATCAGAAGTAGAAGGGGTCTTATTTAGGGTGAAAAAAAAGAAAAGAAAGAAAGTCACTGTGTGTTCTGTGCTGGGAAGGGTATTGTTTCAGTTTACTTTGCTAAACCAGTAGAAGGAGAGAGAGCTTAATTGGGGGTGTGGCTTAGACACTATAAAATCAGGTGATTCAAGTTAAAACTTCCTGTTGCTAGCCTTGCTTGTAGAGTAGAAAGCAGCTAACTAAAAAAGTTACATTTTCTTATTAATTTAACACGTATATCTCAGCAGGAGTCAGTGCCTGTTGAGATTAAGCAAACAGATACTTTATTAGAAGTAGAAGGGGTCTTATTTAGGGTTAAAAAAAAAGAAAGAAAAGAAAGAAAGTCAGTATGTGTTCTGTGCTTGGAAGGGTACTGTTTCAGTTTACTTTACTAAACCAGTAGGAGGAGAGAGAGCTTAATTGAGGGTGTGGCTTAGACACTATAAAAGCAGGTGACTCAAATTACAACTTCCTGTTGCTAGCCTTTTTTCTTACTAATTGCCCTCCATCCCACCCTAAGCCAGTTCTACTTTTATAGCCACTGGATTTGACTGTCAATAGAAACTTCCTGTTTGACAGTAGGAAGGGAAGGATCATAGAGAAACATTGGTTTTGTCAACCCTAAAGGGAAAAAAGTAGCTCACTCTCCTCACCCCCCCCCAGCTGCTGGTGGTCTGACACTGAGCAAGGAAGAAGGAGGCTACTGAAGAATAAAGGAAGTTGCTGTCACAGAACAGGAAGGGTGAGAGCTGTAAGGAGAGGTGAGAGTAAGCATACAGAGAAACAGGAGTGGGGACACACAATAAGACATGATAGTAGTGGTGCAGTGCAATGGCTGTGGGGTGGCAGTATTCCGGGAGACATTCTGGAGGCTGCGATGCTGCCCTATTTGCAGGCACCTCTCTGGTCTGATGGAGGAGGTTGCCTGTCTCCAGGCTGACCTGGCTAGGATTCGTGAAACCTCCTCCCCCACCCAGGGACCACCAGGGCCAATGCCACTACCTCAGAGGTTGCCAAGAAAGAGGAGAGGCTGGACTAGGGTGGGCTCAGGGAGGGAAAGGGTGGTGGAACAGAGTTGCATCCCTCCAGCTGTACATCTCTACAATTCATTCACTCTTCTGGTGGATAGTGGTTCCTCTACAGAGGCACCTGCAGTGGAGACCAAGGAGGATGCTGGGAACCTTCACAAAGGAGACCCACAGGAGGGTGGCATAAGACCCCATAGGGAAAGGAAACAACTCCTGGTGGGGGACTCAATCATTAAGAGGGTAGAAATGGGGGAGGAAGGGGAGAGGGAGGTAAGGTGCCTGCCTGACGCCATGGCTTGGAGGGACAGGAAGCGAATCCTCAGGATCATGGGAGCAGCTGCATGAGGGAGGGAGCTGGATGTCATTGTCCACCTAGGGACAAATGACCTGGCTAGGAATGGGATCAGAGCAGTGCAAGAGGAGTTTGTAGAGCTGGGGATGGGCCTTAGACAAGTAGTACATTCAGTAACCTTCTAGGAGGTGCTGCCTGTCTATGGCAAGGGTGATGCTAGGGTACTCCTCACCAGGGAATTCAATGAATGGTTGAAAAACTGGTGTGGAGCTCAGGGTTTTGGCTTCATTGGGGACTGGGGAGCCACCTGGAGGGATGCAGACCTATACTGGTGTGATGGTCTGCATCTGTCCGGGGGGAGAACCAGGATCTTAGGTGAGAGATTTAAATGCTTCATTGGCAAGCATTTAAACTAGCCAAGGGGGGGGCACTGAAAAGGAGCAGGAAAATCCCAGCCTCCCCCCACAAAACACTGTGATTAGTGAGGTACACACCAAGGTAGAGAAGTCATTAGGGAGCAGGACAGCGGTAAATGTAAAAAAAGGCAAAGGCAGTAAGGACAGGAATGGGATTAAAAGGGGTAAGGCCATCAAAAAGTGGAGGATGATGAGTACCAATGCCCGTAGTCTGTGTAACAAGCTCCCTGAACTAGTGGCCTTGATGGAAGAGGGTTGCCTGGATATTGTGGCAGTCACAGAAACATGATACACATAGAACCATGACTGGGATGTCAACATACCAGGATACACAATCTACAGGAGGGACAGGAGGGTAAAGAGGAGGAGGAGTAGCCTCTATGTAAAGGAAGGATCAAAGCAACAGAACTAAAGAGTAAACAGGGAGCAGATGAGACACTCTGGGTCACCCTGGAGATAGGAAATGGCACCACAATCTGCATGGGGTTGTATACAGACCCCCATCTCAGGGGAGGGAATGGAGAAGGAAATGAGAGAAGGCTTCCTAGAATGGCAGAAAAGGGAGATATTGTTGATGGGGGACCTAAATATGCCAGATGTTAACTGGAGCACCTTTGCTGCAGGCACATCCAAGAGCAGGGTCATTCTTGATGCCCTACAGGGGGCATGCCTCAGAGAGCTAGTATTGGAACCCACTTGGGAGGGAGCAATCTTAGACCTGGTACTCTCAAATGGGGACAGAGAAAGAATCTCAGATTTAGAAGTGGGTAGCCATCTGGGAACAAGCGACCACCAAACAGTGTGGTTCACAATAAACACAGCCATACAATCAAGCCATACAAAAGCAAGAGTATTGGACTTTAGGAGGGCTGACTTTGGGAAAATGAGAGAGTGCCTCAGAAAAGCACTAGCAAACAGGCAATAAGCAGGGGTGGAGGAACAATGGGGAGTAATCAAAACAGCCATCACAGAGGCAACAAGCCTTTGTGTAAAGCAAATCAACAAAACACAATGAAGGAAAAAAACACTATGGTTCTCAAAAGAGGTGGCAGGGAAGGTTAAGGAGAAAAGGATAGCATTCAGAAAATATAAGGAAACACAGAAGGAGCAGGACAGAGAAATTTATCAATTAAAGCAGAATGAGGCTGGGAAGGCAGTCAGAATAGCAAAGGCCCAAACCGAGGAAAGGATAGCCAACTCTGTTAAGAAGGGGGATAAGACCTTTTATAGGTACATTAGGGAGCGAAGAAAGACCAAAGAAGGGATACTGAGGCTTAATAAAGGGGAGAGAATGTGGGTAGAGGGCGACAGTGAAAATGCAGGGATACTGAATGAATATTTCTGCTCAGTATTCACAAAGGAAGAGGAGGTAGGGGTACCTAAATAAAACAAGAGAAACACTCTGAAGCCAGGGGTTGATACCAGTCCATTTACAGAAGAAAGGGTTCTGAAAGAACTAATAAAATTGAAGGTGGACAAAGCAATGGGGCCTGATGGGATTCACCCAAGAATTCTAAGAGAACTAAGGGGTAGAACTAGAGACACCGCTGACTACTATCTTTAACAAATCATGGGAGGATGGGGTGGTACCTGAGGACTGGAGGAGGGTGGATGTGATTCCTCTTCACAAAAGTGGGAGCAGGACATAGGCAGGAAACTACAGACCAGTTAGTTTGACCTCAGTGGTAGGGAAAATGATGGAATCACTTCTGAAGGAAAGAATTGTTGAGTACCTAGAGGCCAGTGGGGGCACAGTACCCAAGGCAGCATGGATTCATGATGGGAAGGTTGAGTCAGATGAATCTAATAGATTTCTTTGACTGGGTGACCAAAGTAGTAGACCAGGGAGGGGCTGTGGACATGGCTTACCTAGATTTTAGCAAGGCATTTGATACAGTCCCACACAAAAGATTAATACACAAGTTAGCTAGCCTTGGAGTGGGTCCCAAGGTGGTAGCCTGGATAAAAATTGGCTAGACAACAGGACGCAGAGTAGTAGTAAATGGAGTCCACAGTGAAGAAAGGAGGGTTATTAGTGGGGCAACAGAGGGTTCAGCATTGGGACCGGTCCTTTTAATGTCTTTATAAGTGACATTGCAGAGGAACTGGAAGGAAAAGTATGTATCTTTGCAGACGACACAAAGATCTGCAACAGGGTTGATACACCAGATGGAGTGGAAAGGATGAGAAGGGACTTGGCAAGGTTGGAGGAATGGTCAAATGTACGGCAGCTCAGATTCAATGGAAAGAAGTGCAAGGTAATGTACCTGGGAAACAAAAACCCAGGGGAAGACTACACAATGGGGGGTGAGATACTGACAACAGTAAAAATGGAAAGGGACCTGGGGTAATTATATCAGATGACCTAAAGGTGGGCAAGCAATGTGAGAAGGCAGTAAGGAAGGCTGGAGGGATACTGGGATGCATAGGGAGAGGCATCAATAGTAGAAAACAGGAAGTTGTTATCCCTCTGTACAGACAGTTGGTGAGACCCCATCTGGAGTACTGTGTGCAGTTCTTGAGACCCCATCTCTGCAAAGACATAGACAGAGTGGAGGCTGTCCAGAGGAGGACAACCAAAATGGTACAGGGTCTGCACCAGAAGACATACGAAGAAAGACTAAAGGAGCTTAATATGTATACCCTTGAGGAAAGAAGAGAGAAAGGGGACATGATAGAAACTTTCAAGTACCTCAAGGGAATCAACAAAGCCCAAGAGGGTGGCATCTTTCAGAAAAAGAGATGTGCAAGAACAAGGGGGCACAATTTGAAGATAGAGGGGGGATGGCTCAGAGGTAATGTGAGGAAGTATTTTTTCACAGAGAGGGTTGTGGATGCATGGAACAGCCTCCCTGAGGAGGTCGTGGAGTCAAGAACAGTGGGGGGATTCAAGAATGCATGGGACAGACATAAGGCAGTCCTAGTGGGGGGTAGGAGGAAGTAAGATATTGGTTAACTAGGATCTGCAGCTTATCTGTTAGGTAGGAAAATGGGCAGACTAGGTGGGCCAAGCTGTCCTTATCTGCCGTCGAACTCTATGTTTCTATGTAATTGAGTGGCCAGGCGAGTGAAGCACCAGAGGTAGGTGTGGATGACCTGGCAGTGGGCGTGGCCCCAGAACCCCTGGACCCACCTTTGCCTACCAAGGATAGGGCCCTTTTTCCTTGGTTCCTCCCTCTGGCTCGGACATGCCATGATTTCAGTGCATGGATGGGATGCTCCCACCCCCTCCTACAGATTCCCTCTGCAGCCAGACCCCAATTGGCTGTCCCCGTTCTGTGATGCAATGCCTATCAGTCACCACCAGAAGCCACCACCAGACGGGGGATCCCCGGATCCCACCCCTGGAGAGGAGAGCAGTCCTCCAGATGCTCAATCCTCTCCTCTCCCACTGATGCCCGGTGGCCCAAGCTCATGCCTGAACATGGTATAGTGCAAAGTGTGGCTTCCAGCACCTCAACCCTCAATGCCTCTGGGCTAGCCCATGGAGCCTGTTTTCTAACAGCAATAATAATCTACAGGGTGGGTAGTATTGGGCAACACTGGACCTTCCAGAGGCTATAAAGGCACTCCTCCTGTGGTGTCGGGCCTCATTACATCCCTGGGCAGTTTGGTATTGCCCAGTACCACTCACCCTGTAAGGTATTATTGCTGATATCCTCTCTCTAGGTCCCCAGGAAGCAAAAATATCACTAATATATGTCCAGAAACATATTCACCAGTGTGACCTATATATATATTAGAGGAAAAAAAATCCATTTAATGCATTAGTTAGGATTGTTCCACAGTGACAAAAGCAAGGAAATTCGGTGTTAGGGTTGAAAACCCCCCCTTGGACACCCCTGCCACACCCCCAACCAGCAACAGGGTGCGCATTGGGGTTGCAGGCCCTAAATCTCACCCCATCAGATAAGTGAAGAAGCAGAGGTATGGGAGAATGGGGTAAGAGTTAGGGACCGACAACCCCAACCTGCATCCCAGTGCCGGTTGGGGTGTGGGTGGGGGGGTCCGACTAGATGAAAACAAAAAGAATTAGGTTGCTAGAGGGTCCCAAATTTAAATGCCAAGCATTTTTCTGATGACCAACTGAAAACACAATGGCATATTTGTGACAGTAAAAGGACCATTTGCAAAAGCAAAAACTACATTTGCAACACTGTTGAACCTTTTTGTTAACTTTTCCCATTGACTTATAATGGGAATTTTTTTTTTTTAATAACTTTTGAATCATTTAATATTGTTTCATGAAATCTTCAAAAGGCACATCGGGGACCCTGGCTGCATGTTCCCTGAAGATTTCGGACCAGTTGTGCAAACCATGTGACCTGTAGAGATAAGCAAAGATTCCAAAAAAGCGTAAATGCGCCCGAGATCATGCTTAATAACTCCGCAGCCGTATATCCAAACAGTACAACAGTTGGAAAATCCCAAGAAGTATGGTTCTTGATTGTGTATTCCAAATTTCAGGCAAATCTGTTGAACAGTTGCAAAGTTATTAAGGTGCAAAATTTTAGGTTTAACATGTAAATGGCTCCTCAACTCCTAACTATGGCAGCACTACTGCTACCATATATATATATATATATATATATATATATATATATATATATATATATATATATATATATATATATTATACAGGCACAATAGTGCCTGTATATTAGGGTTCAGTAAGCACTTCTATGTTAAACTCATATTGTTGCACCTTAATAACTTTTGCCCACTTGTACCAGTTGAGATGAAATTTAGAAAGCACAGCCTCTGTGCCAGGAATACTTTATCCTGTAAATTTCATATAGATCAGTTCTGGGCAGGCAAAGTTACAGAGGTGCAAAAAAACACAAAAGTCTTTGTTTTTGAAAATAAGACTTTTTTTTTTGCCACCCGATAACTAAAAAAATAGGAGGCTTTGAAACCTGAAATGTTCAGGTTTGAATGAGGTTGGTCCAAGGTTGTGCTTTTGTGGTATTTAGGTCCAGCTGCTAAGTAGTTTTTAAAATATTTAATAAAAATGTTCTGTTTCTGAGCATGTGCAATTCAAAAAATAAACATTCTGTTCATAACTGAATTGTTGAAAAAGCAGTAGCTTGCACTATATGACACAGCTGTCTTTTATGAATGACAGCTGTGTCGTATAGTGTGAACCCTGCTTCTGTCATGACTCATAGGTCATGGACTTGGGGCTACTGTCATTGTAGCCCCACCAACCTGACAGTGCTGTGCCTTCAACTTTATCTGCACACCAGTGGTAGGGTATTTATTTATTAATTTATTTGTACAATCCGACACTGGGATGCCCATCCCTGGTGCCAGATGCCCCCTGCTCCCACAGCCCTTTGTTTCATCTAATCCCCCCCCCCCAGCAGAGTGGTACACTGGAGAGCCCACCCCAAGTGTCCTGAAGTAGATTAATTTTGTATGTATATCTACAAAAAAGAAAACCTTCCCAGATATCTTTTTATTTTATTTAAACCTGAAAAACAAAATGGTCCCTCATTGTCACTGCTTTTCCTTCCACCATCCCTACCATCTCACTGAGCACCCCCACCCCACCCCATCCCTTACCCTATACTTTTCTCTGGAGGTCATATGCTGTCATCTTCTGTCGACCAGAACACATCTGCGCTCTTCAAAACCTAACTGTAAAGTGAGGAATAAAGTTTACTGCCATATAATGTATTTGGCTATTAGAAGGTTGTTGCAGTAAATGACACAGCTGTCATTTAACAAATGACAGCCGTGTTGTATAGTGCATCACTTACTGCTGTATAATGTATTTGGTGGTTAACAGCTGGTTGCACTATACAACACAGCTGTTGTATAACAGCAGCTGTGTCATATAGTGCAATCCTTGCTGTGTTAGAAACATAGAAACATGGACTTTGACGGCAGATAAGGACCACTTGGCCCACCCATTCCGCCCATTTCCCTGCCTACTGGATAAGCAGCAGATTCTAGTTAACCAACAGCCTACTTCCTGCAACCCCCTACTATAATTGCCTTATGTCTGTCCCATGCATGTTTGAATTCCCCCCACTGTTTTAGACCCAACGACCTCCCCAGGAAGGCGGTTCCATGTATCCACCACTCTCTCCATGAAAAAGGAAATTCCTCACATTACCCCTGAGCCGTTCCCCCTCTATCTTTAAATTGTGCCCCCTTGTTCTTACACATCTCTTTGTCTGAAAGATGCTACCTTCCTGGACTTTGTTGATTCCCTTGAAGTACTTGAACGTTTCTATCATATCCCTCCGTCCCTCCTTTCATCAAGGGTATACATATTAAGCGCTCTTAGTCTCTCTTCATATGGGTTCTGCTGCAGACCCTGCACCATTTTAGTTGCTCTTCTCTGGACTGCTTCCATCCTGTCTATGTCCTTGCACAAATGAGGTCTCCAAAACTGCACACAGTACTCCAGATGGGGTCTCACCAACTGTCTTATAGAGAGATAACAACTTCCCTTTTTCTACTTGTGATGCCCCTTCCTATGCATCCCAGTATCCCCCTGGCTCTCCTTACTGACTTCTCACATTGCTTACCCACATTTAGGTCATCTGATGTGACTACCCTCAGGTCCCTTTCCATTTTTGTTGTTGTTAGTACCTCCTCTGCTATTGTGTACTCTTCTCCTGGGTTTTTGTTTCCCAGGTGCATTACTTTGCACTTCTTTGCATTGAATCTAAGTTGCCATATGTCTGACCATTCATCCAACCTTGCCAAGTCCCTTCTCATCTTTTCTACCCCCTCTTGTGTATCAACTCTGTTACAGATCTTTGTGTCATCTGCAAAGAGGCATACCTTTCCCTTCAGACCCTCTGCAATGTCACCTATAAAGATGTTAAATAGGACTGGACCCAGTACTGAACCCTGAGGTACTTCACTAGTGGCCCCCCTTTCTTCAGAATGTGTTCCATTCACTATTACCGTCTGTGTCCTGTTGTGCAGCCAGTTTGCTACCCAGGCTACCACCCTGGGACCTACTCCCAGGCTGGGTAACTTGATTATTAATCTTTTGTGCGGGACTGTGTCAAATGTCTTGCTAATGTCTAGGTAGGCCATATCCACAGCCCCTCCCTGGTCTATTACTTTGGTCACCCAGTGAAATAAATCAATTAGATTCATCTGACATGACCTTCCTGCTGTAAATCCATGCTGCTTTGGGTCCTGTGCCCCGCTGACCTCTAGGTACTCAACAATTCTTTCTTTCAGAAGTGATTCCATCATTTTCCCTCCACTGAGGTCAAACTTACAGGTCTGTAGTTTCCTGCTTCTGCCTTGCTCCACTTTTGTGAAGGAGAATCACATCTGCCCTCCTCCAGTCCTCAGGTACCACCCCATCCTCCCATGATTTGTTAAAACCATGGTCAGTGGTGTCACTAGGTCCTCCCTTAGTTCTTTTAGAATTCTGGGGTGAATCCCATCAGGCCCCATTGCTTTGTCCACCTTGAGCTTTAGGAGTTCTTTCAGGACTCTTTCTTCTGTGAATGGACTGGTGTCAACCCCCCTAGCCAGAGTGCTTCTATTGTCAGGTTTAGGTAACTCCTCCTCATCTTCTTTTGTGAATACTGAGCAAAAGTATTCATTCAGTATCTCTGCCTTTTCACTGTCTCCCTCTGGCCACCTCCCCTCTCCTTTATTAATCTTCACTATCCCTCCCTTAACCTTTCTATGCTCACTAATGTACTTACAAAAGGTTTTATCCCACTTCTAAACTGAGTTGGCTATTTTTTCCTCGGTTTGGGCCTTTGCTATTCTGACTGCCTTCCCCACTTCTTTCTGCTTTAATTGATACAGTTCCCTGTCATGCTTCTTCTGTGATTCCTAATACTTTTTGAATGCAGCCTTTTTCTCCTTAACCTTCCCTGCCACCTCTTTTGAGAACCATAGTGATTTTTTACTCTGCTTTGTTTTCTTTATTTGTTTCACACAAAGGCTTGTTGCCTTTATGATGGCAGTTTCGATTTTTCTCCATTGTTCTTCCACCCTCCTTTTGGCCATTTGCTAGTGCATTCTTCAGGTATTCACCCATTTTGCCAAAGTCAGCCCTTCTAAAGTCCAGTATCCTTGTTTTTATGGCATATCTCCATGGTTGTGCTCATTGTAGGCATACTGTGCAGTGGTCGCTTGTTCCCAGATGTCTACTGACTTGTAAATTTGTGATCCTCTCTCCATTTGAGGTACCAGGTCTAGTATTGCTCCCTCCTGGAGTGGGTTCCAACACTAGCTGTCTAAGGCCTGCCCCTGCAGAGCATGTGAGAATAACCCTGCTCTTGGATGTGGCTGCAGTACATGTCATCCAGTTAACATCTGGCATATTCCAGTCCCCATCAACAGTATCTCCCTTTTCAGCCATTTTGAGAATGTCCTCTATCATTTCTTGTCCATTTCCTCCCCTTGAGACGGGGTCTGTATACAACCCCTGTCGGATTGATTGATGCCATTCCCTGTCTCCAAGGTGACCCAGAGTGCCTCTTGTCCTCCCCCTTTACTTTTTAGTTCTGTAGCTTTGATCCCTTCCCTTATGTATAGAGCTACTCCACCTCCTCTTTTATCTTCCTTGTCCCTTCTG
Source organism: Neoceratodus forsteri (assembly GCA_016271365.2). Taxonomy (NCBI): domain Eukaryota; kingdom Metazoa; phylum Chordata; order Ceratodontiformes; family Ceratodontidae; genus Neoceratodus; species Neoceratodus forsteri. The sequence goes on from CM028131.1 coordinate 1,103,345,220, forward strand.
TAGATTGTGTACCCTGGTATGCTGACATCCCAGTCATGGTTCTCTGTGTACCATGTTTCCGTGACTGCCACAATATCCAATTGTTCATCTTCCATCAGGGCTACTAGCTTAGGAAGCTTGTTTCCCAGACTACAGGCATTGGTACTCATTGCCCTCCATTTAATGTTGGCTTTATCCTTTTTCCCCATCCCTGCTCTTATTGACCTTGTCTATTTTTCCATTTACCCCTGTCCTGCCCTGTGCTGAGCTCTGTACCTCAATGTTTACCTTACTACCTGCCATGTTTTGTAGGGGGAGGCTTGAAATTTCCTGCCTCTTATCAGCACCTCCCCCCTTGGCTAGTTTAAAAGCTTGCCAAGGAAGCATTTAAATCTGTCACCTAGGAGCTTGATTCCCTTTGTGGACAGATGCAGACCATTGTGCCAGTATAGACCTTTATCTCTCCAGGTGGACCCCCAGTCCCCAATGAAGCCAAAGCCCTGTGCTCTGCACCAGTTTTGCAACCATTTATTAAGCTGCATGGTGTGCAGTACCCTAGCCTCAGCCCTGCCATGGATTGGCAGCACCTCTGAGAAGGTTACCGTGCTTGCTACCTGTCTGAGGCCCCTCCCCAACTCCACAAATTCATTCTGCACTGCACTGATCCCATGCCCAGCTAGGTCATTTGTCCCAATGTGGACAATGATATCTAGTTCCCTCTCCTGTGATGCTGCTTCAGCAATCCTGAGGATTCGCTTCCTGTCCCTCCAAGCTATGGCACCAGGCAGGCACCTTACTTCCTTCTCCTCTCCCTTCCCCAGTTTTACCCCCTAACAATTGAGTCCCCTATCAGAAGCTGTTTCCTTCCCCTGTGGTATCCCTTGCCACCCTTTTGTGGGTCTCCCTTGTGGATGTCCTCAGCATTCTTCTTGGTCTCCACTGAGGCCATCATAGAGGAATCTTGCTGTGCCAGAATGGCATATGATTTGTGTAGAGGTACAACTAGGGGGCTTGGCCTCTGTTCCACCACCCGCACCCTCCCAGAACCAACTGTGGTCCAACTGCTCTTCATACTTGGCAACCTCTGAGGCAATGGTTGTGGCAGTGGTGCTTTTTGGGTGGGGGAGGCCTCCTTAGTCCTTGCTAGTTCAGCCTGGAGGTGGGCAACCTCCTCCCTCAGAGCTGACAGTTGCCTGCAAATAGGACAGCAATGCAGTTTCCAGCAAACAGTTGTGTTGTGACTTCCTTGTCAGGGACGGGGCTACAGTCATTGTAGCCCCACCATCCTGACTATGCCTTGAACCGTATCTGCACCCCGGGGGCCCCAATGCCTGGTGGCAGTGTATTTACTCATTTGTTTATCATTCATTATTGATATTATTTCAACTTTCCCTTATTTATATGATCTGAAGGGTTGCCAAGATTTGATTATAATCGATAAGTAATTGTAAATGGCGATTTTCCTGCTCGCAGTCATGACTCATACCAAGGAAAAAACTTTTCATTCGATAATTATCTATATGCTGGCATCCTGATCCTTGAAACTGTCTCGTCAGTGACCAAAACAAAGTAAATATAGACTATATTTTACTTTGTTTTAGCTACTAACATCACAGTTTTAATCAATGGTTCACCAGGCATCTTGCCCCAACACTGTAAACTAGGAGTAATAATAACAGCGCCCCTCACTCCATTCCACATATATCTTATGACACCATTTTATTTTACTCTCATTTCATGTGTAGACGCCTAACTAATCATTGATCCAACACTTGGATGCCTTCTCCTGGTGTTGGATGTCCCCCCCCAGCCCATTGTTTCAGTAAAAGTGGATACATCTGGGCGCCCAATCCCCGTGTTGATATGTACAACTTCCCCCAGCAGTGGAGCCCGCCACCAGTGTCCAAAAATAGTTTTATGTCATCAATCCTTCCCTGAAAAGAAAAAAACATCCAGCGATGTCTGTTTTTTTTTACCAGAAGAAAACAGTCCCTCATCATCACCGCCATCCTCTTCCTCCCCCTCCTCTCCCACTGAGCACCCACCACCCCATGCCCCCTTACCCTATACTTACCACTGGAAGTTGTCCGCTGTCCCTTTCTGTGGAGTTGGACATCTCTGCACTCTTCAAAGCCAAACTGTGAACTAAGTAATACAGGTATGTGCCACATACTGTAATTTATTTCAAATGACGTTTTGCACTTATGTTGATATCTTTGCCATTTATTTGAATTTTTTCACCGAATTCTCAACATGGCCTTTTCAGGACATCACCTCATGAACACTGTCACTGTAATTTTGTTCTTTAGACCTGGAAGGTAATTTCATGATCGCTGAGAGAAATTACCTTTCAGAACTGAATAACAAAATTTCACCATGAATGTTCATGAGGTGGGTTCCCAATAAAGCCATGTTGAAAATTTGGTGAAAAAATTCTTAATAATGGCCAAGTTATGTGCGTTCCTTAAAATCTTTATATGGATATGCATAACTTTGGTAATTTTTTATATTTTGACTCCAAATTTTCAACATAGCCATGTTTTCACACCACCTCATAAACAGTACAGCTGTCATTTCTCAGATCCTGTCCAAAACATGTTTTTGCAAATGTGGCATGGAATGACGTTTTGGCATGGATTTGAAAATTTTCACCTATGGGGTTTATGAGGTGAGGTCATAAGAAGACTATGTTGAAAGTTTGGGGTCAAAATATTAAAAAAATAAAAAAAAATATTAAGTAATGTTTGCAGAGATGTCAGTTGCACCACTGGGGAATGTGTTGCCTTACCATGTCACTGAGCTGAGCTGAGTTCAGGTGTGAACTCAGTGAGCCAATTTACTGGGACAAGGCTGATAGGCAAGGTGCCCCAGCCTGGATAAGAATGGAGCAGTGTGTTGGTGCAGATGCCACACCCTGTGGTGGATAGGGGAAACCTCACCCACTAGGTATTGACATGTGTGCCGAGGCCTGCTTGGCCCATGCACTGGGTCATGATTGTCTCCAATACTGTATAAATTTTATTTTGGGACCTGCACAAATGATGATGCAATTCCTCTATCACAAAAAGAAGAGAAATTATTTGCAAAAAGCTATGTTAATGCAGATATTAGGGTTGTAAAACTGAAAGCGCACAAAGATGGGGAATGAAAAACATTAGGGATTTGGTTCTCCAGAGTATTGGCAAATCAGTGGTGGGATCTTACTTTGGGTTATCAACCCTAATGCCCACCCATCCCCTGATCAGACAGGATCAAATGTGATGTCTTAATGCAGGGCCCATAGGGACCTGTATGAAGAAAGTTCTGACAGATTATGTTAGCCATATTGTATTATTATAAGGCAATAGTTTGGAGCTGTGTGTTGTGCTTCAGACAGTAGGCTATGGGCTGGGGGCATGGGGTGGGAATTATGTGTTAAAACCCCAAGTAAGACCCCATCACTGATTTGCCAATACTCCGGAGACCCAAATCCCTAATGTTTTTCATTTCCCATCTTTGTGCGCTTTGTGTTTTGCAACTCTAATGTCTGCATTAACTTAGTTTTTTGCAAAGAATATGTCTCTCTCTCTCTCTCTCTCTATCTCTCTCTATATATATCTATATATATATATATCTATATAGATATCTACACAGTGGTGATCGTGTAAAAGTTTGGAAGTGGTGAGGTATACCTCAAGGTACCTCAAGGTACCACTGAGGTACTCAAGTTCACATAGTGATCGTATAAAAGCTTAGCAGTGCTGAGGAGGTATATATATTATAGGGGCATGGTCGCACCCCTACAGTTAGGTTGACTAAGCAGTTTAATGTTAAACCCCAAATGTTGCACATTAATAACTTTGCAACCATTCAATGGTTTTGCAAGAAATTCAGAATGCACCATTTCAGTTGGTAGCTCTCTTGATATGCCAAGTTGCGTTTTGATTGGATTTGCTGTTTTCATGCAGCGAATCACCAAAAACCTCACCTTTCACTTTTTTTGCCAATTTTTGCTAATTTCTGCCATTGCACTGTGGCCACACCATTTGGAATTTTTATCTGAAATTTTCAGGGTCAAAATTGGTTTCCCCAAAGAACAATCCAGTGTTGGTTTAGTGAAAAAAATATTAATCCTTTCCAAAGTTATTTAATTTTGAATTTTTGGGTTCTGAGCATGCTCAGTTCAGTCTTTGGAATATATGTATGTTTTGCAAAAGAGGATTTGCCTCGCAATCAAGGATTTTGTTACCTCGCTAATGAGGATTTATAAAATCCACGTTTGTGAGGAAAAATTCCCCTTTTGCAAGCTGCAATCTTGTTTTCATTTTTCCGCACAAATAAAATGTTATAACATGTGCCACAGATGTGTTGTGATGTAACTGAAGAAAATGTTTTGTTCAGGGTGACACCCTGTACAAACCCATGGCTTTTGTTTACTTTGCCACTCGCTTCTGATCCTTGTTTGCAAGGTGACAATATCCTTCTTCGTGAGCCAATCCTTGTTTGTTTGCTGTCAAAATCCTTGACTGCAATTTCCTGACCACATGACCCTATCTCGTGAACAAGGACTGGCTTGTGAACATGGATATTGTCAGCTCACAAAAGTGGATCAGCTTGTGAAAGGGGATTTTGACAGCTCATGAAAGGGGATTGGTATTTTGAATCCACTTTTGTGAGCTGTCATAATCCCCTTTCTCTAGTTGTCAGAATCCTTTTTTTGTAAGCTGGTCCATGGTTGTGAGCTATCAAAATGCATGATTGTGATTTCTGGACCAGATGGCTCTATCTAGCGAACAAGTATTGGCTCACAAACAGGGATTTTGTCACTTCACAAAAAGTGATCAGCTAGTGAAAGGGGATTTTGAGCTCACGAAAGGGGACTGTTTTTTTTAAATCCTCTTGCCAGCTGTCAAAATCTCCTTTCATGAGCTGACAAAATCCTCGTTTGTCAGCCTACCCCCATTTATGAGGTGTCAAAATCCCCATTCACAAGATGAAGACCAGATGGTCAGATATGACTATCTGGTCATGAGATGAAGACTAGATGGTCAGATAGAGCCATCTGGTCCTCATTCCACCTCACGAATGGGGATCGGCTTATGAATGGGGATCCACAATTGTGGATTTCTCTGATCGAAAAAACTGCCCCAGCACTTATTCTTTAAACGCCAACATCAGAGTGCTCAATCCCAGTGTTGACATGTGTCTCCCCCCCAACTAATATGGCACACTGGGAGCCCACCTTAGTATGCCAAATATATATTTATTTTTTTATTAAATTTAAATGCTTCTGACACTGGGATGGCCACTCCCGGTGTCAGATGATGCCCCACAAAGCCAGTAATCTTGAATTGCCAACACAGGGTGCCCAATCCCTGTGTCAGCATATATCCCCCCCCCCACACACACACACTAATATGGCACACTGGGAGCCCACCCCAGTGTGCCCAAATATGTAATATTTTAAAATAGTTTGAAAAAAAGAAAACCATCCCCAACATCTTTTATTTATTTTTTTAAACCTGCAAAAGGAAATGGTCCCTCTTCTTTCCCCAGTCCCCTCCCCCATCCCCACCCTCCCACTGAGCACCCACCTCCCTTATCTCCCTTACCCTGTACTTACCTCCAGAGATAGGGAGCAGTGATCTTTTCTGGACTGGGGCATGTCTGAACTCTTCAAAGCCAAACCACAAACTGAAGAATCAAAGGTAAGCAACCACATAATGGCAGTCAATGGGGGTTTCAACTTAGGTTGATATCTCATTCATTTTAGGGAATTTTGTTCCCACATTTTCAACATGGGGTTCTTGGGACCCCACCTTGTGAACACTGGCACTGTCATTTCATTACTCAATCCTGAAAGGTGATTTCATGGTTGCTGCATGGAATCACCTTTCAGGACTGAATAATGAAATGACAGTGTCATTGTACACGAGGTGGGGTCCTAAAAAGCCAATGTTGCAAATTTGGTGAAGTTTTCCAAAAAAAATGACTGCATTATGAGTGTGCATTTCGTAGTTTCTATGCACACTCATGACTTCACCAATTTTTTATATTTTCACTCCAGATTTTCAACATTGCCATTTTTTCACACCTCATTATGATCAGTGCAGCTGTCATTTATCACATCCTGCTTGAAACATGATTACACACTTGTGGCGCAGAATGGCATGGTCACTGTGGGGATGGATTAACAAAATCACACTGCCACTATTCATGAGAGGAGGTCCCAAAAAAGCCCATGTTGAAAATTAGATGAAAACATGTTAACAAATTACTGTGTTACAAATGTGTGTTGCACAGTTTCTACACACACTCATAACTTTGCCAATTTTTCATTTTTTCACACCAGATTTTCAACATTACCATTTTTTTCACACCACCTCATGAATAGTACAGCTGTGGTTTTTAAAATACTACAAAAAATGTTTTTCTGCACCTGTGGTGTAAAATGGTATTAGACATGTGCAGAAATACATTTTGACAGGGACTTGAAAGTTTTCTGTATTGGGTACATGCGGTGAGCTGATAAGAAGGTTATGTTGAACATCTGGAGTGAAAATTATTTAAGATGGCACAGTTATGACTATTTGTTGCAATTTTGCTATGTCTATTCATCACTTAATGTGTGGAAGTGCAGGGGCCAGAGGCCTCTGTGTTTCCACAGCTACATACATACATATGTGCATCTGTGGAGGGATAGAAGCACAGGGTCCAAAGGACCCTGCACTCCCACTGTGACATATGGATACTGTTGTGCTATCTTGATGGAGGGGTGGGAGCACTGGGTCTGAAGAACCTTGCGCTCCCACAGTAAAATAAAGATACTATTGTACTATCTCACAAAGTGAGGAAATAAATTGCAAAAAACTTAATTAATGCATCAGTTAGAGTGGAAGCGACAAAAGTATGGAAATGAGGCATTAGGTTTGAGCCCCTAACCCCCAACCCTACCACCCACCACATCCTCCACACACCAACAGGCATCGGGTGTGCCATGGGATCATTAGGCTAACTCTCACCCCATTCTCCTATACTGTACCATGCCAGCCTATTTACACATGTAATGAGGTGAGAGTTGGGCCTAACAACCCCATGCACACCCTGATGCCTGTTGGTGTGAGGAGGATGGGGTGTGGTGGTAGGGTGGGATATTAGGGGCTCAGCGTTAACATCTCATTTCCATACTTTTGTGACTTCAACCCTAACTAATGCATTAATGACATTATTTGCAATATATGTATATGTGTGTGTGTGTGTATATATATATTTATATATATATATATATATATATATATATATATATATATATATATACATACTGGGCTGGATATTCAAACTGCGCCATTCTGAGGTGCAAGCCCTTGCGCCCCACAAAATAGTTACGCAGGGGTGTGGCCCAGGCGATATTCAAAGGAGTTGCGCTATTGAGCAACTCCTTTGAATATCACCCCCCAGCCACAGCCACTGTGCATGGCGCAGTGAAACTTGCCCCACCGCAAGTTGTCAGAGTGGAGCATTCAACTTGCAGTGGCCAAGTACCATTGCGCCATGTGCAAAATCACGATATTCAAAAGGTGACATGCAAATGGGGCCATAATTCATGCAAGGCGCGGGGGGGCCATTTGCATCTGATTATGGCTCCATTTGCATCCATGTATGTAAGGTGCACGATCCCGAGGACTGCGCCTGGCCGCCCTGCCAGGCAGCAGCCATCGGGGACGGCCCACCACATCCCCCATCGCGGCAGCAATGTGGCTCCCCACCTCCTCCTGTACATCTCCCTGGTGGTCCAGTGGACCATAATGCCCGATCACGGGCAGAATGTAAAAGAATCCCCGAACACGTTCCTAGTGCCCGATCATGGGCAGAATGTAAAGATCCCCAACATCTCCCTGGTGGTCCAGTTGAGCTGTAATGCCCGATCGTGGGCAGATTGTGAAATGAACCCTCCCAACACGTTCCTAGTGCCCAATCACGGGCAGAATGTAATAAGAACCCCCAACATGTTCCTAGTGCCCGATCGTGGGCAGAATGTAAAAGAACCCCCTCCAACATCTCCCTGGTGGTCCAGTGGACCGTAATGCCCGATCACGGGCGGAATGTAAATGACACCCTCCCCACCCAAACATCTCCCTGGTGGCTAGTGTCCCCACCCACCCACCCACAAGCCCCACCACCCCGCTCCCCGGCGGGTGGATGCTGCCGCCACCGCTGCCGGGGAGCGGGTGGTGGGGCTTTGTGGGTGGGTGGGGTGGGGGATACCAGCCACCAGGGAGATGTTTCGATGGGGGTTTTTTACATTCTGCCCGCTATCGGCATTACGGTCCACTGGACCACCAGGGAGATGTTGGGGGTTCTTTTCACATTCTGCCCGCGATCAGGGCATTACGGTCCACTGACCACCAGGGAGATGTTGGAGGGGTCATTTCACAATCTGCCCCTGATCGGGCATTACGTCCACTGGACCACCAGGGAGATGTTGAGGGGTTCTTTTTACATTCTGCCCATGATCGGGCACTAGGAACATGTTGGAGTTCTTATTACATTCTGCCCATGATCGGGCACTAAGAATGTGCTGGGGGTTCTTATTACATTCTGCCCATGATCGGGCACTAGGAACGTGTTGGGGGTTCTTATTACATTCTGCCCATGATCGGGTACTTAGGAACGTGTTGGGGGTTCTGATTACATTCTGCCCGCGATCGGGCACTAGGAACGCTGTTTGGGCGGGGGTTCATTTCACAATCTGCCCGCGATCGGGCATTACGTCCACTGGACCACCAGGGAGATGTTGGGGGTTCACTTTACTTACTGCCCGCAATCGGGCATTTCAGTCCACTGGACCACCAGGGATGTGAACGGGAGGGGAGCCACATTGATGCCCGCGATCGGCCTGGTTGGGGGGGTACTATGCCCAGCGATCGGGCCTGGGGGCACAGGGACGGGTTGAGGCATAACCACAGGTGGCAGCTGCTGTGTTGGGGCCCTGCAATACAGCAGCTCACCTGTGGGTGGCCCTCTACTTAAGCCTTTTTTGGCTCAAGGTCCTGCAGGCTCAGGTTGGGGTTGCGCCTGCACAACTCTGCACAGCCCGGCTGAATATCGGCTGTGCAGTTTATCATGGTTCCTCCCCTCCTGTTGAGCATGCATTCATTTGCATTGCGTTGTTGCTCAGCCTGTTTTCAGTGGCGCAACTGCCTCCTGTTGAATATCGCAGAATGGCGCAATGTAGGACTTGAGCATGCGCAACCCTGTTGAGCATGGAGCAACCCTTTTGAATATCTGGCCTACTGTGTATATATATATATATATATATATATATTCATTGCAAAAAATCTGCATTAATGCATCAGTTAGGGTTGATAGCAGAGTGCCATGGGGTCATTGGCCTAACTCTCACCCCATTCCATGTGTAAGCAAACTGACATGCTACAGTGTAGGAGAATGGGGTGAGAGTTGAGCTTGACTGTTTCCATAGCTACCAACTAAAGGTGGACTAACACCCAGAGCAAAAATCCTTATCTCAAATCATTTTTGAGATATGGGCACTGAAAGCGAAAGGCGCCATTGGCACTGCAATGTTATCCTAAGGGAAAATTCTCAATTTCAGAGCCTCTTAACTTTGGAACCATTGTAATTTTTTGAGCAAACCACCAAAAGACACATCTGTGGGGCCAGGGCTTGCTACCCTGCAAATTTCAGCCCAAAAGCCCCAACCATTTAGTTGCAGTGGGGTGGCAAAGAAATTATGTTTTATGGTACAGTAGTGTCACAAACTGCAACACTTTCACAAAAATTTGCAAAAGAAAGAGCACAACAGTGAAATAATTTTGTGAAAGTGTCTTATCCATTTTGTCACAATTGGTGACACTACCAGAGGCCCAATCATGGAAAAGGCATTTCTGGGGGGGGGGAGTCACAAAAAAACTGTTGCGTTGTGTTCCTCATGCACTGATTAGGTAAACACAACTGTCAGTGTTCACCTAGGGGCAGTACAATTCACACTACAGCCATTTTTGTCCGTCGCTAACTGAAAACAAGATGGAGGCTGCACAACACTATAGAGGCCTTTTGCAACAGTAAAATGTAGTGCTTTCGAGAGGCACATATATTTTTTCCCCACTGACTATAAGGTGAAAATTGAAATTTGAATAACTTTTAAACGGATTAATATTTTTTCATCAAATCTTCAAAAGGCACATCATTGACCCAGGCTGCATCTTCTCTGAAGATTTCAGACCAGATGGCAAACCATTTGGACTGTAGCCCCAAGCAAAGAAATGTGCAAAACCCAATTTTTGCACATTTTCAGTGCTCTGCAACTCCATAACCGCACATCCGACCATAACGCAACTTACCAGATCCAGAGATCTATAGTATTCAACCGAGCATGCAAAATTTCAAGTTAACCCCTCATACAGTTGCAAAGTTATTAAAGTGCAAAAGTTTGGGTTTAACATAGAAGTGGCCAGGCAGCTAAAATATATATTTATTGCAAAAAACCCCATTAATACATCAATTAGGGTTTCTACTACAATGACAAAAGTTTGGAAATTCAGTGTTAGGGTTGCCCAGCATTTGTGTGTACCCCCAAGGCAGTGGGATGACAGGAGAACTCATACAGTTAATGGACCATGATGATGGATGTCTCTTGTAGTATGTTTAGAGAGTTGTATGTTCTTTCTGTTACCTGATGATGGTCATCTCTGATTGGTTGTGTTGCCTTCGCCCTTCCCCTGCTTGCGTGTGTGTGGGTGGGGGGGATGCGGAGTTAGGGTTTTAAACCTCAACAATGAATTTCTAAACTTTTGTCGCTGTAGTAGAAACCCTAACTGATGCATTAATGGAGTTTTTGCAGTGAATTTCCCTTTTTTTGGAGAAAGTGTAATGTAACTAGAATGAGTTTGTAGGAGCCGGGGCCCTAGTGGCCCTATGCTCCACCAATATCAATTTTTCTGCATAGTGGTATCTTGTTAACCATAAGATGAATTTCCAAACATTTGTTGCAGCACTCAAAATAGCAATTGTTTCTTCAAAATATTTTTTTATCAATGATTTCCCTTTGTTTTACAACTGTTGCAGTTTTTTTTGCCATTGAATGTCATGTATTATAAGTAGAATCTTTTACATTTGTGCAGTTTCTGGTATCAACCATACATATACTGTAGTGATAGATATTCATGCACAATAAGAATTGTCCTATGATCCCCCACAGAAATAAAACTCTCTCCATACATGCTAGATTGGATGCTCTTTGGCAACAATTTATTAAAGGCACACAGCTGGTATTTACATTCCTAATCTTTCATAATCATAACATCAACATTCCATTCACTGAATACATCAGTCCAATTCTTTAATCTGGCACTTTCTTCTTTCTTGTTCTTCTTCTCCTTTCTTGCTGTCCTTCAGGATCTGGACACTCTCACCCGCCCCCCCCCACCATCACCAGAACCAGGTACCACAACTTACCAGGATCTCTCCCCCCAGGTCCAGACACTGGGATCCGACCCCTAGCTTCTATCCTTCCCCTCCCCATTACTCAAATGCCTGGGTTCCTTTGTCCCCAGCCCGTATTGTCTCCCCCCCTTCCTGCCACCCCCCTTCTCCCCTCCCGCTCCACACCTTTTCTCCACTGACCCATCTCCATCTCACGAAGGACGATGGGGATCCCCCCTTGTGGGCTAGAACCTTAGGCCCTTTTTCACTATCTTCCCCCACTAGGTCCCCAATAGGTCTCAGGAAGAGGCACATGCTGAACTCCAACAAGTGCACCCTGTCTGACCTGTATACGTCTCCCCTGATCAAAAGCAATGTCCCTGTGTTGTATGTGGACACCCCCAATCTCTATCACTGCTCTTGCCACTTTCCTCTTCAGCCATTTTCTCCCCCTTTCTACTGCCCTGACCTCTTGGCTCTCCTCCATACTCTGCAGAATTTGATCTTGGACCATCCAATGACCACCCCCAGCCACTAGCCATTCACCCCTTTCTAGATCATCCATTATGACCTGCACCAGTGCCTCCCATGGTGACTCCCCTAGTTCATTGCCCCCCAAGTGTATTATTGTACAGTCTGGCCTGCTCCATTGCAACCTCAGCTCTTCCAGCAGTGGTATCAGTTGTGCCCACCTCATGCCCCTGATGCCTTTCCACTGCACGCTCGTATGTTCCATGTTTGGTCACAACTGAATCCTGCTGCTCCTGGATGCTGCAAACCTCTCTGCTCAATAGATGAAAGAGTGACCCATGATCCATACCCTCCACTTGGAGCCTGCCAGGGGAAAAAAAAAAACCAAAAGGTGAACCATCAACACTCAACATCTCACATACCTCTTGTAGCAACTGGATTGCCAGTGCCCCAACCGTTTAATTTCAGCCTCAGATTTTCCTCTGGCCGCAGCCTCTGATGCTGCCCCTATCCGGAACAAGTGTGGGGCAAACTCATCCAGATCCTCCCCTATAAATGTTATGGCTTTTTGAGGACCCCCCTGACCTGAAAGATTGTCACTGGGCTGCCATCCCTGTGGCAGAACCACGCCCCCCACTTGCCCCCCAAGCCCTCCCATATTTCTCCATGGCTGACATGGCACAGACTTCCCCTTGCTGCTGTCTATACAATGTCACTGATGCCCCCTTGCCCCTTTGGTCCATCTTGGACCTGGGCAGGTGGATGACCACCCTGTCCCTACCCCACTCAGTGCTCTCCCTCTGCAACCTTTATGCAGCAGCTGACTTCCTCAGAGCCACCACTTCCCCCACCCTGAAGGCTCCTCTGGCCATCACTGCAAAAACCACCCTGAATAAACATGCCTCCTTGGCTGAGGTGCATACATGCTGCACTGCCCCTATTACCTTCTTAAGCAGCTGACCCATGATTGGCGAACTCCAATCTTTTCTCTTCCCTTGACCCCTCTGCCATCCTGTGACCATACAATTCACTGGTCTCCCTGTGGTGGTGTCCAGCCATCCCCTATCTTACACATCCAGCCTATGCTCACCAGGTGGACCCCACCATGGTGGCATGGGCCATCCGGTCTTCCCATCTCTCTACCACATACTGCCTCACCTGGTCCTCCAAAACTGGCCCATCCACTTCCCATCTGGATCTAGCCCAGAATTCCTGAAACCCCGCCCATGCACTTTCATATGCTCTCAGGGTATTGGCTGACCATGACCTGTGGTACAACACCCTGGCTTTGTCTCTCCAATCTCACATAGCTGGTCCAGGTCCCTGGTCCTGTGTGTTGCTGCATGTGGGGCCAGCTCCTGGAACCTGTCCAGCTGTAAATAGGAAAGACTGCCAGCCATATCATTCTGGAGCCCTTCAATATGATGCACCTTAAATGATAAGTTCAGTTACAACCCCAGGAGCACCATGCAGTCCAGCACCCTGCCCACCATATCTCTACTTCTACTTTGCCTGTTCACCACTTCTACCACCCCTTTGTTGTCACACCAAAAGAGTATGTGCTTCCCTTTCATCCTCTCACCCCATACCTCCATGGCCACCCAGATGTGAAATATTTGTAAGAAGGTAATGTCTTTCAGAACCCCCTTACCCCTCCATTGTACTGGCCAAGCTTCCGATATCCACTTCCCTTTGAAATATGCTCCCATCTCTAATGCCCCTGAGGCATCCATGTATAGTTCCAACTCAATGTTGTAAGCCCATTCTTCTTGCCAAAATGTCACCCCATTGTATTTTTGTAGAAAATCCCCCCAGACTTCCAAGTCTTCCTGGATCCCTTTAGTGATATCCACCCAGTGGTGTGGCTGCTTTGCCTTCCCAGTGGCCTTCCCTAATCTCCAGGTAAAAGCCCTGCATGGGCTTATGGCCTTGTCAGCAAAATTAAGGTACCCCAGTAGTTGCTGTACTTGTACCAGTGGCACCCTCCTCCCTCCATTACCTGTACTAATAGCCCCATTAGCCGGGATACCTTGCCCCCTGGCAGGTAGAAACACTCCTGCTCTGTGTCTGCTTCAATCCCCTAGAATTCAAACTTGTGGGCTGGGCCCTCTGTTTTCCCTTTCTCTAATGGGATTCCTATGTTCCCACATAACTCCTTAAAGTCCACTAACATCGCTTAAGTCTCTGCCTGGCTGCCCCCTATGAGACGGATATCATCCAAACAGTGGATCACCCTCCTGTACCCGTATCTTGCACTGAATACCCATTGGACTCAAGAACTAAATGCTTCAAAGGTCGAACAAGCCATTGAGCACCCCATTGGCATGGCCTTGTCAAAATACAGGCCGCCCTCAAATTGGAAACCCAATAAGTCCCAATCCTTGGGTCTAACTGGTAACAGCCGAAATGCTAACTTGATGTCCTGCCCTGATCAGTATTACTGCCTGATCCAAAGAAGCGTATGAGACTGCCCTTAGGTGCTCGGGTATCCCCTCATTCAGCAATGCTACATCCAGGAAAGAAAGGTGGTAGATGAGCCAGAATTATCCTGCTGCCTTCTTAGGCACCACACCCAGAGGTGACACCCAGAAGTTAGGGCATGGGGGCCCCAGGAAACTCCCCTCTAGCCACCCCGCTCAGACTTCCTTCTGTATTTTTGCCCACACAATGCCCTCCTTACCCTTTACCGATCCCAAGTTCTTTGCCCTCATCCCCATCCATCCTCCTTTGAAACCCAGAGGAAAACCCATCCAGAAAACCTGCAGCAGTAATTCAACCCCCTTTTTATCTGGGTATTCCTGAGTCCAAGCCTCTACCACTCAAAGGACAATGGGTGTGCATGCCAAAGGAAATCCCCAGTGCCCTTCACCTGCTGTCCATTCAATTCCACCTGTAATTGGAGTTGGACCCTCCCCTACCATGCCCCATCCCCTGCCTGCTCCCCCACCCCACCTTCCCCGAAAGGGCTGCTCCTGATACTGCCCATCCTGTGGTGTAGCCTTTTCCCCCCTTGTCTGCAGTTTGTCACCAGGTGTGACCCAGCGCACCAGGAGCAAACATGTCTGAAATTGCGTCTGGCTCACGTGCATGATGCCCTGTTAAAACCCCAACAGGTCTTTGCCACCGCGGCCTGGTTGACTTTCTTACTGTGGTTTCCCCACCGGCCCACTTGCCAGCCCGGATAGAGTCCTAGAAACATAGAAACATAGAATTTGATGGCAGATATGGACCGCTTGGCCCTCCTAGTCTGCTCATTTCCCTACCTAACGGCAAGCTGCAGATCCTAGTTAACCAACAGCCTACTTCCTCCTACACCCCACTAGAATTGCCTTATGTCTGTCCCATGCATTCTTGAATTCACCCACTGTTTTTGACTCTATGACCTCCTCAGGAAGGCTGTTCCATGTATCCACAACCCTCTCTGTGAATAAATACTTCATCACATTACCTCTGAGCCATCCCCCCTCTATCTTCAGATTGTGCCCCCTTGTTTTTGCACATCTCTTTTTCTGAAAGATGCTACACTCTGGGACTTTGTTGATTTCCTTGAGGTATTTGAAAGTTTCTGTCATGTCCCCCCTCTGCCTCCTTTCCTTGAGGCTATTCATCTTTAGTTCCTTTAGTCTTTCTTGATATGTCTTCTGATGCAGACCCTGCATCATTTTTGTTGCCCTACTCTGGACAGCCTCCATCCTGTCTATGTCCTTGTGGAGATGGTGTCTCCAGAACTGGATGCAGAACTCCAGATGGGGTCTCAACAACTGTCTCTACAGAGGGCCAACAACTTCCTGTTTTCTACTGGTGATGCCTCTCCCTATGCATCCCAGTATCCCCCCAGCCCTCCTTACTCCCTTCTCACATTGCTGGCCCACCTTTAGGTCATCTAATATGACTACCCCAGGTCCTTTTCATTTTGTTGTCAGTATCTCACCCCCCATTGTGTACTCTTCCCCTGGGTTTTTGTTTCCCAGGTGCATTACTTTGCACTTCTTTGCATTGAATCTAAGCTGCCATACATTTGACCATTCCTGCAACCTTGCCAAGTCCCTTTTCATCCTTTTCACCTCACCTCGTGTATCAACCCTGTTGCAGATCATTGTGTCATCTGCAAAGAGACATAATTTCCCTTCCAGTCCCTCTGCAATGTCACTTATAAAGACATTAAAAAGGACCAGCCCCAGTACTGAACCCTGCGGTACACCACTAGTAACCCTCTTTCTTCACTGTGGGCTACATTTACTATTACCCACTGTGTCCTGTTGTCCAACCAGTGTTTTACCCAGGCTACCACCCTGGGACCCACTCCCAGGCTGGCTAATTTGTTTATTAATATTTTGTGTGGGACTGTGTCAAATGCCTTGCTAAAGTCATGGTAGGCCATGTTCACAGCCCCTCCCTGGTCTACTGCTTTGGTCACCCAGTCAAAGAAATCAATTAGATTTGTCTGACATGACCTTCCTGCTGTGAATCCATGCTGCCTTGGGTCCTCTGCCCCACTGGCCTCTAGGTACTCAACAGTTCTTTCCTTCAGAAGTGATTCCATCATTGTCCCTACCACTGAGGTCAAACTGACAGGTCTGTAGTTTCCTGCCTCTGTCTTGCTCCCACTTTTGTAAAGAGGAATCACATCCACCCTCCTCCAGTCCTCAGGTACCACACCACCCTCCCATGATTTATTAAAAAGGGTAGTCAGTGGTGTTACTAGTTCTTCCTTTAGTTCTTTTAGAATTCTTGGGTGAATCCCATCAGGCCCCATTGCTTTATCCACCGTCAGTTTTAAGAGTTCTTTCAGTACCCTTTCTTCTGTGAAAGGACTAATATCAACCCCCCTATCCAGAGTGCTTCTATTGACCAGATTAGGTATTTCCCCCTGCTTTTCCACTGTGAATACTGAGCAGAAGTATTCATTCAGTATCCCTGCTTTTTCACTGTCGCTGTCTTCCCAACCACCTTCCTCTTGTTCAGCCTCAGTATCCCTGCCTTAGTCTTTCTTTGCTCCCTAATGTACCTATAAAAGGTTTTATCCCCATTCTTAACCAATCTGGCTATCTTTTCTTCGATTTGGACCTTTGCTATTCTGACTGCCTTACCCGCTTCCTTCTGCTTTAACTGGTACAGTTCTCTGTCCTGCTCCTTCTGTGTTTCCCTATACTTCCTGAATGCTATCTTTTTCTCCCTTATCTTCCCCGCCACTTATTTTGAGAACCATGGTGGTTTTTTCTTACATTTTGATTTGTTTTTTTGCTTCACACAAAGGCTTGTTGCCTCTGTGATGGCGGTTTTGATGTTTCCCCATTGTTGCTAAACCCCACCTTCTTGCCTGTTTGCTAGTGCTTTTCTGAGGAACTCTTCCATTTTGACAAAATCAGCCCTCCTGAAGTCCAGTACCTTCACTTTTGTGTGGCTTGAGTCTACAGCTAAGTTTATCGTGAACCACACTGTTTGGTGGTCGCTTGTTCCCAGATGGCTACCCACTTCAAGATCAGAGATCCTCTCTCTCTGTCCCTATTTGAGAGTACCAGGTCTAAGATTGCTCTCTCCCGAGTGGGTTCCAAAACTAGCTGTCTGAGGCAGGCCCCCTATAGGGCATCGAGAATGGCCATGCTTTTGGATGTGGCTGCAGCAAAGGTGCTCCAGTCAACATCTGGCATATTCAGGTCCCCCATCAGCAATATCTCCCCTTTTTCTGCCATCTCAAGGATGCCTTCTTTCATGTCCTTGTCCATTCCCTCTCCCTGACATGGGGGTCTGTATACAACCCCTGTACGGATTGTGGAGCCATTTCCAGTCTCCAGGGTGACCCACTGTGCCTCCTC
The DNA here is from genome assembly GCA_016271365.2 of Neoceratodus forsteri. Lineage (NCBI taxonomy): Eukaryota > Metazoa > Chordata > Ceratodontiformes > Ceratodontidae > Neoceratodus > Neoceratodus forsteri. The sequence continues at coordinate 1,103,362,907 of CM028131.1, forward strand.
CCCTCCCTGTTTACCCTTTAGTTCTGTTGCTTTGATCCCTTCCCTTACATAGAGAGCTACTCCTCCTCCTCCTCTTCTTCCCTCCCTGTCCCTCCTGTAGATTGTGTACCCTGGTATGTTGACATCCCAGTCATGGTTTTCTGTGTACCATATTTCTGTGACTGCCACAATATCCAGGCATTCCTCTTCCATCAAGGCCACCATTTCAGGGAGCTTTTTACCTAGATTATGGACATTGGTACTCATTACCATCCATTTTTGTATGGCTTATATTTATTTTTGCCCCATCCCTGTCCCTACTGCTTTTGTCTTTTTCTCCATTTACCTCTGCCATTCTCCCTATCGACTGCTCTATCTTGGTGTTTACCTCACTAATTACCCCAATTTTTGGGGGGCAGCATGATTTCCCTTCTCTTTTTCAGTGCCTCCCCCCCCCCCGGCTAGTTTAAATGCTTGCCATTGAAGCATTTAAACCTATTACCTAGGATCCTGGTTCCCTTCCAGGATAGATGCAGACCATCGCACCTGTATAGGCCTGCATTCCTCCAGGTGGAGCCCCAGTCCCCAATGAAGCCAAATCCCTGAGCTCTGCACCAGCTTTTCAACCAGTCATTGAATCCCATGGTGTGGAGTGCTCTAGCCTCATCCATGGCATAGACAGAGCTCAGAATGGGTTCAGTCCAATCTCAGGTCCCCTTTTGCCGCCATCCTTTTCTGGAAAGCCTCATTGTACTTTAACCACCCATATGCTAGTTTTGCCTTATAAGTGTCCCTGATGATCACTGTATAAGTCAAGAGGGGAACTTCCAACTCTGGTTGTTTCTCCAATACCAAGGCACTGTATATCAGGAAACCCACTTGCCATGTACCTATTTTCTTGCCTTTGTACTTGGCCTCCTACTCTTTGTGCCTACTACCACCAAAGTCACTGCAATTTCTGACTTCTCCACTGACTCCTTCTGCTCACATTTCTTGGCTGTGTCCTCATCCACCAGACCAAAGATGTCAACATTCTCCCCTTTTCATATCGTGTCCTTAATTGACAAGGGCGCGTGATCCCCCAGCGTGAAACCCAGTGGACCTTCATACAACTTCTTTCCCCCCACCTTATTCCCTGTGACCCCTGCACCATCCTTGTCCCCCCTTCTTTATTGCTTGCAATGCCTGTTCCATCTTCCCTACCCCTTCCTCCCCATGTCACCTAGCAGCCCTTCTAAATACTCCTTCAGATCACCTTCATTCATAATATCTATGTCATCTTTACCCCCATTCGAGCCTGGCCTGCTTGGCACTGGTTCTGGCTCTGGAACTAGGACAGACAAAGGGCTGGGCCCTGCTCTTCTCAGCCTCTTCCCTCTCCTGCCACCACCTGCCCTTTTATCCCTCTCTTTCCTCTTTTTCACCACTTCTTCCTCCATCTCGCATTGATTGGCCACTTCAACCAGCTCTGTCATCTGACTCATCAACTTGGTCACCTCCTTCATCATCTTGGCACTGGATACCAGGGCTCTTTTAGGTGCTATCGTCTACAATCTTAATCAGTACTAGGAGTTGGAGGATGACAAAATGAATGCTGCATCTGACCCCCATTCCCCCCACCCGACCAGCCACCATTGAACCCCTGGTTCCCTGTGTATACCTTTGCCCCTTGAATCCCACTCACATTAACAGGTGCTTACCTATTTCTGCTGCAGTATCTGCGTATACCACATTCAGGGCTTCCTACTTGCATTAATTGTAAACATCAAACCACCTGTTACATGATGGTCTTAGGTATCACTAACAAAACCTTTTGGAACTTGCCCCTGCTGGTGCCTAGCATCCTTCTAATCTTATTAGGCAGCTTCTATTTCTTCTGATCAATATGCACTTTACAATGAAGAGAAAACAGCATATCTTTGTTTGTTTTTGTTTTTTTTACAGCACCTGCATAGGATATTGCCAGAAAAATCAAGTACCATGTGCTCCCCCCTTCCTCCCCCATGCACTTAAGTTTATTTTTTGGTCCACACAGGCTCCAGTCAACCATGCCACTCTCATAACTGGATCTGTGCTAACCTTGCAAATAAAGTCCAGCATTATATCTCCCAATACCATCAACTGACCTTCCTTTCAGGAAAAAAATGCCTAAATTGCTGCTCCATATCAACCACCTGCATTTTTGTCATAATATTCCAGACCTTCTCATGTAACCCTGAAGCCCTAACTGCCACCTGCTTACTATGCCTCCTACCAAACCACACCCCCGCACATGCAGTGCCTCTGCCTTGTCCATTCCCTGGCCCTGTGATGTGATAGTGCGTCCTATAGCTCATATGTTAAGCAATTAATTCCCATCCAATTCCATGAGTAGACCCATAATTTCAAAGCTTCCATAAAGCTTTCTTTCTTGTTCCCAATACCTCTCTCACTGATGGGGGCCTGAAACCACGTAGGTTCTGCCCAGGCCTCTTTGAACCCTGCAGCATGCTTTCCCATCACCCAGCTAGGCCTCTGTCCTCTGCTGCCTCAGCAGGCCCTCCTTCTGCTCCCAGCTCCCTTAGCCGTGTCCCCCTATCATGCTATCCGGTGGCCCGGATAAAGCTACATTCCCCCCCCCGCTGGTCACCTGCAACAGCTTTGTTCTGCATCGTAGCACACTCCACCACATTGTGCCCAGGCTGCAGTCTCTATTCCACAGCCGAACAACAAAGGAGCTCCCTCAACAAAGGAAAACTCCCACTGAGCCCAAACCAACAGAAAAATGCCTTTGGCAGGGTCTGCCCCCTGGCCCCAACCTGCCACATGGTGTCAGTTTCTTCTGCTACTACCAAAACGGTGGCCCAGATTAAGCTACATCCCCTTCCACTGACCACCCATGACAGCTCCTTTCTGCATCGTGGCACACTCCACCACGTTGCACCATGGCCGCAATCTCTATTTTTGGCCAAACAACAAAGGATCCCCCCCAGCAAAGGAAAACTCCCTGCTGAGTTCATACCAACACAAAAGAATGCCAACAATCATGTGCACATCTCATTAAGAGACTGTATCTTTTCCAGCTCAACTGTTGCAGTTTGCTTCTTGTAACACAGTCTATGACATGAGACACAAACAAAGTCAAATTTCTCTCTATTTGCCAACTCAGATTTGGCTATGGGTTTACCAATGACTTTAACAATCTCTGTTTCCATGAGAGAGACATTGCCAGAATGAACAGCTGATATTTCTGTAGGAAGTGTATCAGTAGCCAGACTGCTATGCTGTACTTTGTCAATCAGTTTCTAGCACCTTTCATGTCACCTGATTGCAACAACTCAGAAAGGTGTGTGTACAGTGACACAGCTCTCCTTTCTTCATGTATCTTGTATACAAAGGTGCGCATGCTGGACTGATGCACTGCTAGCATCTGCATATAATGAAACACACTGTTACATACACCGTTGTCTAAGCATGCCAATGAATGTCCCAACAGTCCAGAATGTGGATGAATTTCACAGTGGTCAATTGTCTGAAATAATTTATATATCTCTTTACGATCAGTGACAACAAAGAGATTTATAAACTGTGCAACTTCATCAAAAGATGATTGTCTCAGACTGCATGTATCATCACATGTCCATGTGAGACATCTGCACCTATGGTGACCACATGTTGAGTCACTGTCATTATCGGACTCAGCTGGTCTATCATCATGACATACACTCAACACATTGCAGACTTTGCCATCTTCATCAATGCAGAAAGTGTTGTCCTTCTTGTGTGACTGGTATGATTCCTGCCAGAAAAATGCCTCTGAATGCTGTGTGTGTAGCCAGTTGCATGTAAAAATATCAGAAAAGTTGTGTTTGTTCAGATTTGGTAAGTGTTGCAACTTCATCTTCACAGCATAGACAACTTTTCTGAAATGCTCAATTTGCCCTGTCATTTTACGTCACAATCATCCTGGCACAGCTAGTGCTCTGTTGATAAATGTGCGTACTCTCAGTCGTAGCTTCATTAAGGCCAGTTGACTTTTCAATCTCTTGCCTTCATGTCACATGATAGCTGTAATAATTCTATCAACCTTAGCTTTAGCTGCAAAGGACTGATAATACTTCTGTTTCCTAACATGGCTACTGACAACAGAGATAGATTTCTGTTGTGTCCTATGTCTTCTTGAACATGACTGCACAAGTTTTTTCTGTTTTGTACTGCTATCTAACTGTTTACCAGTTTTGTATTTTTTGGTTGCAGATGAGGAACCAACTTGCATTGCAGTGGACTCAGTAACTTGCAACCTATGTCTGTGTACAGACCGACCTCTGTTCACATGCTTTGATGTGCTATGTGCACTGTTGTTTGTACTCTTCAGCAACATTACACTACTATGGTACCTCTTACATCTTTGTTTGGCATTATGGCTCTGCTTCGATGGCATGTTTGCTGTGTTGTAGTAGAACAATTCTCCGAAATGCTGACTATTATCAGACACCTATGAGAAGGGAGAAGGAAAGAAAGCATGCAATTACCAACACAAACAAACTTAGTAATTTTCATTACACTTTTAATAGTTTATGCCATCTCTTAACAATAATATATTAAGATACAATGATCACAGCTTTAAACATCATGCTTTGTTGTAAAATTAAACAGTTCACTTTATGCTGTTAATTTATTTGCATAATGGTGTGCGTATGTGGTAATGGAGACCCTCTAGGCCCTGCTCTCACAGTTACATGTACATATAGAAACAGAACTACATAATTTGTATACATTTTGGTCACTAACCCAGCAAAAGTCACATCTGTGGGGCTGGAGCTTGTTACACAGAAAACTGGAGATCAAATGCTCAAACCGTTTATTTGCAATGAGGTTGCAAAGCATTTTTTTTCTGTTTTTCATAGTAGTGTTGCAAATTGCAAAAGTGTCATGTTTTGAGTCACCACTTTGTGAAACTGTCACATTTTGCAAAAGAACATTTGCAAAATTGTCGTGTTTGTGAAACCACATTTGTGACACTTTCGCAAACATGAAAATGTTGTGTTTCTACTATCTCATTTGCGACACTGTCGCATATGTCCTTTTGCAAACACAAAAGTGTCTCAAACGTGCTTTCACAAATGACCCATTCCACATGTTCACTGTCACAAATGCAACAATTTTGCAAATGTACTGTTGCAAAACACAACACTTTCACAAATATTGACACTTTTGCAAAACTGTTTAACCTTTGAACCAAGTGTTTCCCCTGATGCTGCACAACCAGGAAATGTTTCCAAATCATTTTGAAAACATCATCGACCAGAAAACCAAGTAAAATGCAATGAAATAAAGCATATAACAGCAATATGCATAATTAACAACCTCAAATTAACTCACTTAAAAGGCTGAACGTGATTTATAAATATGAGAACCTAGACCCACTAAGAGCAGCCATGTTTTTTTCTGTAAAAAAAATCCCACATAATAGCTTTGGCCAATCAGATTGTTCTTCTCATGTTATTGACATACAGTTCAACCAATCATATAGTAGTACTTATTAATATGTATTTATTTAAATTAATTGTCTTTGGAGAAAAACATGTCATGTTACAAGGTCCAATCAGAGACACAGAAAATAAGAGAAGTAACACCCAGTGGCCATCTTAGATTGAACTGCTGAACAGAAACTAAGACAACAGTAAGTACAGCTAATTTCTGTTTAATGTTTTTATATTTAATTAGCAATTGTATTGCATAAAAATAGCATATTACAACACATTTTTAGAGGGGCACTAGGCAGTGTTACTATAAATAACTAGTTATACTGTAAAATTTAGTTATCAACATTTTAAATCAGAGCAGTATTCTAAACTTACCACCACTTATGACAGCTGAAAATGGAGGCAATACACAGTGTGCATGTGTTCTATAAAGGAACTAGCAGCCAATACATGATCAGCATTACTTGTTCTTGTTCAAACAGACCTATTAGCAAGGTACAATTTCCCTCTCAATTAATTTGTTTTATTGCAGTGTGCCACCCACTGATTAAGAAGCATCTGCATAATGTGAGATGCTGTTTTTTAATTGATGAATAGATAATTATGTAAGCCAATAGATTTTTGTGAAGACAATGTTGCCACCCCAGTCAGAAAGTTGCAAATAAGGGAGAGAAAATTACATCTCGACACAGTCATTACTGACAGGTTACTGCAGGGCACAGTCTGAATTTTTAGGCGTTAGCTGTCAATTTCTCTGTATAATCAACTTAGAATGGCAGAAAATAGCAAATGTACTCTGTGGATGGTGGAAAGCAGTTTAATTAGAAGAGGTGGTGAATATGCCCATGCAAGTCACTTTGGAAGTGACCTACAGTTGCCTAACTGCAGTATGAAGTGGTCTGGTAGGAGATGCAAGAGGTGGGAGCATCTCATGCCAACCATGTACAGACTACTGAGCAGCCACCCTCCATCAGACATACTGCTGATCCATCTTGCAGGGAATGATTTAGGTGACAAAAGATGGGTAGATTTGGTGGCTGAAGCAAAACTGGACCTGGCTTCACTAAGAGAGATGTTGCCCACCTGTAAGATTGTCTATGCTGACATCACAAAGTGCATGGTCTGGCATGTAGAACAGCACATGTACCTGCTTGACAGAGCCAGAAGGAAAGTTAACTTCCAAATATCTGCATATTTATGCATGTTTGGGATGCATACCATACATCACACACAAATTAAGTATTATGAAGACTGGCTATACTTACAAGACGGTGTACACTTCTCACATGCTGACAATTGCTTCTTCTTGGGAGACCTCCGAGATGGCATCCTCAGAGTGCTCTGAAGTTCAGAGTGTAAAAATGTGACCTGTATAAACCAAATGGCTCTTTTAAGAGAAAGCTCCCATCCTGGAAAAAAAATAGATTATGCACCTCACCTACACAAACACAACTTCGAAACATGGGCAGGAAAGGGAATAATGTAGCAGTATGTATCAATGCAGTAATATAGTGCACAGTGTTAACAAACAATTATTAGATAGCAGTAACAGTCTAAAACATGATTGCTGTAAGAATTATTAAAAATGGATACTGCCTGTAGCATAATAGTACAGTAACGTGTTCTAAAAAAAGTATCAAATTGTAATACGTTGCACATGTCTGGCAGTTATTTTGTACATTGTATCTTATGTTTTTAGAAAATGGTGAAAATCTGGAGTGTGAGAGATGTGCCTCTCCTTGTTGAGGCGGTGGGGAGGAAGGCCGATCCCAAGATTATGATGCGCAGCACCATCTTGTGCTTGGAGCAGACATGGAAGGCAATAAATTTCTACTTGCACAAAAAATTAAAGATGTGCAACAAAACACCTAAAATGTGTAAGAGGAAATGGAAGCTGCTGAGGCAAAGGTTGTATGACCTGTTGCAATGTCCTGAGGTACCAGTGCAGGATCTGAGCTGGTACTACCTAGCATATGAACTCTTGGAGAAGGGTGGCAAGCCACAGGTGGGCAACCGTGTCATTGACCACAAGTAAACAATTATATTTGAAATAAACAACATGTATGTGTACTAATAAAATTGTGTTGTTGATGGTATTGCACAAGGCACCAGTAGAGCAAAAATATATGAGTGTTTTTGAGTAAGTGCAACTATAATGTTTAGCTATAACATTGAGATGTGGGTATTGTTTCAGTTGAAACTGCCTTTTCTGGGAGGGTGGGGTAGGTGGTGGATGGAGCATTCCCTTACTAAGAAAATGCAGGCACCTATTGTCCAAAATATACGTGTTTTTATATCAGGGAGGTGTAACAAAAATATTTAGTGAATAACTTGTGCTTTAGCTGTCATTTCAGTATCCAGTACCTGTTGTTGCGTAGTTTGGTGCATTTCCTAACCAACAGAGTGCAATGTTACACTGATTAAACATACAGATTTAGTTGCTACCCGGGGGGGGGGGGTCTAACAGTAATGTTAACTGGTTTATTTTGGGTGTGGCTGTAAACTCAGTACACAGTGACTGTTGTGGTTTGTGGGGGTGGGGGGCATTCCCTGACTAATACAATGGAAGTCCTTAGTAATCTAACATACATGTGGTTGACAGCAGAGAGGTTTAACGTTAATATTTAGCTAATCAGTTGGGCTGTGGCTATGATGACCTCAGTAAGCAGCACATGTTCTAATCTATTAAGAGGTCATTCCCTAACTGACTCTGTGCAAGTGCCCACTATTCAACCATATGTGTTTCTGCTACCATAGGTATGTACCATTAATGGTAAGTGGTTTATCTGAACTGTGACTGTGAAGTCACTACCAATGATTAGTGCTGGGGGCGCGGTATTCCATGCCTAATACAATGACAATTCCTAGTCTTCAAACATATATGTGCTTGATAAGAGGCAGGTATAACATTCATATTTAGTGTATCAGTTGCACTGTGCCTGTCAACTCAGTATGCAGAACCTGTCGTTGTGTGTGTATGGGGGGAGGAGTTGCAGAGGGGTGGAGATTCCCTAACTTAGAATTTGCAATGTACCATTCTTGCAAACATGTGTGTAGTTGTTACCAGGGAGGTCTAATGGTAATGGTAAGTGATTTATTTGGACTGTAATTCTTAACTCAGTGTCCAGTGACTAGTGTTGCCCCCGCTCCCCCAACATTAGTCACTGGACACTGAGTTAAGAATTACAGCTATCAGTTGACTCATGATACAGCACTTGATGTGTTAGGGGTGGGGGGGGCATTCTCAGACTGAGACCATGCAAGATCTCACTATTCCAACATATGTGTTCTTGCTACCAGGCAGGTGTAATGCTAACATTAAGTGGTTCATTTGGGTAGTGACTGTGAACTCAATATCCAGTCAATAGTGTTGGGGTATATGTGTGTGTGGCGGGGGGCACTTCCTGAGTAAGATAGCAGACGTTATTTGTCTTCAAACATGTATGGGCTTGACAGAAGTAAGCATTAAACTTAATATTTAGGGGATGAGCTGGACTATACTTATGATGTCATGATCCACCACCTGTTGTGGTGTGTGTGTGTGTGTGTGTGGGGGCGTGCATTCAAAACTAAGACCGACAATGTCATATGCTTCAAACCTATCTGTAGTTGACACCAGGGGAGTGTAACAGTAATTTTAAGTGGTTTATTTGAGCTGTGACTGTGAACTCAGAATTCAGTTGCTAATGTTTGGGGGTTCCCTGATGAACACAATTTAATTTTCTAGTGTCCAAATATATATGTTGCTGACATCACAGTGGTGTAACGTTAAGCTTTTGTGGATTGCTTGGGCTGTACCTGTGTCCTCATGATCCTGTGGATACTGTTTAGAGAGCTGCTTTTGTTGCATTGTGGGCTGCCTGGATAGGGTTACTTAGTACACAAAGAAACATAGGTTTTAGCAGTAGACATGTACAACACGGCTATAACAAGTACCTTTCTGTAATAAAACAATCACTGATTTATTATGTATCACATTACTGTTTCAGAGCCTCTTAGAAGAGGTCCCAGTAGATCAGAAGTAGTACCAGACCAGGGAGACCAGTTGGATGAGGTGGGATCTGCTAAAGATGATGATAGTGGTCTAAGGCTCTGAGCTGCAAATTTGGTGACATCCAGCAGACCAGACCTGGGTTTGAATCCCACAGCTTCCACTTGCATACTGTGTGACCCTGAGCAAGTCACTTAACCTCCTTGTGCTCCCAGGTCGCTCCTGTAAAAAAGCTTTCAGCTTAGTGTGCTATACCTGGTTAAACAACTAAAAAAAAAAAAAATATCATCTTTGTTGAATCGTCTGGTAAGTACATGATACAGTCTATAAAAGGGTATTCCATTAAACATGGCACTGTATCATAATAAAGCATTAATATCATGTGCATTTTAATTAGTAAATTAGTGTAATACGTAGCTTATTTTTGAGTAAAATACATTTCAGTGTGGCTTCAATAAGTAACTGAGTGTTTTTTTTGTGTCAAATGTGGTATGAGATATTGCAATCTATAGTACAGCTAGGATACAATATACTTAATTTTTATCTAAATAGTTATGTTAGACACAGTAACATAATAAGCATGTACTGTTAATACAATAAGGTCTAGTACTATGTACCTCAGTTACTATTTTATCATTTAGTGAGAGACAGTATCATGTGCCTGAATTAAAAAGTGATCTGTTACCTGTAAATCAATATACATGAAGAAATTCTGAAGTGTAAGCACACAAAAAAACAAAATAATATCAAACAATTTATTAGAATAATTCTCATAAACACAGTGCAACACATAGTATGGATTAAGTATTTTCAAATATTTACAACCAACAGACCCCGGGGGGGGGGGGAGACTGGAGATGGTGGTCCACCTGTTGTGGTGAAGCAGGAGGCAGACAATGGCACTGAGGACTGAGGAAGACGGCACTGAAGGTTAGTACCATACTTACTATAACAGTTGGGGGGAGAGTGGCAATCCCTGTGTGAGTCAATTCAAGCTTCAAGTGTGCAAACACATGTGTGGTTGATACTAAGGAATTATTACATTGCTGTTTTGCAGTTCAGTTGGACAGTGTCCTTCAAATCACACTCAACCAACTAGTGTTAGAGGGGGTGGGGTGGGGTTCATGCCTGATAATGTGAAAGGGCACAGTGTTGTAACATATTTGTGTCCATTACCAGTACAGTGTAATGGATACAGTTATTGTTTCACTTAGTTTGTGCTTGTAACCTCAGGTTACAGTGCCTTGTGTTAGATGAGGTCGGGGGTCTTCACAGATGTTGACTGTAAAATGTGAAACTCTTCCAAAAAATTAGTGTACTTGCAATCAGGTGTGTCTAACGGTAATGTTTAAATCATAATTGGGTTCTGGGGATGAACTCAGTATTCATTGCCTCTTGTTTGGTCATGTAGTGCTGGATACTGATGTCACAGCCACAAATCCCATAATCCAGGTCGTGACACAATTGTACATGACACTACTGCTAGGGGCACCTGTATACAATTCCTGTGAATGCAAGCACTGTAACTGCCACAAACAATTGCATGTACAGTGGCATCCCTCAGGATGAAATGCAATTCTGCAGCATTTTGCAGCACTCTGCAGAATGCTGCAGAAGACCTACTGAATAAAGCAATGTAATTTCAATGGTAATTAATCACCTTTGTCATTCAGGAAAATGTGACTCTGCCAGGATGAAGTGAATGCCACAGTTTCCTGCATGACAAAGGGGACTAATTGCCATTGAAATTACATTACTTTATTTAGTAGATCTGCTGCGACATACCGCAGAGTGCGTTAAAAGTGCATTTCATCCTGGGGGATGCCACTGTATGTTAAATGAGACAGTAAAGTGTTATATGGTGCGGTGAAATGTTGTTATGCATGCCACATACTTGAGTCCCCCATCAAACTAAGCTGTAAGTTGCTGATTTTTAGGCTTGAACTTGCAGAACCATCTGCAGCACACTATGTCACTTACTTGAGCATTCCAACAACCCTCAAGTGCCCCTCAAGCACCAGTTAACTGAATCAAAGTGCAGTGTCAGAAATAGAAATCGATGCCCATACACTATATAGAATAGTGGATGGCCAACTCTGTATACAACCAGTGTGTTGTGTCACCTCATGTATCACATTCCCATAGACCTCTCTGTCTTTAGCCTCGAGATAACAGGTAAGCAGTACCTCTCAGTGGCACAACACACGGTTGTGCATAGTTGCCCATCCACTATCCAATATATGTATTAATATATACACATTCATTTGTGTTCTGGCCTTGATCTTGACAAACAGTTGCTGGTGTTTTTTGAGGTGGCATTCACTGATTGATGCAGTTCAAGGTCCCAGTGTTATGACATTTTTGTGTTTACTATCAGTGATGTGTAACACTTACTTTAAAGGGTTCAGTTAGTCTATGGCTGTTACCTCAGGATACACTAACTGTTATTTCTGTGTCTCTGTGTGTCGGGGGGGGGAGATGGGGGTGCAGGGGGGTTGAGATTCCCTAATTGAGGACGTGAAAGTTCTCGGCATTAACCATAGTATGAGAGTTTTTTTATTGTAGTATCAGACAACACTTCAGTGTGTTCATGTGGTGACAGCCCAAAGCAAGTCATTAACATAACCAGCCATTAAAACATGTACAGAAATTGGTTTGAGTGTAACTAACACAGTCAAACAATGCCAAAGTACATAACACCATGCATATGAACCCTGACAGCATAGTACATTGTGAACTATATTAAAAATGTAGTTATTTGCCCAACAATAGAGCACTGTTAGCACCAGCTGTATGTCACTGTTGGGAATGCAACCACTTTAACTGCAATAAAACATATCATATATATTGAATGATACACTGATGTGTTATGTCAATGTTTATGGTTGCATTTGTGTTGTGTCTGTTACCTCACCATATAGTGACTATTGTTTTGTGTGGTAGTTGCATTACTCAAGTAAGACAGCTCAAGGTCTCACTGTCCTAACATTTGTGGGTTTCTTACTACTGAAGTGTAATGGTTGGGTCTATGCATTCAGTTAATCTATGCCAGTGAACTCAGGATACAGTAAATGGCACCCCAATGTATTTCTGGAGCTGATTTAGTATGTGCAAGCTACAGATGTAAAACTATATATCAGTGTGTTACCAGGCAGGCATAAAGGTATAGTAAAGCAGTTCATTTGTGTTGTGAATGTGACCTCAGTATCCAGTGAGTGATGTGTGTGTGTGTGTGTGTGTGTGTGTGTGTGTGTGTATGTGTGTGTGAGTGTTTGTGCAGGGTGGGGGGGCAGTTGGCGATACCCTGAGTAACTTCCTAGTTTCCAAGCATATATCTGTTTGACATCAGGGAGCTTTAATGTTAATATTTAGGGGATCAGTTGATCTGTGACTGTGAGATTGGCATACAGCACCTGTTGTTGTTGGTGTGGGTGATATTCCCTGACTGAGACCATGCAAGATACGGCTGTTAAAACATGTGTTCTTGCTACTAGGGAGGTGCAACAGTAACGATAAGCAGTTTATTTTGGATGTGACTGTGACATCAGTATCCAGTGACTGTTATTGGCATGGGGGGGGGGATTCCCTGTCTAAGAGTACAGGAGTTCCTAATGTCTAAACATATATATGTCTGATATCAGTTTGGTGTAATGTTAATGTATAGGTGTTCATTAGAGGAGTAGCTGCCAACTCAGGATCAAGCAAGTAGTGTTGTTTGGGGGCACTGGGGGTTGGGGAACTTCCATGACTGATACAATGCCCCATCACAGTGTTCATGTAAGTATTGTTAATACAACCACTATAAGTGATTCAGTATATAATATGTATATTGATTCGGAGTGGGTTGGACAGACAGACATAAGTTAAATATGTGAATGTGAGAACACTTACAACTATTACATGTCCAGTCAATGCCTGTTAATAAGACGAGTAGTAGTCTTCAACTGTATTAATACCAAAAAGATATGCAAGCACAGTAGTATGAAGCATTCAGTCTCAACTGAGTTATTAATGTAGTGAAGTGTGTTAACATATTTGTAAAGCTATTTCTTATTAAATGAACTCAAATTAATTTTAAATATTTCTGTGTACAACATCAAGCAGCAGTCCATCCACCAGCAGGCCATGCTGTCACCACTGCAGCTGTGTCAACATGGTCCTACAGAAGCTGGACCAAATTCAAGATACCCTCACAGCCATGTTGCATTTCCAGCAGGAAATGCTGGCTATGTCGCAGTCCCATTAGTTATCTGCCCTGCTTCTATCGGAGCCTGTTGACACAGCTGCAGAACAACCACAAACATCTGCTGCCACTGCTTCACCACATGTAGAAACAGGTGGACCACCAACTGACAGTCTCCCCGTGGATGTAAGACTATCCCCCAGCCCTCCATAGTGCTTGGAACCTCAGGTCTACCTGCCTCAACAGCTTCCATTTCAATGCTGCCTTCCATGTCTGCTCAAACCCCACACTCTCCACTGCCCCCACAAGAGAGGTATCTCTCTAAAGACTTTTATTCAAAAAATCTCTATTATTTTGTTTAATAAAAACCTGGACATAGAATTGTGTTCTGTACATAAAAATACATATTTTTGTAACTTTCATATTTTATATAAAAAAAATGTAAATGGTTATACATTTAACAGTTGTGTCCTTATACATATCTATTGAATTGTAATATAATTAATGTATAACTGTGTTAGGTGTGCTGTACAGTGAGTATATTAGTAAGAGAAGAATGTATGTTTCATCACAAAATGATGCAACAGTCTATATCCATTAGAAACATGTGCGGCCATTTGAAACAATGTATTAGGATGCCAGCACTATTTACAGTACAACAAAACTTGTTGTAAATGGCACTAATTTAACAGGGTTTTGATTAAACAGCATGTGTTTATGTTGTGTGTGTGTGTGTGTGTGTGTGTGTTTATGTGTGTGTGTGTGCGTGTGTGTGTGTGTGTGTGTAGAGAGTGTGGGGGCTGTGCCACAGAACTTTCAGACCCACATGCAACCATAGTGGCATCTGTCACGGTACAGCACAGTGGTAGTAAATATGTAAGGGCATTGTATAACATATAAATTCCATAATGTAAATAACATCAGACTGCATTTGTTTAGTAACATCTTGTGTGCTACAATATTACAATGAAAGTAACATCACAATGCAGTCCTTTGATGCAAGGAACTGACATATCACTGAGTGGGGACAGGGGAAAGTCCTTCACTTAGTGCAAGTACACACTGTTCTAATATATGTGTGATTCACATGAGGAAGGTGTGACAGTAATGAGTACGGGTTAATCTGGTCTGTGTCTGTCACATCAAGAGACAGTGCCTACTGTTGGGAGGGGGTTGGGGACATTCCACTATTAACAGATTAAAAAGTCACTGTCTTCAAACATATATGTGTTTGATATCAGGAAAGTATTACATTAATGTGCAGGGCTTCAATTGGGATGTGGATATCATGCTGGTATTCAACACCTGCTGTTGTGTGGGTTGGGGTGGGGGTAGGGGTATTACCTGACTAAGATAATAGAAGGTCCCAGTGTAAAAAATGTTTACGTGTTGTGTTACACTGTGGGTTTGAACTCAAATGCACACCTAGTGTTGTGTGTGTGTGGGTGTGTGTGGGTGTGCATGCATGGTGGTGTGGGGTCAGGGGGATTCCGACTTAAACCATGAGTTGTGTCACAGTGCAGTTGTTTGAAGCATGTCATTGCCATATAATACTGTGTGTGTCTTGTGTGTCTGTGAGTGGGGGGTGAAGGGGACACTCAGTGACTCAAAGAGTGAAAGACCACAGTATTCTGACATATGTCAGATTGCCACCAGGAATATGTACCAGCTATGTTTAGAGGTTCAGACGTCAGGGTGTGCCATGGGGTCGTCAGGCCCAACTCTCACCCCATTCCTTGTGTAAACAGGCTGATGTGCTAAAGTATAGGAGAATGTGGTAAGAGTTAAGTCTGATGACCCCATGGCACACCCCAATGTCTGTTGTTGTGTGGAGTGTGGGAGTGAGGGGGTAACCCTAACATCACATTTCCAAACTTTTGTCACTGTGCTATTAACCCTAACTGATGCATTTACAAAGTTTTTTACAATTAATTTCCCTTCTTTTTGAGAAAGTGTAATCTGACTCGTAACTGGTATGTGGTACTGGGAGCCCGGGCCTTCCTGGCCCTGCCTTTCCCTCATGCTGCCCATTTTTGAGTAATGGTATGTGTATGTGGGATAACGGGCCTTCTGCACCCTGCGCCCCCACTTATACATAATTATGGATCCATACAGCAGCTGTATATTACTGAAAAGGAACCCTTGTAACACTAATTTGTCAATATCTCAGTAACCATAGCAACTATGAAAAAAATTCCACTGCAGTGGTAATTATGACTTTGAAACCTCCACTTGAGCTTAGTCCACCTAAGCTGCGGAGAATGAAAAATCCGTATCTCGCACTGTTTCCTAGATATAGGCACCTAGAGTCACAGTAGGTGCCGCAGTATTAGCCAATAGGAAATTTCTCAACTTTGGAGCACTGTAACTATGGGCCCATTGAATGTTTTGGGTCCAAACCACCAAACATCACATCTGTCATACCAGGGTTTGCCACCCTGCAAATTATAGTCCAAAAGCTCCAACCATTTTGATGCTGTGGGATGGCAAAGAATTGCTGTTTTTGGGTGCTTTTCTGTCGTAAATTGTGACAAGTTTGCAAAACTTGTGAAAGAATGAGCATGACATTTTCATGATTTGCGAAAGTGTCGCATCCGTTCTGTCACAGTTTGTGACACTATGGGGCCTGATCACTGAAAAGGCATTTCTGGGGGGGGGGGTTGCCCCATAAAAGATAGTGCTGTGATCCTTAGGGCACAACTAGGTAAACACAACTGTCAGTGTTTACCTAGGGGGGGTCCCAAATTTAAAAGCCAGGTATTTTTCTGTCTAACTTACTGAAAACAAGATGGCCACCACATGACAGTAAAAGGGCCATTTTTGACAGTAAAATGTAGTGGCGGCAACTTTGAGAGACACATACTGTATATTTTTTTCACATTGACTATAATGGGAAACTTGTTTTTTGAATAACTTTTGAACAATTTAATATTTTTTCACCACATCTTCAAAAGGTACATCAGTGACCCAGACTGCATCCTCCCTGAAGATTAAGACCAAACAGGCAAATCATGAGGGCTGTAGCCATGAGCAAAGAAAAAGTTTTTGCGTGTTTATTGGCACTCTGCAGCTCTCCAACCACTCATTTTACCATAACACAACTTGCCAGATATAGAGATCTATGGTACCCCACTGTGCTTGCAAATTTTCAGGCAAATCTGTCATACAGTGGCAAAGTTATTAAAGTGCACAATTCAGGATATAACATAGAAGTGGCCGCCCAACCCTAACTGTACTGGTGCAACTGCGCCAATACAATATATATATATATATATATATATATATATATATATATATATATATATCTGTATGAAATACATAATGGACTGCAGTGGAATAACACATTTATCTCCACTAATGGGTGGTAAGACCCATAACTCATGAGTGACAAAGCCACAAGTAAGTTATAAAGGTCTTACCACTCAGGTGTGGAGAAAATGTGTTGTTCTACTGTAGTCCATTATGTGCCTGGTATATACCACACCATTTGTAGTGTTTTTACTGGTGTTTCACCTTATTTTAGCATAAAACTGCCTTTCTTTCCATTGTAAGTTCCCTATCTGGCCCATTGCTCTCTGTCTTCCATTTCCAGATTCTAAGTGGAAATCACACATTCTAAGTTATATACATTTTGTTCTATGTTAAATAAATGGTTTTCTACGTGAAAATAAATATTTATTCCAAACAATATGATTTATTTACCCATTTTATTCACCACTGGTGTGATATATATATATATATATATATATACATATATATATATATATAGATATATATATATTTACACAATAGGAGAGTGTTGTATTCGTTGACAATAAAATCATGTATTCTCACCTCGGTGAGATAAATGGTTGATGACATAGCTACAGTGAAAATATTTACAGTTACACATATTGTAGCTATGTCATCAGCCAATATTCTCACTCCAGCAGCATGTCCCCAATGTAAGTTAGAACTTCTTTTTAATGTGAAACTGAAATGTTTGAGGTACCTAATTAAGCAGCTGGTCTACATTCTTCATTCTTTGCTTGCAGTTTCACAAACACCAGTAGCCTGCAGCAGTACAGTCTTCACTGCACCAAATGGCACACATCTAAAACAACACATTTCTGTACTACAAGTTGCTGAATGGTCATGCAGTCTCTTACACTGCATTCAAATTGTAAACCTATCAGGTCCCATTTATGATCTCTGCAATAACAAACATAAAGAAAATCTGTCCACAGACTCCGACTCTGACTAACATACCAGTGAACTGCACAGCACACATATTTCCACACCAAAGCCTTCAGTTCTTAATTTCATTCCTTCACATGTTGCAGCAACCTAAACATGACCTCTTTAAACTGGTATTACTTACATGATATATACTCTGAAACTGTATAATTCTTGCTGTTGGTCTCAGTAAAAAATATTTGAGCGTGGCTATGATAACGAAAGCACCTCACATAATTGAAACTACTCTTTTACCTGTAGTTCCCATGGAGCTTCTCACAGACAGTCCAAAACAAATAACATATAAGCCAAACACAAATGAAAAAGTTATGCACAGCAGCATGCAACAATAATTAAACACTACACATAGTAAAATATAGGGAAAGAGGAAAATCACACACAGTATCTACAGAAAACCTCCCAGACATGTCCCGCCTACCAAAACATGTCATCCAACCACAGATCACACTCACACATTCATCAACCTATCACAACTCATTTACACACACAATGACCAATCATACAACCCCATTCATACTCATTCACTCACTGCAGCAACTCACAGCAATAGAACAACATAAGATAAAACAAAACAAATTAAAGCGTCCACACCTATTGTATAAATTAAACACATGATGTGCAGATCATGGGATATGGCAAATATTCTCACTCCTGCATTGTCAGGCATGGATATCTCACTCATGCCTTCGGCACTAGTGAGATATCTATGCCTCACTCTGCAGGAGTGAGAATATTTTCCATATCCCACTCCTGTCCATCATGTATCCCCTATATCTACCTGTCTATATATATATATATATATATATAGAGAGAGAGAGAGAGAGAGATCTATATATATATATATAGAGGCAAAAACTCCGTTTAATGCATTAGTTAGGAGTTGTTCACAGCGACAAAGTGAGAAATTAGCTGTTAGGGTTGAAAACCCCCTTGGACCCGCCCACCCCCAACCAGCATTGGGGTGCGCATTGGGATCATCAGCCCTAACTCTCACCCCATGACATGTGTAAAGCAGCAGAAGTATAGGAGAATGGGGTGAGAGTTGGAACCACGATCCAATCGCACCCCAATGCCCAGGTGAGGGGTGGTGGGCTCAAGGAATTTTCAACCTCACATGTCACTGACCTATGGAACAACCAACTAATGCATTAAATGGAGTTTTTGCCCTCTAATTCTTTTTGAGAATGATAACAAGAAATAGTGAATGTAATGCAGCGCGCCCGCCACATGATGTGTTGTGGCATACTAACAGGGACAACAACGCCAAACAGAAATGCTAACAGTGGCACACATGGTAACCTGAACACCTGAATGAGAACAGAAAGTGCGCAATGGTGGCGTGGACGGGAATGGTCTGCCACGTGATATGTTGTCACATAGTAACATGGTGCCTGCAAACAGAAATGTCAATGGGCATGGTGATGTAAAGTAAAACAGTAAGATAAACAGTACTGCTGAACAGAAATGGCAAAAATAACAGAACCGAAGCACAAATGAAAGCGCAAAGGATAACGCATATGGTGGCACAGGCGTCAATGGTAAGTGAACGGTAAATGGATCCAAGCGGAAGGGCAACAGTAACAGTAATGTAAGCGCATTCAGGCTGGTTTTCCCAAAACCTGCATTGAGAAAGACAGTGAGTACAAATAATGTATGCAAAATAATGAGTATCACAGAAAATGAGATCTTGGAATACTAAATACATTATATCTCAGGAACCGTCTGACGTAGAAAAAAATTTAAAAGTCATATTATTTACAGCTGCCCTGGCTAATTTGAATCTTAACCCCATTATGGGGCTAAGAAATTTTCAACAAAAGTCCATTATCTCGCACTGTTTCGAGATACGGCCCTGAAAGCGTGACGAGCAGCCGTAATGTTATCCTATGGGAAAAAAGAAAAGTTCGAACACCATAACTTTGCCTCCTGTAATGTTTTTTCACCAAACTACTGAAAGGCACATCTGTGGGCTGTTGGCTGTCTTCCCTCCAAATTTCAGGAAAAAAGACCAAACCATTATTTTGCAGCAGGGCTCCAAATGATTTCTGTTAAGTAACGGGCGCCGTAATGTTATCCTATGGGAAAAACTGTCAATTTTGGAGTGCCGTTACTTTGCCACCATGTGATATTTTTTCACCAAAGTACTGAAAGGCACATCTGTGTACTGTTGGCTGTCTTCCCTCCAAATTTCAGGAAAAAAGACCAAACTGTTATTTTTCAGCAGGGTGCCAAAGGATTCCTGTAATGCTTCGGGCGCCGTAATGTTATCCTATGGGAAAAACTGTCAAATTTGGCGTGCCATAACTTTGCCGCCATGTAATATTTTTTCAATACAACACTGAAGGGCACATCTGTGGGATGTCGACTGCGTTCCCTCAAATTTCAGCCCAAAACTCCCAACAGTTATTTTGCATGCAGTGCCAAAGAATGCTGTCATTTTCCACAGACTAGAAAATTACTGTCGCTAATTGAAGCTTCATGAAATTTGTGACACTGTGAGCATTAAAGTAATTTATGAAAGTACTTTTCCAGAAATTTGAAAACATATTTCAGGGTGTTTACAAAAAATAAAAACATGGCAAGCATCCTCAGGGCCCGACTAGGTGAATACAAAAAAATTAGGTTGCTAGAGGTCCCAAATTTAAATGCCAACCATTTTTCTGATCACCAACTGAAAACAAAATGGCCAATTTGCGAAAGTAACAGGCCCATTTGCTAAAGTAAAAATGCATTTGCGAAAGTGTTGAACTTTTTGTTAACTTTTCCCATTGACTTATAATGGGAAACTGTTTTTTGAATAACTTTTGAACCGTTTAATATTTTTTCATGAAATCTTCAAAAGGCACATTGGGGACCCTGGCTGCACATTCCCTGAAGATTTTGGGCCGGTCACACAAAACCGTACGACCTGTAGGCGCGACCACAGAATTCCAGAAAAGCGTAAATGCGTGCACAGATCACACCTAATAACTCCACAGCTGTATATCCAACCAGTACAAAACTTGGCAGATCCCAAGGCCTATGGTTCTTGATCATAAATTCCAAATTTCAGGCAAATCCATCAAATGGTTGCAAAGTTATTAAGGTGCAAAGTTGTAGGGTTTAACATAGAAATGCTCCTACCATAATATATATATATATAATATATATATATATATATATATATATACATATATATGTGTGTGGACAGTATTCAAGACACTTGGGTGTGCTCTTAAAATAAGGTCTGTATTTTACTCAAAATTTATTAAAAATACAGAATTTGTACTCTGTACTGTTGCCAATGTGTTCAAGAGATAGTGTGCATAAAAAAAAGGGTGTATGTATTTGTATTTTATTGTGGCAACATTTTAATAATGAAAATAGCCTTAAAAAGGGCAACCATTTTGTGACATGGCTGTTCTACACATCTTGGTGACCATTAAATTTACTGTATTTAAAGCAGAATACTAAAGTTTTATTTTTTAGTGGAGAGAGTGGATGTGTAACTGTCCCCCAGTGATTATTGATTTTATGCAGATGCAATTACATTTACATGACACTGCATGTAATTTATTACTTTCGTGCATTGCTGTGGTGACTTATATAGCTGCATAATTTCTTTTGTATATTCTGCCTTTATGCTTTGAGTTTTTTTTTCAGTGTCAGTTCACATTGCTTAATGTGTTTCCACCACACAAATCTGCAATCTTATTGCAATGGTACATAGAGCCTGCTAGGCGCAGCTGCATCAAAAGCTGTGGCTCTTGCTAGAGTGTCCATGTTACCTACATGGATGATGATGATGGTGGTATTTGTACAAATAGCTGGGACCTGAAGGTGACATCAGGCATTCAGTTTTGGTACTCTGGATCTAAGTAAAACTGTTCTCTTCCCACTGCTTCTCACATTTACCATTCTTAAAAACAGGTAGAATGAAGCATCGTCCATTTTAAATCTGGTGTGCTACACAGGAGTTTGGATGGATCTCAGAGGTCTCCAGTCACTAGAAAACATGATCTTCAGCATTCTGCTACAAAACAGCAAGTTAAAATTCTGGGTGGCATATTAAATAGTGACTGGCTAAAGTGCAGCAGTTATTCTGTGTCATTTTGGGGACAGAAAAAGTAAAGTGTTCACCTTAAGACTTCATGGTCCTGCTGTTTATGAAGGGCCCCTCTTCAAAATAGAGGATGATTGGATTAGTGGGCTGTGTAGCACAATGAGTATATTTCAAAGTTTTGTTTGGGAAGTATATCAGCAGAACTTTCTTCTGGTTCTAGCACTGTGTAAATGGGGCATATTAAATAGTATAGTTTAAAGCTGTGTATGGGAAGTATATCAGCAGAACTTTCTTCTGGTGTGGTTAGTGTTTAAATGGGGCATATTAAATAGTATATTTTTAAAGTTTTTATTTGAGAAGTACATCAGCTGAACTTTCCTCTGGTGCTGGCACTGTTTAAATAGGGCATATTAAATACTATTTGTCTATAGTGCAGCAGTTGTGTTCTGTCATCTTTGGGGGCAGAAAATTTAAATTTGTGTGTTCTCTCATGGCCCAGCTGTTTGTGAAGGGCCCCTCTTCAAAATGGGGCTGTGCATATATGTGACCAGTCTAATCAAATAGAGTTTTGTTTGAGATTTATCTTTTTTGTTTACAATCCATTCAGCAGGTTTTCATTGTATAATTTGATTTTTTCAGAATATTGCTAATATTGATGAACTTTCCCCTGCTGATGACTTCAATCATGTTTAAATGGGGAGAAAAAAACAACATATGTGAGGTTCCTACTGGTAAAGTCTAAGAATGTGTATTTGTTGAATGAATGCTGCACCTGTTGATGTGATGATGGCTCTATTTTAGAAGTGTGTATGTGGAATGAATATAAAAGCTGTACTCTTAAAATGTTTTAAATAAAAATAAATGCAATTTGTGAGAGATGCTTGTAATTTTTGGAAAGAAGGAGTGATGCTGGCTCCAGTTAAGGATAGTGCAACACCTGGAATCCATAGGGGCACAGGATCCAAGACAGCATGGGTTTACAAAAGGAAGGTCCTGTCAAACTAATCTCATAGATTTCTTTGACTGGGTAACCAGAGTGGTGGACCAAGGGGGAGCAGTTGATGTCGCCTACCTTGACTTCAGCAAAGCTTTTGACACTGTTCCACATAGAAGATTGATAAATAAGCTAGGCTCAGGGTGGGTCAAAGTTGGTCAACTGGGTGGCAAACTGGTTGACTGGCAGAAAACAGAGAGTGGTGGTAAATGGTATACAGTCAGAAGAGATGCAAGTCACAAGTGGGGTACCTCAGGGATCAGTCCTGGGGCCAGTCCTATTCAACATCTTCATTAGTGACCTCACAGATGGACTAGAGGGTAAGGCTTGTCTGTTTGCAGATGACACCAAGATCTGCAACAGAGTAGATGATCCAGATGGGGTGGGCAGAATGAGAAGAGATCTGGATAAACTAGCAAAATGGTCAGAAGAGTGGCAACTGGGATTTAATGCAAAGAAGTGCAAAATCATGCACATAGGAAGAGAAACCCTGAAGCCACCTATAGGCTGGGAGGGGAGTTGCTAGCAGTCACAAAGGAAGAAAGAGACTTGGGCGTCATCATCACTGATGACCTAAAATCATCCAAGCAGACCTCTAAAGCAGTAGGTAAGGCTAGGGGGTGTTAGGGTGTATTAGTAGGGGTATCACAAGTCGTAAGAGGGAGGTAATAATCCCTCTGTACAAGACATTGGTTAGGCCCCATCTGGAGTACTGCTGCTACAGTATTGGAGGCCACACCTCACAAGGACATTAACCAAATTGAGGCAGTCCAGAGAAGGGCAACAAAATGGTGCAGGGACTGCATCAGAAGACATATGAGGACAGATTAACGGAGCTCAATATGTATACCTTTGAGCAAAGGAGGAGAGGGTGATATGATCGAGACATTTAAACACCTTAAGGGCATAAACAAGGTGAAAGAGTCTAACATGTTTAAATATAAGAAAAATAGCAGGACAAGAGGACACAGCATGAGATTAGAGGGAGGCCGATTAAGGGGGAATGTGAGGAAATTCTTTTTCACAGAAAGGGTGGTAGATGCATGGAAAGGCTTACCACAAGAAGTGGTGGCTATGAATACAGTGCAGGGCTTCAAACAGGCAAGGGATAGGCATAAGGGAGCAATACAAATGACTATGAATAGATAGGTCACTGACAGAGCAAAGGCCGATGGCACATTTATAAGGTAGAAAAAAAAATGGGCAGACTGGATGGGCCTTGCGGTCCTTATCTGCCGTCAACTTCTATGTTTCTATGTTTCTATGTTCTTAAGTAGGTGTGAGTGTGTGTGTGTGTGTGTGTGCATGTGTGTGTGTGTGTGTGTGTGTGTGTGTTATTTTAAAATGATAAAGCTGTATTTCTTGATGTAAGTTTATAAAGGAGCATCATTGTATTGGCATTCTAAACTAGGGGATCAGGTGTGAGTGGTGGCATAATATATTGGAACTGTTTGAAATAAAAAAAACTACAGCAATGGGGCCTACCTCAAAAATGCTTCTTATGGCATTGGTCAGTTCATTCAAGGTTATGGGGGGTTACCACATGTAGGAATGAGACTGCTTCTAAACTAGACATCAAGTGGTGGCATAATATGTTGGAACTGTTTAAAAATAAAAGAATACAGCACTTGGGCCTACCTCAAAATGGCTGCTCATGGCATGGAGGGTACTATGCATAATAACTGAGTCATTGCCTGGGTGTACTAGTGCCTGTAGTGCAACATCATTGTTTTGGATTCATCTGGCAAAAACATGTTCCTGATTTATTTATAATAAGACTGTTTCTAAATTAGATGTCAAGTGATGGCGCAATATGTTGGAGCTGTTTAAAAATAAACAAAATATAGCACTTGGGCTTACCTCAGAAAGGCTGCTCATGGTATTTCTTAGTACATTCAGGGGTATGGGAGGGATACCATGTGTAGTACTGGAATCTGGTCATTGTCTGGGTGTACTAGTGCCTGTTGAGCAATATCATTGGTTTGGATTCATCTGGAAAAAGCATTTAGCAGATTTATTTATAATGAGACTGCCTATAAATTAAATGTCAAGTGTTGGCATAATATCTTGTAACTATTTGAAAATAAAAAAATACATTACCTGGGCCTGACTCAAGCAGTTAGGATGTGGCATTCCATGTGCAGTACAAGAACTCTGCAGCACCAGTGTCCCTGTGATGCACATGGTGGTGAGCACAGGGTAGGCCTGTGTGATATTTTGGTATCATTTTCCCCATAATGGCTGGCACTGGGTTGCCAGGGGATGCCATGCAGTGCCTGCATCTACAGTTATCAACACCAAACAGATTGCCTGGGTGCTTTATTAACTGTGGTTAGGACTGCCCTCTGTTTGACTCTGTGGAGGTACAGTGATGTCAGAATGACCCCTGATGTGTCTCAGGCCCACTGTGTAACATCCAGCTGTATCTTGCCTTGCCTTTGCTTGTTCATGGAGAACTTTGGTGTATTGTTTTGACCTGTAGAGTAGTTTGGATGTGGCATTCCACATGCAGAACAAGAACCCTGCTACAGTGTCATCCCTGTGATGCACGTGGTGGCAAGCTTAGGATGGGCCTGTGTGATATTTGGGCATCATTTTCCCCACAAAGGCTGGCACGGGGTTGCCAGGGAGCATCATGTGCCACCCTCATGTATAGTTATCAGTACCAAACAGCTTGCCTGGGTGCTTTCTGGTTGTTAACTGTGGGTGGGCCTCTCTTCAGTCTGGCTCTGTGGAGCTACAGTGATGTCAAAATGGCCCCTAATGTGGCATTGTACTTATCAATGTGTATTGGCTGTTTGATTGATAATAAGCCATTAATAAATGTTGTACCATGTATTTCACATGTTGCATTGTTACTGTGGTGTCCATGTTACCCACAGTAGTTTTATGCAACAGAGATGGTCACATAATAAATCAAGTACAGCCAAGTGATTTGTTCATGTTTATCTTTCTACTTAATGTCCAGCTTACGTGTGAAAGGCATGTAGACTGGGCATAAACAGTATAAGCATGAAGTAATGAAACTTTGGTAACCTCCTGTTTGTATTTTTAGTGCTGTCTACATTGGAGGATAGATAGCAACACATATGTATGGAAGAACATCAAATCATTAGATGTTGCAAATGAATACACTTGAATAGAAGACAGAAACACTGCATTTGAAAATTGTATTTATTACTAGAAATGTGAAATAATGCATAATAGACACCAAGTTACCCACAAAAGTAGTTTACATGTCATAAATAACTGTGCCATTTTTCCAAACTTAGAAATACAGAACTATCTTTATATTTTGTATTATGCAACTACCACATACACATTAAAATTAAGGTTCAGTCATGCCTAATTATAAAACTTTTTTTGAGTGTATGAATGTCACACTTTGTCTCTTGAATACAGTCCACACAGCTATATATATATATATATATATATATATATATATATATATATATGCAATGGGGGTGAGGATAAAAACTGGCAAATAACAGCAGTATTTGTCTGCACAGACCTACAGTGAGAATATCATGTTTATTCTCACTCTAGGTCATTTATTCTCACTGCTGGTAATAACCAGACACAAACTGCACTTTACCACAACTGCTCAAAAACATTTTGATTGGTGGGAGCTGGCAGCATGAGCAGCACAATCAGAATTCACCTGCTCAGTTGCATGTCAGCTCCCACTCGCAGTTTCATTTCTCTCCAGCATCACACAGAGCACTTTCATTTTCTTCTCATATCTTTTTCCAGCACCAAATACAGTCCATAGAAAACTCACCCTCTACATACATCCCAAATTTTCTCAGCTAACAGCTGTAACCCAGAACCTCCTCAGTGTGAAAATGGCATTCACACTGAGAGGTACTTTCTTTAGTCACTTAATACACACAAAAAAAAATTGCAGTGCAAATCCCCTCACCCTTAGCAATGAACACATTGCTACAGACCATTCTTCCTCCCTTCCCAACCACAACTGCCAACAGGCCCACCTCACACCCAGTCACAGTACCTGTGCTAGCCAAGAAGGAGTTTCTGAAGTGCCCAGAAACAAGGAAAACCAGCCGCTCGCTCCTCCAAACTTAAGACCCTTACCGCTCACCACTCGCTGCTGCCGTAGAACTTGACAAACATGATCAGCTACATACAACTTCCAAAACACAGCCGCAACCAAATAAAGCATTTTCTGAAAAGCAAAACAGAAAAACAAAATAAATTAATTAATAAATCTATCACTTCACTCCCTCACTAAGCAAGACTTCCCGACACCATGTTTTCAAAACTTTTCAGCCCTCCCACACACACAATGTCACCCGATCAAAGGTTTCATAGAAAATGGAGGCACGTCCTGACCATAGCTACCATAACAGCATACAAACAGCACAAAATCTGCTTAGATATTTAAATAAAAAAACCTTAAAAATCACATGGAAAAATAATCAATAAACAAAACCAATGTATAAATGAGATATGGAATGGGTCTGCTGGAAATATCAGTGATATTTCCACCCCGTGCAGTTTGACCGTGTGAACTCACTCGTGGCTTCGCCACTCGTGAGGTCATAAGGTCAAACTGCACTCAGGGAAAATATTACTGATATTTCCAGTAGACCCATTGCATATCCTCTCTCTCTCTCTCTCTCTCTCTATATATATATATATATATATCTTCATTAAAAAACTTTAATGCATCAGTTAGAGTTGATGTCACAGTGACAAAAGTTTGGAAATTCGATGTTAGGGTTACTCCCACCACCACCACCCCTTATCCTCCAGACACCAACAAAGGTCAGATGCACGTAACTCAGGCATTTTCAGGATTTGTTTCACCCAGTTTTTACATGTTCTTTTGGGGACCCCAACTCATGAATAATGTCACTGTCATTTTGTTAATCTGTCCAGAAAGTTGAGTTCGCACAGCGAACATGCCATTCTGTGAGACATCACATTTTGGGCAGGATGTGAAAAATGACAGCTGTATACTGTTTATGAAGTGGTGTGGAGAAAATTAATGTTGAAAATCTGGAGGGAAAATATGAAAAACTGATGACGTTACAAGCATATATAGAAACTGCACAATGCACACTCATAACATGGCCATTTTGGGGAATTTTTTAACCCAATATTCAACATGGTCTTTTTGGGAAATCCCTTTATAAACATTGGCACTGTAATTTTTTAATCCATCTCAAAAGTTGATTTCACACAGCGACCACACCATTCTGTGCCACAGGTGTGAAAACACATTTTGGGCATGATGTGAGAAATGACAGCTGTACTGTTTGTGAGGAGGTGTGAAAAAATGGCAATGTTGAAAATCTGGAGTGAAAATATTAAAAATTGGAAAAGTTATGAGCATGCATAGAAACTGCTTAACACTCGCTTGTAACAGCCATTTTTTGTTTTGTTTTTTGCACCAAATTTTCAAAATTGGCTTTTTGGGTCCTCCCCTCATGAACACTGGGGCTGTCATTTCATTAATCAGCTGCAAGACGTGATTCCGCGCAGCAACCGCAGAATCACCTTTTTCGACCAAGTAACAAGATGACAGTGACATTGTTCATGAGATGGTGTCCCAAAAACCCCATGTTGAAAATTTGTTCCTAAAATCTCAAAAAATGGCTGAGATATCAACATAAGCTTCTGCAGACATGGAGAATGG
The DNA here is from genome assembly GCA_016271365.2 of Neoceratodus forsteri. Taxonomy (NCBI): domain Eukaryota; kingdom Metazoa; phylum Chordata; order Ceratodontiformes; family Ceratodontidae; genus Neoceratodus; species Neoceratodus forsteri. Next base: position 1,103,391,459 of record CM028131.1, read on the forward strand.
GTACCTCCATGATGGAAAATATGTTGATGCACCATCATCCATCAAATTGTCATGCACCATCCTGTATCAAACTGCCATGCTGTTTGGCAAAGCATGGCAGTTTAATGCAGGATGGAGCATCACTCCTGAGCCACTTTGGGGGAACTCATAGTAAAAAACAAATGTCAGGAGCATGTTCCTAGGACCCCATTAGGTAAACACAACTGTTAATGTTTACCTATGGTCATTTTTAAAAAAAAATTTCAGTTTTCCATCCTCGCTAACTGAAAACAAGATGGCGGCAATCGGCACTGAAAACTGTGACCGCGAACAGTAAAGTGCAAATGGAAAATTCCTATTAGCATTTGAACATTTACTGTTCAAGTGGTAAATGGCATTTACATTTCCCACATTTACCATTTGAACAGTAAATTGTGAATGGTAAATGTAATTTACCATTCGCAATTTACTGTTAGAACGGTAAATGCTATAGCGCGCACTGCCTGTCTTTCACCTATCATAAAAATCGTTATAATTCAAAAATGGTTATATATGTTTTCACCAAACCATCCAAAGGCACACCCTTGGCATACACCCCACCATCCCTGAAAAGTATCAGAGGCAAACTTATTTCTATGTGTGCAGTACATGAGAGCAAAAAATCCCATGTTGTCCTATGGGCAAAAAGCGTTCCTTTTTGCATTTTTGACCATTTTATATCTCTGAAACCATAAAAGCTGTCATCATGAAATGTTCAACATCTTGTGACACATACAACTCAACAGCACTTACCAATTTTTGTGTTACTGGTTGAAAAATGACAAAGTTATTAAGGTGCAAAAATTGAGATTTTAACAATGAAAGGCTGTGCCAACCTTAACTATAAGGGTGCTACTGTGCCCTTATAATATTCATTGCAAAAAATGTTGTTAATGCAGTAGTTTTGGTTGTTAGTACATTGACAAAAGTTTGGAAATTCGATGTTAGGATTACCTCCCCTACCACCACACACCCCCACCCTCCACACACCAACAGACATCGGGGTGTGCCATGGGGTCATCAGGCCCAACTCTTTCCCCATTTCATGTGTAAACAAGCTGACATGCAACAGTATAGGAGAATGGGGTGAGAATGACAATCCCATGGAACACCTCAATGTCTGTTGTTGTGTGGTGCATTGGGGGGTGGGGGTAGTAGGGGTGGTAACCCTAACAGTGAATTTCCAGACTTTTGTTGCTGTGCTTTCAACCCTAACTGATGCATTAACAAAGTTTTTTTGCAACGAATTTCCCTTCTTTTTTAGAAAGTGTAATGGAAGTGGTATGTGGTTGTGGGAGTGTGGGACCTCCAGGATCTGTGCTCCCTTCATACTGCACATTTTTACATAATAGTATGCACATCTTGGAGTGTGGGCCTTCTGGGCCCTGCGCTCCCATTTATACATATGTACAGAGCCATACGGCAGCCCTATAATACTGAAAGGTAACCCTTGTAACACTAATGTGGCAATATCTCAGTAACCATAGCAACCATGAAAAAAATTCCCCTGCAGTTTTAATTATGACTTTGACACCTCCATGAAGGCTTAGTTCACCTAAAGGTGGACTAAGATAGCCAGAGCCAAAAATCTGTATCTTGAACCATGTCTGAGATATGAACACAAAAAGGCTCCAAGGACGCCGCAATGTTATGGTAAGGGACATTTTTGAAGTTCAGAATGCTGTAACAATGGAACTGGTGTAAATCTTTTCACCAAAGCATCAAAATGCACTTCTGAGGGGGAAGGGCTTGCCATCTTGTAAATTTCAGCCCAAAAGTCCTAACCGTTTTTGGTCTGTAAGGTGGCAAAGAAACTGTTATATTGGGCCTGTGTACCAGCCTACTTTCACTAAAGTACTTTGTACTTTCACCAAAGTACCATTGATTTACATGGGGGACTTCCACAAAAGTACTCGGTACTTTTGCAAAAATCCTTCCATGTTAACCGACGGCACTTTCGTGAAAGTACACTGTTGTTTCGTGAAAGTACCATTGGTTGACAAGGGGGACTTTTACAAACTTACCAAGTACTTTTGCTAAAGTCCCTCATGTAAACCAATGGTACTTTCGCAAAAGTACGAAGTACTTTTGTGAAACTACCATTGTTTAACATGGGGGACTTTTGTGGACCAACACATTAAATATTTAGGGATTATTTTATCCGTAGACGTCTCTTCCATAGCGCATAAAAACTTTATGCCAGTATGAACATTGCTGTCCAGCGCTGTTACATGTTGGGAGCAGCTACACTTATCGATGGCAGGAAAGATTTCTGGCCTAAAAATGATCACCCCTAAAGTATTCTATCTGCTTTCCCATCTTCCCATAAGTACCCCTAAGCTATGGATATAAAAATTTCACACGCTCATGAGTCGGTTTTTGTGGGGTACAAAAAAACCTTGCTACAGCAGAGCCAAGTTAAGAGCCCAATGGACTAGAGGGGGATGGAACCTTCCTGATTTTAATAGATAGGCACAGACGTTCCAGATCACCAAATTGTGCAATAGCCTAAACAGGCACTCCCAATCCCTTCCAGCTTGGGTTGAACTAAAAAGTGCTGCTCTTTGTGGTATCTCTCCACTTTGTTTTCTGGGCCACTCTTGTCCCAGTTTTGCACAGGAGTGGTTAACTATCAAATCTAGTTATCAGGCCTGGCACTCCTTAGGCAAAAGTAGTCATAGGTGCTACACACTCCATTGTGGAACAACCCTTACTTAAAAATAGATCAGAAATCCATTGATTGGCCAGTTTGGAGAGCCTGCCAGATACTCACTTTCAGGATCTACTTCAGGATGACGAGAAAACCTTTGTGTCCTCTCATTATCTGAGAGATTCCCACTCCCTACCCCATGAATGCTTTTGGCAATGTTTGCAACTTCGTAGCTTATACAATACTTGGGTTAGATCTAAATGCACTTGTGTGACGTATGGGACATGAGCTGGGCCCCTCAAAGAAAGGTTCCCTCTGTCTCTGTGGTCCCAAAAATAACAAGGGTTAGTGGGTAGGATCGAAGGCTGGGCCAGGGACATTTTACCGGATCCATCCCAAGCTGCCAAGGTAAGGTGGGAGAGGATGCTAGGAACTACATTTTCCCCCCAGTAGTGGACAAACTGTTGGAAGGTAGCACATAAGGCCTGTGTGGATCAAAGAAGTCTCCTTATTAAAAATAAAATAATCCACTTGTGGTATAGAACCCCTCTACAACGTCATAAAATGGGACTGACCCCTCATGACCTTTGTTGGAGATGTCAATCACCTGCAGCAGATTTACTCCACATTTTGTGAAGGTGCAAACCTCTTCAACCCTTATGGGGAAAAAGTAATTCAGTTTTGCTCAACTACCCTAGCCAGACACCTTCCCCAATCTCCTTCTTTTTGGTTGCTTGGTATAACATTTGATGAAGGGACATTGTCTCAGTCTCAACGGTTATGGCTCACCCAAGCCTCTGTTGAGCTCCTTCAGCTCATTCTTATGAAATGGAGAACTTCAGTACTTCCCTCATTCCAAGCTTGGTTAGCAGCAATGGATTCACTAGTCTCTCATATGTGCCTTAGTCATTTTGCAAAAAAAAAAGAGTGCCACTTTTATGGAAATATGGGTGCCATATTTAGGTCAGTTTACCCAATCTCATTTTACACCACTGGTATCTTATGCAAAAGAGCTATTAAAGCCCCCATGAATTTATTAGATTCATGATTTAGGACAGATATAATGCACTGCTTGGATAAGTATGCTAGATAACTTTTCTGTATAGAATGCTTCTAGTTAATGTAACTTCTTACATATTAGTTAGCAATGTATTTCTGATACGCAATTTTCTCCGTAACCACTAACTGTGTATAGTTTACTTGTAAGTGTGTATAAAAGAAGTTCTTATTGCACTGTTTTATGTTACCTGCTGTGTCAGGTGCACTGATTCCTCAATAAAAAGAGTAACTGCAAAAAAAAAAATGGGGGACTTTTGAGAAGCTACCCAGTACTTTTGCAAAAGTACCCCACATTAACCAATAGTACTTTCATGGAAATGCCCAGTAGCTTTGCAGAAACTTTCATGCTGTGCATATATTTTTCCCCACAGCCTGTAATGGGGTAAACACTTGTTGGTGCCTGAAGATAAAGGGGCTTGGGGGTGTGTGGTGCTAGGGGTGTTAACCCTAACATAAAATGTTCAAAGTTTTGAGGCTGTGGCATCAACCCTAACTGATAATGTAACAGATTTTTTTGCAATGAATTTCCCTTCTTTCTGAAAAAGTGTAATGTAACTGGTATGTGGCTGAGAGAGCATGGGCCCTCTGGGCCCTGCACTTACCTCATGCTGCCCATTTTTGCTGAACAATATGCATATGTGAGAGCATGGGCCCTCTGGTCCCTGTGCTCCCACTTACACATAAGTACGGAGACATACAGAAGCCCCATAGTACTTAAAAGGAACCCTTGTAACACTTATTTGGCAATATCTCAGTAACCGTAGAAACTATGGAAAAATTCCACTGCAGTTGTAATCATGACTTCAGAACCTCCATGTAGGCTTAGTTCATGTAAAGATTGACTAACCTGCCCGGAACGAAAAATCCAGATATCAAATCATTTTTGAGATATGGCCAGTGAAACGTGACGTGGGCACCACAATGTTACCTTATGGGAAATGTCTCAGCTTTGGAATGCTGTAACAAAGGGAACATTAAATGGTTTGGGACAAACCAACAAAATGCACATCTGTGAGACCAGGGCTTGCCACCCTGCAAGTTTCAGCCCAAAAGCCCGAACTGTTTAGGTGCAGTGAGGTGGCAAAGAATTCCTGTTTTTTGATGTAGTACTGTTGCAAATTGCTACACTTTCACAAAAATTAGCAAAATAACGGGTACAACACTTTCGTGAATTGCAAAACTGTTCCATCCGTTCTGTAGCAATTTGCAACAGTACAGGGGGTCCAATCTCAGAAAAGGCATTTCTGAGGGGTTTTACCCTCAAAAAAAGGCTGTTCTGTGTAGCTCAGGGCCTGACTAGGTAAACATAACTGTCAGCGTTTACCTAACTGCAGCCAAATTTGAACTACAGCCATTTTTGTCCTTTGCTAACTGAAAACAAGATGGCAGCAGTTCAAAAACAAATCAGCATAGCTCGAAAGTAAATTTTGCTTTTGCAAACGCTTTTAAAAGCTTTCATGGTGTGCATGTATTTTTTTACCACAGGCTATAATGGGAAATTTTAATCTTTGATAATGTTTGAATGGATTAATATTTTTTCACCAACTCTTCAAACTGCACTTCCTTGACCCAATCCCCATATACCCTGAAAAGTTCAGAGCAGACAGACAAACCATTCAGGCTGTGTAGATGAGCAATGAATTAAAAAAATTGTTGATTTTTCACACATTTAACGCTCCACAGCTCCACAACTGAAAGTCAGACTGAAACAAAAAATTCCACATTCAAAGACCTGTTATACCATACCATGCATGCTAAATTTCAGGCAGATTGGATAAATGGTTCCAAAGTTATTAAAGTGCAAAAATTGGGGTTTAACATAGAAGTGGCTGCGCAACCCTAACTATACTGGCCCTATCAGCCAATATATATATTCATTGAAAAACACTCCATTAATGCACCAGTTAGGGTTAATAGCACAGCAACAAAAGTATGGAAATGTGATGTTAGGGTTATCCCCCTACCACCCCACCCCCACCACTGTACCCTCCACTCACCAACAGACGTCGGGGTGTGCCATGGGGTCATCAGGCCCAACTCTTACCCCATTCCATGATAAAGAAGCTGACATGCTACAGCATAGGAGAATGGGGTAAGAGTTAAACCTAATGACCCTATGGCACACCCCGATGTCTGTTGGTGAGTGGAGGGTGGGGGGGTGAGTTGGGTGTAACCCTAACATCACATTTCCATACTTTTGTTGCTGTGCTATCAACCCTAACTGAAGCATTGACAGAGTTTTTTACAATGTATTTCCTTTCTTTTTGAGAAAGTGCAGTGTAACTGGTAACTAGTATATGTTGGTGGGAGCGCGGGCCCTCTGGGCACTGCACTCCCTTCACATTGCCTACTTTTTGTGTAGTGGTATCCGTGTATGGGACCATGGGCCCTCCAGGTCCTGCGCTCCCAGTTACACAATATACGGAGCCATATAGCAGTGCCATAGTACTCCAAAGGAACCCTTGTAACACGTTTTTGGCCACATCTCCATAACCATAGCTAGTAGAGAAAAAATTCCACTGCATGTGTAATTTATGACTTTGAAACTTCCTCTCATGCTTAGCCTACCTTAGCTGCAGGTAGTAAAAAATCTGTATCTCAAATCATTTTCAAGATATAGGTGCCAAAAGTCACCACAGGCACTGCAGTGTTAGCCTATGGGAAATTTCTCAGCTTCAGAGAGCTGTAACTATGGGCCCGTTGAATGTTTTGGGATAAAACTACCAAAAGGCACATCTGTGGGACCAGAGCTTGCCATTCTTGCCAACAGCTTAACCTGGTTCAAGGTCAGTTGGCATTCATCTGTGTATCCCCCTCCCCCGGGTCATGCCTGAAAATAGGCATGATTTGTCCAGTGCACTTACCCAGGCAACAAAAACTAACTAAATAAATAAATAAATAATAAATTCTGGAAATTTCAGGCCAAAAGCCCCAACCATTTTGCTGCAGTGAAATGGCAAATAATTGCTTTTTTTGGGCAAAGTACTGTTACAAATTGCGATAGTTTTGCAAAAATAGGCACAACACTTTCATGATTTGCGACACTACATGGTGTCTGATCTTTAAAAATGCATTTCTGGCCCCCCCCCAAAAAAGATAGTGCTTTGATCCTCAGGACCCGACTAGGTAAACACAACAGTCAGTGTTTACCTAGGGGGGGTCCCAAATTTAAAAGCCAGGCATTTTTCTCTCTTACTAACTGAAAACAAGAAGGCTACCACATGACATTAACAGGGCCATTTGTGAAAGTAAATTGTAGCGATGACAGCTTTCGAGAGACACATATATTTTTTTCCCATTGACTATAATGGGAAACTTATTTTTTGAATAATTTTTGAACAGTTTAATATTTTTTCACTAACTCTTCCAAAGGCACATCAGTTCCCAGACTGCATCTTCCCTTGAAGATTTCAGACCAAATGGACAAATCATGCAGGCTGTAGCCATTTTATAGTGTTTTTGGGTGCTCCAAAGTTTCACAACCACTTATTCAACTGTTGCCAGATCCAGAGATCTATGGTACCAGACCATACATGCAAAATTGCAGGCAAATCTATTATACAGTGGCAAACTTTTTAAAGTACAAAATTTGGAGTTTAACATAGAAGTGGCCATGCAACCCTAACTATACTACCGTGCCAGTATAATATATAGATACAGAATATATATATTCCATGAAGTGTGCCTGCATTACTCCACTGCTCACTCTCCTCCCTCCTTCTACCTCTGTCCACCCTGAGCATCATTGCCCCACCTTGTTTCCCCCTCTCCTTATCCTTGATCCTCCCTTGTATTCTAACTACTTCATTTCCTCACCTGTACCTCCCCCCCATTCCTTTGGCCTCACTGTTCACCTAAACACCCTGCTGTGGCATTCCTTTCTCTTCCTTCCCAAAGGTTTCATCCTACTTCCTTCTCTCCCTACCCCCCAACCCAGATCCCTCCACATTCATCCCTGACCCCCACTTTCTGTTAGCTGATCCCCACTGTTCTTTACCTTCCTGTTTCTGGATCCCTTGCCCACTTTAATCTACCTTTTCCCTTGTCCTGCACTCCCACTTTCCTCTTTTAATTGACAAGGCCCTCCTCCTAGTGGGGCTGCTGCCCTATACCTACTGGATTTCTCCCTTGCCAAACTTGCTATACTGATGGCTAAACTCTCTGCTGCCTACAACAGTGCCTGTCACTTTGCTTTATTGGCCCCATTCTCCACCCACCACTGTACCCTCTATAATACCCTTGGATGGCTACTGCTACACGGTCGCTTTGACCTAGCCCTCTGCTGCATGGTAGACAATGTCATCTGCACCGCTCCAGAATCCCCCCTAACTGTCCTTCTGAAAACCAGAATGCTCCTCCTCAACCTCCACTCGAATGGTACTCCCCCTCTAGCTGTTCCTGGGGTATCCACCAACATGGGTAGCAGAGCTTGGTCTGCAGCTGCCCCTTTGCAGTGCAACAAACTACCAGCTGAACTCTGTTCCATTGACACACACTCCAGTTTCAAGTCCTGCCTCAAAGTCTGGTTCCTGGCAAACTCATCCTGCCACTGCTTCCTGGGGTCTGACACCAACCCACACTAGTCAATTCCCCAGTCCAAGGGTTACCCACCTACCCGCACTAGTCAACTGCCCTGCCTATAACTGTTAGATCATATTTTTCACAGTAATATTTGACTTTCTTGCCTGTACATATTGTATATATATATTTTACTGAGTATTCTGTGTCTTACTTGCTCACTGGATGATACAGTCTCACATTGTACACTGTGCCTATGATTTGTTTGTTTTGTACCAAATCTTCTCATGTCTGATATTGAAACCTTGTATTCACTGTTCTCAAATGGACCTATGCATCAAACCTGTATATTGTGTTTACTATTATTGCTTGTATCAAATCTGTTTCATGTGTATTACTGTTACCTTGTACTCCACTGTCACCCTGTGCCATGTGTTATGGCCCAGGTCATGCCTGAAAATGGTCCCTGGGATCAGTGCACTCACCCGGTTATCAAAGTCATAAATAAAACAGATAAATAAATGATACCTAGCCTATACAGTCTTGCTCTACATTTGTTCATTGTCTGCCAATTAGAGCAGTCTGTTGACATTTTATTTTACAACTATTTTGTTTATTCAATGTATGTATTGACTGGAAATTGTGTTTTCACTTGTTCTGTGTACTTTGACGTGGAACCTTTGTAAAAGGGCTCCGCCTCAAAGGTTGTATCTGAATAAATATATATATATATACACACATACATATATATATATAGACCACAGATATGAGATCATGACACAGCATCATTTATACAGAAGCTTAAATCAACAACATAATAAGTTGTGAGAAACATAAGCACAAGACAGATGGATGATGGTCAGTGCTAGGAAGGAACACAGGATGGCATAAAAATAGTTCAGATGAAATCATACCGCAAACATGATTTAATGGCAAGTTCTAGAACTTGTACAGTTTAAAGGCTGTTACAATTGCCTATACACTGGCAATCAACTAACCAAATTCCCCAGTGTAAGAGTGTTCTGTACCTTATTCTGGAGCATGGGGACAAGACAACTGAATGCTGATTTGTGGAACAGTGTAAATTTCCATGGGACAGCAACACTGTGCCCCTGGAATCTAGCAAGTTATAAAGTGGAGAACCCTGTGATAGGGCACACCTAACTTGGTAAGGTATGAAGTACTACAACCTCTATATATCAGATCACCATAGTAAAGGCTGGAAATGTGGCTTGTACTAACCTTTTCTGTAACTCAGCTGTGAAACAGAATTTATTCTTGAAACAGAAACCCAATCTTCATTGCAGCTTCTTGCATAAGATTTCAGTATGATTAGTTAAGGATTGGTTGCTATTTGTCAATAGACCCAAGTACTTATATTACAAGTATCTACCATTTCCAAGTTGTCAACCAGTAGAGTGGAAATGATGAACAACCGGGCATTCAGTACTCATTTTACAGTAGAGTGAACAGCATAACTTTGTTTTTCAGGCACTGAGCAGCAGTTTTGAACTGAAAAGATTAAAGCTTGTAATTTGCTGAACAACGCCTGAATTCATTTTTTTTTTGGAATCAATTGAGGATCTTGATAGATACAAAGCAGTATCATGAACACACAAGAGAACCTGGCATCATCTATGTTTGCCCCAAGGTCATTCGTATAGATCAGGAAAAGTAATGGTCCTAATACAGACCCCTGTACGACCCTATTATGAAGAAGGTACTGTAAGACCCTTTATTGTCAGCTGTTGCTGATGACCAAAGACATCATTACTAAATTAGGCAAGGAGATGAGGACTGATGCCTACTCTTGCAAAGCCTGTGCAGTAAAACATTATGATAATTTGTGCTGAATGCTTTACTGAGGTCTAGTATATGGCACAGCAGAGTTTCTCATCAACAGCAGTTAGCCATCATACAAAAACAAAGACATGGGCACTCACTAAAATAAAAGAAACAATCTACAGCATATAGTAGGATGCTGTCAAAGTTTAATTAAATGTGAGGGTGCACACTATCAAGCATTCAGTGTCTCACAGTTAAGGTTTTTCAAAAGTGCTGGGCACCACCTTGAGTGCAGATTAAATGTCATGCACTTAAAGGCACAGCCACAGTAAAATACACCATGGCAAGGGGGAAGGGAGGGACATCTGCATCATTGAATTCAACAAATGGCTGAAGAAATGGTGCGGAGAGGTGGGGTATGGCTTCATTGGGGACTGGAACCTCACCTGGAGGGATGAAGGATGATATTCTCCAGATGGTCTGCATCTATCCAGGGGAGGCAAAGGTATCCACTCTTAGAAGTTTAAGTGCATCCTTAGTGATCATATAAGTTTGCCAAGGGGGGAGACATAGACAGTCAAAGGGATTATCATAGCCCCCCCAAAGGACATAACTGAAAGCAGTGAGGACCTAATAACTAGCACAATATCTAACCATAAAGCTACCATTGTTACAATGAGGGAGAGAACGGAAGGCACATCACTATTGCAGCGCAGGGCAAAGACCAATAAACAAGGAACATTAAGGGGGTACACAGAGTGGAAGGTCATGTGCACAGATGCCCACAGTCTAGGAAACAAAATCCCAGACCTAACAGCACTGATGGCAGACACACATCTGGACATTGTAGCTATTAGGGATACATGGTATGCAGGGAACCATGACTGGGATGCAGCCATACCAGGGTATACACTTTTTAGACAGGAAAGGGAGGGGGGAAAGGGGAGGAGGGTTGTTATGTATGTAAAGGAAAGGATTAAAGCTACAGAGGCTCAGCAATCCAGGGAAGAAGCAGAGACATTATGGGTCACTCTGGAGTCAGAGAACAAAATGACCATCCATGCTGGAGTAGTCTACAGGCCTGATGCGCAGGGAGAGGATATAGATCAAGTCTTGGCAGAAGCCATCCATAGCATGGCAGCCAAAGGGGAAGTACTGCTAATGGGTGGCTTCAACATGCCAGATGCAGATTGGAATACCCAGACTGCAAGTACATAAATGAGTAGGGACCTCATGTCTACCATGTACAGGGCAAACCTAAGGCAGCTAGTGGTTGAACCCACCAGGGAGGGGGCTGTACTAGACTTAGTGCTGACAAATGGGGACAGAATAATGGATGTTGAGGTGGGCAGTCCCCTTGGTACCAGTGACCACAGAACTGTCTGATTTAGAGTCAACACATTGGTAGAAGAAAGCCATGCAAAGATTAAGATCCTAGATTTCCAGAAGGCAAACTTCATGGAGATGGGGGAACAGCTCAAAATTGCCCTGGCAGCAGAAGATACAGGGGAAGGGGTAGAAGAACAATGACTTAGGATCACAGGATCCATAGCAGGAGTGACAAGTCAATGCGTCAGATTGCTTAGCACAAACAAAAGAAAGAAGCGGCCACTGTGGTTCTCTAAATCAATAACCGTGAAAGTACAAGAAAAAAGTAAGGCATTCAGGAAATACAAAGGGACACAGAAAGAAGAAGACAGACTGAAATATCTGTAGAAGCAGAGAGAAGCTGGGAAAGCTGTGAGAGGGCTAAGGTAAGAACAGAGGAAGGAATAGCACAGGCTATTAAGAAGGGGGGGACAAGACCTTCTTCTGTTATATTTGTGAGAGGAAGAAGAACAGAAATGGTATTGTTAGGCTAAAGAAGGAGGGGTGGGTGGTGGAGGATGACCTTGAAAATCTGAGGTACTGAACAAATATTTTCCTCAGCATTTACCAAGGAAGAGGCAGGGGAAGGGACAAAACTCACGAAGAAACATGTACAGGGGGGAGAGGTGGACACCAGCCCATTTACGGTGGATAGAGTCTTGAAGGAACTAGGAAAAGTTAAGACAGATTAGGCAATGGGGCCAAATGGGTTTCACCCTAGAGTGTTGAAGGAACTCAGGGAAGTTCTAGCAGTTCTGCTGATAACCCTATTCAATCAATCAATCACTAGATATGGGGGAAGTACCTGGGGACTGGAGGAGGGCAGAGGTGGTCCCCCTGCACAAGACTGGAAAAAGGGAGGAGTCAGGCAATTACAGACCTGTAAGCTTGACCTCAGTGGTGGGGGAGCTGATGGAATCCCTGCTTAAGGAGAAGGTAGTAAAGTTTCTGGAGTCAAGCGTTGCAAAAGACCCAAGGAAGTATGGATTCACTATGGGTAGGTCCTGTCAGACTAATCTTATTGATTTCTTTGACTGGATGACCAGGGTGGTGGATCAGGGAAAGGTGGTGGATGTGGCCTACCTGAATTTCAGTAAAGCCTTTGACACCATTCCTCATAGAAGGTTGCTTAACAAATTGGAGAATCTGGGTGTGGACTCTAAAGTGGTAAAATTGGTAGGTAACTGGCTAAAAGGCAGGACACAGAGGGTGGTAGTAAATGGCATAAAATCAGAAGAGGGGGAGGTGACCAGCGGGGTTCCACAGGGATCAGTGCTGGGTCCAGTTCTATTCAATGTCTTCATAAGAGACATTACAGAGGGACTGGAAGGGAAAGTATGCTTGTTCGCAGATGGCACCAAGATCTGTAACAGAGTTGCCACACAGGAGGGCTAGATAAAATTAGAAAATACCTAAAACTACTTTAGGAATGGTCAAGGGTTTGGCAGTTGAGTTTCAATGCTAAGAAGTGCAAGATAATTCACATGGGACACAGAAACCCAAAAGAGGAATACAGGATTGGGGGCAGGTTCTAGCCACCACAAATCAGGAGAGACACCTGGGGGTTTCATATATGATGACCTGAAGTCAGCCAAACAATGCGAAAAAGCAGTGGGGAAGGCAAACAGAATGCTGGGGTGCATAGGAAGGGGCATAACCAGTAGGAGGAGTAAAGTGGTGATGCCACTGTATAGATCACTGGTGAGGCTTCATCTAGAATACTGTGTTCAATTCTGGGTACCGCATCTCAGGAAGTACATAGACAGAATGGAAGCAGTCCAGAGAACAGCAACAAAAATGATACATGGACTGCACTGAAAACCTTATGAGGAAAGACTCAAGGAACTAAACAACTATTCACTATAAGAAAGAATGGAGAGATGGGATATGATAGGGACTTTGAAATACCTTAAAGGAATAAACAGGGTACAGGAAGGGAGCATATTTCAGAGATGAAAGTGCACAGGGACAAGGGGACATAACATGAGGCTGGAGGGAGGGAGGCTTAGGGGGAATGCTAGGAAGTATTTTCTTCACAGAGTGGGTGGTGGATTAGTGGAACAGCCTACCAGCAGAGGTGATGGAAGTGAAAAACAGTACAGGAATTCAAAAGTGCATGGGATAAGCATAAAGGCACCCTGTAGTAATGCGGAGCAGGGGAAAGGCAGTCCAGATAAGAGTAGGGATTGCCAAACCAAGTGGGGAAATGGGCAGACTAGGCGGGCTGTATGGTCTTTATCTGCCGACAGATTCTGTGTTTCTATGTTTCAATGAAAGTGTAAGTGCTCAGCACAGAAATTTTTTTTTGTTTAAAACCAATATTTAATTGATGGTGGTGCATGAACACATAGATATAACAAGAAACTGATATACAGCTCAGAAGTCAGGATGTTAGTAAGAGAATACCTTCCTTTTTCTGAAGAGGATAAAAGTCACATATATTGAATTGACATACATAATTGAAATTCAGCCCCAATCAATACTTCAAAAGAACGGGGAAACTCAGCTCAGTCATTAAGTCTGGGGAACATAGTAATGGGCTGTAATTTAAAAATTCAAAAGTTCTTCTGTCAGAACAGTAATAATTCCAATTAACTTCCCCTGGGTCCTGTGGACACTATTTCAATCCCCGTGAAGACAACTGAATGGGCCCCAGGAAAACAGGATCCCAAAATATTATCAGCCAGTACATATTCCCTATTACCATTGTTGATAGCTCTTATGTGGTCTCCTAGTCACTCTTAAAGTTTGCATTTGGTACCCCCAACATAAAAACTGCCACATTTACAGGTGACTAGGTGGACCACAAGGGTAATATCACAGTTGATAAATTTTCTTATGTACAGTACCTCCCCATTAGCCAGATTAATGGAAGAGGGCCCCTCTTTGAGAACAGGACAATACTTGCATCAAACACACTTACGAGTCCCCACATAGGGTAGTGGGAGCCAGGTCCCACATTCAGAGTTGGCAGCAAGCTATGGGTAACCTTGTGTTCCACATTGCTAGCCGCCCCCCCACTCATAAACTACATGGATCAGTCTTTTTTTTTTCCATGAAAGTTTTATTGAGATTTTTGGATAGGAACATATACATTAAAGCAGCTCAAATGAACATGATGGCATTCAGCTTAGACAAACTGCACAGGAGTATACTTTCTTTTAAAATATGGATACAATTCCATAGTTTGGTATAGTTCTAGGCCAACAGTTGACATGTGGGTTGACAATTCTGCCAAGATATGCTAATTGTATAAGCTCATTGGAGATATTAGCAGTCAAAGGCAACCTATTAATTTTAAAGTCTGAAATGTTTTATTAATGAGTAATTCAGTAGGTCCATTACAGATATACAATATAATGAAATCATTGAACAATATTCAATAAGTTTGGGATATGCAGTTATTATATAGAAAAAGAAAAAATACCATAACAGCTGGTCATTCCATTAAGAGTTATTTTAAGACTCAATTCTCTAGATCTAATGTAGGTATTAAAGTTGGACCAGATTTTATCAAATATATCTGCCTTTTTTTGAAATATATAATGAACTTGTTCAATTTTATATATGTCAATAATTAGATTTCGTCACATATTATAATCAGGTGAACTTATCTCTTTCCAGTTTTTAAGAGTACATTTGTGTGCATTAATTATGCCAATGCGGATCAATTTTTGTTGATCCACATTACAATGTTGACTTTGACAGCCATATGTTCTAAGTAAAGTTTGATTATTTCTTTTCAGGTGAATATTTGTAATAGATGTCAGTGTGTTCAGAATTTTAGGCTAGAAATATATTTAACACTCTGCAACTCACCATCATATGTTTGAGTGTATTTTGTGTTTTACACCTTGTGCATGAACTTGAATAATTGGCATTCATCAAATTCAATCTATGGGGGTGTAATAAGTTTGATGTATAATATTACAATAAATATGTAGCAATTTAGCAGAAATCACACCTAAATTAGACAGATTAATAATTTGTGACCATTTACATTCTGTAATGGAGCAATGGGACCTATTTCTAAGTGCTGGCCTAGTGACAAGTGACAAGTGAGTGACATTCATGTAAAGCTGCTCTCTTTATTGCTGTGTTGCTGAATGAACATTGAACTGCCGGCTATTATGTGGACAAGTTGTCCAAGAGTGGCTGTTATTTGTAGCCACTGTTACTACTGTTATGCTGCATACTGGACTAAGAGCTGATGCTCTAGAGGTCCAAAACCTAAGGTTGTAACTGCCTGGAATTGTGTGGGCTACTGCTGGAGAGAGGAAAGTGGCCAGCTGAGATCTACTGTTTTTACACTTTGAGATATTGAGTATTGCTATGTACTGGCTGAACTGTTGGCAACTACATAGTTTTTAATCTATCATTGAGTTTTATTCTGCCATGAATTTTATCCATTTGCTGCTGCCCTGATTTGGATTGTCTGAAGTGACTATTTATTTTTACTTTCTGCTGCTGCTGATTGAACAGCTGCTAATGTTCATTGTGACCTGCTACTTGGATAATAGCTTACTACACACCTGTGTAGTTGTCCCCCTTTGCTTAGTTACAGTGCACCAGCTCCCCTTTGCCTAATTCAGTGCACCTGTTTACATTTGCTGTAACTGCTTGATCTGCACCCTTCCTGTCATTTGGTGGTGGCGGCCCTGTTTGGTGGGGAGGTGGGATTTAAAACCAACCCCTGCTTAGAGCAGCAGAATCTACAACAGTGGTTTATGGCAGTGAACTACAGTAAAGTGCATTGTAACCGGAGTTAGTGGGAGTCCATGGGAGATTGTAGAAGTGTGGGGATTGTTTTGTTAAATACCTGACAAGAGAATATCTTAGCAGGAATAATGATAGGTAAGGTTATATGCTTGCTGGTTTGTGTTAGTATGCTGTTAGGTGGACTAAAATGCTGTGCCAGCATGGTATCATTTAATGGTCCTAGGGTAGTGGGTGAAAATTATGCCCATGGGGATTTTGTTACGTCTAACCTGCTGGTAGGTGCTAGGTTGCCATTGGAAACATCATACTACTTATATCATCATAGGTGTGAAGTTAGCATATGTGGATATTGGGGGTATCAGGATACCTTATGGTATGGTCGAACCTTCCTGCAAAAATTAGCCTATGGGTTAAAGCTTGCATAGCCCCTGCATAAAAAAGAAAAGATTACTGTTGCACTTTGAGATCATGGTGCCGATGATTGCTGTTTTTGGTATCAGCGAAGTGCACATCACAGTTTGTGTTTTTGTTGATGTGCACTCACTAATATGGCAATCGCTATTTTGCATTCACTCATATCGCATGGAACCATTCTCTAATACTCATGGGTTTAAAATAATTCACTTAAATATATGAAGTTTGTTTCCCAAGTTAGCAGAAATTGAACAAATTGTTAATTGTTATAAGCCTGAAATAGTAGTACTTTCTGAAATTTGGTTGAAGCCCTCTGTCCCTGATAATGTGTGTAAAATGTCTGGTTATGGTTTATTTAGGCCTGATCTGAAGGGTAGAAAAAAGGGGGGGCTGTCTATTACAAAGAACACCTTCAGTTAAGTATTTTGAATATTATACATGAGGATGATTTTGAAACAAATTGGTTGTTATTGCATATTATGCTGGGTGGCAAGAAGCACCTAATAATGGGATGCCTATATAATCACCCTCAGTGCGGTCTTGAGGGGCTGAAGATTATCTGGAAAATGTTACCCTTTTCATAAAATAATATGGTGTTGTTTTTGTTGGAGATATGAACCTGAATTGGTTTTCAAGGGTGAGGTTGGGGCTGGATTCTCTGTTGCATACTTATGATTTGTTTCGGTGTATTAACGAATCTACTCATCACAACTCACATACCTTATATCACTCTATTTTGGATTGGGTCATTACTAGCAAGTTGGGTTGTGTATCTGCTTCTGGGTGTTAGCTGATACAAAGAGTGATCATGTGGTCATACAGTATTTACAGTGTTGAATTTTGGTCATTCTAAAATTCATCCTTGGCTGCTTCAAGTTCGATCCTTTAAAAATGTTAACACCGGTATCCTTTATTGATTGGTCATACCTAGAATGTATTCCTGAGGTTGATTCTGCATTGGACTATTTTTATAGTCAACTACTCCCTATTCAGGATGCTGTATTTCCTTTGCATATCTTAAGATTTAGGGTGTTCCCAATCCATGGTTTATGCCTGCTATTAAGAAATTGGTTAAAGAATAAGATTCTGCTTGAGCAGCTTATAAAAATAATCCATCTATCATGCTTCTAAATACCTATGGTTGCCTTAGGAAGAGGATTTCAAATATGGTTAAGGAGGCCAAAAAGGATTTTTAGAGGGAAAAATGTCAGTCCAGTTGGTCTAATCCAAAGAAATTTTGGGACAATGTTAATTCCTTGTTATCTCCTAGTCTAACACTTGTTATTTGGAATCTAATTGTTAATGATGCTGATATTACAGAACCCTCTGAAATTGTTCATCTTTTTAATAAGAAATTCATTGATTTGTCCAACTTTCACTGTAATGGGTCACGAGTAGGAAATATGGGTGTCAATCACAACACTTCCGTGGCTGATAGGCCTAGGTTCTATTTTGAGAAGGTTATGGATTTGGATGTGTATAAACTCTTTTGCACTATTCGTGATAGATTTTGTAACTGTGGGGGTGGGTTAGATGACTGCTTTCTGAAATTGGCAACCGCTTTTATAATAAAATCCCTTTGCTGCCTTTTTAATCTATCTTTAGAGTACTGACAGTTTCCATTGGATTGGAAATTAGTCAGGATGGTACCGATTCCTAAAAAATCATGTGCTGTTTTCCTTGATGATTTTAGACCTATATCCAGTGGCGAAAGTGAACAGGAACACACAGGAACTTGGTTCCTGTACCTTTTCTGCAGCAGGAATGGGGTTCCTGTACTTCTTCCCACTATCACTAGAACTGAAATTCTTAAACCAGTAACATAATGAGTTTCTGGGCCTGTGACCTGATATCAGGGTTTCCATAACAACATTTGACTTGTTCAACAGTGCTGTTTTGCTAGAAATACTTCAGTATCCCTAACTGAATCTGCTAGTGTCTAAACAGATAGATGTATCTTGACACGGCTATTCTTCAGATTGAGGATCTTCATTCTGCATTTCATATTTTCCAATGACAGAGTTCCAGTAATTCTTTCTACCACTTGCATCACTGCCTATATCCATCCTGAATCCCTTGAGCAAAATGCTCAAAATGATTGTGGCCAGACAGATCAATGACTATCTAAATACCTGTGATGTACTTATTGTACAACAGCATGGTTTTTGTAGATATCACAGAACTGGGACTGCCTTGGTCAGGTTCACAGACACCGTCCTGAGGGGATTTGATAAGGGTCTAAAGACTGGGGTCGTGTTTGTGGACCTGACCATGGCATTCATCCTCATACAGCACAGTATGGCATGCTCTAAGATGAGTGAAATGGGGTTTTCAGTGGCCTCTGTTTCTTGGATTAGACACTATATATCAAATCAGTCACAGTTTGTTAATGTTGGATCAGTTGTCTCAGATATTTCACTACTTCAATGTGATGTTCTGCAGGTGTCCATTTTGGGCCCCCTATTGTTCTTGTTATTTGCTAACCAATTGCCTCAGCTATGTAAATCTTCTGAAACCATTCTCTATGACAATTTGATTATTTTTTTTCCTCAATCTAAATCCCTCTCAGAGTTAACAGTGGCCTTGAAACAAGATTTTGGGGATGTATACCCTTGGTTTACCACTAATTCTATGCTTAAAAATAACCCTAGTTTATTTTTACTGGACAACAAGGGTATTATGATAAAGCTGGTTTATCAATTTAAATATGTAGGGGTCCTATTGGATCCTGGGTTGACTTCTTCCCCCACAGGTCCACTCTGTTACAAGTACCATTAATCAAAAGCTTAGTTTGATTTATGAATTTAAATCTTATTTCTCTCCTGATGTACAGAAATCCATTGCCATAGGTCACTTCTTCTGCATTTTGATTACATTTCTAATATATATTATAATTCTATGGTACTTAATTAAAAAAAAAGTTATATTGTTTGTTTTGCCCTCTATGCTTAAAGATAACCCTAGTTTATTGTTACAGGACCGCCAGGGTATTATGATAGAGCAGGTTTATCAATTTAAATATTTTGGGGTCCTATTGGATCCTGGGTTGACTTTTCCTTACAGGTCCACTCTGTTACAAGTACCATTAATCAAAAGCTTAATTTGATTTATAAATTTTAATCTTATTTCTCTCCTTAGGTATAGAAGTCCATTGCCATAGCATCACTTCTGCATTTTGATTACATTTCTAATATATACCTCAATCTAGGTGTAAAAGAATGACATACCTTGACTGTTGCTTATAATAGTATCTGTCAATGTGTTCTGTCTGTGCTGGTGCGTACTCATCATTGTGATTTGCATTCCCAGCTAGGCTGGTTATCTCCCACCTCTAGAATTGAATGCTTCTTTGGATGTGTTATATTATATAACATCAGTCACAGTTTGTTAATGTTGGATCAGTTGTCTCAGATATTTCACTACTTCAATGTGATGTTCAGCAGGGGTCCATTTTGGGCCCACTATTGTTCTCATTATTTGTTAACCAATTGCCTCAACTATGTAAATCTTCTGAAACCATTCTCTATGACAATGATTTGATTCTTTTTTTTCAGTCTAAATCCCTCTCTGAGTTAACAGTGGCCTTGAAGTAAGAATTTGGGGATGTATGCCATTGGTTTACTACTAATTCTATGCTTAAAAATAACCCTAGTTTATTTTTACAGGACAACAAGGGTATTATGATAAAGCTGGTTTATCAATTTAAATATGTAGGGGTCCTATTGGATCCTGGGTTGACTTTTTCCCCACAGGTCCACTCTGTTACAAGTACCAATAATCAAAAGCTTAGTTTGATTTATAAATTTAAATCTTATTTCTCTCCTGATGTACAGAAATCCATTGCCATAGGTCACTTCTTCTGCATTGTGATTGTATTTCTAATATATACCTCAACTTAGGAGTAAAAGAATGACATACCTTGACTGTTGCTTATAATAGTAACTGTCAATTTGTTCTATATGTGCCGGTGCATACTCATCATTGTGATTTGAATTCCCAGCTAGGCTGGTTATTTCCCATCTCTAGAATTGTATACTTCTTTGGCTGTGTTATATTTAAATGTATTTTATTCAAGTCACTGTTCCCATTGTCAGATTTGTTTACATTTCGCTCTGAATTACCTAAGTTACATTCTTCAAATGGTATGATGCTTAACGATTTTCAATCTAGACTTAAGATTGGGTCACATGCTTTTTTGACAGCTGCCCTCTGTACTAGAATGACTTGCCCATAGCAATCTGTCAGGCAGGCTCTAGCCCAGGTTTTAAGATGAAGTTGAAACAGTATTTATTATTAAAATCTATCTGTACATGTTCTGTGTAATAATTGATTGGGTAATGTTTTGTCATGTATTTGTTGTCTCCTGGGTTGGACCTGAAAAAGGGCCATTCGTCCAGTGTCCCTTACCCGGTTAACAAATGAATAAAATAAAAATAAAACAATATTCTGTTGAATTTTTATTTGCCATTTCAATTTTAATGCTTGTAAATTGATGCTGTTATTAGACTGTATGATAGGGTAACATTTTGAGATTAATGTAACATTGTACCTTGAATCAGTTGTTAGTCACATTGTTTAATGGTTTATTGAGTGTATTCCAGTTATTCTGAATGTACTCCTGGATTTGGAGGTATCTAAAAAATACATATTAGTTAATTTATACTTATTTTAATAGTATCAAAATCTAAAAAACCTTTATTTATTTATTGAATTTTTTGACCCGGTAAGCCCACTGGGCCTAGAAGTCCCTTTTTCAGGGGCAACTGGGGGGAGGGGGGATACAGATGGTAAGCAACTGAAATTGTACTAGATTAAGCTGTGGGTGGTATTTTTAGTGAATGGGAGAAATTTGGCCATGACACCAGGGAAATTCCCCTGCTCTGTGGTAGGGTCCCCTTACATCCTGGCACTCTGCCAAGATGGCCATCCATGGAGGAGCTGTGGAGGACATGGAAGTGTTGGAGGCAGAGGAGATGGTCTGCTCCCCTGTCTCTGTATTGAGAGAGACCACAACTACTGACAATATTGTCTTATTGCCTGCTGCAATGATTTCTTCTATGGCTTTGAATATTTCCCCTGCTACTGCTGTGGATCACTGCAAGAAGAGTTCAGCTCAAGATACTCTGCTTCCCTGGTTCTACCTACAATGCCTACTGGCTCTACTTCAATGATTTCTAGTGAGTCTTCCTCTTCTACTTCACAGAATGTGGATTTGCTACTTCAACTTTAGAACAGCGTTATTTTGCTGCTAGACAGCGATTGTTTGCTCTCAAAAATCAGCCTGTTTCTTTACCTGAAACTCTCCCCCATGACTCAACATCTGAGAATGCGGTGTCTGATGCCTCCTTGCTGACTCTGACATTTCCGCATTCTTTGCCTGTTTCAGCAGTTTCTCCCCACTCCCGAACACCTACACGGACTGCTCCTCTCATTCAGCTTTCATCAGGTACAAAGAAAAGCTCTTCATCTAATGATTTATCTACCCTGTTACCTCCATCTGACCTTCCTAATGCACTGCTGACAAAAGAATGGTCTGTGGAGTCAGCTCTTGAGGCAGCAGGGTGGGAGAAGGATCTTGCTGTTGGGACCTGGCGTTCTGGTTCATCTCAGATTCGTACACGGTTACCTGAGACTAATGACTTTGTTGCCCCTCCAGATTCATAATTGCTGACTGATTCTTTTGACCTCTCCCTGCCTGATGAACTTCTCCTAACTCAAAATCCAACATTACAATTTGGACCTTCTACCTCTGCACCTATTTGCCACCAGACTCCCCAGGGCCCTGGGTCTCGCCCTACTCCTGCTGTTTCCACCTTTTCCTCATCTATTACTGCTCCCAAATCATATACTGCTTGTTTTCAACCTCCTGTGCAGCAAGCCAAGAGACACAATGCTGTCTGACTACAATACTTGGGGGGTTTGTCTGAACTAGCAGATCATTTTTTTGTTGGTGGCACCCTCTTAAAGGACTCAATGAAGTTTGCTGCTTTTGAAATATGTGCTTTGATACATGTTTCTTCTGAAACCCATTTTGACATTAGTTTTAAAACTTTAGCTGGTTTGGAAAAGTTTTGGAGAAGATTTCATGAGCTTAAAACTTCTCCCTTATGGGCCCCCTTTAATGACATTCCTTTGACAAAGCCCACACAAAAAACTGTAACCCTTTTGTTTCGCAATGGGGGTGTGAGTTTAAATTATATCATTGTGTGGTTAAAGCAGAGATGTACTTTACTTTCTGATCCTGATGCTATTTTTGATTCAGAGAATCTCTGGACTGGTGGGTGGAAAGCAAGGGTTATGCTTCGTACCTCTAATACTGGGATTCAACACCTGCCTAATAGTTTTATATTAGGGAAAGATAGGGGAGTACTTTTCTACCCTGGCCAGCCGAAAGTGTGCTACAAATGTGGCTCTAATAACCATATAAGTAGCATTTGCTATAGGGTCAAATGCTCCGTCTGTGGCAACATTGGACACACGGATTACCAATGCATGGATGAACCCCTCTGCATCCTTTGTAATGATTTAGGGCATACCTTTCAGACATTCACCTAGGCAGCTCATAACTCCCCGACTCTTGCTGATGGGGAGGAACAACGATTGCTCATTACAGTTGCACAACACTCCTGACTGAATAGCACCCTTTCTGTGCCTCAGTGCATACCTCCCCAATCTATTGTACCTGTTACTGATGCACCTTCTTTAATTCAGGAATGGTCTACTCCTATTCCATCTTCGGAGTTGCCTACATCTACTGTAACCCACCCTCCTCCTGCCACTACTCCTGATGTTTCTGCCCTGGAAGGGGTACCTCCTCCTGTATTCCCTGACACTTCAGTGACTTCCATGGAGCCCCCCTGAACCCTTCACTAGAGTGACACAGGGGTCGAAGAGAGGGACTTCACCTTCCTCTAAGGCTCTGAAATCCACCACTGTGACTCACGCCAATAAATTTGAGTTACGGTGCCACCCTCAAGATAACACAGACTCTGACACTGCCTCTGTTCTATGTTCCCATCCTGAGGTGACTACAGACACAGAAATGGCCATTGACAATTTAGGTTCTCAGAAAAGGAAAGCTAAGGCAAAATTGAAACACAGGGAAGGTACTCCTAGGAAAGGTAGATCCAGGTGATTTCTATTTTTTTGCTTTTGATTTGTTTTTCCCCATTTCACCATGTCTTCTGCTTTCTAAGTACATACTGTTAATCTTAACAGTACTAAGAAGCACACAAAAAGGATGCAGTTTTTTTTTTTTTGTCCAGCTTAACAGCTGGCCTCATCCTTTTACGGGATGTATGCTTCCACACCCTTCCAGAGATTTACAAGGCTAAACATGCCTGGATTTCTGGACTTTCTTATTGGTCCTTTGGACAAGAAACTTGTTCAGGTTTGGCTGTCCAATGTTACTATCATCAAAATGATGGATTTATACCCTGGCCTACTTCTTTTATTGGATGTTTTGATTTCTTCTATCCCTTTTTGAATAATTAATATATATGCTCCCCAAATCAAAACCCATAGGATTGAACTGCTGAAACTCATACAACCTTATTTGTACACATCTATGAATGTTGTTTTTGGGGTGACTTTAATTGTGGTTTGTCCACTAAGGATAGGACTTCTGCCTCTAAAACTACCAAACTGTTTTGTGACATGAATTTCCTCAGACAACTGCTTCATTTCACAAAATTACAGGATGCATATTTATCCTTTACGGGTTGACATACTCCCACTTTTCACAAGGGCCCCTCGTGACCCGTATTGATTTTTTCTTTATCTTTTCCCATCTCCATCTTCCTGATGCTGTCATTCAGGTTACAGAATTTTCGGACCATAATTTATTGTCCATTTCTTTTGGCCCTTCCCTGAAAACATATTTTGGTCCAGGTATCTGGAAATTGACACTTCCTTTTTAACTGATTCACATCTGTTATGTCAATTGACTGACTATATTAAGAATTGGAAATCTGTATTTTTTTTATATGATGTCCCATGGTTTTAGTGGCAGGAAACAAAATATGAACTCTGAACTTTATTTAAACGTTATAGTAAACATTATCATGGCTCCTTATATTTTCATTATCATAAAACCAGACAGCATCTACAGAAACTACTTACTTTGTCTCACACAACAGGCCATGATTTCTGTACCCAAATTAATAATCTTAGCGCCTGATGGACCATCACCTCCTGAAAGCTACCTCCATCCAGCACCAACAGCATTTTGGGACCTCTGGTACTAGTGACATTGTCTATCCATATGCTAATATTAGGAAAAGCATGCATTGTAAAACCTTCGATACACTGTTTGATGATAACCTCTCTGAACTTACTGCTATTTCAGACATAAGACATCATGTTACTTGTTATATGGAAAAGTTGTTCGGTCCTATGCCTCCTCCCTCCACTGCTATTTCAGACTATCTTTCCTTCATACAACTTCCTGATATTCCCTCCTCCGTTGTAGACATGTTAGATAGTGGGATACATGCCCAAGAAATAGAAGCAGTAAACAGGTCTTTACACCCAGGAGTAACACCAGGCCTGGATGGTCTCCCTAATGAGCTCTATAAAATACTTTCTACTGACCCGTGTTTTGAATTGGCAATGGTGTATAATTCCATATTACATTACGATAATCTCCCTTTGGATTTCAACATGGGTTGTTTATTTTACTTATATAAAAAAGGTGATAGAAGATTACTCTCCAATTGGAGACCTCTGTGTCTTTTAAACACTGATTTTAAGATATCGACTAAAATCTTAGCACTTAGACTTTCTAAGTTGGCCACCTATGTGATCTCCACTGCACAACTGTGCAGTGTCCCTGGGAGATGCATACAGGACCATATTATTTTACTTCGGGAATTGATTGAACATGGTAACTCCAACGCTTTACAAGTCTTCATATTTTCCCTAGATCAGCAACAAGCTTTTGATTCTGTATGTCATGACTTTTTATGGTCTACTCTATGTCATTATAAAGTCCATGAATGTACCCTTGCCAGACTTCAACTGCTCTACCGATCTGCCACTATTGTCCCCCTAGTTAATGGATGAAAAGGTCCTATGCTTCATCTACACAGTGGGGTTAGACAAGGCTGCCCCCTTAGCCTGTTCCTGTATGTTTTCTTTTGAGACCCATTACTTCTTTCCATTAATTCGGCTTCAACAGTTCTGCCACTTCCCTCCACACCTCATTCCATTATAGCTTATGCAGACGATATGAGTCTGATGGTGGCAAATGCTACTTCAGTACATTCTGCTTTACAGCATTGTGCTAGGTTTGGGGCTGTTTCTGGTGCAACACTTAATCTTGAAAAATGCATCGGTCGAAGACTAGGTCATCTGTCCCTAGGTGAGCTTGATGTTGCTGACCTCATGGTTAGTGATGAGCCACTTAGAATTGTGAGCATTTTATATGGAAATGGCCCTTTGGATGTCCTTAATTGGACATCCACAATGGACTATGCTCAGTCCATGGTTTCCCACTGGAATTCCTGGAAAATGTGTAAAAAAAAGAGGATATATATGATTAAGACTTATTTACTCCCTATATTCCTTTTTCTGGCATATGTCTCCCCCCCAAGACAACTTGAGACTAGATTGCTTAGTCGCTTTTTTCAGGCTCTATGGGGCAGCTGTCTCAACCCCATTAAACACTCGATCACATATCTACCCATTCGGGATGGTGGCCTTGCCATGGCTCAACCTATTTTTTTATACTAGTATTTTTTTATTCGTTAATGTTAGGCCTCTTCTGGTTAACTGGGATAGGGGGTGGGAGCCTTGGTTCCTTGACTCCTGCGACCCTTGGTTTCACAAATGGGAACTCAATAAATTGACAGTTTTGACACATTCCCTCCAAATTCCTGCTTATGTTAGGGATACTTTTCTTTGTCTGAAACAGTGGCAGGTTACTAGCCGTATGATGCTGACTATTTCTAGAAAAGCCTTATGTAGATATTTAGTGGATTGTGTCTGTTTAGATGTTGTAGTTTTTCCCAAATGCCCCAGCCTGCATCTCACTGCTCTACACACTTTACTTCGTAACTCTAGGATTCCTCAGAAGATGTGGGACTTACACTGGCTAAGTTGCCATGAACTTATTAACGTTAAACATAATCATAAACATAAAACACTACAAGATAGGCCTTGTTCTAGACCTGGATGCCAGCAGCAGGAAGAAACTATATCATACCTTTTCTTTTTTTGTTCTTATATTACTGATTTGTGGACCTTGTTAGCTGCCACATGGCGAGAACCTTTGTTTACTTCAATAACTTATGAAATGCTGATGTATGTTTTTTTTCCACCTTCTTGGACACATTGGAATGTGAACACTTTGAATTTGCTTTTTGTGATTATCAAATGGCATATATGGAATGCTTGATGTCTTTTTAATTTACAACACCAGGATGTATCCCTTGTTACCATTTTTCAAAGAACTGAACATGATTTGAAGGACATATATTTTTCTGAAGCGAAGCTTTTGGCGGCAGCATCCCTACTGGAATTATGGACCCTGTTACCTTGGATTACTGATTCTGATTTTCCTGTTACATGAATTGTCTGTTGTAAATTACCTGTATTATTATTGTTTTCTTCTCTGTTAAGTTGTTTCTTTAATAAAACTTCCCCTACTCCTTTTCAATAAGTGCCATGGGATCTTTAGCATCCACCTGAACTACCACCAATCCAGGCAGATGGGACCTCGGTTTATTGTCTCATCTGAAAGACTATGATTTATGATTATAAAAATCTGATATTTCCTTGATTCTTTTCTGGTACCTTATCTTGTAGCCAATATCCAACAGAGACGGTCAGAAGTGACCATTTAGATACATGGGTGAATATAATGTTATATTATTACAAATATTTGCAAGTCGCATTACTTTGTACCAAATATGACATGTTCTATGTGAAGATACACATAAAGCAATCTGTTTCCAATAGGGGCTTGCAAAAAGTAGGTGCCAAATCTTTTTGTGTTTTATACCTCTTGTTTCTATCTGTGTTGACAGCATATCTTGGTTTTTGATGAAACCACCCATAGATAGTAGCTAAACTGGTAGCATAATAATAATACTATCAATAGTTAGGTAAGGCCAGGCCCCCTTGGTCTTTCAGGATGTATAACTTATCTAATTTAAGCCTGGACTTCTTACCCTTCCATAGAAATTTTCAAATGGTGTAGTCTAGTGATTTGAAAAATTTGTCATTTGGTATAATAGGAATGTTTTGGAAATAAAACAGAATCTCAGGTATCATGTTTATTTATTTGGTTTTTGTTTACTAGGTAAGTACACTAGACAACAATGTTGCCTATATTCAGGCACGACCCGGGAGAGTACAGACAGGGAGACCAGAGTCAACATTAAAGAGTATTTCATGATGCAGCATGAGGTGAGAACAAATATTTGAACAGTATACAGCCAGGTACAGTCATTATCAGTGATGAAAAAGAGAAACAGATAACATTACATTAATTATTTTCATCTGATGATACATCAGTACTAAACTGAAATGACAAACAGCAAACAAAACTTAAATGAAGTAGCATTATAACAATAGGATTTCTGCTGGGTATGGGAAGCTTTCAGATTTTGGAGACCAGCAGGAAATCAGTAAGTGCCATAAGGAGGAGAAAATGCTAGGAGAGAGGCTCAAGTTACAGCACAAGAGCAGCAGTCGGATTCTAATAGGTGTGCCCAAAGACCCAGTTTAAAGGCCTTGTGCAATTTGGAGAGTTTGATGTGGGAGGAAATGGAGTTCCAGGAACGGGAGGCAGATATGGCGAAGGATTGTTCTCCTTTTTTTTGTGAGATATCTGGGAATTTCAAGTTGGGTTTGAGCAGATGCCCTGAGGAGGTATGCTTGGGAGGGCTGAGTTAATAGTTCGGCAAGGTATTTAGGATACCCCGTTCTGATCATATTATCAATTGTATAACCCACAGAATAGTGTCTGAGCGAGTCTGGGGACAGCCAATTTAGTTTTGAGTAGAGCAGGCAATGATGGGTAAGTCTGTGAGCAGAGAGAGCAAATCTACATATACTGTTATAGCAGGTGCTCCATTTCTGGAGTGCTCCTTTGCTAGCTTTAAGGTAAACCTGAGAGCAATATGTCAGAACAGGGAGGAGAAATCCTTGTGCAATAGCAAGCCGGGCAGCATCATTGAGGGAGGACCTAATTTTAAAGGCAAGACCAAGTTTTGAGTAAACTGTCTTACATGTAGCTGCAATGTGAAGGTTAAAGTCCAGAGATGGGTCGAGAGTGACTCCTAGATACCTGAAGGGAGTCATCTAGAGAATGTATCAATAAGTCTGGAGTAAGAGATCTGATTCTTGACGGTGGGCCAAAAAGCATAGTTACGGTTTTCTTAGCATTCATTAGGAGCCTGTTCTGTAGTAACCATGCCTGCAAGCAGTTGAAGTCTGCTTGAAGATGTGCTTTTACTGATAAGGGATCTTTACCACTGGAGAGAAGCACCATGTCATCAGCATAAAGGATCAACGAGGAGGAGGAGGAGCAGGGAAGGGAGGAAGGGAGGGCAAGTTGTTAATGAAAAGGGAGAAAAGTAGTGGGCCAAGAATAGATCCTTGGGGGACTCCAACAGAGGTAGAGGAAAGATTTGAGATGGTGGATTCAATTTGGACAAATTGCAACATCCCTGAGAGGTAGCTATCGAACCAGGTGATGGTCGACCAGGTCAAAGCCAAGGTGGGACAGTTTGGAAAGTAGCAGAGAGTGATTCACAAGGTCAAATGCCTTTGTGAGATTGATAAATATGGCCCCAGTGAGCAGGCTCTTATCCATCGCTGTAAGGACTGCATTTGTCAGTTGAAGTAGTGCAATTGTGGTGCTGTGTCCTGTTCGGAATCCGTGCTGGGTAGGGGATAGAAGGTTGTGAAGGTGCAGGTAATTTGTAACCTGAGTAGCGATGGCCTTCTCGAGAAGTTTATTTAGGGTAGAGAGAATGGCAATCGGTCTGTAGTTTGACATATTTTTGGTATCCCCTTTTTTGTGAACAGGGACAACGCGAGCGGTTTTCCACAATGTTGGTACCATTTGGGTTATTATGGAAAGATTAAAGATTCTTGCAATAGGAACAGCAAGGGCAGGGGATGTCTGCTTCAAGAAGCTTGGCAGTAGCCCATCCGGGACAGCAGATCCATAAGGGGATACTGATTTGAGGAGATGCAGCACTTCGGTGGAGGAGACTAATGTGAGACGAAAAAGGGATTCATGCGAAAGTTGCACCTCAGGAGGAAGTGAAAGAGGTTGGTTGAATTTCTCAGTGTATTCAGAGAGATCCGAGAATTGTGCATTAAGAGCATTAGCAAAACTAGGTAACTTACTACAGTTTGCGTCATTCAGTGTCATGTCGGTAATGGCCGTCTTGGGCCTTTGCCCAATGAAATTTTTGATGTGGTTCCAAAAACCCCTGGTATCACCTGCTGAAGATTGGAGAAGCTTAAGGCAATAGCTCCCTTTTGCCTTCCGAATATCTTTTTTGAAGGCATTTCTAAGTTGTCTATAGTTAACTCAGTCTTCTGATTGTTGGGACTTCTTTGCCAAGGTCCAGGCCTTGTCTCTTTTTATCATGGCTCGAAGGAGGTCTTTATTTAGCCATTTATTAGGGGAGCCCCTGAGACACCTTTTTTTCAGAGGGGTGTGTAGATCCTGAAGGGCAAGAAGCTGAGACATCAGGTATTCAAGTGCAGTGTTTACATCATCAGTGTGATAGATAGGAGACCAGTCTATGTTATTAATATCTGGTCTGTCAAAGTTAGAGGAAGAATTTCCCAGCAGTTAAATTCATTTTTAATTTTATCTTTAAGTTGTTCAAAATTATTTTTATAATGATTTGAGTTATCTTGGTCCAATTTTACACCTAAATACTTGAATGTGGATACTTTTTTTTTAAATTAAAAGTATGAGTTGATTACAATGGATCATTCTGTGCTTTGGACTCCATTAGTTCTGATTTGCCCCAGTTTGTCTTGTAACCTATTTTTATTTATGTGAATGGAGATGGCTAGTAGCTCAATGGCTATGGCAAAATTGGGGGAGATAAGGGGCATCCCTGACATGTCCCACAGTTTAGATGTATTGGGTTAGATACTTGTTTATTGACTTTTATCATGGCTATTAGGCTAGAGTAAAGTACATCCACCCATTTTATAAATTGAGGTTAAAAATTAGTATTTTTCAATAGTAGTTTAATATGTGACAAGTCTACACAGTGAAACTCTTTCTGTGTCTTGCGACAGAATAGAAAAACTCATATCTTTAAATTAATCAATTATATTTAAATTCCTTTTAATGTTTTCTTTTAATTGAAGACCTCTAATAAAAATGTTCTGGTCAGGGTGAATTATGGGTGGTAATATATTAGCAAGCCTTTTAGTCAATATTTTTGTCAAACTTTCTGAGTCTGTATTATTAAGTGAAATTGTGCTATATGAGGCTGGATAGTGGGGTTCTTGACTTTTTTTAAGGGAATTTGCCCTCCTCTTAGAAGGGCAAGGCTGATTGTCCTTGGCAACCCTCCCAGCAGTTGGCACTAGCATTGAAAGCCGAAGTCAAAGGGGGGTTGGGATACGAGGGGCAGGGACAAGTGACAGGCAGGTATGGAGAAGGGGCTTAAAAGACAGGTGGCAGGCAGGGATTGGACAAATTAGAGAGAGAGAGAGAGAGAGGAGAGGGGGAGCAACAAAAAGAAGGCACCCAGCTGCAGCAAGCCCTTTCTGCTTGCCGGCTGTATACTGTTGGGTGCTTTTGAGCCTATGCTTGGAGCTCCAGGGCCAGCATGTTTCAGTTGGCATGTTTTCCTGTTGATCTACTTTGGTATCCATTTCTCAGGGTCATAGGCGAGGTCCGATGATTTTCCATATTTTTCAGCATTTGGTGACTTGTGCCCTGCCATTTGTGGGGATTTTCGTGCAGCTGCGAGCTGCGATTTTAACCTGCATCTGGGACAACTAGCGGAGTGCAACCTGTAAGTTGTGTTGTGGCTGGGACGAGGAGCAGAATTGAGACTTGCGATCTGTGTTTTGCATCTGGGCTGGAGACTGATGTTTGGCTTGAGGCCCAGGAGCCCCGCTGTGAGAACAAAACCTTGCATTGAAGGTGCAGGAGCATTTTAACCATGTATGGTATGATATGAGGGAAAGGGTTGCTTGGGGGGTTACAACTGGTGTGTGTAGCATTGGGCCCAGATCCTTTCTTCGGAGGCAAGGATCTTGAGCAGTATAGCGCTACAGCTGAGGGGTGTGGAGCTGCTAACCGAGTGCCTACTTTAATTAACAAAAAAATCATACAAACAGGCAGCGAAGGGTCAGGATTAGGGCACTTCAGAGGTGCTTGGTGCTCTGGTGGGCCACGACTGCTCATGCACCTGCGTTGGGGGGTTCAGGTGTTTTGGAACACCAGCCATCTAGTGCACTATGAGGCATGTTTATGAGACCCTCTGGTGGTGTTTTTTTGCCTCTTGCTATCTGAGAGGCCTAGTCTGGGATGCAAGGGATGCCATCTAGGCTGCATGGTGGTGCCCATCTTGTGGAGAGACTGTGGGGCCTAGTAGATGGGGATGAAAAAGGCAACAAGAAAATACTCCACATATGGGAATTTTTCAAGTCTCACAGTGGGAATTTTTACCGAGGTGGAGGCACAATAAGGTATGGTGGACAGAGGAGATATTTTACCCTGCATACCTGGCAGACTGAGGGAGGATGGATAACCTGCCATATGACTTCACTGGTTTTCTCTGTGGGTCGGGGGGGTTCATGGTCAAAATTACAGGATCATGAGGAGCTCACCACACAGCTCAGAAACCCCTTTGTCTTTGTTGTCTTTTCATACTGGCTTACTAGTTGCTGGTGTATGTTGCATCTGGAGCTGCACCGGTTAGGGCAGCACCTAATCCGATCATCCTCCCAGAAGCATCAGTTTTGCGTTGAATAACAATGTGAGAGGCCCTAAGCTGTGGGGCTTCATCTTGGGTATAGTCGGTTAGTGCACGCCTTTTGTCCAGGTTAGGGTGGTAGGCAACACACACAAAAAAAAAAAAGAACAGTCTTTGAACCACACCTGAAACCATGTGTTTACCCCATAGCAGTGGTAATTTTTGCATCAGTGGGACAGCAATGCTTTTCAGGCTGTTTTTGTCTCAGGGATTTTATACATTGGCCTCTGCCTTAGGGCCACTGGGGGAAGGGCGGGGAGGGTGGGGATTGGGGTAATGGGGGCCAGGGCACAGTTTGTGGCACACATGCCAAACATTTTGTTAACTGCTTTTTTCATGTTGTTGCAGCAATATATTTTGCAGATCAACAAGATGACTCCCAGGAAGAGGACGACCAGGGATGAAGTCATGTGGCAGTGGGCCCAGATAATGGAGCAAGCCAAAAACTCCTGGATGCCATGGGCAAGGACCAAGAAGGGTCAGCACCAGGCAGGCAGGCAGGGTAGGAAGTGGAAGGATGAGGCCACAGTTGGGACAGGGAGGGGGTCACAAGGGGGGAAATAGCAAGCCTGGGAGGAGTTGATACCTGACACCCCGGATGACCCATGGTCTGTACCTCCCTTGACCCCATTTCATCCACCAGCCACACCCCTGGTTGACAGTCCCAACCCCATGCCAGCACTAGCACCCCCACACCGGACCATGCCCTGGCACCTGGGGGAGAAGCGAGTGCCCCACTACAGCCCTCACCTCATTCTGAACCAGTTTTATCAGTAAGCTTGACAACCCCTGGGACTATGGGCCTGTATGAGCAGGAACATCAGACAAAATGGTGGAAGGGACTATTAAGGAATATGTGAAGCAGATGTTGCATGCCATGTGGGAAGGTGGAGTGGCACAGTTAGAAAAAGCCCTTCAAGAAATTAAGAAAGGGAAAGAGGGGATGGGTCAGATGGAACCAGTGGCACAGCACCCTCCTGCACAGACTAGCATGGATGAGGGTCCACCAGGGGTGCACTTGGGCAACCATGTTCCTCTAGCCACCAAGGAGAAGATTTGGAGGGATGAATAGGTAGACATGTTTTCACTAACAACCAAGGACAGTGTGAAGAAGCAGGAAGAGAGGAAGAGTGTGGGGGGAAAAGGCATGGCTGCAGTGGTCATGTTGTTGGGAAAGAGGGACAGAGACAAGGCAGAAAAGAGGAGGATGTGGGAAACATGGACTGTGGGGTTCACCCATTTCAGAGCAATCATGCAGGAGAAGAAGCCTGAACTGGCGAAGCCTCTTCTGGCCTATTTCCTGATCATATGCAGCACCTACAAGATGGGGTGGTAATAACTGGATCCAGTATGACAAGATGTTCCGGACCCAGATGGCCAGGGACAGTAACATCCATTGGGGCACCCACCATTCAGACATTTGGTTTGAGACCTTGACAGTACTCGGGGTGGTGGTGAAGGAGACTGGGGCAAATCATCTGGCATGAGGCTAAAATGCTGTTGGGGTTTCAGTAGGGCATGCTGCTCCTGGCCCAACTGTCATTTTTGACATGCATGCTCTAAATGTGGGGGGAACCACCCCACATCAAGATGCAGGACCCACCTGGCCTACACTGGAAGCCCAACTCACAACCAAAAGCCCTTTCGGGGAGGGCACTCAAGCTTTTGGAGGCATGAGGCACTGGCACCTGAGGAGGGGTTTTAATCAGAATCGGGGGGGAAGTTCTTTGGCTAGACAGGCCATAGGTGGGAAGGGAAGGTCAGGGGGAGGGAGGAGGGACAGATTTTGTTGAGCTGCCATCCCAGTGAGAGTAAAAGTCCTTGAAGCCTGGCTGGTTGGCTATACCCAGATAGGGGTTGACAATTACTTTGACAAAGCCATGCCAATGGGCTGTTCTATTGCATGTGCAGCTTTTGAGACTTTCAGCACCTGATTACAATGGGTTTTTCAAAGGGAAGTCAGCTATAGGGCAGTCCTACCTTACCTGGATGACTTCCTACTGATGGGGGACAGGCACATGGGGTGAAGGGAATGTTTGAAGAATTTTGGGCTATGTGCCATACCTTGGGGGTACCACTGGCACCAGATAAAACTGAGGGCTCCAGTCAGTCCGTTGAATTCCTAGGGATAGAGACTGATGCAGCTACAGGGGTCTTTAGGCTACCACAGGGGAAAATCCTCTACTCAAAGGTACTGTTGAGGGTAGTTTGGGGTTGCAGAAACGTTCCCCTTCACGTGGTGCAGCAACTTAGCAGTCATCTGAACTTTGCATGCTTAGCCATTGCACCAGGGAGGGCATTTACATGCCACCTGGCACAGGCAATGAAGGGGGCTAGCAGGCCACATCATTGGATAGACATTAAGAAGTGCATGAGGGATGACCTGGGGATGTTGGAACAGTTTTTGGACTGACACAACAGCATTACATTTTGGCAGGATGAATGGGTTTTCAACACTGATCTGGAGCTATATACTGCTGCATTGGGGAGCCACTGAATGGGGGAATATTTCAAAGCTAAATTGATCTCAGAACCCTGGCCAAAACAATGGGTCTATCAGGACCTGGGAAAAGATATCTCCTTTTTGGAGATTTTCCTGATTTGGGTCAACATTCTGGTATGGGGGAAGTACTGAGGAACCAAAAAAATTACATTTTGATGTGACAATCAGGCTGTAGTGGAGGTCCTGAACAAGCAAATGGCTAGATAAGAGAGGGTGATGAGGGTAATGTGGCAGCTAGTCTTGCAAGGGCTGAAGCTAAACCTATCCTTTAGGGTGAGGCACATTGAAGGGGCATGGAACAGCATAGCTGATAGCTTTTCCCACCTACAGGTGGAATGTTTCTGGGCCATCATCCCAGAGGCAGAGAGACACTAGACCTTGGTTCCACAACCAGCCTGGGAAATTGGGTGGAAGAAGCCAAGTTGCTCTTTCAAAGAACATTAAAGGCATATGAATCATCCTGGCAGACTTTTCAGACCTACCATGAGAGGCCAGGCATCCAGGTAAGTAGGCTGGTGACAGAGGACCAGATAGCCAGGTTCATAGTGGACAGTTGGAAGGAGGGGATGGCAGTTTCCACCATGGGATTTCTCTTAGCAGCGGTGGGCACCATGTGCACCCTAAAAGTCTGGAGAGACCCAGGGAAAAGCAACCTGGTTAGGAGGATGATGCAGGGCTGGCAACAGGTGCAGTGAAAGAATCCAGACCGGAGGCGGCCATTATCAGAACCCCTCTTGGGGTGGTTGGTCACAGCATTGCCATCAGTGTGCCACTCCTCCTTTGAGGTAATGGTGTTCACCACAGTATTCCCCACCACGTATTATGGAGCTTTCAGGGTAAGTGAGGTTGTAGGCATGGGGTGAGCCAGGGGTGGGGGGTTCCAATAGGAGGACTTTCTTTGGACAAAGAACACAGTTCAATTGACAGTTAGATGGTCCAAGATAGACCAGACCGGGAAGGGGAGACAGTACAGCTGGGAGGTAAGGAGGAGTCCCGTACATGTCCGTTCATGACTTTATGGAGGTATGTAGTGGTCCACCCAGCTGGCGTGGGGCCTTTGTTTCAGCATGGGGATGGGTCCCAGGTCACCAGTGCCCAGATCACAGTGATATTGCAGAAGAGCCTGCTCTTCCTGGGGGAAGGTCCTGCCAGGTACTCCTCCCACTCATTTAGAATTGGAAGGGCCTCCCAGGCTGCAGCTGAGGGTGTAACGGTGGATAACATCAAGAAGTTGGGAAGATGGAGATCTGGTTGTTATAAATCATACATTAAGCAACTGTCTGAGTCATACTAATGCTGTTTTCTTTGTTCCCCTGCAGGTGAAGGGACCAAGGGTTGTCCGCTGTCAAGAGCTGTGGGGTCAAAAAAAAAAAAATTTTATTAGATGAATATTTATAAGCGAGGGCTGGGGAGAGGGAGGGGGAGGGATGAGCTCCACCTGGTACCTGACACGTCCTGATTTTTATGTTTGCTCAGGTAAGAACAGCAAGCTGCAGGTGTGGATATGAGGTCATTCATTTATTGGGCAGAGCGAATAGCAGCGGTGACAGCAGGGGGTGTCAGCTTTACCATGACTGGAACAAGGCATGGCTACAGTGGCATGGCATCAGAGGAATGTGTTGGGGACAGTTGCTACAATTTTTACAAGACCTACCGAGATCCAAGCCTGCACCTGATCTACTGGTCATCCATCTTGGGGGCAATGACTTAGGCATACACCCATGGTTGGACATTTACCTGCAGATTAAAAGGAATATGGACACTGTCAGGGGATGGTGGCTGAGTGCCACTTTGTTATGGTCTGAGATGCTTCCCAGGAGGGTGTGGCATCATGCCCAAGACCATAAGGCCCTGGAGAAAGCCAGGAGGAGAATTAACCATAACATGGCAGGGCTGTTCCACAAAATGGGGGGGCATTAGGCACAAAAGTATAAGGGACACTGATGAGGAGTACTATAGGTTTCATGGGGTACACCTTTCAGAGGTGGGTTTGGATCTATTTAATGCTGAAATTGGCCTAGTGATAGACGATTGGAGGGTGATGAGAGGTATTGTGAGTTCTAGGGATAGCCTATGGGACTAGAAAAGGTGCTTAAGGAAGAGGAAGAGTGGGGGCAAGACCACCATGCAAAGTAAGCTGGAGGTCATCTAGTTGGGATATAAGGGGATGGAGAACCTGGCCTGGGAGTTTATACCAGGGCAGGAAGTGAGAGTAGGTGGGAGCCTTGGGGACACACAGAGGCTCCAGAAGGGGGCACAATGTATACACACAAGCCCAGAACCATAGAAGGACAAAGGGAGGGGCTGGAATTTACATCCAGCCCATACAAAATTGGGGGACCAAGGTCTACACCTTGGCCCAGGGAAAGGTCAATGATTGATTTATGGCAAATGAAATGTAAATTATAATTATGGTGTTGTTGGATGATATGTGAAGACTTGTATTGACATAAGGAAGCCAAAAGTTAAATGATTATGTCATAATAAATGAAGCCAACTGAGCACCAGCATTTTACTGAGCGAGACTCTTACTGGGGAGGGGCTGATCTGAGGACAATAATAATATTATGGCTTCTAGGCCTGAGGGATGTAGTTTGTTATGTGATGGTGTATTATCAAAATGTATTTTGAAAAGTGTTACAATTTGATCTGAAAATGTTTGATAAAATTCAATGGGTATCCCATCAAAACCAGAAGCCTTACCATTCTTTAATGAATTAATAGCCATTTCTAGCCATATCAGTAGTTGATATGTATTATCCAGGGCTGTAATTTGAGTTGCATCTAATTAGGGGAGAGGTACTGATTGCAGAGAGGAGTTTAAATCATTATTATCCAGCTATCTTTCTGAGGTGTATAATTTTATATAATAATCTTCAAATATTTTATCTGAATTGGGTGAGTGTCAGTTTAAGTTTATTGATCAGCCATAAACCATTTCATAAATAGATACAACATAGTTATACAGAAATGTTTAAAAGCATTTTAAAATATCATTTCAGGACAGACAAACGTGCATAAATACTGTCACTTGTATATTATCACCTCAGTTTAGCACAGCATATTATACATACATTAAGTTTCCTCTTTCAATACTGTATTTTTAAAATAAATTTTTAGGCAAATAGAAAGTATGCATAGATTTCATAAATGTTATCACCATGGGTTGTTAGAGCACAACATATTGTATTTGTATATACAGCATGCACCCCTGTAATTTATACTTGCTTACTATGGTACACTATATAGATAGAAACATATTGTTGCCAGCATATACGTTATTTATGTTTTAGATGGATTTGTGAAATAGCAGCAAGACAACTAGCTACTCCCTTAATTATCATTTCATCATTTGTAGTAAAAAAGAGGTTCAATAAAACTGATCTATCAGAAGGTTGAATATTATCACATAAGGATACAAATCAACATGACCTAGGTTTACTATACCATGGACAAACACAAATGACATGATATAAATTCTCCAAATGCTGATGCAAGCAAGAATAGAACTGTGATGATAAATTAGTAGATTTACAATATCTGGCTGTAAGGACATTGTTTTGAAACATTTTTAATCTGTATCTGGTATAAAGTTTCCTTTGTTTATGACCTATCAAAACACCCAGATAATTCTTAAAATAATATGTAACATCATTCTGTACCAGCCATGGTGACAATTTCAATTCTGAAATTGATTCCAGGTCTAATACATTATAATAGTTTACAATTTTTTGAGTAATGTATGTTTTGGATTTCAAACTAATAGTTATACCTTTGGAAAGATATTTCCTAAGAAATTCCAGGCAAGTTTCTTTTAAAATTGAGAAAATCTTTTTTTAGCCACTTGGATTGTAAACAACCTAGTTCATCCCAGATATATTTTTCCTTTAAACAGAGGTAAGGCAGTCTGCTAGGGTCTAGTGACATTAATGTAACCCAGTAGTTTATTTTCCTGGCATACATAAATGAGTGCTTTTAACCTAGCAAAACCAAGTTCTGCATGAACCAAGGAAGCAGGAACAGCATTGCTCAGTCCTAGGGTGGATCTATACAGTTTGTTTAAGGGAGTTTCTAACACATCATTATTATCTATATCTCAAACTTCAACGTGAAATAATGCTTGAGAATAATATTCTGCTCTTACTTCCTCAATAAGTGGTTTGATATAATTACCACCATATTTATTGTTAAACATATTTAGTGAGTTAGTAGTTTGCCTAAGCTTAACTTTCAAGCTGTTAAGATGTTTTGTCTAGTAGCCATCCCCAGAAAGCTGAAGGCCTAAATATGTATGGATTTTTTATTGTACATAACCTTTTATCCCCTTTCCGTCTTGTTTTATTAATACCATGTGACCCACAAATTAATACCTGGCTTTTAACCTCATTTATTTTTAGTTTAAAGTTGACTGCTTAAGAGTTCAATATATTTAACTTACATTGTAGACCCACCTGAGTAAGTGAAAAAAAGCACCAAATCAGCAGCATAAGCAAGTGCTGCACGTTCTGTATTGCCTATCTTAGGTGAACCAGTCACTGAGTCCATAAGCAGTATAAGAAGTGTGTTAATGTATATACAAAAAGCAGCTGAGTTAAAACTCAACCTTGCCTAATTCCTCTATTCTTTGGCAAGATTGAGGAAACTTGACCGTCTATGCACAGTCTCACCTGTGCCCAAGTATCTGTATACAATTCTCTAACAATGCCAATAATCTCACTGCTGATGCCCCATTCTTTCATCAGTTTCCATAACAGAGTTTGTGAAATAGTATCAAAAGCAGAACTAATATCAATATATGCTACATATAGGTTTTGTTTTCCTACCTTCACATATTTTTTCGTATAAATGCATCATAATATAACAGTTGTCATTTGTACAGTATCCTACAAGAAACCCTGCCCGATATTCTGACAGACATCCCAGATGGGCAATTTGATCTATAAGTCTGGTCAAAATTATTTTGGAAAATAATTTCAAGTTATCTAGTAGCAAGATAAGCCTATACATTAATGGATATTTCTTGCACCCTTTTTTTGTGAACAGAAATAATTGTTTAGCCCTTCCAGGCAGATGGAAATTCAAGCTTGATTATACAATAATTAAGAAAGGAGTGAGGATATTAGACCAAAGTGAAGGCACAAGCAAAAAAGACCTCTGCAGGGATTAAATTAGGACCTGGGGCCTTGTTCCTTTTCATAGATGCAATTCCAACATAAACGTCTGTTATTGCAATTGGTCTGAAATACCCCATATCCGTGTTTAGGCATGGTGATTCAACTGGCAAATCAGAATCATAAAAACATTTTGTATAGTGCACAGTCCAGGTTTCCATAGTAATATGAGTCAATATTATATTTACAGTTATCTGTACCTTTGGCAACTAGCAGCCAGTAGGATTGATAATGATTGTCATTTATTACAGTCAGCATTTCATCCCACTGTTTTAGATGGAATTCTCTTTGTTTCCCTTTCAATAGATTCTTATATCTTTCTCTAGTGTTGTTTAGTATTTTGCAATTGCCTTTTTGTTTACTATACTTTATGTATCTAATTAGTTGATTTAATGCCTTTTTGGCTCTACAACAGTCATGATCACATCAAGTAACCATATGCTTGCTTCTTGACCAACTCGTGACTTTTTCTGAAAGTAAAGTTCTGATTTCCTGAAAACATTACTCTATTTCTCTCTTAAGTGTAGCTCCATTCTGGACCTCATATGAAATATAGGAGAATTTAAGCTGTATTAAATACAGAATATCCTCACTACATGAATTATGCCATTTAATTTTTACTTGACTTCTCATTTCAAGCTGTTGGTAAGGTTGAATGTTGACAACTGATTTGTCAGAGATTTTATACCTAAGTAAGAAAGGAAAATTATCACTATCAGCCCATTCAATGACTCTACATGAGTCCCATATATCCATGTTTCCATTCCAGAAAAAATAATCAATTACAGAAGGGCCTAGGGTGTTATAATGTGTAAAGTTCCCTTGTCTGTCATCATTAATCCTATCATTTAAGGGTGAAAGATTATATATGGTAAGTAACTCAATTAATTTAAGGCCCATATTATTAGTTCTTAGATCTAAAGAAAATCTGGTAAATTTAAAGACTTCATCATGAATTGGGTCAGGTGATAAAGCACGATTTCCTTTTACAATTTTTGTAATTAGGTTTGATTCCTGTTCCTTGCATAATTGCTATGCTAGTATCTTATCTGGTTTATCACCAGTGGCATAATATTTAGCACTAGTCTATAATAATTGTTTTTGTGATTCATATGTAGACAATCTATTAAACTGGTTTCTTGCCACTAAGATGTCTTGTATTATGTTATGATTTTTATTCATACATGGATCAATCCTGTTGTACAGGTTGCCAATTTAGGATCAGTTTGTAAAATGTCCCAGTGTTTCTTGAGAATCTCTTGAACTGCCTGTGATTGTGAGCTACAGGGAGTTATAAAGTTTAATGTGGCATTCTCAGAGTTATCAGACACCACCAGAAGAATAGGAGCAATAAGATTAGATTTACTGATGACAGTAGCCCTATCCATTTCACTCCTGAAATCATTTTTAATGTAACCCCTAAGCAGAAAACAGCTTTCCATGTCCCCAGAATTTTATTTCAAAAGCCTCAATAGGGTTACAGTCCCTACAAATGTGTAGTAACTGGCTGGTGGGTATATTGCTCACAGTGTGGTGGAGTGGCAAGAGCTAACAAATAACAAGGTGTTTATATTAGTACTTTTGCAAAAGAGGACACTATCAATACCATACTCTGAATTCTTCATGATTGTAATGTCCAGAAACAAGATACTGCCCAAATTATGATTAACAGTGAACATCAGATGTTCTTTACTTTCTTCAAGGAGAGAGACAAAAGATTTCAACTCCTCCACCACCAAACCCTGTCACACCGTGAATATGTCTTCACTATATTTCTGCCACAAAAACCATCTTAGGGGAAACACACTGTCCAGTGGATTGCAGACTGCTTCCTTCTGCCAGTGCCCTAGATACACATTTGTGTAGCTGGGAGAAAAAGTTGCACTCATCACTGTGTCACTGATAAAGATGTAAAAATTACCAGAAAAATGAAAGCATTGTTTTATAGCACAAATCTGGCATGTTCCACCAAAAAGCTAGTAAGTGGTGTTCTCTCCTCCCCTCTAAGCTCCCCAAAATGGATAAGAGCAGTTAAATCCCCTTCATGGGGATATTAGTATAAAGGGCTTTCACCGTGAGTGTCATCAAAAGGTGGTCCCCTCAACACAGAGGTCTTCCAAACCCCTCAAGATGTCTGTTGTGTCACTTACATATAGTAGCAGCCATTGGCGTGGTCAGATATTTCCTGAAATGTCTGTGATATCTGTAGAGAAATTCCTGCTTGCCTGCCTGCAGTCTTGCATTAGGGACACTAGAGAGAATCTCTTTAGAAATATTGTTAAATAACTGGAAATATTTTACCATGTCAGTGCTGCTGCAACTGTACAACTTCAATAACTGCACGAATGGTATGATGCAATAATCAATATACTGGCAGAGTGGCTCCATGAGTGAGCCAATAAATGAAATAATGGGTTGGCCAAGTGGGTGGTCAAAGGACTTATGAACTCTGGGGAGGGTATAAATGGTAGTCTGATAGGAAGGAGTACTATAGGAAACTAGTAGGTGTTAGTACTGATAATCCTTTCACTGAGGGCTTGTGTGAGAAAGGTGCCAGTTCTCTTTTTAATGTGCAGTGTGGGTCACAGGACAGAGGATGGTAAAATTTCAGATACAGATTGGCAAATTGTCTTTCAGCTTCAGCAATATAATCACTCTTGTCCTGGACCACAACACTGCAACCTTTATCTGCTGGCTTGATGGTCACATTCAGATTTGATTACAGTCTCTTAAGGACCTCAAACCTTTCTGATTTCATATTCGCATACAGTGGTCTGTATGAACTTGACATCAATATCTTAAGTTTGTTTTCACATACCTTTAAAAGGAAAGATACTCTAGGATATCTAGGTGGAATGAAGGTCCACTTCATCCTAAATCTATTAATTTCTGCAGTTAACAGGCCTGTATGTCCATAGTCTCTTGTCCCACAAATACTTTGGGCTGCTTTGGCTAGGTACCACCACCTCCATCATAGATTGACAGCACATGCTGTCATGTGTGTAAATGCACCTCAAATTCAACACCCTGCCAAAATTCTGAAGATCTATAAAAGCATCAAAATAGTTTATATTAGCAATGGATCACATTTCAAGTCTCTGTTCAGTACATTCAGCCTGTGTTAGTATATGGCTAGAAAGATTAATGATATCAGATGCTGGTTGCTGCACTTCTAGTATCTGTCTCACCTCCCTCTGTGGAACCACTTGCTGCTCTACCAGTTGATCTGCCCCTGCTGCTGTTGTTTCTTGGTCTGTCCTTTTCTTCTGTTTACCCCTCTTGGTGCAGCACAGTGGCTTTGAGCCTCCTGAAAATGCACCAGTCTCAGGCTTCTGCAAGAGGGCTGTTGTTAGCATAGGGTAGATGTGTGGGAGGTAGGAGTCTAGCCTGCTTCCTCTAGAAAAACTGAGGTATCAGAGTCACAGTCAATGTTGTCTGTATCAGAGGTAGCTTGATTAAGACTTGTCTGGTTCTTTGAAACAGACCTAGGTGCTGAGATCTTTTTATTAAGTTGTTTCTAGCTGAACACACACTTGTTCTGATTATCCTGCTTGTCTCACAAGAATTCTTTGAACTTGTAAGCTTTAGTTTTCAAATAAATTTAGCTATGGTGGCATTAAGGTTTGCTTTGACACAATTAAATTCAGAAGACTGAGAAAACTGTAATAGAATTTGTTCCTTAACTTTCAGTTCACTGGCAAGCTGTTCCTGTACCTATAGTGAATCAGCGAGGATGATGTACAGTATATTCCTTCAGGAAGTGGTGGACTTCATCGTCGATATGGCGTTTGAGTCTCCCAGATTGATGGTTCTGGGTGACTTCAATGCTTGGGTCAATAACAAACTCTCGCAATTTGGTCAACACTTCCTCCAGTTAATGACAATGCTGGGCCTTACACAGGTAGTTTCCTC
The DNA here is from genome assembly GCA_016271365.2 of Neoceratodus forsteri. NCBI lineage: Eukaryota > Metazoa > Chordata > Ceratodontiformes > Ceratodontidae > Neoceratodus > Neoceratodus forsteri. The sequence goes on from CM028131.1 coordinate 1,103,435,547, forward strand.
TGCTACACATAAATTTGGACACTCTCTGGATCTAATCTTCCTTCTAGGGGTCGAGGCATCTGATGTGGGGGTGGAACCTGTCTGGTGGTCAGACCATTACACCATGGGGTTTAGTTTTTGCACCCCCTCTAGAAGGCCTGCTCCTGTAGAGTTGCTTAGGTACCGCCCTTTGCAGGATATAGATTCCCAAGGCCTTGCGGCAGTGCTTGACCTCTTGTCCCCTGCGTTGGCAAGCAGTGATCCAGAGACCCTCGTGTCGGCCTATAATACAGCCATTGCAGGGGCTCTGGATTCCATTGCTCCAGTTTGTATTCATCCCCTCTCCCTTCACCCCATGTCCCCTTGGTTTGATGGGATTTTGAGGGAGACGCGGAGACAGAGGCAAAGGTTAGAGCATTGCTGGCATAAGTCCACCCTTGATGCCAACCACCTTAGATTGAGTGATCATTACTTAGTCTATCAACCCATAAGAAGGCAGAATTCCTGTCCAGGGAGATTGCAGTTGCTCAGAATTGACCAGCTCTGCTGTTTTGAACTTTGGACAGACTGTGCAACCCAGCCTGTCTCCATGTTCGGAAAGCTTTTTGGCAATTGGAGTGCAATGAGCTTGCTTGGTTCTTCGCAAATAAGGTGGCTGACATTAGGGCGGAACTGCTGCCATCACACTCTGGGGGGGGTTGCCATGAACCGGTGTGGTATCACAGTGCCCCAGCTTTTCTAGAGTTCCTTCAGTCAGCTGGAGTTCATGGATGTCATGAGGATCATCCAGCATATGCGCCCTACATGCTGTAGTTTGGACCCTGGACCGACCTCCCTAAGTTTGGGTTGTATTGACATCATTGGTCCAGTCCTTGTGCAGATAGTTAGGTGCTCCTTGGAATCTGGTGAGTTTCCTAGCTCCCTGAAAGAGGCAGTGGTGACACCACTCTTGAAGAAAGCTACCTTGGACCCTGACTGTCTCGAAAATTACAGACCTATCTCTAACCTTCCCTTTATTGTGAACGTGATTGAGAAAGTAGTGGCTACACAACTGGAGGATCACTTGACCATCCACGATGTCTATGAAACCCTCCAGTCCAGATTTCATAAAAGACATCGTACCGAGACAGCACTGGTTCGGGTGCTCAATGATCTCTTGATGGCTAGAGATCGGAAAAGCCATTCCATCTTGGTTCTCCTTGACATTTCTTCAGCGTTTGACACCATAGATCACATGGTGCTGATAGAACTCCTGAGGCTGCTTTGTGGAATATCTGGAAACGTCTTAAGATGGTTCATATCATTCCTCACTGGGAGATCACAAAGAGTTGTGTCCGGGGTTTTTTCCTCAGATTCAATGGCTTTGTCATGTGGGGTGCCTTAGGGTTCAGTATTGTCACCCATGTTATTTGCGGTGTATATGCTACCCATCGGAGACATTGTAAGGAAGTATGGGCTGAGGTTTCACTGTTATGTTGATGATACCCAGCTCTATGTTTCTTTTGGCCCCGACTCGAAGGGAGCTCTCTCGGTCTTTAATAACTATCTAAGAGGAATTCAGGAGTGGATGAATTCTAGCTGGCTGAGGTTGAACTCTGATAAGATTGAGGCACTGGTTGTGGACCCAGGGCTGACTGATAAGGGGGTTGGGCAATGTTGCATCTTCTGGAATTTTTCTTGGGGGCATTTCTCTCCTGACCTCTGAACAGGTGCAGAACCTGGGGGTAGTTCTTTATGATTGACTGACACTGCATTCACAGGTGTCAGCAGTCATCAAGACTTCCTTTTATCATCTTAGGAACATCTCCAGTATTCAGCATCCTGTTCCGTCTGCCGACCTGCCAACTTTAGTCCATGCATTCGTGTCCTCCCACCTGGATTATTGAAACTCCCTTTATCTAGGGCTTTATGGGGTTGAAATCCATCACCTGCAGCTAGTGCAGAATGCTGCAGCCCAGTTGTTAACGGGTTCTAGTAGATCCTGTCACATTACTCCAGTGCTGCACGAACTGCACTGGCTGCCAATTTGGTGACGGATCACCTTTAAAGTCAAATTGCTGACTTTCAAAGCCCTACATGATCTGGGCCCAGTATATCTGAAAGAACTCCTGATTCCCTATTGCCCTGATTGATCTCTCCGCTTGGCTGACGAGGGGTTGCTAGAGGTTCCAAGGGTGTATTTGAAATCTTCTGGTGCTCAGGCTTTTTTGTATGTTGCCCCCACCCTTTGGAACTCTCGACCCCATCGGCTGCATGAGTGCACCTCTGTGGAGGACTTTAAGAGAGGTTTGAAGATCTTTTTGTGGGATGTTGCTTTTACAGAATACTGATTGTTTAATGTTTTGGTCTGGCTGAATTATTTTTAATGTTTTAACTGTTTTAACTGTTATTTATGTACGGTGCCTTGATAACTGAAAGGCACCTTATAAATAATTTTTTTTATTATTATTATATGAGCTTCAAAGAGGAGCCATGCAGCTCCTCTTTCCAAGGACTAAGAATTCCTCTCCATCCTGACTGAATGCAGGGAACTTAAGTATACGCAACCCACTTAGTACCCTTCTGACTTGTACAGTATATACTTTCCAAGAGTCACCTGTTGCCATGCAATTCTCCATACTTTTAGGTCAGTCCTTTATTAATCCACAAATGACTCCTGTATGGTGACATGATGAGCTATTGCTACTACTATCCTGGAAGCACCACCTGTGTTGTCTTTTGGCACTGAAGTTTCACCACGCTTACCAAATTCCAGTTTGTTGAGTATGAATGCCATGATCAAACTGTGTGCACCTTCCTCATCTGTGGGATTAGATGTGCCTGTAGACATAATAGGCTAAGCCCCTGAGGAGTCTTGAATGGGGGGGGTTCAATGACTACAACCCACCTAGGACTTCCTTTTCTGCATGTTGCTTAGAAATACGAGACAGAAAACAATAAAATCCATGGCAGGAGATTGAGGTACCACTGATAACTATCAAGTTCAAGTATCAATAACAAAAAAAAAACAGGTGCTCACTAGAATGAAAGAAACAAACTGCAGCATATAGTTGAATGCTGTTAAAGTTTGATTAAAGATGAGAGTGCACACCAACTAACACTCAAAATTTCGCAGTTAAGCTTTTTCAAAAGTGCTGAGCACCACCTAGAATGCCGATTACATATCATGCACTTAAAGACACCGCCACAGTAAAATTCAACAGAGCAATGAAAGTCTGCATGAATAGAGAGATGTAAGAAACTGATGAACAGCTTGAAAGTCAGGATGTCAGTAAGAGCAAACCTTTCTTGGTTGCAGAAAAAGATAAAAGTTACATGTGTTAATTATACACTCATTATAAATATCCAGCCCTATAGCTCTTTCAATCATTTGTGACCTTGACTAAGCAGTGGATGCACTGTGCTTAGCTTTGAAGCCTGTTTGTAATGGGTTGATGATATTATGTTTGTCAAGGAAGTCCTACAGATGCTCGTGAACCAACTTTCCAGTAACTTTGCAGGGACTGGTAATACAGAGATTTCCAGCAATTTGTCCGAGTTTGATAATCTAGAGATAGGCCTTTAGTAATTTAAATCAGAAAGCTTTAAAAAACTGTACACTAACCACAGCAGGCACACCTTTAAAATAAAAATGTAGATATGCTGCTGGCACCAATGATTTACTTATCAAATTCTCTTTTTAGTGTAAAATGTGTATAGAATGTAGCAGGCATACAAAATCTAAAATGGAGTCCACCAGGTAAGTTTGTAGTGGGAGCCACAACCTGGGAACAGTAGTGTCATGGTCAACTTTAAAATGCAGTTGGAGAGCTGGGGGTAACTAACAGCTACTAGACCACAGGTATATCTCACAAAATGAAGATATGAAAAAATCAGGCAATTTACCTTAGTGGCTCAATTTTTATTGGTGAAGAAATGTGACTCCATACAACTCTGAAGTACAGTAAGAGCGGTAAACACAAAAACGAGCACGACATTCTTAAGCTGAACCTCCCTTCTGCTGACTTCACCATACCTGGTGTTCTGTAATAACTGTGATGTACTGCAGCATTATTGCATTGCATCCTTGCTGGCACCACTCTACATGGTCTCACTTTCCAGAGATTTTACAGATCTTCAAAATCAAGAATAATCATTATTGCACTCTTCCATCAGGTTTAGGTAATAATATTAACCTGGTGAATTTGTGTCTTTTTTGTATGGAGATAGACCACTCCTGCATGAATGTGCTGAGTCTTGCTTTGACTCAGTGTTTATTCCTGTACCTTTAAGCTATTTGCAAATTGTCTTTGAACCAAGGACAACTATTCATTTTTATTCTGCAATTTACAAGAGAAGCATACCTATTAATGACTTCAAGAAGCTGAGAAATGAAGACTACAGCAATCTCATGCACTGAGAGGTTTATCTCTGCCAGTTCATAACACCTAGATTATGCAGGTAGTCTGGTTCACAGAAATAAGCATAGCACGTTTTGTGGCTGTATTTTGGTTAGGATTGTAGCTTTTATTAGATCCCTGATGCAGGAATCAGCATTGTGGCCACTAACTTGATTAGCAAAGACATTAATATGGGCAATTATTTGTGGCCTACTTATCAGGATAACATCAAGAATAAAGAAGTAAGCAGGGTTTGGGGGATTAGGCCTTGCTGGCTCAGCTATGAACTGAGTAAGGCCAAGCTCATCGCTACCCAGCTGGAGATCTGCAGATTTAGAAAACAGACAATTAGTGTTTCAATCACCAAATACTGTATAAGGGTTTTGTTTATGTAACAGCTGGCACGTTTGGAACTATGGTTCAGGATGTTGGTACTACCCATGGATAGGTTGGTAGCAGATGACTACATTAATGATTTCATTGTTGGAGAGAGTGAAGTTTACAATTTAATATTCAAATGCAGAGGGTTGAGAGACACTGATAAAGTGAGGCAGTAAATCTATCACTGATGAGGAGGGCCAACCTACCTCCTCTACTGGGCCAATCAAGTTGATACAGGGTGAAGTCTAGCAGGGAGATCATGGTGGAGGCAACTAAGCCACTGAGTCGGGTGTCAGTTATTAGCAAAATATCTGGTTTGAGAAAAGGCTTACCAGATTTTTATGCTATCCATTTTCTTCAGACCAAAACAATGGTCCTTTGTGTGACACAAGGAGAAACAGAAGGACATAAAATGGAGTGAATACCAAACAAAGATGAGGTAAGTCAAAAAGAAAGTTAGGGATGCAAAAGCAGACTAGGACTTGCATATTGCAGAGGTGGTCAATAGAGGGAAAAACAGCTTTTACAATACATTAGGAAAAACAGGAAGGGGGAATTGTAAGGTTGACAGAAGGGGCATGGTATTTGAGGAGAAACATAGAATTTGTTGGCAGAAAAGGACCACTTGACCTACCCAGTCTGCCCAGATGGTCCCTGTCTAGTCTGTCGCCACAGAGCCTAACTGATCTTCAGAGACCCTCCCTCCTCCCTGCCCATTTATTAATATGCCCTGGTCTATCCTATGCATGCTTGAAGCAATCTATTGTTTTTGCCTCAACCACTTCTGCTGGCAGTCTATTTCAGGTGTCCAGCACCCTTTCATTGAACTAGTACTTCCTGAAATCCCTCCTAAACTACCCCCCAAAAAGTCACTTGGTGTGCATGTGGCAACTGTAGGATTTAAACCCAGGACTGCTCAGTCTTCTGTTTGTAGCTCAGTGACCTCACCTCTAGGCTATATTGGCTATGTGGAGGATGAACAGAAGGAAGCCATGCTTATTGATTATTCCTGCTCTATATTTACTGTGGGGGATAGTGGGCCCTTGACAGAAAGTGGCATTAGGCTGCTATAAGGGGGAATCTCAGAATGGATAGATTGCTTAAACTGTAGTTAGTGGTGCTTGACAAGGGTGTGCTGGGCTATTGGTTAGTGAAAAAAGCCAGTAGAGTGGAAAGAGTACCTTGCAGAGATTGCGGTGAAGGACAGACTGTGACGTTTGACCCCTGAGAGTGAAGGGTGACGGGTGAAGGAATCATGCAGGCTATCTGCAGCTAGAGCAGTCCTTGGGTATACTCTGGTTTCTTTAATTTTCTGTTTTAACAGCAGATTACTGTCATAGCTATTTTAAATTTAAATTTTTTAACTCTAGACAGACACCAGGAATTGAGTGATGCTATTTTTAGTCCACGTGAGGTAAAAAGTGAATCTCAGCTACCGGTGGATAGACAGTGCTTAAACTTTTAGTAGTGGTGCTGGCTACTGGCTGGTGGAAAAAGCCAATGGAGTGGAAAGGGTGCCTCATAGAGCCTGTGGCGAAGGACAGACCATGACCTTTGATCCCCGAGAGTGCAGGGCAAAGGAATCATAGAAACATAGAAACACAGAAGTTGACAGCAGATAAGGACTGCAAGGCCCATCCAGTCTGCCCATTTCTTTTTCTACCTTATAAATGTGCCATTGGCCTTTGCTCTGTCAGTGGCCTATCTATTCATAGTCATTCGTATTGCTCCCTTATGCCTATCCCATGCCTGTTTGAAGCCCTGCACTGTATTCATAGCCACCACTTCTTCTGGTAAGCCATTCCATGCATCCACCACCCTTTCTGTGAAAAAGAATTTCCTCAGATTCCCCCTTAATTGGCCCCCCTAAATTTCATGCTGTGTCCTCTTGTCCTGCTATTTTTCTTATATTTAAACATGTTAGACTCTTTCACCTTGTTAATGCCCTTAAGGTGTTTGAATGCCTCGATCATATCACCTCTCTCCCTCCTTTGCTCAAGGGTATACATATTGAGCTCTGTTAATCTGTCCTCATATGTCTTCTGATGCAGTCCCTGCACCATTTTGGTTGCCCTTCTCTGGACTGCCTCAATTTGGTTAATGTCCTTGTGAAGGTGTGGCCTCCAATACTGCACGCAGTACTCCAGATGGGGCCTAACTAGTGTCTTGTAAAGAGGGATTATTACCTCTTACGACTTGTGATACCCTCTACTAATATACCCTAACACCCCCTAGCCTTACCTACTGCTTTAGAGGTCTGCTTTGATGATTTCAGGTCATCAGTGATGATGATGCCCAAGTCTCTTTCTTCCTTTGTGACTGTTAGCAACTCCCCTCCCAGCCTATAGGTGGCTTCAGGGTTTCTCTTCCCTATGTGCATGATTTTGCACTTCTTTGCATTAAATCCCAGTTGCCACTCTTCTGACCATTTTGCTAGTTTATCCAGATCTCTTCTCATTCTGCCCACCCCATCTGGATCATCTACTCTGTTGCAGATCTTGGTGTCATCTGCAAACAGACAAGCCTTACCCTTTAGTCCATCTGCAAGGTCACTAATGAAGATGTTGAAGAGGACTGGCCCCAGGACTGATCCCTGAGGTACCCCACTTGTGACTTGCATCTCTTCTGACTGTATACCATTTACCACCACTCTCTGTTTTCTGCCCGTCAACCAGTTTGCCACCCAGTTGACCAACTTCTGACTCACCCTGAACCTACCCAGCTTATTTATCAATCTTCTATGTGGAACAGTGTCAAAAGCTTTGCTGAAGTCAAGGTAGGTGACATCAACTGCTCCCCCTTGGTCCACCACTCTGGTTACCCAGTCAAAGAAATATATGAGATTAGTTTGACAGGACCTTTCTTTTGTAAACCCATGCTGTCTTGGATCCTGTGCCCCTATGGATTCCAGATGTTGCACTATCCTTTCCTTAAGGAGTGCCTCCATAATCTTGCCCACTACTGAGGTAAGACTGACTGGTCTGTAGTTTCCTACCTCCTCCCTGCTACCACTCCTGTGGAGCGGGATCACATGAGCCCTTCTCCAGTCTTCTGGGACCTCTCCTGTGCTCAGAGGCTAACTAAACAGTTCTGCTAATGGCTCTGCTAGTTCCACCTTTAGCTCCTTAAGTACCCTGGGATGTGTGGCATCAGATCCCATTGCCTTATCCACCCTGAGCTTAGCAAGCTCTTGTAGGACCCTTTCTTTTGTGAAGGGAGTAGTGCTCACCTCCCTCCCCCCCCGTGTCCATGATGCTGAGCTGTGGCTGTGGGCCCTGATCTACCTTATCTTCAGTAAATACTGAGCAAAAGTATCTATTTAGGATACATGCCTTTACAAGGTCCTCCTCCTCACATGCTCCCTTTTCTCCATTAAGCTTAGCAATACCCCTTCTGGACTTTCTCCTTTCACTAATGTATCTATAGAAAGTCTTGTCACCTTCTTTTACTGTTCGTGCTAGTGTTTCCTCAGTTTGGGACTTTGCCTGCCTTACTGCCTTCCCTGCTTCCCTTAGGGCAGTTTGGTATGCTTCCCTATCTTCATCCCGCTGTGTTCCCTTATATTTCCTGAAGGCCAGCCTTTTGGCTCTGACCTTTTCTGCTACTGTATTTGAGAACCAAAGTGGTTTCCTTCTTCTTTTGCACTTCCTTTTCTGTCTAACACAATGAATCAACTGCTGCAGGCTATCTGCAGTTACAGCAGCCCTTTGGTGCACTCTGGTGGCTTTAATTTGCTGTTTTAATGGTAGATTACTGCCATAGCTATTTTAAATTTTAACTTTTAAACTCTGGACAGACACTGGAATTTGAGTGATGCTATTTCTGGTCTGTGTGAGGTAAAAAGCGAGCCATAGCGAGTGGAGGCTAGAGATTGCTTAAACTGTCAATAGTGATGCTTGACAGAGGTGTGCTGGACTATTGGCTGGTGGAAAAAGCAGCTGGAGTGCAAAGGGCACCTTGTAGAACTTAAGGCAAAGGACAGACCTTGAACTTTTACCTCTGAGAGCGAGGGGCAAAGGAAACAGCTGCTACAGGCTATCTGTAGAATCAGCAGCCCTTGGTACACTCTGGGGGCCTTAATTTGCTGTTTAAATGGCTGATTACTGTCATAGCTATTTAAAATTTTAACTTTTAAACTCCAGATAGACACCAGAAACTGAGTGACACTACTGCCAGTCTGTTTGAGGTAAAGAGTGAGACACAGTGAGCAGAGGTGATGTTGGGAGAGGCAATCAGTATCTGCCTGCATCCATTGAGAGAGGCAAGGGAGGAGGGCAGACCACTACCCCAGATGGAAAGTAAGTAGCATAAGTGCCTTTATCAGCATAAGCACAGTATACACTGAATTTCTTTATCTGATATTTATTTATTAAAAAATTGGTAGCCAGGAGAGGCACACTGAGCTGAGGCTCGTTTCCAGGTGTGACCCGTGGGAGAGAAATAAAAACAGGACGTGGCACAGTACAATAAATTAGTGAAAGAAAATAAAACAAATTGCAAAACAAATACAGAACAAATTTCAAAACATAGTAGTGAGTAAAAGCATTATATATGCATAAAAACAGTACAGTAAAGTGTATGTCTTAAGAGAAAATTGGAAATACAATCGAACACACAGTGGCACTCAAGATTTGATAACCATGTTGCAAGAAAAATAAGAAATATATACAGTGGTAGAGGGTTTAGACATATAAGGTGCCTCATGGTGTCAAGGTGTTTAGAAAACCTTTAACTCACTACAAAGCACCAGACATTTGTAGGAGCCAGTGTTTTGAAATAGGAGATAAGATGCAATACAAGGGTAAAGGACCAAGGTGACAGAGATATTTTGCTGCTTGCTAGAGGAAAGGAAGGAGGCAGGCTGAGGGAAGCAGGAGGCTGGTGAGGGACAGAGTTACAGGAGCAGGAGGCAGAAAGAACTGAAAAGAGTTGAGATTTCAGGATAGATGGAGTGGAGGAGTGATGGATGTTGTTGGGATGCTGATTCCACAAGCACAGGAGATGGTAGGAGAATGCTACCTGATCTGAGCATGTGTGAGGATGGAGGAGGGAGAAGGTACGAGCATCCCTAGAACAGAGCTAAGAAGTTGACATGCTGGTTGGGGATAGGCAGGAGTTGAAAAAGATGGGGAGAGTCCCAAACCAGAATTTGGTGATGAAGGAGAGGCTGTGGACCTGATGTCTGGCAGGAAGTGACATTATGATAAGGAGGAGTAGAGGAGACAGTGGTGAGTGAGGGGGAGTGAGGAGGTTGTGAATCGACAGAAAGAATTTAGAAGAGTGTTGAGTCTTGCCAGGGAGGTTGCAGGAGCAGAGCTGTAAGCAATATTGGCCTTGTCTACAACAGGTAGGATGGTTTTAGTGACCAGGTCACGATGGTTTTGAATAGGGAGCCAGTCTCTGTGTTGATAGGGGGCACCGAGTTTGTGTCATAGTTTGACACATATGGAGTCAATGTGGGCAGAGAAGTCAAGGCTGTAGTCCAGCCAGACCCCAAGAAATTTGAAAGAATGGGCTGTGTCTATGGGCGAGCCATCCAGGGTTATAACTGAGGGAAAGTTCTGGGAATTGGACAGTCTGTTTATAGCCAAAGAACATGGATACAGTTTTTTTGGAATTTAATTTTAGTTGGTTTTGGCAAAACCACAATTGCACTTTGTCAAAGTCACACTGCAGGGGGTCAGCGACATCCATGATGGAGGGATCAGAAAGGTAAATCACAGTGTCATCTGCATGCATATGGATTTGGGAGGGAGAGCAGATGGATGGGAGGTAATTTATGAATAAAGAGAAAAGAATGGGGACAACTATAGATCCTTGGGGGACACTGATTAGGATGGGGGGGAGATGACGTTGCTAACTTGTACCAATTGTTGTCTGTTATGGAGGTAGGATTGGAACCAATTAACTGCTGGCAGGGCCAAACTGTAGGAGAGAAGCTTGTGGACTAGAAGTTGGTGGGAGACTGAATCAAAGTATTTTGCCAAATCCATGAAAGTGGCAACAGTGACTTTGCCTTTGTCCATAGCTGACTGGATATGGTCAGTGACTTGAAGCAAGGAGGATATCATGGAGTGTTGCTTCCTGAATCCTGATTGGAAAGGAGAGAGAAGGTCCAAAACTGTAAGATTTTCCTGGAGTCTTGAGTAAATAAGGGATTCCTGGAGTTGGCGAGGGAAGAAAGAAGAGAAATGGACCTGTAGTTGCCGGGGAGGTGGGATCACCTTCTTTATGTATGAAGAGGGAGTACCTTTGCCAGTTTCCAGGCTTGAGGGACCAAACTGGTTGTGAGGGAAAAGTTGAGTAGATGGGAAAGATGGGCAGCAAAAGCATGTGCTGAAATGTGAAGCATCTTGGGGTGAAGGCTGTCCGGGCTGGTTTTTGTGAGGTTTCGTTACATAACTGCACAATGGGCTTTTGGGGAGGAGATGGGGAGGAATGAAACCGGTACCAGAGGGGGTGAATGGGGGTTCTAAAGGGGTAAGGACTGGATGGTCAGGGAGAACACAGGTTGTAAAAAAGGTGTTAAAATAGTCAGAGATCGAGGCAGGGTCTGAGACTGAAACATCTTCTGCATTTAAGACTAGTGGTGCTTGGAAAACAGACAGATCTGAGAGGGAACAGATAACTTTGCAGAATGCTGAGGGAGAATTTGAAGTCACTTGTAATTGGGACTTGAAGAAGTTTGCTTTGGCAGTCCTGATGGCCTTGGTGCAGGAATTTCTAAGGGACTTGTAGAGTTCCAAGTGTGAGGGTAGGAGGGAGGCTTTAAAATTTGCCCAGAGTTTGTCCTGAGTTCTACACAAGGTGATGAGGCCTTGTAGGCATGTTGTAATACAAAATTATATGCCACAGTGCTGAAGTTCTGACACAAAGTACCACTTAAAGGAAAGCATGTTTACATGTATGAGTTTTTGGATTACTCTCGTCTATCTAGCATTTCAACCTGTAGGGCAGCTCTTGGCTTTATCACCTACTCCTTCATAATGGACCATATGTACGATGCCAACATGCCAAACAAACTGGGCTCATTAGCATCAATATGCACGAAAGCTACAGAGTGGGCTCACATGGATGCCATATGGCATTCAGGAACAGGGTGCAATGCAGGTAGGAAGCTGCCCTCCCAGCCAAGTGGACTCAATGCACCAAGGGGGTTCCAGGGGTGTGCCAGCACTACACGGTATGCACAGAACTGCATCATGTTGGCCACATGGCTGTGGAGCTGGGCATAGGTTACGGTAGCAGGGACCTTGCCATAACCCACTGCGCACCCACAGGTAGTGCACCATTCATTGCTAGGGGACTGGAAATGGGCCCCCCTGCTGCCACAACCCACTAGCCGACAGGGAGAACAGGGCCACTCGAACAGATGAATTTGGGGAAAGCCTTTGCTATGGCCCTTATGTGCCCCACCCCACAAGACAGCCCCATATGAGGGGCCACTCATGCAACACCCCCAACCACCCACCAGTACACATGTCCCAGTGACTGAGGACCCCCCTACATGCACACACAGACCCTTCTGCACCCCATCCCCTACATGCACAGCAACCCCACTACCACACAGCACAATGCATGCCCCTCACCCTGAACCTGGCACCCCTATCCTGCATTGGTATCCAGTGGTCTTCCCCCCACCACCGTCACTCCCCTTCCCCCATACCTTTGTGGTGGTGCCATCCCTGAGATGGCCAGTAGCACAGCCCATCTCTCACCACCACAGCCGCCGGCCATCTGACATACACAGGGGTGCACAGCAGATGTATGCCCACATATGTCAGATGGCCGGTGATCGTGGCGGTGACAGGAGGGCTGTGCCACTGGTTGACTTGGGGGTGGCACCACCACAAAGGTATGGAGGATGGGGGGTGATGGTACTGCAGGTGGGTTGATGCCACAGGGTGGTCACTGTCTAGCCAGTCTGCCGGTTGGAGTGCCCGAGTGTTTGTTTGTTTGTTTGTTCATTTTTATTCTGTATAACCAGTGAGCAACAATCTTCCCATTTTCACTGATGCCCAGTCACAACAAAACACATATTACAAATTACATAATACAAACTTACAATAATACAATATCATTTAAAACAACAACACTTTGATTCATCTAACATAAATTTTTTTAAAACCCTCTTAAATAACGGAATTGTAATACATTGTACAATATAACAAGGTAAATCATTACATAATTTTACTGCATAATATAATAAAGAATTCTGAGCAAATGTACTTTTACAAAAAGGAATCCTATACTTAAAGTTATCCTGTGACCTGGTCCTGATTTCATTTATCAACTTTGGAAACATTTCACAAATAATACTCGCGTGTGAGTGTGGTCACCTGCGACATGGGGTTGGCTCGCTGCAGGCTGGGTCATGGTCAGGGGGTTTGGTTTGCCATCCTCAGAAGTGGCCTTGCAGTGTGGGGGGGATGTCACCCAACAGACCATCATGGGGGCATGTGCAGGTGGAGGGCATTCATGCACCCGAACACACTCCTCTCAGCACAAGGGATCCACTTTTAGCTCATGATGGGCATTTGTTTGGATGCCCACCTGAAACAGCAACCCCGCCACTGGCCACCCTGTAGAGTCTTGCATGCTGGGGGGGCCTTGGACAGGTGCGATTCCATGGTGCATACTCCTGGGTGCACACCTTTCCACAGGTGCAGATCTCTGCGAGTGGGATACATGCTTTCGGCATGTAGTTCCTGCCCATTCATACATACGGCCCTGTACCTTTGAACTTGGTGGGCCTGGTGGGTTTTTTTCCCTATTTTTCACATAAGCAGGTCTTCATCTTCTGTTTGCCTTCTACATAACATAGTCAGGTATTTTAGGTACCACTTAACAAAGGCCAGTACATAATGAACCCAACTAGTGATATCCTAATGTAATGTGCAAGGAAGGGTCATTAGTCCAGTGCACAAAGTGTAAAATGTATGTGGAGAAAGCTTTTCCGATGTGTTCAGAAGGATTCCTCTTTGTCAAATGCCAGGCTTATGATGCAATTCAGTACAGTATCAATTAAATTACACACTAACAGAGTTAAGGAACCTGCTGGAGATCAAAAATATGGAAAAGTTTATTGTAACACTGGACATTGAGTCAATGGCCTTGACGAAAAATCCTGCCACTAGCAAGAAAAGATCAAGAGATGAAGAACAAAATAATGGCATAATTATCACTGAAGAGAGTAGTAGCAAGAGGATTAGGGAGAATACAGCAGACACTGAAGAAAATGATTAGTATTCGGTTAAACCAAGTAATAGTAGCAAAAAAGGTAGAAGGACAATCCTTACTTCAAAACTAATGTTAACAAATAGGTACAGTGCCCTATCACCTGAAGACAATTCTAATTACACACACACACAGCAGTCCTGTTATGCAAGAACCTAGACAAATAATAGTTTGGGGGGACTCTATTATCAGATGCTGCAATTCAGTTATATGTGGGCCTGACAAGTATAATAGAATGGTTTCAATCTTCCCTGGGACAAAAATAGAGGACATCAGAGCTAGAGTGCCAGGTATTTTAAAAAACAGTGGAAATAATCCCGTAGTGGTTATTCACATTGGAATTAACAACATAAGGCATGACAATGGAAAAGATATATGGCTAGATCTCACTGAAACAGCCAGAGATATGCAAACTCTGGAGCAGAAGTACTCATTTCAGGAATTCATCCTGTTCCTAGAGCTGTTCAGGAAAAAAATAACACCATTATGAGAATAAACGCGAGGCTAAAGAACTGGTGTGAGAAACATGGAAACATAGACTTTGATGGCTGATAAGGACCACTTGGCCCACCTAGTCTGCCCAGTTCCCTACCTACAGGATAAGCTGCAGATCCTAGTAACCAACTGCCTACTTCCTCCTACCCCCACCAGAACTGTCTTATGTCTGTCCCATTCATTCTTGAATTCCCCTACTGTTTTTGACCCCATGACCTCCTCAGGAAGGCCATTCCATGCGTCCACTACCCTCTCCATGAAAATATACTTGCTCATGTTGCCCTTGAGCCATCCCTCCTCTACATTCAAATTTTGCCCCCTTGTTTTTGCACATCTCTTTTTCTGAAATGTGCTACCCTCTTGGACTTTGTTGATTCCCTTGAGGTACTTGAAAGTCTCTATCATGTCCCCCTTCTCCCTCCTTTCATCGAGGGTATACATATTAAGCTCCTTTGGTCTTTCTTCGTGTGGCTTATGGTGCAGACCCTATACCATTTTAGTTGCCCTCCTCTGGACTGCCTCCATCCTGTCTATGTTCTTGAGGAGATGGGGTCTCAAGAACTGCATGCAGTACTCCTGATGGTGTCTAACCAACTGTCTGTACAGAGGGATAACTACCTCCTGTTTTCTACTGATGATGACTCTCCCTATGTATCGCAGTATCACCCCAGCCCTCCTTACTGCCTTCTCACATTGCTTGCCTACCTTTAGGTCATCTGATATGACTATCCCCGGGTCTCTTTCCATTTTTGTTGTTGTTAGTACCCCCCCCAGCTGTGTACACTTCCCCTGGGTTTTTGTTTCCCAGGTGCATTACTTTGCACTTCTTTGCATTGAATCTAAGCTGCCATACTTTTGACCATTTCTCCAACCCTGCTAAGTCCCTTCTCATCTTTTTCACCCCCCCGTGTATCAACCCTGCTGCAGATCTTTGTGTCATCTGCAAAGAGGCATGCTTTTCCTTCTAGTCCCTCTGCAATGTCACTTATAAAGACATTAAAGAGGACCAGTCCCATGATTGAACCCTCATGTGTATCCCACTAGCACCCCCCCTTTCTCCAGCATGGACTCCGTTTACTATTACCCTTTGTGTTCTTTTGTCCAGCCAATTTTTTACCCAGGCTACCACCCTAGGACTGACTCCCAGGCTGGCTAGCTTGTTTATTAATCTTTTGTGTGGGACAGTAACAAATGCCTTGCTAAAGTCTGGGCAGACCATGTACACAGCCCCTCCCTGGTCTACTACTTTGGTCACCCAGTCAATGAAATCTATCAGATTCAGAGGGATAACAACTTCTTGTTTTCTACTGTTGATGCCTCTCTCTATACATTCCAGTATCACACCTAATCCTCCTTACTGCATTTTCACATTGCTTGCTTACCTTTAGGTCATCTGATATGACTACGCCCAGGTCCCTTTCCATTTTTGTTGTTGTTAGTACCTCCCTCCCCCATTGTGTACTCTTCTCCTGGTTTTTTGTTTCCCAGATGCATTGCTTTGCACTTCCTTGCACTGAATCTAAGCTGCCATTCTTTTGAGCATTCCTCCATCCTTGCCAAGACCCTTCTTATCCTTTCCACCCCATCTTGTTTATCAACCCTGTTGCAGATCTTTGTGTGGTCTGTAAAGAGGCATACTTTTCCTTCCAGTCCCTCTGCAATGTCACTTATAAAGACATTAAAAAGGATCGGTCACAGTACTGAACCCTGCTGTGCCCCTCTAGTAACCTCCCCTTTCTTTGGAGTGGACTCTGTTTACTATTATCTTCTGTGTCCTGTTGTCCAGCCAATTTTTTACCCAGACTACCACCCTGGAACGCACTCCCAGGCTGGCTAATTTGTTTATTCATCTTTTGTGCGGGACTGTGTCAAATGCCTTACTAAAGTCTGGGTAGGCCATGTCTATAGCCCCTCCCTGGTCTACTACTTTGGTCACCCAGTCAAAGAAATCTATTAGATTCATCTGACGTGACATTCCCACTGTAAATCCATGCTGCCTTGGGTCCTGTGCTCCACTGGCCTCTAGGTACTCAACAATTCTTTCTTTCAGAAGTGATTCCATCATGTTCCCTACCACTGAGGTCAAGCTAACAGGTCTGTAGTTTCCTGCCTTGCTTTGTTGCCACTTTGGTGAAGGGGGATCACATCTGCCCTCCTCCAGTCCTCAAGTACCACACCATCCTCCAGTGATTTGCTAAAAAGGGTAGTCAGTGGTATCACTAGTTCTTCCCTTAGTTCTTTTAGAATTCTGTGGTGAATCCTGACAGGCCCTATTGCTTTGTCCACCTTCAGTTTTAGGAGTCCTTTCAGAACCCTTTCTTCTGTGAATGGACTGGTATCAACCCCCATATACAGAGGGTATCATAGCATAAGATCTACCCAAAATGAGCGACTAAAAAATATAGAGACTCATTTTGGGCACTTTTATTGTGGGCTACCCTGCAGAATAGCGAGGGTATGTGATAACAACCAGGGTGAAGAGTGAATGGAAGAGAGGAATAGTGAGGGGAAGGAGAAGGACAAGAAAGAGGTTTTCAGGCACTGTTGTATCTGCTGTCACCCAGCTAGCCATGTGGCATGGTGGTGTGGGAGGCTAGTAGAGCAGGTACTGGGTTTGAGACCGAGACCAGGAGCAGGTTACATTTTGCCGTACCTTCGAGCTGCGGCACTTAATTTTTTGTGAAATCCAGATTCCCCCCCTCCAGACATGCACCCCCCCTGGAGTTGAGAATCCTAATTCAAGAGGGTGCAGGGGCAAAGCCCCCCACTGGGGGGGGGTGTGCAGGGGCACAGCCTTCCCACAAAAACACTATTTTTACATCTGGAAGTCGGGTCACCTTAAAGCGTATATTGCCGATTTGCTTTTCAGCGATATACACTCACCATAATAGAGATCGCTGTTTTGCGGTCACTATTATGACATGGAACCTATCCAGAGTGCTTCTATTGATTGGATTAGGTACCCCCTTCTCTTCTTTTGTGAATACTGAGTGGAAGTATTTGTTCAGCATCCCTGCTTTTTCACTGTCAACATCTGCCCACTGACCCTTCCCTTCATTAAGCCTCACTATCCCTCCCTTGGTCTTCCTTCACTCCCTAATGTAGCTATAAAAGGTTTTATCCCCCTTCTTAACAGAGTTGGCTATCTTTTCCTCGGTTTGGGCCTTTACTATTCTGACTGTCTTCTCTGCTTCCTTCTGCTTTAACTGGTACAGTCCTCTGTCCTGATCCTTCTGTGTTTCCTTATACTTTCTGAGTGCTATCTTTTTCTCCCAAACCTTCCCCGCTACCTCTTTTGAGAACCATAGTGTTTTTTCCTTCGCTTTGATTTATTTGCTTCGCACAAAGGCTTGTTGCCACTGTGATGGCAGTTTTAATTTTTCCCCATTGTTGCTCCACCCCTGTTTCTTGCCCATTTGCTAGTGCTTTTCAGAGGCACTCTCCCATTATGCCAAATTCAGCCCTCCTAAAGTCCAGTACCCTCATTTTTGTATGGCTTGACTCTACAGCTGTGTTTATAGTGAACAACACTGTTAGGTGGTCACTTGTTCCCAGATGGCTACCCAATTCTAAATCTGAGTTCCTCTCTCCATCCCCATTTGAAAGTACCAGGTCTAAGATTGCTCCCTCCCAAGTTGGTTCCAACACTAGCTGTCTGAGGCATGCCCCCTGCAGGGCATCGAGAATGACTCTGCTCTTGGATGTAGCTGCAACAAAGGTACTCCAGTTAACATCTGGCATATTCAGGTCCCCCATCAACAATATCTCCCCTTTTTCCACCATTCTAAGGATACTGTCTATCATTTCCTTGTCTATTTCCTCCCTCTGGAATGGAGGACTGTATACAACCCCCGTGCAGACTGTCATGTCATTTTCTGTCTCAAGGGTGATGTACAGTGCCTCTTCTCCTCCTCCCTGTTTACCTTTTAATTATGTTGATTTGATCCCTTCTCTTATGTAGAGAGCTAGTCCTCCTCCTCTTTTACCCTCCGTGTCCCTCCTGTAGATTGTGTGCCCTGGTATGTTAACATTCCAGTCATGGCTCTCTGTGTACCATGTTTCTGTGACTGCCATAATATCCAGGCATCCCTGTTTCCTTAAGGCCACTAGTTCAGGGAGCTTGTTACCCAGACTATGGGCATTGGTACTGATCACCCTCCATTTTTTATGGTCCCTCCCTGTCCTTATTGCCTTTTTCTACATTACCCTGTTCTGCGCCATATCAACTACTACCTTGGTGCACCTTGCTTTATTACACCTGTTTTGTGGGGCGCTGGGATTCCCTGCCTCTTCAGTGTCCCCCCACCTTATTAGTTGAAATGCTTGCAAATGAAGCATTTAAACCTATCACCCAGGATCCTGGTTCCCTTCCCAGACTGATGCAGACCATCACTCCAGTATAGGCCTGCATCCCTCCAGGTGGAGCCCCAGTTCCTAATGAAGCCAAAACCCTGAGCTCCACATGAGTTTTTCAGTTATTCATTGAATCCCATGGTGTGGAGTACCCTAGCCTCACCCATGCCATAGACTCTCTGAGAAGGTTACCATGCATGCTACTTGACTAAGGCCTCCCCAACTCCACAAACTCCTTCTGCACTGCTCTGCTCCCATTCCCAGCCAGGTCATTTGTCCCTAAGTGGACAATGACATCCAGCTCCCTCTCCCATGCAGCTGCTCTCATGATCCTGAGGATTTGCTTCCTCTCATTCCCTGCAGTGATACAGGGCAGGCACCTCACCTCCCTTTGCCCTTCCTCCCCCAGTTCTATCCTCCTAATGATTGAGTCCACCACCATGAGTTGTTCCCTTCCCCTGTGGGGTCTCATGCCACCTTCCTCTGGGTCTCCATTGGGGAGATTCCCAACATTCTCCTTGTTCTTCACTGTGGGAGCCTCCATAGAGGAATCTCACTCTTCCAGAATGATGTATGAATTGCTGAGAGGTACCACTGGAGGGATGTGCCTCTGATCCACCACCCTCACCCTCCCTGAGCCCACCATGGTCAAACTGCTCCTCTTTCTTGGTAATCTCTGAAACAGCAGCAGCAGCTTTTGTGGTCCTTGGCTGGGGGAGGAGGTTTTCTGAATCCTCACCAGGTCATCCTGGAGATGGGCAAACTCCTCCCTCAGACTAGAGAGGTGCCTGCAAATAGGGCAGCATCACAACCCCTAGAACATATCCCAGAAGACTGCCACCCCACAGCCAGTGCATTGCACCACTCCCTACATGTCTCTCTCCCTTCCTGTTTAGTTTTTTCCTTTTTTTGTTAGCATGTGGGAGTGTGTGCATGTATTTACCCCCTACTCAGTGTGAGGTTATGACAGATGTATATCCTTTGCCCCTTTGGGAAGTGATGTCAGAACACCTGGTATAAAGGAAATGATGCACTTGGGGCAGTTGGGGTGAGGGGCAGGGTGGTGGACAAAGTCCGTGTCCTCCAGAAACAATCAGCTACAGCTCTGACCCCCCACATCAGTGTTTTCCTTCCTTTCAGCAAGACAACCTGCACAACAGTTTAACAGAAAATATACATTGCAAAAAACAGTTTGAATAAAAAAAATAAAGCAGTAATCGGTAAACACAAAACAGTAACAACCTGTAAGCACACCATGTAACAATTTAGTAGAAAATATACCCAGCAAAAAACAATTTCAATCAGAGAAAAATAAAGCAACAAAATCCTGTAGGCACAACCTGTCACAATTTAACAGAAAATATACCCTGCAAAGAAACAAATTTGAATCCGAGAAAATAAAGCAGTAATCTGTAAGCAGAAAACAGTAACAAACCTGTAGGTACACCCTGTAACTATTTAGCTGAAAACATACCCTTAAAAAAATTTAAATCAGAGACTAATAAAGCAGTAATCTGTAAGCAAAAAACAGTAACAAACCCTGTAAGCACAACCTATAAGTGCAAAACAAAATAGTGACACAACCGTAAATCTGCTTAGACAAAATAAGCCTTAATGTTTCTCCTTGCTCTGATAATGTTGCTCCTTGCTCTGTCCTTTCAAGCAAACCTAGAAGAAAAGAGTTCAGGCAAAGCTAGGTGCTTTTTGCCAGCAAACCTAGTCTTCCACAAGATGGTTGGTTTGAGATTTATTGATAGCTGGTCCCATTTGTATAAAAAAAATCATTTATACAGCAAAGACGGGCTCCACTAACAACAATGTGGTGTTTATTCTTGGTAGATTGATTAAAGCCCACATGGAAATAATCCCTTTAAACTGCCATCAACGGAGGGATGGGGGGGCAAGTGAAAGAAGAAACTCTGTCCACTATAAGAAAAATGCAACATCCAAGGATCAGGGATGTAGCACTAATATCAGTTGTCTCCTAAGTAATGCCAAAAGCTTAAGCAATAACATGGTAGAACTACAAGCAATCTTAAATGCAGATTATAATATTGGTATAGCATTCATTACTGAAACCTGGTGAGCAGTGGATGACTCTTGGGATAAAAATGTCTTTGTATATTCTCTAATGAGGTTAGACAGGAAAAATAAAAAAGGAGGAGGTATTGCAATATTCTCTTCTAATACAATTTCAATAACTGATACTTCCTAAGAGTCAGGCCTCTAATACTGAAACAGTTTGGCTAAGCGTTAACTCAAACTCCTCTGAAGGATTTATCTCGGGCTTGCGTTATTGGCCACTGAACACTCCAGGTGAAATAAACTGGGAAATAATACAAGAACTGTCAAAAGCATGCAACATGGGTAGAACTGTGTTTTTGGGAGACCTAAATTATAGTGATTTAAGTTGGATAAATAAAACTACAGCCACCAGAAAAAGTGCCTGCTTTCTTGGCAACTGCTTAGAACATAACCTAATACAATAAAAAAATCACACAAGGGGTGATAACTTACTAGATCTGGTTAGAAGTTTAGAAACCATATATATCCCTGACTGTGAGGTCACTTCACCCTTAGGCAACAGTGACCATGCACATATATTATTTAGTATCCAAAGCACACATTATTAGTCAAAAGGATGTACAGAATCCATCCATGCAATACTGCTAACAGAGAAGGTATAAACTCTAACATTGCCAGGACTGACTGGAGTGCTCTTTTTAAGAAAAGCACAACTAAAAAGTGTTGGGACTATTTAAAACACAGTATATTGTCTGTTATTAATAAGCATGCTAAGCATGGGAGATGTATAATGGTAGGGGGGATTAAACCAAAGTGGTTAAGCAAAAAAATATTGAAACTAATAAAAAGTAAGAACAATTGCTATGTCACATATAAAAAACACAATACAACAATAAACTGGGATACATTTAAAAGTATACAAAGAGTTTGCAAAAACGCTCTAAACGTTGTTTAGAAATTAAACTAGCTGCTTCTGCCACCAAACAAAATAGTAAACAGTTTTACAGTTACATTAATTCCTTAAGGAACTCTGATACGACATTAACTGTAATCTCTAATAACAAGACCAGCACTGAACAGACAGAGATAGCCAATGTTTTTAATAACTACTTTTTTTACATCTACTCTATAACTAGTGTAGCCTGATATCAGTTTAACCTTATAAACCGTGGTGGTCATAGCATTGACATTAATGAAATAAAAAAGAAAACTGATGGACTAAAACCATTTAGAGACCCTGGATTTGACAACATAACTTCACAAATGTTAAGACTTATGAAGGAAAGCATATGTCTTCCACTCAAGATATTATTTGAAAGTCCCTTAAATACTGGGAAAATCCCTAAGACTAGAGGGCAGCTAAAATCTCCCCAATACACAACAAGCATTTGTCAATGCCAAACGTTGGCTGCTTATTAAACAATTTGATGTTTTTCTGAAAAGCCCAACAGCTAGTCTAGTCTGCATACCCACAAGACCTCCCACATTGCAGCACCAACCCAGGTGTGGCCTCACCATTCATCTATATAGGGGTAACACTACCTCCCTTTTTCTGCTGGTGATATGCCCTTTCTGTGCACCCCAGCACCCCATTAACCTTTCCTACTGCTTCATCACATTACTTTGCTACAGGTTGAAACATAAAACTTGTCAGCAGATAAGGACCACTAGGCCAATCCAGTCTAACTGTAAGCCATGTACTTGACTACGGCTTCTGATCCTCCCTCAGCTGTACTTTTATGGTTCTCCCATGCCTATCCCATGCATGTTTAACTCCTACCACAGTACTCACTCCCACCACCTCCTGTGGCAGATCATTCTCTTTTTTTTCCATGCACACTTTATCGTCCTTGACACTCCTGGCAGGTGGTTTCAGCCCTCCTGACAAAGGGACTCTTTCTCCAGACACACCCTCCCTTGTACTTACAGACCCTGGTATTCCCCAATAGATTGCTCCCCGTGGTGGGGCCAGGAAGGAAGTGGCATGCTACACCTCCCCCTTGGAGATGCAATCCAGAAGCCGGGATCAGCACTTGGGTGTGGTGACCATCACTGAGCGCTGCCAGGGCTCTCCTTTTTCATCCGCTTTTTCACCCATCCCCCCTCTCCCTACTGACGTAAGCAAGTCAGAACATGCCTCCCAACCTGTACTGCCCTCTGGCAATGAGCAAGCAGGACAACAAGTCTCTCTCCTCCTGAGAGAGGAGAGCAGTCCTCTGGATGCTCGATCCTCTCTCCCCTCTACCGACCCTCAGCGGCCCAGGCTCATTTCCAAACCTGGGTCGCTAGCATGGCAGAAGGTGTGGCATCCAGCACTTCAACTCTCAGAGCCACTGGGCTGCCTAGGCAGACCATTCCATGTGTCCACCACCCTCTCTGTGAATAAAAGCATCCTCATATTCCCTTTTAGCCTGCCACTTTCCAATGTCATGTCTTTCCCCCTCATTTTTTTACTCCTCCTGTATTGGAAGATGTCTTTCCCTGCACCTTGTTTTTACCTTTGAGGTACTTGAATGTCTCTATCATGTCTCCTGTCTACCTCCTCTCTTCCAGTGAGTACATATTGTGGTCCCTAAATCTCTGCTAGTTTGTTTTGTGGTTCAAGCCCTGTACCATCTTAGTTACCCTTCTCTGGACTGTCTCCAGCCTGTTAATGCCATTTAGAAGGTGTGCCATCCAGAACTGCACACAGTACTCCATGTGAGGCCTGACCAGGTTTTTTATATAATGTCATCACTAACTCCCTCCTTCTGCTGGTGATACCCATGCTTATGAACCCCAACATGCCACTGGCCCTCCCTGCTGCCTTTGAAGTCTACTTTGAAATTTTCAAGTCATGTGCAATTATAGCCCCAAGGTCCCTTCGTTCCTTGGTGACTGTCAACAACTGCCCCCCTTCCCATCCTGTAGATCTCCCCAGGGTTTCTATGCCCCTGATGCATAATTTTGCACTTTTATGATTTAAAGTGCAGTTGCCACTTCTCAGACCAATTCTCAAGCCTGCCTAGATCCTTTCTCATTTTCTCCACCCCTTCTGGAGTATCCACCCTGTTGCAGATCTTGGTGTCATCTGCAAACAGGCAGACCCATCCTTCCAGCCCCTCTGCAATGTCACTAATTAAGGCATTGAACAGGACTGTCCCAAGGTCTGATTCCTGCAGTACCCTGCTGGTCACCCCCCTCCAGACTGTACCCTATTTACCACCACCCTCTGTCTTCTGTCTGTTAGCCAGTTCCTAACCCAGTTCACCACCTTGTCTACCATGCCCAGACTACCAATCTTGCTAACAAGCCTCTTCTGTAAGAAGATGTCGAAGAACTTGTTGAAATTGAGGTAGGCGTTATCCATGCCCCCCAATTAACTTCCTTCATCACCCAGTCAAAAAAATCTATCAGATTCATCTGACACGACCTACCTGCTGTTAGGCCTGACCAAGGTTTTATATAGCAGCATTACTACCTCCTTCTGCTGGTGACACCCCTGCCCATGCACCCCTTGTAATTTTTTCACATTTTGACCCCACATTTTCAACAGTTTATTTTACCTTACTGTACCTCATAAACCTCATAGGTGAAAATGTCTTAATCTGTAGCAAAACGTCATTCTGTGCCACAGGTGTAGAAACTTGTTTTGGGCAGGATATGTGAAATGACACCTATACTGTTCATGAGATTGCATGAAGAAATAGCTAGGTGGAAAATTTGGAGTCAAAATATAAAAAACTGGCAAAGTTACACTTGTGCATAGGAAAATTTCAATGAGTGCATGTAACTCTATCTTTTGTTGGTATTTTTGCTCCAAATTTTAAACCTGGGCTTTCTGGGACCCCACCTAATGAACAGGTAGGTAGGTAGGTAAAATTTATTTTTATACAGGTAATACATGTCATTTGGACATAATCCAGTTTACAAGACAGACCTGTGTAAATTCCTAACTAGTCACATACAAATAAGTTCCATGTTAAATACATATAAATACAAACACCACAATATACAAACAACACGGTATACCTAAAAGACTAACAATAGCTAGATTATAAAATCTCAAAATCCCAAGGAACCTTAGAGAAAAAATATGTAACTCACAAATGTGAGAATATAGTCTTTTATAGTATTATAAGCATGACATTGAATTTCACCTCTAAAGAGAATCAAAACTATTTGATATAGCGTGAGACCTGTCCCATACGTGTTACTACAACTATCTTATTTTAGTGAATCGATCTTGTCAATATCCGTTTTTGATAGTTGTTCACTGTAATAATATTGAGGAATTGATGATTATATAGATGAATATTTATTTTGTGTATTAAAGATAACCAATGACACTTATGATTTATGTCTAAAGGTGACCAGTTCACTTTTCTTCAATAATAGGCAATAATGAATCTGATAGTTTCTAATACATATCTTGCTACATTTATAATATGTTCTATCTAATCTTAGACAATAGAGTTTTATTTGCATATCTATATATTAATTCTCATATCTTATCACTGGAATAATTAACTGATCTGCCAGTTTTTTTCTATCTAAAAGATAAACAATCAGTACTTCTTCTTAACGCCTACCCTTCTATTTACTTTTTAATCAGTGCAATAATATGATTTGAAAAGGTCAGATATTCATCAAATATAATCCCTAAATAACTATATTCTTTAACTTGTTCTAGAGTAGTTGATTTCTGTATAAATGGATAAATCATAAATAAGTTCACCTACTTTTTTCAATGGAAATACATACACTTTGTTTTTTTTGTGTTCATTATCAGCCCTGACCTGGTGAACCACCCTCAATTCTTCTAAAATCAGACTGTGTTAGTTCGTAATATTTCTTCCATTTTTCTGGATGCAGTTATAACTGTATCATCGGCATAAAGTCGAATCTCTGATTTTTCTATAGTCGATGGCAGTTATTTATGAATATTAGGAACAAAAGAGGTCCTAAAATTGATCCCGGGGAACTCTCTATTTACTTTCCTCTTCTTGACAAACATCCCTGTACCTCGACTCTCTGGGAAACTACATCCAAATAAGATTTTAAATCAATTTAATGGATCTTCCTCATGCCTCTTTCATGAAGTCTTTCAACTAGTAAGGGGGTCCACCAGGTCAAAAGCCTTTGAAAGATCTAAAAAATAACAGCTGTCTCCCTAGTTTCCCCTAATGACCTATTTATTTGGTCATAAAATTCTAAAAGGGTGCTATAGTAGAATAGTTTTTTCAAAACCAGATTGTTTAGTTGTCAACAAACTGTATCTGTCCAAATATTCCATTATCTGACTAGAGACAAGTTTTTCAAAACATTTATACAAAAGAGGTAATAAGTGCTATGGGCCTATAATTATTAACTTCTACCGCATCCCCTTGAAAATAGGTTTTATCACTCTCTTTCCAAGATAAGGAAAATATCCAATTTGAAGACTCCAATTAAATAAATAAGGATAATTGGTGCTATATGAAAAGCAGCTAGCTTTAAGAATTTACCTTCCAGACAATCACTACAAAAACCTTATGAGCATTTATATTTGAAGAATTTCATATACTTTAGTGACTGTCAAAATTTTAAATCTAAATGAAGAACATTTATTTTGTATAGACTTACATTAATTTGTTCTAAGTCTAAATTATAAGGAATTTCACAATTTGGGAGATCTACAAAATATTATTTAAGACATTACAAATTTCTCTGATTTTCAGTAATGATATCCCCATTTTTAATCTTAATATCTCCTCTGAGGAATCGCATCCTGGTTTAATTAATTTCTTGACCACTCTCCAAAACTGTCTTGGATCTATACTTGAATCTATTTTATTTTTGTAAAATGAAATTTTTGAAGCCTTAATTAACCTTTTACATTTATTTCTAGCAACCTTAAAAGAAATCCAATCCTTTTCTAATTTTGATCTCAATGCTTTTTTTCCAAATTCTATTTTTGATTCGAATTTGTTTCAAGAGTCTATCATTTATCCATGGTAATTTATTTAATTTCTTCTTTGCTTTAACTCTTGGTGCATGAAAATCACATACTTCTTCAAAAGTTTGGCTAAAATATTTAATTGACGTGTCAATATCTGGAATTAATTTACATCTATCCCATTTTATTTTACTAACACTATCTAAAAACCTAGATTCTGAAAATCTTCTGAAGTCCCTAGTCCAATTTTTATATTCATACACCCAATTTTGATTAAACTGAGACCTGGGCAAAGTAGCCCAGATCAAGTTATGGTCTCCAAGACTTGGTGATATAACACCCACTGCTTCAATTTCAATTTGAGTAGATACCAAAATCAAATCTAATATGGATCCATTTGTCATATTTGATGTGTACCTGGTAGGTTTTTTTATGAGTTGTTTTAATCCTAGGTTAGTTATTATGTCTTTTAATTGTCTCCCTCTAATATTTTTCCAATCACAATTTAGATCTCCCATCAAAATTAATGGTCTACTTCCTGCTTTATCTGCTATCTTAGTAAGAATTATCTCCAAGTCAGTTATTTTTACCCTTGGCGGTGAATAAATAATCAAAATTACCAATTCTAG
Organism: Neoceratodus forsteri; assembly: GCA_016271365.2. Lineage (NCBI taxonomy): Eukaryota > Metazoa > Chordata > Ceratodontiformes > Ceratodontidae > Neoceratodus > Neoceratodus forsteri. The sequence continues at coordinate 1,103,462,942 of CM028131.1, forward strand.
ATGTCCCAGGTATACAGCTAAAAATTCTATATTGTTTTCACTACCCTGTATTATAATTTCTGAAAAACCTAATGTTCGTTTTAAAAGAAGCATCACACCCCCCTAGTTTTTCTATCTACTCTCCATACTTTATAATCCTGAGTGCCAAATTCTTCATCTTGATGTTTGTTTGATAGCCATGTTTCACTTAACCCTAATATACATGGATCTTTATCCATGAACGGGGTGCTATCATCTTGTTACTCTATCCTAAATGGTGGCTTCACAAAGCGACTGTGCCATTCCACACCACAGGTGCAAGAACATGTTTTAGGCAGGATGTGAGAAATGACAGCTATACTGTTCATGAGGTAGTGTGGAAAAATGACTATGCTGAAAATTTGGAGTGATAATTTTAAAAACTGACCAAGTTACTGTTGTGCGTAGGAAAATTTAAATGAGTGTATGCAACTTGGGTGTTTGTTGGTATTTTTGCTCCAAATTTTTAACATGTGCTTTTTGGGACCCCACCTTATGAACAGTGGCACTATCACTCTATCCTGAAAAGTGATTTCATGCAGCGACTGCGCCATTCCATGCCACTGGTACGAAAATATGTTTAGGGCAGGAAGTGAAAAATGACAACTTTACTGTTCATGAGGTGGTGTGAAACAATGGCTATGTTGAAAATTTGGGCCCAGATATTCAAACTGCTCCCAAAATGTGTGCAACAGCAGGAGCAAGCACAATTCAATTGTGCATATACACAACAGATGCGCTATTCAAACATGGAGCAAAACAAATTGCGCAAGCAGCCAACGTCTGAATATCGCATCAACTGCGCCATAGCGCAACCAGGAAGGGGAAGCTGAGCAGAAAGGTTGCACCATAGTGCAGCAAGGCCAGCCCAGCTGAGCAGTCCAGAGGTGCCATAGTGCAAGCAGAGCCTCCCCAACCCCAGCAGAGCAATGGAACTGCACAACCAGGGAGGCAGGCTGGGGCCCACTGCCAGCCATGCCACACATGGGCACAGGAACACACTGCAGAACCAACAAGACACCTGCACACCCCAAGCACAGCATCACTGGGGTGGGATGGATGATCCACTGGCCCATGGGGACAAGCCAACAAAGCACAGCAGGGCCATGATGCCCCAGCACAACCACTGGCAGGCTGAGACTGCCACACACAGGGGGTTGACAACCACAGTGCACATCAGCCCCCCGTATGCACAGCACCATGACCCCAAGACACCACCCATGTGCAGTGACTGGCACTGCAGGAAACACCATGCATCCCCCCTGGCACACGTCAACCTCGTGTAGCACAGAACCATACAAGCCAGACCCACCCTGTGCACCCAGCAGTGGGCGGCAGCAGATGGCAAGACCAACAGAAAGTCACTGCCACACTGGAGACACCTCCCCATGCACACACATGCACACACACACACACACACACATACCCAGGACCATACCACCCCAGATGGCATGCACACCACTGCAACTGAGCAACCATAGCCAGCTGCAAATCAGAGACCACCACAGTATTCATATCAAAATATATATATATTAAAAAAATGGAAAGTACAACAAGAACAACAACAAAACTATTTACAAGAGGGGGTAGGGGTATAAGGTAGGGGTGGGCAAAGGGTAGGGATGAACAACTTGGAGAGGGAAGGCAGGATGGGAGGGATGGGTGAAGTGGGAAGGGGAAGCCGGCCTAAGGCCTAGCAGGCTGGTCCTATGCTGCCTGGTGCCATCTCACTTGGCTGTGCCTCCTCCGTAGCCCATGGTGCTGGATATCCTGGAGGATGTTCCGGTTCTCCAGGGACACCCGGGTCAGCTGGTACAGTGCCCGCTCAATCCTGTGGAGCACGATGAGGCCTAGGAAAAGGAACACAGTCAATGGCTGTGACTGACCACAACCCTGAACACCACCCAACCTGCAAGGCATATAGCCCAATGTCCCACACCTGTGATGGTATGCACTCCACCCATAGTGACCATGCACATGACAAGCTCAACCAGGCGGCACCAGCTATGTGCACCACTGCACACCACACTGCCCATGTCCATCACAGCACAAACAAGGCTGTCAAGTGATGTGGCAATGTGGTGGATGCCAGTTCCACAGCCATGTGCCCAGTGCATGCATGGACCACCAGTGATGCACACACAGACATGCAGTGACACTGGACAGTGATGAATGTCGCCTGTGTCGTGCATGGTTGTATTGTCCATGGCTGGTGGTCATGCCCAACCCCTCCAGCATGCAATAGCATCCATGATGTAATGATACTCACACTCCGCAAGCAGCTGTGGCTGCTGCTGCTGCTGTGGCCCACCCCTCACAGCACCACCATCCACCACCGGGGCCCTGCCATGGCCCTCCTCATCCCGTGCCTGCATCCTCTCTGCCCGGCCTGTGGGAGACAAATGTTTAGAAAAACATCAGTGTGACTCCAAAGCAGTCTGCCCCCTGCCCCAGTGAGTGTGCCTGCCCACACAGCCAGACCCATGCATCTCACACCTGCACACACTGACACAGCCAACCATGGCAGAGCCATCACCCATGCACAGCCACCAAAACACACTCACACCCCTACGGAGAATACAGGTGCATAGATGGTACACCCACCTGGCCTAGGCACAACACCCCTCCTGGCACATGACCATAGTCTGTCAAGCAACTCCACCTCCCTCCTGCGGAGGTCACTGTACCTGTGCCGGCACTGCTCAGCAGACCGGCACTGCCCTGTGACCCCCACCAGGTCATTGGCCACCTGCAGCCAGACCTGGGTTTGAGCCATGGTGAGGGGATCCTCCCCATACAGTGCCCCATAGTGGGGCTCTACCAGGGCCACCAGGTTGGCCAACTCCACTGGGCTCCATTGGGGTGCCCTCCTGTGTGCCATGGTTGCAGTGTTACAGCAGGCAATATGGCACCCCGCAGCGCGGCAACCCCACGTGGAAATGTTGTGCAATAGACCACCATAGGTTCTAATTGCACTGTTTGTACAGCGCCGTCGGTTCACATAGCGCTGTCACCAGACAGCGCAATAGGGCCATACACATGGCAGCCGAACAGTGCCAGGGGGCAAAGGTCGGACACCAGGTCAGGGGTCTATGATGCAAGGCCACGCACAGCGTCATCTGACGTCTACGCATCCTGTGTGACTGACCACCTGCGTGCCAGTGCCACAGAGGACTATTGCGCAGTAGTGCCACAGCGCCATATAGTGCCCAGTGCTGCAGCGCCACTGGCACAATGGTGGCCATGGCCTGAATTGCCGATTGTGCACAGCATGTCATCAGCGCAGCAGACGCCCGCGAGCTACCTGGGCATGTGCAATGCAGTGTACCACACAGTCACAGATCTGCGCTTATTGGCTCAGCCAGCTTAACCAGACATAAAAATCGCAATGGTGTGATATTCAGCTTTACACATACAAATCATCTGATCAGCCATTCAAAGGCGATGGGTTGGACGGTATCTCTAATACAGTTGCTCCACTTTATTTTGCATGCATTGCACTATAAATGTGCTATACTGGGCCGCGCTGGCCAGATTCGGTTACTGCAGGTGAGAGGTTGGTTGCATGCTGTGGGATGTTCTGGACAATGGGCATGGGATAACGCTGTAGACTGCACAGTGACAGGTGTCCACTTCCACCCATACAGATCGCAATGACCGAGCAGAGCCAAGGTGAGGGTGAGGATGGTGGGTGAAGGAGGAGGAGGCCCAGCTTCACCACGGCAGAGACTGAGGCCCTCTTCCAGGCCTACCTGGAGGAGGAGTCACTACTGAGTGGATGGCGGGCACCCTCAGGTCCGCAAGGCGGCTGCATGGGAGGGGTAGCCGGCAGTGAACCTGCACGGAAGCCACCAGCGCTCCGTGCAGGAATGCAAAAAGAAGATTGGGACAGACCGCAGGAGGGTGAAGGAGAAGGTGGCAGCCCTAAGGGCGGCATGTGCTGGCACTGGCGGGGGCCAGCCAGCAGTGGTGGAGCTGACCCCAGCTGAGGACCGACTGGCTGCATCAATGCAGTGCAGTGCTAATGAGGGCATACCAGGAGGTGGATTCCAGAGAGGTGGAAGCCCATCACTGCACGGTATGACATGGTGGTGGTGTTGGGGGGGGAAGGTTGTTCACATGCACTCACATGTCCTCTCTTTCTGTTATAGAACCTGTTCATCCTCAGAGGATGGTGGTGGTGGGTCCAGGCAGTGAGGATGACCTGCTGGACATGGAGGAGGGTCCATCTACCTCTGTCACCAGCCAGCATGCACTGCACCAGCATGCACGCTGATCTGATAACTCTGGTGTCAGTGAGTCAGATGTGGGGGGTGCACAGTCTGTGTCTCAGCAGTCTGGCATGCAAGCATGCCAGCACGCTCTGACTGTGGCTGTAGCACATACCTGCACCATTGATGATGCAAGGACTGCAATGGGCAGTGACATGTGTGTGTTCCATGACAGACACACAGCAGGCCAGCACGTGCCCCTGGCCTTGCTGGTTCCAACTTGTGTGCCAGCATGTCGGCACAGTCCCAGGCTGTGCCTGTCAGCACCGGTGGGGCAGCACCAGTGGCTGTGCAGGTGTCTGGCACTGTTGCGGTCACAGCAGTGGAACGAGTGGTCCTTGGGGCACAGCGGTTGGAGGGGCAGCAGCAGCAGTCACCCACCAGGTCTGGGGGTACAGTGTCCAGTGGTGGCACATGCCCACCGCCCTTTGATATGCCCATTCCTGGTCCTGGTGAACAGCGCCCACCCTCAAGGGGTGTTGTGTATCAGGACCTTCCACACCCTGGGGGACAGGATGCCGTTGTGGCAGAGTACCCATTGGATGAGCACACCCACCTGCTGCGGGAATCAGTACAGCAGCAAAGGCGGGTTGCAATGTCTGTGGAGGCACTGTGTGCAGCTGTGGAGCGGCACAGCAGGGAGTGTGCTCTGGACCATGCAGAGATGGTCCATATGCAGATGGATGTGACCGCCACCATTGACAGGCAGACCCAGGCATTGGTCGCTGTCATGGCTGCATTGGGCACACATGCAGGTGCTCCTGTACCGTGCACCCCACACAGTACGCTCTCCACTCCCCATTCCCGGCATCGTGCGACACCAGGCCTGTCGATGCCGGGTTCTGCTGTGGGCATCCCAAGCACCCCTGGTGCAGGTATGTTTGGCATCCTACAGACCCCACTGTGGACAAGGTCACGATCATGCAGTGGGACCCCTGGTGGTCCATCGGTGCCACCCCATGTGGCCCCTGCTCAGCCAGCCAGTGCTGTTGGGTCATGGCGGGGCCACCCACGCATCTGCAGTGGCCATGGAATGGTGCAACATGACTGACCTGTCTCCCAGTGCGGGCCCTGTCTGGTGCTGCCCTGTGTGCACTGTGCGTCATGGTGGGCAGTGCACTGGTGGGTGCCCTGCCCATCACGCCAACATACGGACCACCTGCACACCATCCTGACTGCTGTCCACAGGTGCATGTGCATGATGATGCCTGCATTGTACTGTACACCAAGGTGCAAGGGTGCCCAGCATCTGACACACGTGGTTGGACAGTACAGGTGGTGGGTGTGGTCTGTGGATCTGTGTGTTTGCCATGTCTGTTCCTGCTCTGCTGTGCACCTGCCCATGTACGCTTTGTGCCTGGTGTGTTTGTGTGTGTGTGTGTGTGTCCATATGACTGTTCACCCCTTCCTGATGGTGTGTTTGTGTGCCTGGTCCCTTCCACCCCCCTTGCCATCATGCACCCCTGGTGTGTTACTCTGTGTGCCTGTGGGTTGCACCAGGACAGTGTTGTTTGCACATGGCCCCTGACTTACCTGTGTTGTGCATACTGCTCCTCCGTGATGGTGTCCTGGTGCAGCTGGGCCTGCCGGATCAGTCGGGGTCCCCCGTCCAAGGGGGCTGCTCATCACCATCAACACCGCACCACTGGTGTCCCCATCACTGTTCCCTCTTCAACCTGTGTCGGCTATCCACAGTGGCCATGTTGTGCAGGATAGCACAGGCCAGGAATATCCCACAAGCCTTTGAGGGGCTGTACTGTAGGGCACCGCCGAGGTGTCTAGGCATTGGAAGCATGCCTTGAGCATCCCAAGCACCACTCAATGATGTTGCATGTATGTGCCTCATATAGCGTTGCTGCGATGGGGTCATAGGGGCCGTACGTGTGAGCAGCCAGGAATGAGGTATCCGCTGCCACCTGTGTGGGAGATAGTGGAGATCAGTCTCATGTTCAGGTCCATATTGTCCATATCCTGTGTGCCACTACCATGGCACCTGTGGCTCCCACTTGCCCCGAGTTTGCATTTTCTACATGCATACCACCCACTAGATGGCCTGTGGGGATGTCCCCACTCTCGAATCGATGGCACAGTGCAGATTGATGCCATATAAAGGCATCATGTGCTCCGCCAGGGTGTGTGGCACAGACATTGATTATACGCCCAGTGGCATCACACACCACCTGGCAGTTGACACTGGGGAAGCCCTTTCTATTCCTATATGTGGCCCCATCAGGGCCAGGTGGCATGCAAATGGCCACATGGGTGAAGTCTATGGCCCCTAGCATGCCAGGCATATGTGCTACCCTGTGGAACGCCTGCATGTTTGCTGTACGCTCTGCCGCGGTGCTGGGGAAATGGATGTGCTCCGCAGCATGTGGCAGCAGTGCGCTGAGGAATTGGGTGAGGATGTGTGACATGGCTGACTGTGTGATGCCTCTGGTGTCCCCTGTTGGCCTCTGGAAGGTGCCTGTGGCGAGCAGGCACATGCAGGCTGTCACCTTGGTCTCCACTGACAGAGCATGACTCGCTCGTGAGGGTGCCTGCATCACATCACTGCACAGCTCACAGAGCCGCCTCAGTATTGCCCTGTTCAGGCGGTACCGCCCACGATCTCTACATCTGTGTACAACTCAAAGCTGATGCGAAAGGTACTGCCTGATTGGGCGTACTACACCGACGTGGGCCCATTCACGGCCATGTCCCCTGCACCTTGCTTTCTCACCACCCTCATTACAGCTTCCATGTGGAAGCTGCCACTGTCCATCTCCCTGGCTTGTGCCCCCCCGGCTGATGTTGCTCTGTTACCCCTCCTGTCCTGACTGCTACTTCCACTGCACCAGGCACCCCCCAGCTGGCCTCTGCACACTGCTTCCCTTGCCTGCCCTGGTCTGTCACTGTCTGTCTTTCTCTCTCTCTCTTCCCCACTTGGCATCCCTGTGGGTTCTTGCACCTCTTCCTTGAGCCTTTTATTTTGCTCATTTCCGCTGGGCGCAACTTCCGGCTGGTCCGCTGTTGCACATTGCGCAACTCTTTGATATCGCATTGCTCTTTATGCATGGATCCACCTCTTTCGTTGCGTACATGCCATCATTTGCATTGGCGCTGTTGCTCAGCATGTTTTCGGTGGTGCAACTGCCTCCTGCTGAATATCTCAGAATGGCGCCACTTTTGGACTTCTGCAGGCGCAACCCCTGTGCGCCGGCGCAACCTTTTAATTATCACCCTTGGGTCAAATTTAAAAATAACTAAAGTTATGTGCATGCGGATAAAACTTTCAACAAGCTCACATAACTCGGATGTATTTTGGTATTTTTACACCAAATTGTCAACATGTATTTTTGGGACCCCACCTCATGAACAATGACACTGTTGTTTTGTTAATCCATCCCAAAAGGTGATTCCATGCAGCAACTGCGAAGTAACCTTTTGGAAAGGAGTAATGAGATGACAGTGACAGTGTTCATGAGGTGGGATCTCAAGAACCCCATGTTGAAAATGTGGTGCAAAAATCTCAAAAAATGCATGAGATATCAACATAAGTAGACACCACCATTGACAGCCATTATTCAGTGCTTACCTTGATTTTTTTCAATTTGCGGTTTGCCTTTGAAGAGTGCAGACCTGTCTGGGTCCAGAGAAGATGACAGCACTTAACCTCCACTTGTAAGTATGGGGTAATGTGGGGTGCAGGGAGATAAGTGTGCAGAGGGACAATTGGGATGGAGGAGGGGGATGGAGAGACGATGAGGGAGCATTTTGTTTTTACAGGGTTAAAAAACTAATATAGATGTCAGGAATGGTTTTCTTTTCTCAGGGACACTCCCAATCAGTTGCCCTGCCCTGGTACCCCTCCCCAGCACCTCATTTGCCATCATGCCTGATACAGAACCATTTCATGCCCTGGTTACCTGGTTCTGGTCCGGGGTGACACCAGACACTATAGCCTTGTGCTATGGAGAGTGGGAGTCAAAAGTGAGATGGATGCTGGATGATTGAAATGCCCAGCTGAAATATCAGACTTGATTGTATGACTGACACTGCTTCTGCCAAAGTGCAAGGAAAATCCTTGGGGGCAGAATGAGGGATCTATGATTGGTCATCAACAAATATTTTGTTGAATAACCATACAGTGAAACCGGCATGTCAATTGCATTTGCGTAGGCATGCAGTTTCAAAGTTAAGGACATGTTTTCTTCAGAGGGTTTCACCCCCTGAACCCCCCATGTGGGGGGCTGTGCCCCCATGCACCCCCTACTAAATATAATCAACTGCGATTCAGAGCTGATATGGGGAAGGTGTGCAAGACCTTCTGAATGCAGTGCCAGGGTACAGCATCAACACTACAGCAGCCTGGTCCTGTAGTCACTGTAGTGTTGGTCACTGTCAAAATGCTGCCATCAGAGGGGTATACCCAGGATGAGTATGCACTAATTTGCAATTTATTCCATCCCCAGATTTCATTGTATTCTCTTTTAAAAAAAAAAAGGTCATCTGAAGATTGATGGGCAGGCAAGCAAACCCATATTCCATCACTTAGGCTGCTCCTGGAATCTTCCCCGGGGCCTTCCCCTTGCTCAGCAGAATCGAGGAGTGTTAGCACAAATGAGTAGCCCAAAACTGACCCTAAAGAAAATGCTGAAGTTACCCTCTGCGATCTGCATTATACAACCCACCCTTTAACACAAATCACTTGATGTCTTGGTGGGCTTAATGGTCATGCAAATCAAAGGGCCGAAGCCCTCTCGGATTAGAGTGGCTTCAGTCCTTTGAAGTGCATGACTGTTCAGCCCACTGAGCAGAAAGCCGTGTCAGAACCACATCGAGTGGTCATTGGGGTAGACTGCTGAGCCCCTGATTTTGTGAACTGCAATGGACTTGGCAGTGACCCAGTCCAGAAATCCCATATAGCCACAATACATTGGTTTGCACAAGCACAACTAACGTAAAAAGGGGTGTAGACAGTAAATTAAGAATTATTGTCCCATAAGCTTAACCTCAGTCCCACACAAAATGTTAGAATCAATTAAAAGGATAGACTGTTGTTGCACACTAAATCCAGTGTTGATTTTGATGTAAATCAGCATGGCTTCACCCATGGCCATTCCTGTAATACAAACCTTATCTGTTTTTGTGAGAATATTAGATGAGAATATTAGTAATCTCCTGGACAGGGGGGATGCTGCGGATGTGGTCCTACTGAATTTCTGCAAGGCATTTGACACCATTCTGCATTGAACTGTAGTTGAGAAATTGTTAAAATTTAATGTTGATAAGCACATTGTGAAATGGATAACCAACTGGCTTGCACACAGAACTCAGAGGGTATCACTCAATGGCTGCATGTGAGAGGAGGGCAGTGTGATAAGTGGTGTGCCTTAAGACTCAGTCTTGGCCCCATTTATATTTCAACTGTTTGTTACTCACTAAAGTTATAACACACAAAACTATATTTTAAAATCTGCTGACGATACAAAACTAGGTGGCCCAAGTAGTACAGTGGAACAGATTAAAGCAATTCAGATGGACCTAAATGTTACAACTGAATGGGCGTACAGATGGGATATGTCCATTAAAATGGATAAATTCTGTGTTCTACACATGGGAAGAAACATCTAACACCAATATGTGCAAAGTAATACTACTTTAAAATTGACCACTGAAGAAAGAGACCTGGGGACTGTTATAAATTCCAACTTTGATTTCAGAGAGCAATGTGTCAACACAGTATCTAAGGCTAACAGAGTAATTGGGGCCATTAAAAAGAATATAACAAGTCATAAGGCAGAGGTGTTGATGCCACTGTATAGATCTTATGTGAGACCAAAACTTGGCTACTGTAGTCAACTTTGGTGCCCTTATAGGAGGTCAGACATTGACATAGTGGAGAAGGTCCAGCATAGAATAACCAAAATTTTGCAAAAATTAAAGGATAACTCCTACAAAGAAAGACTGAAATAATTGAACTTGTATATATTGAGGGTTGGAAGGAAAAGAGGTGATTTATTGCTCTTTTATGACATAGTGTATGAACCTTACCATATAAATGATCTGAATATTGATTTGAATGACATTAACTCAACAACGAGAGGACACTCACTGCAAGTTAAGACTAGGCAATTTAGAACAAATACAAGGAAGTATTTTTATACACAGAGGGTGATGAACCTCTGGAATAGGCTACTTGTAGGAATAGTTGTAAGTAAAACAAAGGATATCTTTAAGAAAAGCCTGGACAAGTACATTGCAAAAGAAGGTAAATTGAATTGTTACATTAGTTTATAAAGGGCTTCCTATGGGCAACCACCTTATTGGCTCCTCATGCATTAGTGACATTAGTGACAATTGGGGCAGGTGGTAGTCACAGGTGAAAGGGTCAGAAAAAATCTTAAAGCCTGGAAAGTAGATAAGGCCCCAGGGCTGGATGGATTGTACCTGAGGGTGCTCAGGGAACATTCATCAAACTGACCTAATCCCTGGCAGGGCAATTACGTAACTCACTATAATCAGGTTGTAGTTCTGAATGATTAGAAAGTAGCAGACTTAGTTCCACTCCACAATGGAGGTGACAAGGAGAAACTGGTTAACTAGACCCCATTAATCTTACCTCCATTGTGAGTAAACTGATTGAGACACTAGTCAAGGAGGACCTAGTGGACAATCTGAGCAGAAATGGGCTCCAGGATAGCAAGCAGTATGAGTTCATGGTGGAGAGGTCTTGTTGTACCAAGATGATAATTTGCTTTGATTGGGTAAGAGAACACTAGATATTGGATGATCCAGTGGATTTACTGTACTTCAACCTAAAGGCCCTTAACTTGATGCCATATAGAAGACTGATGAACAACTTAGAGGATGTAGGTGTAGCAAAGGACCTAGTAAGATGAGTGGGAAGTTGGCAGAGGGGGAGACAGCAGAAAGTAGTGGAAAACAGGGTCAAGTCAGAGAAAAGAGAGGTCACAAGCAGGGTACTGCAGGGGTCAGTTCTTGAACCAGTCCTTTTCAATATACTTATCAATGACATAGGAGGCAGAATATACGGCAGGAATTGTCTCTTTGCAGATGACATTAAGTTCTGCTACAGGGTGAATGGTGAGGAGGGGGTCAGGGAGATGCAGAAGGACTTTCGGTGGTAAGAAAGTTGGTCCAAATTGTGACAGTTAAAATGCAATGCCAAACAGTGCAAGGTGGTGCACATAGGGAATCAGAACACGGGGGTAGAATGTTGGATGAGATGGGTTAAGTTGGACACTACTTCTGAGGAAAAATATCTGGGAGTTATCATAAGTGACTCACTAAAACAATCCAGACATTGCAATAAGACCTACAGCAAGGTAACCATTATTTTACGTTGTATTGGGAGTGGTTTTGATAGTAGGAGGAAAGAAGTAATACTACCTCTCTATAGAACACTGGCAAGGCTGCATCTGGAATACTATGCACAGTTCCGGGTCCCTACCTCGGAAAGTCAAAGACAGGCTGGAAACAATGCAGTGTAGCATAATCAAAATACTTCAGGGCAAAAAGGGCAGATTTTAGGAATAGGAACTTAATTTTTTCCATGGACTTACTGTAATATTGATATTTATTATTAATATTAATATATATAAACAAAGATATTTAACAGTAAATAACTAATGAACTATCAATTCATGTTTAATGGTGTCCTTGTTGAGTGCAATATGTAAGTTTCAGTAAGTACAAGAAAATATAAAACAGCAAAACAAGTGTATATAAGGCACAAATATAGCTGCTATACTCACATAAAATGGCAAGAAGGGTCAACTTAGATAAATAGCTACAAACAACAACCCTGACAATTTCATACATTGTTCAAAGTCTCCTCAGTCAATCAGTTAATAATTTGCCAGAGTGATGGTCTGGAACCAGAAGAGGTTCTTCAAAACAGCCAGAGTTCCAACAACAGCGTTCCATGTAGCAAATCTTTTCCTATTTATGATACTCTGTACCTTTGGGCAACAAAACTCACTATCTTCTGCAGCTTTAAGGCCTGTCCTATTATTGTTATACATTAAGACATCAGATGTGTTCTCAGGTACTTCCTTTAAGACACATTGTACAATGACAAGAAAAAATCCTGACTTCTGATTGGTCAGTTGGCCATCACAGCAGGGATGTTATCTTGGCATAACATCCCTGCTGATTGTTTGTATTTGCTCTATTTGCATCTTCTCTTATGGAACAAAAATATTTTTCCAGACTAACAAAAACATTCTTTAAAATTATTTTTTTATTCTGTATTAAACAACAAGCCATTGCATAATAGTAATAATGCCCTCCAGAGTGGGCGTTATGCAGGGATATCATCCCTTCTTGGGTGTTGGACACTCTCAGCCGGTGGCCTTGAGGTGGGATGTTATCCCAGCATAACACCCACCCTATTGGGCATTATTCCTTTAAGTCATAAATTGTGTTAAATGTAAGGATCATCTCAGAGAGATTGCTGTATAAAGTTCAGTGGTGAGTTTCCTTGGGAAACTGATATAATCAATAGTGCAAAATTCTTATACAGAACATCTAGTTTAAGATAAATAAGCTTGCTACTAAAAGGCAGGGCAAATTGTCATATGGCCCCTAACAGAACAAGCACTTGTCAATGCCGAACATTTGCTTGCAGGTATTTGCATTGATGTTTGGCATTTATGCAGGTTCCCCCCTTCCCAGTTGTATCCTTGTCCCTTTAGCATCCATATCCCAACAGAGAACCTCTATGCAACTCCTCTTGCATTGGATCAGCATTTCACCCTCATGCTTCTTAAGTGTCTGTCTTAGGAATACCCCGGGTGTGCTCAAGGGTACAAGCCTGTGTGGTAACTGTGCAACCCATGCTCATGACATAGTCATTCAGTGGAATTAGCAGGCATTTTGTCACCTCTGGTCATGAACACTGTCACTATGATTTTCTTACTGTGTACCAAACACTGATTTCCCACAGCAATTGTGCTATTCTGCACTGGAAGCGTGAAAACACATTTCAGCCAGGATGTGCAAAATAACAGCTGTACTGTTCATAAGGAGGTGTGGGAAAATGCAAATGTTGAAAATCTGGAGTGAAAATATGACAAATTTGTAAAGTTACGAGTGCACATAGAAACTGCGCAAGGCACACTCGTAAAACAGTAATGTTTTGGAATTTTGCACTGAATTTTCAACATAGGCATTCTAGGATGTCTGCTCATGAACAGTGGTTCTGTGGTCTCCTTACTCTGTACCAAACATGACTTCCCACAGCAGCCGCGCTATTGTATGCCAGAAGTGCGAACACTTATTTCAGCCAGGATGGGAAAAATGACAGCTGTACTGGTCATAAGGAGATGTGGGAGAATGGCAGCGTTAAAAATCTGGAGTGGAAATATTAGAAATTAATGAAGTTGTGAGTGTGCCTAGAAACTGCACAATGTACACTTGAAACACAGCCATTTTATGGACTTTTGCCACCAAATTTTCAACATAAGCATTTCAGGACCTCTGCTTATGAACAGTGTCATTGTGATCATCTTACTCAGTAGTGAACACTGACTTCCAACAGCAACTGTGCTATTTTGCACCAGAAGCACAAAAACACATTCCGGGAAGTATGTGAAAAATGACAGCTGCACTGTTCATAAGGTGGTGTGGAAATATGCCTATGTTGAAAATCTAGAGTGAAAATATTACAAATTTGTGAACTTACGAGTGTGCGTGGAAACTGCGCAATGCACGCTCATGAAACAGTGATTTTTGGGAATTTTTTCACCAAATTTGTAACATAGGCTTTTTGAGAGCCCACCTCATGAACATCAACACTGTCATTTCATTAATCGGTCCCGAAAGGTGGTTCCGTGCAGTGTCTGCAAAATTACCTTTTGGGACTGAATACCTCCATGATAGCAACTGAATTCATGAGGAGGGGTCACAATAACCCCATGTTGAAAATTTGGTGCCAAAAGTCTCCAAAATGGCAGAGACATGCACCAAAGTTGAAAAAACCCTATTTATGCCATTATACAGCTTACCGGCAATTTTTCAGTTCGCAGTTGGCTTTGAAGAGTGCAGACGTGTTCCCGGCCCACCAAAGATCATCATGCCAGGCTCCAGAGGTATGTATGGGGTGAGGGTGTGTGTGGGGACGTGGGTGCATAGTCGGAGGGCACAGGTTGGCAGGGGGACCAAAGACTCACCGAGGGACCATTTTCTTGTTTTACAGGATTTAAAAAAAAAAGAAAATGGAGGCTTTTGGTACACTGGTGTGGGCTCCCAACATGCCACCTTGGTGAAGGGGTGTGTGTGGAGAGGTGAGAGCACAGAGGGTGGGCACAGGTTGGCAGGCGGGATGAGGACAAAAACAGACACTGCTGGCATGCTGGATGGGCTCCAGCATGCCCACATGTTTGCTGGGGAACTGGAGCCGGGGATTGGCACCTCACCAGCCATACAGAGTGTCTGTGTGTGTGTGTGTGTGTGTGTGTGTGTGTGTGTGTGTGAAAGAATGAGCAAGCTGGGGTGGGCTCACAGTGTGCCAACTGTTTTATTGGGGGGGCTGCAGCCGACATGGGATTGGGCACCCCTGTCAACCAGTGTGCTGAGGGGCACATGGGCTGAGGGGGATTGCGCACTCCCCTCAACACACAAGGTGGGGGCAGGGGAGAACATGGAGGGGGAGGACATTAGCAGAAGGAGGAAGTGGGAGGGCTTTGAAGCCAAGCTGTGCATGACAGCAGTTTGGCTGACATGTATGCTAATTGCATACATTCTACCACCACTCATTGCAGCGGACCTTTTGTTTGAAGTGAAGACCAACACAGCCGAACTGCTGTCATACACAGCTCAGCATGTATTGGTCCCCTAGTGTCACAACTGCTACACTGAGCACTGTATTGGGCAGTAGGGTTACACACCTCCAAAAGGCACACTGTTGGAAGATGTTCCTTGTGCATGCATGCAAGGAAATGTAAAAAGGCAGAGAAAGAGAGAGAGAGGGAAGGGGTGGGGGAAGGAGAGCTGAGTGACATCAGAATGTGTAAAATGACCAGGGTTAGGAACTCATGGGCCATTGGCTAAGGGGAGGGACTTTCGGGGTCCTAGCTAGGGGTCCTTATGGTGTATTTAAGGGCTGGCAACAATCACAGAGCCCTCTTTTGCTGAGAAATTTCAATTGAGACTCTCAGCACTATTGTTGACAATGCAGGTAAGGCACAGACTGAGGTTGTTTGGGGTCTTCTATGCCATGAGGGACCTTTAGATTTAATTTGTTAAGAATGGTAGCTTTAAAGTATGGGCTTAGGGCCACGTGAGCCTGTGATAGGTAGGCGATCCAGCTTTAATTGTAAGAGTTAGAGGAAGTTGTAGATGCACTGCAGCAAGAATGCGTTTGTTGGGGCCTAGGGCCATGTGGGCCTGCAGAGTATGCTGAATGTCCCCACGGGGCAGGGAATCCTAGGCAGGGGGAAGTCCCTTTAGATTGGTTGGGCCAGGTGGCCACAGTGGCCATGGGTGTTTTCTGGGAGGTTTGTGTTTTTTTTGGTTATGTGAGTGGTAGTGAGTGCAAGGAAGAGAATCCTGTTGAGTGGAGAGGGCTAGCAGGAGGCAGCAGGCCTCTGTTTGTTCAGGGCTTGGGTCTTTCTGTCCAGAGGGGCGGAGCACCCTGGCACATTTGCAGGAAGTGTGAGGACCGTGCAAAAAGGAAGAGCAGCCCACTAGGCAGCAGGGGCAAGGGAGAGGCTTTGGGGCTGCATTTTTCACAGCAATCCAGCACCAACATGGGAGGTCCTGGTGGGAGAAGTCAGCAAGCAGAAGGCCGGTTCTCAGAAGAGTGAATGGCTCCAGTTGCTGTAGTCGGGGAGGCTGACATGTGACAAAAAGGGATAGGAAGCAGGCCTTAGGTTGTGGGAGGGAGGAGAAGTCCTGGTTGGCAGCTGGTAGGCCTCTGGCTGGAACAAGAGGAGGGCAACGTGATGCTGGGGGCGGAGACCCAGGCAAGTGGGAGGCAGATGCAGCTGGCATAGGCCATGGCCACATAGGCCCAGGTCTTGGTTGGGGGCACCCTGGCTAGCTCATTTGGTGGACAGCAAGGCTGCTCTTTTTGTTGACACTGACCCTGGTTGGTTTTGGGTGGCTATAAGGCAGCATCAGCAGACAGATTGGGGTGCAGAAGGGGCAGAGATGCCACATGATTGCGAGGGCAGGGCCTAGCAAGGCCGATGAGTGCGGCAAGGGGAACACCCCTGAGGGGGGGTGTTGCTGTGTTGGGTTATCAGGCAAATCTTCCAGAGTGGCAGATGCACAGCTGGTGCAGTGGCAGCAAAGGAGACTCTGGGAGTGGACAATGGGGTCTCACTGCGAGGACGGGGGATTGGAAAAGAAATGATTCAGCAGGGGTTGGAGCACTGTATACTTCTCGCCACTACAAGGCAGGGCCAGTACCCACTTTTCTATGCTTTCTGGCCTCTGCTAGGATGCTAGGGGAGATCGATAGCATGCATGAGCCCTAATATATATCCAGGGCCAAGGCAAGCTGATGATGGTGCGTGGCTGGTAATCACCTTGTTTTCTTAGAGATGTGATGCAGACTGAGTGGCACAGCGAGTTAGCTAGCTGGCCCTAATCTAAAGACGCAGGGTTCAATTCCCAGGCAGGGTGAGATACTACTTGCAGTAATATGTATTATTAAAGTAAATATTGATGCTTGAGTTAACAAAAAAAAAAAAGTTAAGAGATTCATGTTTTCATTTTGTGGGCATTGCCCAAGCTCAGAATATGGTTCCACACTTCATCATGTGGCATTGAGGAAGGATAAGGTGGATGCAAACAATAGAAGGCAGCATTTTGGGGGCTGCACAAGGTTGGGGACAGGGCAGGAAGTGGGAGAGTGAGTGGCCAGTCGATTGGCCTGAGGGGGCTTTGGCACATGACACAGTGGCAAGGAGATGCTGGTAACCAGTAAGAGGGCGCACTGTCAAACAGCAAGGACACATGAACATAGCAGGTGTCGGTTCAAAAAAAAAAGAAGTAAATATGCATAATAAGAACTAAGAAATGAACACAAAAAAAAATTCTGGGAACAAGTGACAGGGCACATGGGGTGGCAGACAGAGACCCCTAATAGTAGGAGAGGCTGGAGGCACATATCAGGGGATAAGGGGCAGAGTAGGGGTACAGAGGGAATTGTCTCACCAAGGAAGGAGGGCCTGAGGGATAGATCAGTACCATGTGTGGTGGGGTGCCAAAGAGGCATGAGAGGTGGTTTAGCAGCCCAGCAGAGGCCTGGTCAAATGAGAAAAGAAGGGATTTGGGGTTATGATACTGTGCACTCACTTGTGTTAATTCAATCCCATGTACCACAGCTGTGGGAAGATGGCACCTAAGAGAACCCTGGTCTCCAGTGCCAAGATGGTGGAGGAGGCAACCAAACTGATGAACCAGATGACAGAGCTGGTGGAGGCAGCAAAACATAGGAAAAGAAAGAGGTGGTGAAGAAAAGCAAGGAGAGAGATGAAAGGGCAAGCTGGGGCAGGGGAGGGAAGAGGCCAAGAAGAGTAGGGCCCGGCCCTTCACCCATCCCAACACCAGAGCCATAGCCGGCGCCAAGTGGACCAGGCCCGAATGGGGGTAAGGACAATGTTGATGTAACAAATGAAGGGGACTTGAGAGAGTATTTGGAGGGATTGCTAGGTGACATGGGGACAAAGGCATAGAGAAGATGGAATGGGCACTACAGGCCAGAAAGAATGGCAATAAGGATGGTGCAGGGGTGGCCGGGAATAAGGCTGGGGGGGAAGAAGCTGTACGAAGGCCCCCTGGGTTTTACACTGGGGGACCATGTGCCATCTTCAATTAAAGACAAGATGTGAAAGGGAGAGTAAGTGGACATTTTCAAGCTGGTGGACGAGGACATGGCCAAGAAATACGAACAGGATTCAGTGGGAAAGTCAGAGATGGCAGTGGCACAAGCGGTGGTTGGGCACAAGGAGAAGGAGGTGAAATACAATGGCAAGAACATAGATATGTGGCTGGCAGATTTCCTGATATACAGCACATTGGTATTGGAGAAACAACCAGAGCTGCCAATTCCCCTGTTGACCTACACAGTGATCATCAGGGATGCTTATAAAGTGAAGCTGAGATATGGATGGTTAAAATATGATGAGGTTTTCATAAAGTGGATGACAGTGAAAGATGACCTGAGATGGGACTGCACACATTCCGAACTATGGATTTGGATGCTATCTGGGCCAGCAGGTGGGCCTGGGGGGGGAGCACCGTAAGAAGGTCAGTCATGTCCCAGTAGTGAAGACCTGTTGGGGCTTTAACAGGGTATCATGCACATGGGCAAATTGCAAGTTCAGGTATGTTTTCTCTCCGTGCATGGGTTTTCACCCAGCAACAAACTGCTGGCAAGGTGGGGAGAAGGCAACGCCGCAGGGTGGGCAGTACCACAAGCAGCCCTTTTGAGGGGGTTGGGCAGGGGAGCAAGCAGGGGCCAGAGGGACACAGTAGGGTGGGTACAACTCCAATTACAGTTGGAATTGTGGGGGGAAGGGGGAGGGGCATTGGCGTTTTCCCTTGGCATGCATACCCATAGCCCTTAGGATGGTGGAGACCTGGACACAAGAATATCCGGATGTAAGAAGGGCAGAATTCCTGAGGGAGGATTTCCAGAGGGATTTTTCTCTAGGATTCAAAGGGGAGTGCAAGGGGATGACGGCAAAGAATTTGAGATCGGTAACAGGTAAGGAGGACATCGTATGGGCGAAAACACAGAAGGAAGACCATATGAGGAGGGTTGAGGGGCCTTTCTCATAGCCCCCTTGTCCCAATATCCAGGTGTCACCTCTGTGAATGGTGGCTAAGGAAAAAGCAGGCGAATTCTGGCTCATCCACCACCTCTCCTAGCCAGACAGGGCATCAGTGAATGAGGGGATACCAGAGCACATGTGGACAGTTTTGTATGCATAATTGGATCAGGTGGTAGTGCTGATCATGCAGTTGAAGGAGCCTGGTTGGTGAAGATGGACATCGAGTCCACTTTCTGGCTGCTACTAGTCAGGCCTGAGGATTGGGACCTGTTGGGTTTCCAGTTTGAAGGCAGACTGTACTTTGACAAAGCCATGCCAATGGGTTGTTCAGTGGCCTGTTCGACCTTCGAGGCATTTAGATCTTGGGTACAATGGGTATTCGGGGTGAGATATGGGTGCAAGAGGGTAATCCACTATCTGAATGATTTTCTACTTGTAGGGGACAGCCAGGCTGAGACAAGGGGGATGCTGGTGGATTTTAAGGAGTTGCGTAGGCGCATAGGTATTCCACTGGCGAAGGGAAAAACAGAGGGCCTGTCCCGCCAACTGGAATTTTTTGGGAATGAGGTGGACACAGAACACGAATGTTTCCACCTACCAGGGGACAAGATGGCCCGGCTCAAGGGGCTGCTAGCACAGGTAATGGGGAGGAGGAGGGTGCCGCTGGTACAAACACAGCAACTGCTGGGGCACCTTAATTTTGCTTGCAATGCCATAAGCCCAGGCAGGGCATTCACTAGGAGGTTGGGGAGGGCAACAGGGAAGGTGAAACAGCCATACCACTGGATGGATATCAGTAAAGGGGTCCAGGAGGATCTAAGGGTATGGGAGGATTTCCTTGACAACTACAATGGGGTGACATTCTGGCAGGAGGAGTGGGCATACAACACTGACTTGGAGCTAGACACAGTTGCTTCCAGGGCATTAGGGATGGGGGCCTATTTCAGGGGAGAATGGATATAGGAAGCATGGCTGGCCCATTGAATGGAAAGGGGTGTTCTGAAAGTTATTACCTTTTTAGAAATATTATCTGGGTGGGCATGGAGGTACAGGGTGAGATGATGGAGTGGAAATGCATACTCTTCTGGTGCAACAACAAAGGGGTCATGGAGATAGTAAATAGGCAAGGTGGGATTATGGATATGGTGGGAAGGGTATTGCACCACATGGTGCTCCTGGCATTGCAGTTGAACTTGTTTTTTAAGGCACAGCATATTGAAGAGCTCAAGAATGAGATGGCTGACAGTTTCTCCCATTTGCAGCTGGACAGGTTCTGGGAAGTGGCCCCACATGTAGCAATACACAGGACCAGGGTCCTGGACCAGCTATGGGAGATTGGAGGGACAAAGCCAGGTGGCTGTACTGCAGGTCATGGGCAGCCAACACCCTGAGGGTATATGAAAGCACAAGGGGGGAATTTCAGGAGTTTTGGGCCAGATCCAGATGGGGTAAAGGTGGACCAGTCTTGGAGGACCAAGTGAGGCAGTATGTGGTGGAGAAGTGGGAGGAGAGGATGGCCGACACCACCATGGAGGTCCAGCTGATAGGCATAGGGTGGATGTGTAAAGACAGAGGATGGCCGGACATCACCACTGGGAGAGCAGTGAGGCAGATAGTCACAGGCTGGCAGAGAGGGGAGGGAGAGAGAAGGGACTGGAGGTGGCCCATCATGGGGCAGCTGCTGTAGAAGGTGATAGGGGTTGTACAACACGTATGCACCTCAGCAAAGGAAGCATGTTTGTTCAGGGCAGTTTTTGCAGTGATGGCCAGAGGAGCTTTCAGGGTCAGTGAAGTGGCTGCCCCAAGGAAGTCGGTGACCACACAGGGGTTGAAGAGTGGGGATATTGCGTAGGGGTGAGATAGGGTGGTCATCCACCTGCCCAGGTTCAAAATGGTCCAAGGGGACAGGGGGGCCTTAATGACATTGAACAAACAGCGGCAAGGCAAGGATTGTGCAGTCACATCTCTAGAGGAGGATGGGAGTTCACGGGGGGCGAGCTGGGGGGTATGGTTCTGCCACGGAGATGGCAACCCAGTGATGGGTTTTCAGATTGGGGGGTCCTTAAAAAGGCCTTTCCTTTATAGGGGAGGATCCTGACAGATTCACCCCATGCTCATTCACATAAAGGCAGAATTGGAGGCTGCAGCCAGGGAGAATCCGAGGCTGAGGTAAAACGGGTAGGGCACTGGAGTTCTAGCTGTTACGAAAATACATGAGTTGCTGATGACAGATGGTTCATCTTGTTTTTATTTCTCCCCTGGCAGGTTTGAAATGAAGGGTCTAGATCATGGGGCACTCTTTCATCTATTGGGCAGAGAGGTTTGCAGCATCCCGGAGCAGTGGGACACAGCTGCAGTCTGACATGGAGCATACAAAAGTGCAATGGAAGGGAATAAGGGGTATGAGAGGGGTGCAGCTGATGCCTCTGTTAGAGGAACTAAGGGTGCAATGGGACAGGCCAGACTGTATAATTATACACTTGGGGTGCAACGACTTGGGTGAGACACCATAGTGAGTGCTACTGCAGCCCATAACAGCTCTTAAATTCTTGCCATTTTTTTTCTGATTGTTGCGGTGCAGCAGTGCATAATTTTAGTTTGTTTAAAATACATGGTTTTATTACTGAACTTTTCAATTAGCTATGCATTACTTAGTATGTGTGCGAGTATGTGTGTGATGCATGTCATCAAATTAGACACCTTTTATTGTGCCACATAGTAATTTCAGCAATGTGAACCTGTTATCTACTGCAGCTGTGTGATTTTTGTACTTCTTTGCAGTATCTTTACTGGAACTAGTACTAGTACTAGTACTAGTACTAGTGACTGTTGCTGCAGTGCAGTACACTGCCCCCTCCATGACCCCCCCCCCAACTGGCAAAGGTATTCTATTCCAGATTTGAATTTCTGATGGTGAGCACTGGTTAGATGTTTTGCCTTTGTGTCTGCATCTGTTCAGTGTGCAGCACAATCTTAATCTGTCTGTATATTTGCATCTCTTTAGGGCCCAATCTCCATCTGTAACTTAAGTCACAGTTGTTTCTTTGGCTTCCCTTCAGAGTACGTACTGGTGTGGTGCATAATTCTGCATGAACATTGTACTCATTAATATACATTTTTAAGTCAGGACAATCATCACGTTCACGAGTCACTCGTAATACAAATTGCGTTCTTCATCATCGTGGTTGCAAATGCAGTCACAAATCACGATTCACGATCACGTCACTCACGAATCACAACATACATTTTTTTACTAGTTACTTGGATGTATTGTAAGCCTGTTTTGTAGTATCTCTCCATGTTTCTTCACCCCACCATTGTACTCATTAATGAGTGTTTTTAAGTCGGGGAGTTTTGTGCTACAGCTCATCGGGGAAGTACAGCCATAGGCATTTGAGTTTCCAATATAGTTCCATATTTATCTCACACCATCGACACCAAATCACGTTTTTCATCATCACGGTCACAAATTACGATTCACAATCATGTCACTCACAAATCACAACATTAATTTTTTTACTAGTTACTTGGATGTATTGTGAGCCTGTTTTGTAGTATCTCTCCATGTTTCACCAACCCACCATTGTACTCATTAATGAATGTTTTCAAGTCAGGGAGTTTTGTGCTACAGCTCTTCAGGGAAGTACAGCTGTAGGCATTCACGTTTCCAGTACAGTTCCATATTTATCTCACACCATCGGCGTTGACACCAAATCATGTTCTTCATCATCACAGTCACAAATGCAGTCACAAATCATGATTCACGATCACGTCACGAATCACAACATTAATTTTTTTACTAGTTACTTTGGTGATGTATTGTAAGCCTGTTTTGTAGTATCTCTCCAGGCTTCACTACTGCACCATTGTACTCATTAATAAGTGTTTTTAAGTCAGGGAGTTGGGCAATGTCTGCAGTACATACACAGACAGGAAAGAAGACTGATTGCACACATGCAGTTTAGCACAGTATACTTGCACTGCTCAGTCTGCTTTTCCACAAGTGCATCCGTGACAGAAAGTAAACATTAATGAGGTATCAAAACAGCACACACACACACATACTTAACAGAAGGAAGGGGGGCCAGAATACAAAGTGTCACGCATACAGAAGACAACAAAGATGGTGGAGGAATACATTTTATAACACAAGGAAGGTGTGGGGGGGCACATGGTGTGAGGAAAAAAAAAATTAATGTGGGATCCCATGGTCATCCAGCAGCAGTTCCAGCATGGACATAATTTGCAACTGATGTCCATCTATGCAATCCAGCCGCTGCTTGACAGCACTCACCCTCTCATTGTTCTCCTCAACAGCACTCCAGAGAACTGCCAAGTCAGCCTGTGTTACACGCAGTTCTCTGGGGTCCAGACATTCTACAGGCTGACCTGCTGGTGGTGGTGGTGGTTTGGGTGCTGGTGCAACAGCAGGTGCTGCTCTAGTCTTTCTCCTCTTCTTAGGGCCACCGCCATGCAAAGCTGCATCCTCTACCACAGAAAGACCAGCAGGTGCAGGCATGGCCCATTCTGTGGCAGTCTGCCACTCCAACTGGTGGTGATTGAGCATATGGGTGCACTGGGCCCCAGTCCCCTGGTGAGTCCCCTGGGGGCCAAGACACACCTCCACCTCACATAGGCGGCACCTGACAATGCTGCTGTCCCCCCTGACACAGTCAAAAAACTGCCAAACATTGGAGGTGCGGGGAGGACCAGACACAGGCAGGGGAGGGCCAGACGAACTGGCAGCTGGCTGGTCACAGTGCTCAGCAGGGTTGGGATCCACACCTGGGCACTGGGGCACAGGCACATCTTGCTCCAGAAGACCTGGTGCTGGAGCTGGTCCTGGACATGGTGGGGTTCAATTGCCTCAGAGTCAGGAGGTGGTGCTGGTCTGGTCCTGCTTCCGGGGGGGGGACATTCAGAATTGTTGATTGGTCCAACAGGAACTGGTGGCCATGCTCACCGCGCATGTGCACAGTACGATGCCTACCAGTACCACGCTCTCCCAGAGCTTCCCCCACCCCAGACATTTCCTCACCCTGGTCCATGTCTCCTACTGTGCTCCTTCAGCCTGAGTAATGACTACTCACACTGTCACACAACACACACACACACACAGTCACACAGACACAGACAAAAAACTAACTACTTATAAAGGTAAGAAAAATAAATTTACAGAAAGAACAAATTAAGTAAAAAAGAGTACAGAAAAGACATAAAAACTGTAGCTTTTAAAAAAGCTGTTGAGTCTAAATCAAAGTTTAAATCTTCTCCTTGCTCTGATCTCCAAGTCTCAGCAGTGACAAAACAACACACTCCTTTCTCTCTGTCTCCGTCTGCACAGGAGAAAGTGAAAGTGTCTGCTTGTATGACTCACTTCCTTCCTTTTCCTGCCTGGCTATGGCTAAACAGCATGGTGAAGTCCATTGAAACCAACAACTTTGCCTTACTTTGCATTGTCATTCCACCTTAACACGAAGTGGTAATGACAAGGGGGAGTGGCAATGCGAAGTACCCACTTCACGGACACTTCACTAGCGGAATTTAAATTCACTGCATCTCTAATCTTAATAGTACCCAATTTGATTAATAAACATCTTGCATTGCAATAATAAAAGTATTTACCCTTCCCTAAGTTATCAGTCCTTGTGGAGCAATGTTGATTGGGCCAGGATTAACCTGAATATCTCCATTTTGTAATAATAAAAGACATAAGATCTTAAAATACTGTATATCTATGTTTTAGTAAACAAGAGGACCATATGCTATTTAATTATAATTCTTTTCTTGCAAAGGCTGTAGATGGATAATCAATCATGAAATTATAATTCCAGTTTACACTCTTGCAAGCCAGTTTGACAAGAGAAGAGAATAAGGGGCAGAGGGACCTTAGTAACAGTGCTGGGGGTGGGAGTAAGGCCAGAGATCAATTAGGCTCCATGGTTCAACTGTAGGTAGGGACATCGGGGCAGACTAGGTGGGCCTGGAGGTCCTTTTCTGCCACCAGCTTCTATGTTTCTTTGTTTCTAACAAAGGACTCCCAAACAAACCAGGATTGATATCAATAGGGGGTCCCAATTTCAAAGAAATCACCACAGTAAATCTCTGCTGTACCACATCTAGTAAAATAATTTATAAGCGTGGCTATACAGAATGTGCCATCTCCTGATTAATAGACCCATTAATGTCACACATTTGTACTATTTTAACAGTTATCCATAAACAGCTCCCGTGATTTGTATTCTTCCCTTAGTTATACTACAGTTCTCCATTTTGTACAGTTAAAATAGACACCACCAGTGGTATAATCTAACAGATGTAAGCAGTAATTACAACAAGGAAACAAAAGTAAAGTAGATACAATAATTCAAATGGACAGTGTGTTATGCCTGTGCTGTTACTTTGGCTGACTCTGGATGACTCTGCACCACCTAAGCATCCCACTTCATTGCAGCATAATCCTTTTCTGGACTGGATTTTGAAGCACTTTGACTCCTCACAGACCAAGTTGCCACCAGGGGCTGGGCCAATCACAGGACAGAAGGACAGGCAACAGGCTGGATCAATCTAATGTGCATCAAACAGCAGATAGTATTGTCAGTTAAAATGCATATATATATATATATATATATATATATATATATATATATATATATATCACTAATGAAACAATATAAACAGAGGTAGACAAAATTATTGCAAACAAAGTAACAGTAACTAGTAGCAAAGAGGCAATGCTCTTAGAAATGGCTCTTGCAGGCTGAGAGAAGATAACAAAAGATTGTTAGAAGTCACAAACTAGAGTATGCAGCCCTCTAAATAATTCCACACCTTTAAGTCTCTGTACTTCATTACCACCGGCTAGCTGCCACTGTGTCCTTTTTCTGGCTGAATTTTAAAGCCCTGTGACTCTTCAGAGACCAAATAGCCATCAGAGACTGGGCCAGTTCCAGGGTAGAAGGGTAGGAAACAGGCCTACTGGGTCATAATGTTGCATGCTTAATAGCATATGGCATTATGGCAAAAGTCAAACCTGTGTGCTCCCCAAGTTGGACCCCCCCCCAGAGGTGAGAATCTTTGGTGGGGGAGTCAGGGTGTATGGGGCGGAGCCCACCACAGAACAAAGACATGATGCCTCATGGCATAAATTGCGCAGCGCGATAGTGCCATGCGGCATTATGTCTTGTGATATAATGACTCTGTGCTGGCAACAGGCTTGATCAATCAGCTGAGCACTAGACAGTGAACAGCACTGTCAATTGCAATGCATATAGCAGTCAATAATGAAATGCTGAAACAAATGCAGACATGGTTAGTGTAAATAAAATAACTGTCACTGGTTGGAATAAGTCAGTGCACCTAGAAATTGCTCCAGTAGGCTCAGGTCAGATAATTAAAGCATGTCAGAGGGCTTACACCAGAGTCTACCACCCTCCATGCAATGCCATTCTACTTAGTCACACCTACTTAGCCACCACCACTGAGACACCCAATGGTATTACAGTAATCATGTATCAATTTTAAGTTTAATTGATAATTGTAACTACAGTATATTATGAAAATGTATTGATAAATGTCAGTGATAAATTTCATATAGTCAATGTCACAGACGCACTCAGCAGGTCAGGCCCTCTGCTCCCACAGTGCCAACCTCAGAGTGCAATAGTGTGAACAGAAAAAAGACAGGTCAACCCTCCTGTCTGCTTTTGGGTCCAAATCACTTTTAGTCTCAAGTTCTGGGGGGATTGAAACTGTGAACCTTATGCTAGCATACCCAATGTACAGGCTCAGATACGTACCCTCTTTGGGGATTGCAGCACAATCTTTTGCCAAGGGGCACCCAGCCAGGCTTCCAAAATGAACCCTTTTAACTCTATGAGAAACCTTAGGTATATTCTTACCTTTTACCAAGCTTTGTAACACCATCAAGCCCTTGAACAGTTGTCAGACTTAAAAATACAGGCACTCCACATGCAAAAATGATGGAGGAGACCTAGGCAGAATCTTAAAGAATAGGTACTTTACTAAAAGATGATAAAATATGAAAAATGTAAACACAGAACAATATATCAAAGACCTCACAATCAGATAGAAGAACAAGGGAAAATTATAAAGCAAAACTCCTACCACAATACATTTAGATTTTTTTTTTCTATCTAAGGTATTACCTCTGGAAGTGTGTTTAAAATTAGATCAGAGAGCTGTAACTCTCTGGAGTCCCAAAATGATATGACATACTTTTCAGACACAAGTATCAGTTTAAACTCTGTGTCTCTACACCCCTTTTGTGAGTCATCTAGCTCCTCCTTTTAGAAAATAAAATAAAAAAAAAATGATTTCCTATCAGGAGCTATTTGAAATAAGGTTCCATCTGAAGAAAAAGACATTTCCTATATATAACTCATTAATTACATATGTTTCCTTTGAACTTAGCAATCCCACACTGGCATGAATGTGTTAAAAAAAACAACAGGAATTAGCCTAATGATATCCTGTTTCTGAAGTCCTAAAGTCACATTTGATTTCCACTTCAAAAAGCCTAGGCATGTCATAAGAAGGTAATAAAATGCCATTCTGAAGGGGAAGTCAGTTAATTAAATGGTTCCTGGTCAGTTTACACATCATGTAGCTTCACTGAAACCTAGGAAGGGGAGGCACCCATGGAAGCACAGGCTGTCTTATGTGAGACAATCCCATACTATATTTTTATTTTACAAATCTCATACAATAATCATAACCAGCTGGCCAAGCATCACACTCCTCCCCACCTAGACTGAATTTGGGGGCTCTATCCCCTGCATGGGATGAGCTCCCTAAGTCAGTTCACTTCTCACACAGACGTGACAAGCCATCTGTGTTCTGATTGGTCACTCCAGCCCTATGTAAGATCGTCATGTCATACCCTTGCAAGGCAAGACTCTATCTTAATAGTCTACCATTAGTTTTTCCCATTTGTGTCAGCCAAACCAGGGGGTTGTGGTCAATTTGTACCTCAAAATGCTGCCCATATAAGTATGGCTCTAACTTCTTTAGGGCCCACACTATGACAAGACACTCTTTTTCCACAGTGGAGTAAGCCTGCTCCCTGGGAAGTAACTTTTTACTCAGGTACATTACAGGGTGATCTTTTCCTTGGTTGGATGTCAGGCTCAGTACAGCCCCAATACCCACATCTGAGCTGTCAGTCTGGACTATAAAGGGTCCACTATAGTCAGGACTTATCAATACAGGAGCACTGCACAGTGCCTCCTTCAGTCTGGTAAAGGCTTTTTCACAGGCTGGTTCCCAGGTAATTTTCTTAGGCACCTTTTTCTTTACCAGGTCAGATGGGGAGCAGCCAGGGCACTGTAATTGGGTACAAATTTCCTATTGTACCCTGCTGTCCCTAGAAAACTCCTGACCTGTGTCTACATTTCTGGTCTGGACCATGCCTTGATCACCTCTATTTTAACTTGGTTAGGACAGAGCTGTCCCTGGCCTACAACATGCCCTAGGTATACCACTTCAGCCATGGCCACCTGACACTTCTTAGTTTTGACAGTGAGCCTGGCCTCTGTATCCTGCCCAGCACTTCCCTAAGGTGGGACAGGTGTTCCTCCCAGCTGGCACCAAAGATAGCAATGTCATCCAGGTACACTACGGCATACTCCTCAGCACCATTTAACACCTAGTTCACCAACCTTTGGAAAGTGGCCGGGGTGTTCTTTATTCCAAAAGGCATTACTTTAAATTCAAGTAAGCCTATCAGTGTGATGAAGACCAACCTCTCCCTAGCTCTGTCAGTTAACTCTACCTGCCAATACCCCTTTGTCAGGTCAATTGTCGTAAGGTATGTCACCCCTCCTAACTTGTCCAGGAGTTTGTTCATCCAGGGCATCGGGTGAGCATCTGACTTCATGACTGCATTCAGTCCACGATAGTCCACACAGAAATGAGTAGAGCCATCTGGCTTGGGCACAAGAACTATGGGGGAGGCCCAGGGGCTTTGGGATCTCTGGATTACCCCTAAATCCAGCATTTCCTCCACTTCCCTCCTAATGTCCTTTTGGACAGCCTCTGATACCTGATATGCTGTCCGCCATATGGGCGTCTGTGTCCCTGTCTCCACATTGTGCATTGCTAAGGGGGTTAGTCCAGGCTTGGTGCTAAACAGCTGGGCAAAATCTGCTAAAACCTCCCTTACTTCCTGGATCTTGTCCGGGGCCAGTTAGGGTGACAATTCAACTGCCTCCACAGAGGACTTCCACTTGCTTTCTTCCAGCAAGTCCAGAAGGGGGTTTTCTTCATCTGTCCCCTCCCCAGGACTATATACTACAAACACTATGTCAGCCATATTAACATATGGCTTCATCATTTTAACATGGTACATTCTTTCTGTATGTCTTCTGTCAGGTAACTCTATGATATAGTTCACATCGTTTACCTCTAACTACTTTGTATGGTCCTGCCCACTCAGCCTGCAGCTTAACCCACCATGTACGAGTGAGCTCTGGCTCTGTGGTCACACCACACTTTTTGTTTCTGTTGGGCAGTGGCCTGGTAGCTTTGGGCTGTCCCCATAAGCTCATTCAGCCTTTCCCTGAACCTAAGGACATCATCTACTATGGGAGTTCCCTGGGTGGCGTGCTTGCCTTCCCAGTCCTCCTGGATCAAGTCTAGAGGCCCACATACCCATCATCCATATAAGAACTTGACGGGGGAAAATCCTGTTGACTCTTCAGGCACCTGCCTGTATGCAAACAACAGGTGAGGAAGGTATTTCTACCAGACCCTCCCATGCTGTTCAGCACACGCTTGGGGCATTGACTTCAGGGTCCCGTTAAATCTTTCCACAAGCCTATTGTCTTGTGGGTGATAAGGTGTCATGTGCCTCTGCACCACCCTACACTTCTTCCACAAACATTTTATCAGGTCCAACATGAAGGAACCCCCTCAATTGGTGATAACCTCCTGTGGAAACCCAACACAGGAGAAAATCCCAAGTAAGGCATCTGGCACTTTGTCCTTAGTGAGGCTAGGGTGATTGCCCTTTAATACCAGGTAGCATAATAAACCACAGTCAGGATGAACCTCTTCCTTTTGGAGCTGGGAGTATTTAAAGGCCCCACAATATCCATGCC
Organism: Neoceratodus forsteri; assembly: GCA_016271365.2. NCBI lineage: Eukaryota > Metazoa > Chordata > Ceratodontiformes > Ceratodontidae > Neoceratodus > Neoceratodus forsteri. Next base: position 1,103,493,143 of record CM028131.1, read on the forward strand.
CACCCTCTGGAATGGCTTCTCCACTATGAGCAATGGAATTAGGGTTGTTTGGGTGTTCTTACCTGCCTTCCCTATTTCTTTGCACTGGTGACAAGACCTGCAATACTCCTTCACCTGCTGGGTAAAGTTGGGCCAATAGAAATTCTGAGCCAACCGCTGCACAGTGTGCATGATTTATTTATTTATTTATTTATTTAGTTAAACATCAGTTTAGAAACCTTTGAGCCAGAGGCTCATTTACAAAGGTACCTCATCACAAAGAGGACATCAGAACAGTAGTACAAGGGACACAGTACTTACAAACAAAAAAGTTTACAGTTCAATTACAATTTTGTTACAATAGAATACAATCTCCAATGAAGCAAAAGATAACAAAAGGTGCAAAACTTATGGTCGGGGGAGAGCTGGTGGGAGTAGAAGGGAGGGAGATGGGGAGGAGGAATTAGTAGGGAAAGGAAGGGGGGGAGCTGCTCAGTGAGCATTGTCAAACAGAGTATATATATATATATATATATATTTTTTTTTTACACTAGGCTAGTGGCAGTTGCATTTGCGAGAGCTAAGCAGGAAGTTTCTGAGCCTGGGCTTAAAGCAAGCTAAGGTTAGTGAGTTTGAGACACTGGCAGGGAGGGAGTTATACCAGATGATTCCCAGATTACCAGACAAGGGAAAATCATGAGCAATTTTGAGCAACTGCTCACAGTACCCCTGGGGAATGACAAGCTGCCTGCCTATCACCCCTCCCTCTGTCTTAGCATCCTGAGTATACATCAGTCCATTTTCCCAGTAAACTTAATGTTTTCCATCACCTCCCTGTGCTCCATCAGATTCTGCCCAAGCTCTCAGCTTCTCTAGACTAGGGTCACTTTTCTGAGCAGCTGCCAACTCCTTACACATTCCCAAGGCATGGAACAGGTCCCCTTCAGTCTCTAAACTAGGGTCCCTAGCACTAGCATCAAGGCACTCAGGATCACTGTCATCCCTAACCCTCTGATAATGGGTCATGCCTCCTTCTTCGGAGTAACCCTCCGTAGCTGTGTGGTTAACTGCTACTGGGGAAATTTCTACCCCCTTTTCATTAGTATCCATATCAGGAGACACAGGCTAGGGAACCATCCTGGCAGTGGTTTCCACATTGGCTTCTATGGGGTCCAGGGAACTACAATTTCCCCTTCCCGCTTGGCTATGGGTAACTGCAGACACCATACCCTGTCTGAGATTGTTGGCAAGGATGATGTCAACTGCTAAAATTTTGGTTACAGCCACCTGTTGCACAGTTCCCCCTGTTTCACCCCAGTTTAGGAGAACACTAGTGAGTGACAAGGTTGTCTCCTCCCCAGTGAACCCTTGTACAGTTACAAACCTATTGGGTATAAACTGACCAGGCATTACCAGATCCCCTTTTACCAACATCAGGGATGCCCCTTGTCTCTTAACCCTTGTGTCTGTACACCATTCACAGTGATTGGGTGCATGTGTTCCCTCATGTTCACAGGCATGCTTCCAGAGACACACAAACAACTCACTTCTTTCCAAGCCCCATTTTGTGTATTGCTCATCCTTTTGGTACACTGTCTGGCAATATGCCCAGTTTCTTTACAAACCCAACATCTGTTTCTTTTCTCTGAGAAATCCTTTCTTTGAAACCTGGGGCTAACTAGTTTCAGTGGAGGCAGTGAGGATTTTAGCTGCCTTGAAGGAATGCTTTTCCCTTTCTGCACTGCCATGCCTGCCTCATTCGCTCTCAGAGCAGGTCTGCTCTTGGTATAGTGGTCCGATAGTTCAGCAGCCTCTTGCACTGTTTTGGGATCTGGGTCCTCCAGCCAGGTTTTCAGCTTTGCTGGGCATGCCCAAAAAAACTGCTCTAACAATATAGCATTTTCAATTTTATCTACAGAGTTTGCTTCAATTCCTTCCCACCAATATTTTAAACACTGACGTTATTTCATGGCTAGCTCCTCGTAGCTCATGTCAGGTCTTCTCCTGAGCTTACAGAATTTAGCTGTGTATGCTTCTGCAGTTAAATCAAACTTTTTTAAAAGTGCAGCTTTATGTTTTCTGTAATCATTACTGTCCTCATTGTCCATTTGACCCAATGCATCCCGAGCATTCCCGTTAAGTAGTGGGGATAGCTGGAAGCTCCAAGACCCTCTAGGAATCTTTGCCCGAATGCAAACTTTTTCAAAGGAATTTAAAATGGCATCCATATCCTCGCCCTCTTTAAATTCAGCTATCTATTTGGAATTTAATTTGTAACCCAGTCCTGTAGTTCCAGTTAAACCCAAGCCACTTACCTGCTCTGGTGCTGGTGGTTGGAGTGGTAGCTTCTCCAGTTCATGTTGCCTCTGGTGCTCACGCTCTTCATGGTCAGCTTCTCACCATTCTCATTCTGCCTCTCACCATTCTTGTTCAGCTTCTCACTGTTCTCACTCCCTCTTCTCCTCTGCAGCTCCTTTCTCTTGCTCTGCTTCTTGCCAGTCACGCTCAACCTCTCTCTGGAACTCCAGCTCCATTCTGCGCAACTCAGTCTGCAGCTTGATTGCTTCTCATTCCAGAATGCTGGTGACATTCCCCTGCTGCGGTTGCCCTTGGCTTGCACTGGCCCTGCTGACCTCCTCACTGGATCTGGATACTGCACTGGCTGCTGCCCCTCCATGCCCAAGGTTTGGTCCTTTACAGTCACAGTCTGTGACTCAATGCTTTGGGCATCTGCTGCCATCAGGGCATCTGTGAGGTTCTGCTTGTTGGCTTTCCCCTCATACTGGACTCCTCTTCCCTGGCACAACTGCCTCAGCTAGTCTACAGTGTACCTGCTGTAGTTGTAGGCCATCTTCTTCTCTAACTATGGCTAATCCAACTTGCACTTTAGAAAAAAATAAAACAGGTAGGAACTTTGACTGTAAGCAAAATTATATAGTTCTGTTTCTTTTCAAAAATAAATCACTGCCTTATTTTGCAAGTGAGCTGTACACACTGAACAGTTAAAGCCTGTGTTACCAAATCTTTTCACACTGCTGCTAACCAAATCTGTCACAAACACTGTCAGCAGGTCAGGCCCTCTGCTCCCACAGTGCCAACCTCAGAGTGCAATAGTGTGAACAGGTAACAGACAGGTAACCCTCCTGTCTGCTTTTGAGTCTGAATCACCTTTAGTCTCAAGTTCTGGGGGGATTCAAACTGTGAACCTTATGCTAGCACACCCAATGAACAGGCTCAGATATGTACCCTCTTTGGGGATTGCTGTACAATCTTTCACCAGGGACACCCAGCCTGGCTTCCAAAATGAACCCTTTGAACTCTATATGAGACCTAAGGTGTATTCTTACCTTTTACCAAGCTTAGTAACATAATCAAGCCCTTAAACAGTTGTCACACTTAAAAATATAGGCACTCCACATGCAAGAATGACAGAGGAGACCCAGGTGGAATCTTAAAGACTAGGTACTTTGCTAAAAAGATGATAAAATATGAAAAATGTAAACACAGAACAATATATCAAAGAGTTCACAATCACATAAAAGAGCAAGGGAAAATAACAAAGCAAAACTCCTACTATAATACATTTAGATTTTTTTTCTATCTAAGGTATTACCTCTGGAAGTGCATTTAAAGTTAGATCAGACAGCTGTGTCTCTCTGGAGTCCCACAATGATATGACATGCATTTCAGACACAAGTATCAGTTTAAACTCTATGTCTCCACACCCCTTTTGTGAGTCATCTAGCTCCTCCTTTTAGAATATAAAATTACAAAAAAATGATTTCCTATCAGGAGGCATTTTAAATAAGATGCCATCAGAAGAAAAAAGACATTTCCTATATATAACTCCTTAATTACACATGTTTTCTTTGAACTTAGCAATTCCACACTGACACCAATGTGTTAAAAAATAATAGGAATCAGCCTAATGATGTTCTGTTTCTGAAATCATAAAGTCACATTTGATATCCACTTCAAAAATCCTAGACATGTCATAAGAAGGTAATAAAATGCCATTCTGAAGGAAGTTACTTAATTAAATGGTTCCTGGTCAGTTACATATCCTGTAGCTTCACTGAAACCTGGGGGGGGGGCACCTATGGAGCACAGGCTGTCTTATGAGAGACAATCACATACTATATTTTTATCTTACAGATATCATACAATAATCATAACAAGCTGGCAAAGCTACACAGTCAATACATGAACATTGTATCTAGAAAATATATCATTACTTTCCTAACAACTAGCTTTCATTTAAAAACAATTATTTCCCAGCCCCACTGGTTCCAGAGTTATGGAACTTTATTTTTATATTCAAGCTTAGAGTCAGGGTACTATTAAAATGTGATACTGCTGTAATATGGAAATCATGCATTCATATAGGGCCCCATATTCAGTGTCGGCCCTTTGTGCCATGCTTCAGTTAGTGGTGTGCATAATATAGTGCACAGACTGTTGGATGGCCATATTCAGACAGGCAGCACACTCTAACTGGAGCATTCTGCAGATCTGAATATGATGCAGTGTTAGTGCAGGACACACTGAATATGTATGGTGCACATAGTCCCCAGCAGGAATATGGTTCACAGGCATGAATGGAGATGGCATCCAAAATGGACAGAGTCATTGTTCCTGTCAGCCATATTCAGCCACGTGCATGGTAATAAGCTCATAGGGCAGGCAAGGCACGGCACTAAAGGGCCACTTATATGTCATTATGGGCTCATTAGCAGCTCCACAAAATGCCACTATGCATAACTGCACAGATGCAATGTATGGAGCCATGCCAACCTCCAGCCCCGATATGCTGCCTCTGAATACAGTTAAGTCCAAATCTCTGGTATCTAGTAGTCCCCCATGCCAATCCCCCTATATGATGCCCATGAATACAGTTATGTTTAAGTCTCTGCTTTCTAGTGGTCTTCCCATTCCCCAATCATTGATCTGATGCCCTTGATTACAGTTATGTCTGAATCCTTAGCTTCTGATGACTCCCCTCCAGGGGCAGCTGAATACAGTAACTGGCTCTCTGATTATGCTGTTCCTAACATAGTTGGCACCATGCTAACCTTTTGAATATGGGGGCCATAAAGTTTTTTGGGACTTTTTTGACTATTGAAAATATAATATGAAAATGTATTGATACGTGTTAATGATAAAATTTCATGATATTGATATATGAACACTTCCTAAAAAAATAAATTGATATTGCCATTCTAGTCCAGCCAGATTCAGAGTTTCCTCATTTAAAATAAATTATATTTAAAAAGAGCTAACCTTTTGACTGTTAGGGACCATGTGTTCTTTTATAGGAAAGCTTGGAGTGAAGGAAGTGATCAGGTATTGATGTAATGTTTTACCAATAACTAATAATATGATGAAACTATTGATAAACAGTACTGGTAAAACTTCAAGCTATTGATACCTGAACACTGTGCCTGTATAATATATCGATGTAGCTCCAACTACAAGATTTCATTAAAATAATAAGTTCCTAGTCTGTTTAGTTCTAGACTTATCTTCTTTCTAGAACTTATCACTAGAAAGGGTCAACTTTGGATCTGTTAGGGATAGGAACACCATTTTTTTAAATAAATGCTTTTGAGTTGTGGTAATATCAGTAAAGGTTAGTAATACAGCAGTGATGTATGTATATAAAGTTTTATTGATGGTACCTGCTAGTGGACCCCAGAGCAGCCCTGGGTACCCTGATTCACCTCCTCTCCACACTGGTGATGCACAGCAACAAACAATATATGCTAGCTAGCATAGGAATGCCTCCCTTTTTTCTGGCAGTACATATTGCTTCACACACCATTCATCAATTGCAGATGCACAGTCTGTTGCTGTATAGCTCAGGCTCTCAGACAGCAGTCCAACTGTGAGATCCCTTCCAGATCCACTTTGGGAAATACTCCATCCCCACAATTCACAGGGTGACAGCCAGAATTGCTTGCTTTATTTGGGCTGCTAATTAGGGCAGGCTGTCTTGGACACCTAGCATACAGCATGGGATTGGCAGGTAAAATAGTGCCTGAATTAATTAGGTCCCCCAGCAAACTGCTGATCCATGATCCACTGTGGCTTCCGCAGTGGACAAGCACTGCTGATTTTCTGAATGGTGTCCTTCAATCCTGTCACCATGGTGAGGCAGGTCAGTTAACTAAACGTGATATCCAATTTGTAATCCATGTGAGCAATCTCACAAAAATTCCAATTTCACACAAAACACAAAGTCCAATCCTCTTCGGGAACCCTAGTTAGTTGGTTAGGTATGAGTGCACTGTCATGTTTGGTGGTGGTTGGCAGATTGGGCAACTCCCCATTCAGTCACTTACATGACAGTGCCAGTTCTGGTAGTGGCAGTGAGCACCTTTGATGTTCAAGAAAACAAGAAACATTAAGGCATAGTAGCCTACAAGAGGGTTACATTCTCCCTTGCTTAGGAATGGCTGCCCTCAGCCATTTGCCTTTGAAAATCCAAAGTCCATGGTGTAATGTATACATAAAATGTATATATCCAACAGCTGTTGCCTAGACAACTGATTCATGACTACTGTTGTTATTAGCAGAAATCCCACAATTACATAACAGTTCATTTTTTGATTCTGGGGCACTTTCTACTACTGTCTGGGGAAGAGATCGGTGTGTTACATGGATTCTCTTGGGCACAATAAGTAGAAGCAGGCCAGTAGGGGCACCAGGGTATCATATGTGAATATGAGTACTGGAGGTATTTCAGAGCATCTAAAGAGGACAGCTACTTCCTCTTATATATCTGCACTCTCCCCTCCCCAGCTTCCTCACTCACTGGTAACTCACCTCCATTTTCCTTATCCTGGGTCTCTTCCTCAATGGGCACATACTCATCAACTAATGCAGCCTCCTTCCACATTTGAATTTAGACAGGTTCCAGTCAGGGAATCATCCATCTCTGGCCTGGTAGGTAGTATCAGTATAAGTAGGTACACAGTTAAATAGTATCTGATACCCCCAGTGTTGCCATCTGATGACTCACTGACCAGATCCTCAGGAATGGATGTTGGCACATCTATACTCTGTCTCTTTTGGGTAACAATTTGAGCTTCCAACCAATTGTGCACTTGTGATCCAATCAGTTTCAGTAGAAATATTTATCTGCCCAATTGGCAAGCGATGATTCCTGTCAATTATCTGACTTATGTTCATGTCCCCCCTCTGGTTGAATCCTATAGACTAGCTGGTCCAAAATTTGTTCCACCATGACATGGAGGGTATTTCCTTATCTACCAGCCAGTCTGTGTTTTCTGACTTAAGCCAAATGCCTCGCATACACCTCATCCCAAAGCAAGAGTTCATAGCCTTCTTCTGACTATACCTGACTTTGATGGCTAGATTGGCTGGTAGTATGCCTACAGGTTAGATCAGTGAGATGTGACTGATCTTGGTACACCCAGCAGACCAGGGTTGATACCCACAACCTCAATTTGCATTCCCCATTATCCTGAACAACTCACATAACCTCCATGTGCTCTCAGGTCACCCTTGTAAATGGGCCTTGTGCCCTGTGGGTCTTACCCAGTTATTTATTTATTTATTTATTTATTTATCTTTTGTTAACCAGGTAACTACACTAGACAAGACAATTTGCCTATTTTCAGGTACGACCCAGGAGAGTACAGGAAATTATATACTTACACACTTGGGACAACATGGTACATAATTTGGAAAAGATTACACGTCATGAGACAACAAGGTACAAGTTAGATAAAAAACAAACTCACATGTCACGTGAGAACATCGTAATTTAGAATACACAAAGTACAAGGCATATGAGGCACATTTAGTTAGAATAGATACAGCACAGTAAGCAAGTACAAAACTATCATCTTTAGGGCCAGCTGTTATGCATGAGTGCTAAGTGCTAACATATGTCACGGGGGGTTTTGGCACCAGCAGGCTGATCCAAGTTTAAGATGGTTCCATAGGAAGGAATGCAGGCTGCCCTTCAAGGGGGCAACATGGACCTGGGCTGGGCATATCAAACAATAAAGCAAATATATCTCTTCCCAGAAGTTTCAGCAGGCAATTAGTAAGAAGTGTCCAATTGACCTTTCTGATGGTGTATGTACTGGAGATATATCACAGGGTGAGATGCATCAGCGGGACTCCAAAATTCAAATCCGTAGGCAATTTAGCCTGTCTGCCAAACATCAAGTTATACAGTAAAAAGTCTTTGGTGACACTTTTGGTACAATTATATAGTACTTGTTGCATGAGTCACCTGACTTTCTGGTTCCACTTTGCTTTATCCCTAGAATCCAGTGTGCCTATCATGTTGAACAAAGTCTTATTAATATACTATTGCTATGGGTCACCTTGAGGGTGATACAAGATTGTGCAAGACCTCTGAATTCCCCAAAGGGATAGTTGTTCCTTGACCATGTGCCTTTCAAAGTCAAGTGACTAACCTGAATGGATCCATGTTGCTGCAAAGTAGTGGCCTTCTGGTCATTAGTGGGGTACACTTGGGTGTATCTTGAAAAATGGTCAGTGACCACCAGGATATTGGCAGTATTCTCAGAGTCAGGTTATAGACTGTGGACGTCTATACATACTACTGCCATTGAGGCACTAGTGTCAATATTAATGAGAGGGGTGGGTCATTTGGGCAAAGTCTTACAATTTACACAATCGACACGTTTCTTAGAGTGGACTTCCATGTCACTCCCCATCCATAACCAGTAGAACTGAGTGCATTCTATGTCCAGTGTCTGTTCTGCTTCAGCTTCTCCATTTCTTCCTGTAGAGCTTGGGGAACCTTGAATAGGGTAGGCAGATGCAATTGTTGGTTATGAAACCCATGTGGGCCTTGGGTTGTTTGATAGAGCAGATCATCTTTTAGCCACAGCTTGGGCCACCTCTTAATCAAACATCTGATGCCCCCATTCCTGGCCACAATGTGGGTTGCATACAACACCAATGGGAAGGAACTCGCAATGTGTCAGAGTCTTGTCTTTTCTCTCACTGCAGATTAAATCAGCTCAGGTGTGGCAAGAATTGTAATGGATATCAACAAAACTGCAGTACACAGGAGGCAGACAGTCTGTTGAGGCTCCTAGGCTATCCCCAAATTGGTGTACATAGTAGGAGAAAGCTGCTCATCTATCTCAAATGCGTGCATAGAACTTTCACAGTTGTGTCAGGTATTTTGACCTATACAGAATTGGCAGCAGTATTATCTGACAGGCACCAAGATAAGACATCCACATCCATGTGATTTAACCCAGGGTGGTATGCCACACGATAACTGTAAGTGGGCAGTGCTGGTAGCCATTGGTATCAAGCAGCTTCCACCATCACTGTTACATGAACATGGATTCATGGGTTATTTTCTTCTGACTGTGATCTGGGCTCCATGTATGTATTTATGGAATTGGTCTATGATGGCCTACTTGAGTGTCAAATGCTCCTGTTTGTGGATGAAAAGGTTATTGGTCATAAACATTCAAGGTATTCTTCATACAGAACAGCTCCCGATCTGCTGAGGCTAGAGTCAGTATGTGGCACGTAGGGCTTAGTAGGGTCTGCATATACAGGGACAGTTGAGTTAGTCAGGTAGGTGATGATTTTCTGGATTATTCTTTTGCAGTGGGTATCCCACAAAGTCCAAATGGCTCCTGGGTCTTGCAATATGCTTTAAGTTCTTTTTCTTCTTTGGGGTCAATATTCCAAACTTTGTTGGTGGGTGAATAACCTTTGGTTATGTTCAACAGAGGCATTACCTCTCAGATATAGGGCAGGATTCACAAAGGAGTTGCACTCAGCGTAACTCAGCTGCCCAGGCACAGAGGAGATGTGCCAAGCGCAAACTGTGGTATTCACAGAAGATTGCTGAGGAATGCCCCCAGTGCATCCCCTTCTGTGAATATCACAGTTACACCCAGCCCTGGCTGTGCCTCTGCAAATCCCCATGGGGCTGTGAATCTAATGGGGCAGCACATCTCATGATACGATGCACCTAAAATCGCCATTCACAGTCAACAACATGCAAATGGGGCCATTAGGCATGCAAGGCACAATGGGGCTATTTGCATGTCATTATGGCCCCATTTGCATGTGTACTGTAGGGATGCACCCAGCAGATTGCACTGGGCACCCTGCAGTGCTGTCAGTACAGCCACAACCCAACACCCTTGGAGATATCGTGGACCCCCTCACCACCCATAGCACTGAACCCCTGTACATATCCACCATGAAGATCTCAGGTGATATAATGGAACCCCCATCCCCGCCCTGACCACATTGTGATTCCTACCTTTCTCAATAGCCCTGGTGGTCCAGTGCTCCCCACCCCCACCCACTCAGGCACCCCACCCCAGCCCACTCCTATGCCCCAGCTTATTTAGCAGGCAGCACAACCCACCCACACACCACCATGGCTGCTTTACTGGGGTCTGTTTGGATTTCAAGGGTAGATCTGATATTGCCTACATTATTTGCAGAAGTTTGAAAGAAATTAGACTTATCCATCAAGAGCTTGAGTCCAGACTCCTCAAGATGATGGAGTATTTGGATGAGGAATATCTCCTGTCACATCATCTGAATAGACAAATGCTCCAGTAGGTCCATATTGCCCACTTCTTTTTCCATAAGGCACTGAAAAGTAGCAGGTGCATCAGAAATGCCCTGAGACATATGCAGAAACTGTTAAACGCCTAAGGGATAGATGGAGGCCATCTTTTCCCAATCAGCATGAGCCATGGGAATTTTATAATGCCCATGCCTTTTATTCAATGCAAACTTAATAATGATGAAATTTTCCTGTCAGGAAAATCCAACTTCCTACCTGCACAAATTGTTCTTTAAAAAATGTGTTTTTTATATAATTTACTATTTGATCTCTATGCTGCCATGAATCACTACTCCAGTGAATTCTCAAGTTAAAACAAATGTTGAAAAAAGTTTAAATCTCTATTAGGATTCCAACTGTGATCTCTTGCTGATTGGAGCCAGTGATCTTTTGATTGTTAAACGAACACACATCCAGTGTACCACTGAGCTGCAGTGATGGATATAGCAGTTCCTTTGGTGTAGCAATAAATACACAACCAACAAAGCAGGTGACAAGGGTTCTAAACCCAGCAGGGGATAAGGAAGTACACACAATATAAAAGCAGAAGTTGTCCTCTCAGGAACATTTCATGTTACATTTATTAGCATATCAAATTGAACACCAAAAATCAGCAACTTCTGTTGACACAGTCTAAATAAACCTGAATGCACAGTATTGTGTATTAATCAGGTACAGTGGTAGTTACACAAAAATATACCGGTATTGCGCAACGCATGTCATTATGCGCTAGCGGTATACATGTTTTTTAATGGATACTGCATTTGTGCAATGCTCATTATACTGCACAAGTGGTAAACTTTTGTGCAATTTCCACTGTATAGTGTAGTTATTGAGAGTCCAGTAATCAGGCATACACTTTCATTCTTTTTCTATGTTGAAAAAATAGGCAATGCATAAGGACTTTGGGACTCTTATATGATACCTGCTGCATCCTGTTCTTTCATGTGTTGGCCTATATCATCAATATTGACAGGCACCATGCATCTAAATCTTTCTCTGAAAGGGTGATGGCCATGTGGCAGTTATGCAGTTCTTCCCCATCACACACCCCATGTCCCATTAACTTATGAGAACATTGGTCTTGACAGCCAATTTCCAGCTGATCTGAACTCTCTGCTCCTCGGGTAGTGGCAATTCTCCAAAATAAAATGCAGTAGGATCCAGTTTAGAACTAGACCAGTCCACACCCAGTTTGGGCTGTAAAGCAGTGTTAGCACAGTATACTTAAACCAAAGTTCTTCCTTTCTATACAGCAAGGGTCTGCTCAGTCACATTCTTGACCACAACAGTAATCCAGCATGCCGTGGTATATGCACAGGTGGGCAGCAAAAATGGTATCACCAGTAACCTTTCAGGTAATCCATGCATCTCCACGGTGTCAAACATAAATATCTGGTTAGCAACCCTTTTCTTCAAGCAGACAACACCATTAATAACTATCAACCTATAGCTTTACTTTCTATTGTTTCCAAGCTTCTAGAGAAGGAAATCCACGATAAATTGTTTTAGTATCTAACTAGCTATGATCTGCTCTCCCCTCAACAATCTGGGTTGAGACCACTCCATTCCACAAAAAACTGCTTTATTGGATTTCATGGACAACTTCTTTATTGGATTTTATGGATACCGTCTCACATACAGTTGAAGAAAGAAGGTGCACGGAAGGGGTGTCCGCAGATCTAACAAAGACTTTTTGATTCAGTTGATCATAAGCTGCTGCTACATAAGACAGCTAGCAAAGGGATGGGGCAGGAACTGTAGAGATGGTTTGGATTTTACTTGATAGGTTGATCCCAGGTTTTTGAAATACAGGGTACAACATCCACATCCAGTGTCAGAGCAGTGGAGAAGGGGGTCCCAGATGGATCTACAGTAGGACCTCTACTGTTAGCTCTTTTCATAGATGATTTATTGAGGATGTTTTCAAATATTACTATTAAAATGATATGGTCCTACTTTTTCATCCTTTAAACAAAATGAGATACAGAAAGTCCTACTATTGGATTTTAACAAATTGGAAGAATGGTTGGTCTAAAATAAGTTGATTCTGAATAGTAAAAAAAAAATCAATGTGATGTTGTCTAAAATGGTCTGGGAAAGGAATTACTGCACTGAATGATTTAAATATGTTTTCTTTAGACAGTGTTAAAACTGATCAGGGAAACTTCTACAAGTACCTGGGTCTTTGGTTCAATTCTGAACTAAAGTTTGATGATCATATTGATAAACTGTGTGCTAAATTATCACACAAATTATTGTCACAAATTGGGTGCCCTCAGAACACATAAGTTTAGTATGACAAATGAAACTAGAGCAAAGTTACCCTCAGTGGTTATGTTACCTGTGCTGGATTATGGTACTACAGTCTGTGGAGCAGTTGGAAAATAGTGCCTTCAAAAACTGGATAGGCTGCATTACCATATAGCCAGGGTTGTGTGTTGTGTATGGTCCACCAGCAAAGATGCATCATTGCACACTACTTCTACTTCTGTCATGTGTGTGAATGGTGTAGATGACTGGTGGTGAAACATTTTATTAGGGCAGACTGCAGTATATCCCTTATTGGGAGCAGTAGGCCATTGCTGTATCTTGTGTTTAAAATTTCTTTTATTATATCTAGGTAGCCTAAAGTACCAATTAGTAGAGCCCTGCAAAATCTCCTAATAGGAAGCAGGAAGAGAAGCCATGTAGCTCTACAAACAGTAGAATAGAACTACAGGCTTGCAGGAGGGACTTTTTGGGTACACATTTGGGATTTTATTGGCACAACTGAACATTGCTATAGTGGGCCAACTCCACATATGAGTGGTTTTCATCCATGTATATTTTTCAAACTGATAATATTTGTTTGGGCATTGGGAAAATGAGAGCTGTGACCCCTATAGATCTTCTGGGTCACACAGCTCCATAAAAGGAGCCCTGCAGCAAGCAGAGCATGCCAGGCAGGGCACACTGTGATGCGTACAGAGACATGCACTGAGACACGCATGTCTGGTGTGTCTGGTAAGGACAATGGGACAGAGAGAGCAAATAGAATATAAAAGGTAAGCCATATTCATTCTAGACATGGACACAAGAAGGAGGGATGAGAAAAGCAAACCTGGGACTACCATAAGATACTATAACTCTTGCCATATGTATAGCATGGATAGTCCTGAAATAATATTTCAATGTGACAAATTTTTACTGAGTATGACCTTATATGAAGAAATAGATTAAACAATAGAATAATCATTCAAACTGAGATACGTTTATTAGAGGACTTCATATACCAAACTGAGGCAAGCTTAATGCAGCCATTAGAGGAAGGCCCTGATAAACACCAGACTAAAATTAATACCTCTGAGCAAGACAGCCCACTCACCTCAGAAAACAAATATGCAAATCAGGCAGAATATAGAAGACTAGAGCATGGTGCCAAAAAGTCGGTCCAAAAGAAGGGGAGAACAGAAATTCGCTAGTGCCCTATTGGAAACACATTACAAATACAGCCAAATGGAGCACTTAAATCCCAGTAGTTTGGCAGAAGAGAATGTTGCAGGTGGAGGTCAGTCCACTAAAACTACAGGTGATTTTACCACCAAAAATATGCAGGTCCAAAATCAAGTTTGAACCATCACACAGCAAATATCAAGCACAGAAAGCACCCCAGATGAATTAAGCCAAGAAAAGATAGAGAAAGATATTCTTGTAATAGGGGACTCGATGACCAGAGGGACAGATTCTTTTATATGTAAAGGTAGAAAGGAAAAATTAACCATTAGCACTCTTCCAGGAGCTAAAATTTCAGATGTAAAAAGCATGTTAAATGGCCTAATGGAGAACCAACATAACCTATTGATATTCATCCATATAGGGGATAATGAAGTAGGAAAATGAAATTTGAAGGATACATATATATATATATATATATATATATATATATATATATATATATATATATATATATATATATATATAATGGTTTTGATATAATGGCTCAGGAGATTAGACAAAAAGTTGTGGACATCATAATTTCAGGGGAGTTGCCAGTATATGGAAGAAACTATAAAAAAACAGATACAGTAACATGTTAAATGGTTGGCTGTGGGAATGGTGCAAACTGAAAGGTCAGGGATTCATTAACAATTGCAATATGTTCAGAAATGAGAGAGAGTTCAAAGCTGATGGTATGCACCTAAATAGAATGGACACCAGAAGGCTGGCAGACATAATAAAGGATTCCGTCTCCATCCATTTAAACTAGAGATGGGGGGTAGGGAGATGGCACCACATTAAAATACAGAAGCAGAGATGTCAAAAAAATAAATAAAAGATGAGAAAGGGTGGAATGGTTTGTTATTAAACAATAGGAGCATGGTAAACTAGACTGATGAATTAAAGTACATACTGGAATCACAGAAAATAAATATTTGAGCTATCACAGAAACGTGGTGGGACATCAACGATACCTGGGAGAAAGAGATAAAGGGCTACAACTTGTTCTCCAAATCAAGAGATAGTGGAAAGGGGGGTGGAGTGGGAGTATACATTTCAAAAGACATAAAAGTAGAGCAAATATCCATAGATATAGGCACCACTGAAGAAATTTGGATTAAATTGACACCCAAAACCTCCCCCAGAATTATATTAGGATTAATATATAGACCACCATCATGTAGGAAAGAGGATAATATCACCCTTCTAAAAATAATTCAAGATTTAAATCCAGCAGACATAATTCTACTTATGGGAGCTCTGAACTTACCAGGGATCTCATGGAATACCCTATATAGTGCATGCAAAATAGAGAGGGATTATTTGGAGGCCTTTACTCAGGTGAACTAAAGCAAACAAAACACGAGGGGAAATAACATACTTGACTTGGTATTATCAAATATGGAACAAGATATACAAAACTGCCAAGTCACTACACCATTAGGAAATAGCGATCATTTGATGATAACTTTTATTATAAAAGAATTTCATTATTATGAAACAGGGGAGACTGAAATACTTAATTTCCACAAAGCTAACTTAACAGCAATAAAACAAAAATTAAAAACTTGAAATGGGAAGGAAGCCTTTCAGGGTAAAGACATAGATGAAATGTGAACTACTGTATATTAGAGGCTACATTAACATCTTACATTAAGCAGTTCGTACCAATTAAGAAAAAATATCATAAAGGGAAAAAATCCCCCACTTGGTTTAACCACAGATTAAAAAAACATGATGAAGAAAAAACTGAAATTATTTATAACCTTGCAGGGAAACAAAAAGGGTGAAGGATGCTAAGATATAGAAGGATGCAAAGATATATTAAAAAATTAAGAAATCAAAGGCAAACTATGAGGTCAGGCTTACAGGTAAAATGAAAGATAACTACAAGTCCTGTCATGCTTATATTAATAGTAATAAAAAATCAGGAAACACTATAGGTCCCCTTTTAGGACCAGATGGTCAAACAACATGCATTAACAGTGAAATGGCAATAATACAGAATTAATATTTTTCATTGGTATTTAATACAAACCAGGAAACTATAAACCCAAAAGATCACAAAATTACACAGAGTCCAATACAAATTAAAGTGGAAGAGATCAGCAGCAAAATAAACAAATTAAATCCAAATAAACCACCTGGACCAGAGCGGGTTACACCCTAGATTGCTAAAGGAATTAGCAGAGAAAATAGCACCACCAATAAGCAACCTGTTTCAAAACTCTCTAGATAAAAGAGTGGTAGCCAAATCCTGGAAGGAGGCACTTGTGATCCCTATATACAAGAAAGGAAATAAAAAGAGCCCTGCTAATTATAGATCCATAAGTCTCACAAACATACTGTGTAAAATATTGGAGGAAATAATTAAAGAATGCTTCATTGATTATATAACTTCTGAACAGCTCAGAGATACCACTCAACATGGATTCACCAAGAGGAGATCCTGTCAGACAAATGGCCTGGAATTTTATAAGGTCAGTAAGAGCTTAGACTTGGGAACTCTAGTGGATATAATTTTTTTGGGATTTTACCAAAGCATTTGATAAAATAGCATATAATAAATTAATCCAAAGTTTAACAACTATGGGTATCCATGGAAATTTGGTAACATGGATTAGTTCATGGCCCTACAACAGGAAACAATGGGTAAACATCAGAGGGGCTGTTTCAGATTGGTCCAATGTGACAAGTGTGATGCCACAGGGCTCAGTATTGGGCCCATGTCTGTTCAATATCTACATGGTATCATTCCAAATTGAGGACAAAATGGTCTGGGTTACCAAATTTGCTGATGATTGTAGACTGGGGCTCAAAATCTAATACCAGGGAGATAAATATGTCTTGCAAGAAGTACTTGATTACATACATGAGTGGTGCAGAGAATATGAACTCCCCTAAATCCAGAAAAATGCACAGTAATGAATCTAGGGATAAAAACACATCACACTCCTATAAGCTAGGAAACATCTCTCTAAACAGAGTATCTAAAGAGAAAGATTTGGGCATAACAATTACAGAAGACTTGAAGTTTAAGGAACACTGCAACAATATTAGTAAAAAAGCTAATGGGGTACTAAATTGCATTCTACGCCATATACAGTAGCTAGTAGAAACAGGGAGGTGATAGTTCTCTTGTACAGCTCTCTAGTAAGGCCTACCTTGGAATATGGAGCCCAGTTATGGTCCCCACACCATCAAACCTTTTTTTTTTTATTCTATTTCCCCTCTGATTGTGGCCCACGGGGGGCATCTCTCTGGCATCCTGCCTGATCCTGCCCACCTGAGGTCCCCCTGTGCCTCCTATCTCCACCCCTCCCACAGACAGCACCTCCAGCTTAACCCCTCTGGGGTGGGGCCACCCATCCTCATTGGGCACTCTTGCACACATAGACTGTGGCTGTGGGAGTGGGTCCTGGGCAGAGGACCTGGAAGGCCAGGCAGGGTGGATCCGGTGGTGGGCATGGGGGTCAGGTGCCATTACCTCCAAGTCGGAGCCTGTTTTTTCTGTTTCCTTGGTGCCCCTCCCCCTCAGTGATACACCTGTGACATTCTGGTACAAGGCAACCCTGCCAGTGTCATCCACGCCGCATGATGTGCAGCCGACATGTTTCAGCACTCCCGATCTCCACAGGGAAGCCACTGGCATGCCAAGCTATCCCTCACCCTCCCACCTGAGGAGGAGTGCCACCCTCAGGCACTCAATCCTTGCCCCATCCCTGCCAACCCCTAGCTCCCAAGCTCTCTCCCGAACTCTGGTCACTGGCATGGCACGAGGTGTGACGTACAGCAGCTTAACCCTCAGCACCACTGAGCCGGCTCCCACACCATCAAACTGAAATTCAAAAACTTGAGAGGGTGCAAAAATGGGCTAC
Organism: Neoceratodus forsteri; assembly: GCA_016271365.2. Classification (NCBI taxonomy): domain Eukaryota; kingdom Metazoa; phylum Chordata; order Ceratodontiformes; family Ceratodontidae; genus Neoceratodus; species Neoceratodus forsteri. Next base: position 1,103,511,095 of record CM028131.1, read on the forward strand.
ACGCTCCATAATGGGTATGTCAAACAAAGGATATAGCACAAGACTGGAGGAACTGGATCTGTTTCCCTTAGAGTATAGAAGATGTAGAGGAGATCTCTGCTTTCTATATACAGCATTAGATGATTTTGATCTATGGGAAAGATTAGGATTGGAGTTCAGAAACAAACCTTCAACACAAGAACCCATACACTGCAGTTGAGGGGGGGAAAACTGCAGGACATTGAGGAGGAAAATGTGGTTTAAACAGAGGGTGATGACCAGATGGAATGATCTTCCAGAGGAAGTGGTATGCAGTTCAAGCATGGAAAATTTTAAACACAACCTGGATAGGCTATACAAATTGGGCAAATTCTAATCATATACGTGAGCAATATGGATGAAAGTCTAATCAGCTCAGTATATACCTATGAATCCTATGTGGGTCACTCTCCCACTGTCATGTGGGGTTCCGCAGGGCTCCGTGCTGTCCCCAGTGTTGTTTGCGGTGTATATGCTGCCATTGGGAGATATTATAATATAGTATGAGCTGTGCTTTCACTGCTATGCATATGATACTCAGTTCTACATGTCCTTTGTGTCCAAGCAGGGTTGGGCAGTCTTGAACTTTAACAGCTGCCCCTCTGAGATCCAGGACTGGATGAGTGTGAACTGGTTGAGGTCAAACTCGGGCAAGACCAAGGTGTTGGTGGTTGAAGTGGGTCATCAAGGTATGGGGTTGTTGGTAGGGCAAGCGTCCGGGATTTGGCTCAGAAAGGATCAGCTGCTGACCTCAGACCAAGCGCGGAATCTGGGCATTGTGTTCAACAGTGGCCTGACATTAAAATCTCAGGTGTCTGCTGTCATTAAGACCTCTTTTTACCATATGAGGAGTATCACCTTGATAAAGCACCTGGTGCCACCTGGCGATCTTCCAACATTGGTTCATGCCTTTGTAACCTTGCACCTTGACTACTGCAATGCCCTATACCTAGGGCTTCCAGGGACTGATATCCGCCGATTGCAGTTGGTGCAGAAAGTGGTGGCCAGGTTGTTGACTTGCACTTCAAAATCTTGCCATGTCAATCCTGTGCTCCACGGCCTGCACTGGATGCCTGTACATTGGTGGATCACCTTCAAGGTTGGGTTACTGACCTATAAAGCCCTACATGGATGGGGAACTGGCTACCTGCAAGATCTTCTGGGCCCCTATCACCCACTCAGTTCACTCTGCTCTGCTGACAAGGGATTACTTGAGATTCCCAGGATTCATTTAAAGACCTCTGGGGCCTGTTCTTTTGCTTTTATGGCCCCCATCCTGTGGAATTCTCTACCTCATTGGATTAGAGAGTGTCTGACCATCAAGAGTTTTTTGCTTTGTTTTGTTTGTTTTTTCCATAGGTAATTTGTAAATTTTTTTCATTTTTTTTCTCCCTAGTCCCCGAGCTCTTGCATCCCTGATGTGATGCACGCATTTGGAGGCACATGCATGCCACCCTACTAATCACTCCATTGTCACCTACACCTGTCACTAGAACGCCATCCAGTGATGACCAGACTATAGGCAGGTGACCCACCCACTGGGAGAGGAAAGCCAATGCTGGAATCCTGCTTTCAGCCACCCCCCCATGCCAGTTCCTCAATGACCCGAGGTCGTTCCTGAACCCTTGGTCATCGGTGTAGCATGAGGTAAGGTGTCCAGCACATCAGCCCTCATCACCATTGGGCTGGCTACCATTAAGAATTTTAAAGCTGAACTAAAAACACACTTATTCAGCCTTGCTTTTCCCTGATTCAAATGATATCTAGTTAGTCATCATCTGTTTCTGTTATAGTTATATTTATTTTAAATCTAATGTATTTTATTGTTGTTATATGAATTTTAAAGTGTTATGTGCAGTGCCATTTTCTTTTGGGAAAGATGCTTAAAAAATTAAGTTTGATTTGATTTGATTTCTGAATGTAAATTGGACATCTTTGAAAATGCGCAGACAAAGGCAGCTGTTAGGTTTTCTATAAGTATATGGCAGGCCAGGCTCAATCTTATTTTTTGGATAAATTAACTCAAAAGGCTTTAAAATATTCTCTAAGGGAAGTGAATGGAAGGGGACTTGCAGTCCCCCCAAAAAGATCAAGATATTATACAATGTCATTTAATATTATTGCAACCACAGCATGGAATTTGTTCCCCCAAAAAATCCAAAATCTTCCACCTTAACAAAAGTTTTAAAGTGGCCCTTGATCAACGGTGTGTGTTTGTATGTGATTGTACTTGAATATTTTTTTTTATTCTGTCACTCTATTGTATATGAATGCTGTTATTTTATTCCATTGTAACTTGTTCTTATTTAGGACAGTCTTGAAAACAAGCTTCTGCCTAGTATCCAATCCTGTTAAAATATAAATAAATTTCGCACTTCAAACTAATAGCACATTCAGCAGTTGGGGGCAGGGTGATCAACACCCTGTCCTGGCACAGCACTATCTGAACCTCATCATTCTCATCTTCAGGCATGCACTGGCCATGCTTCTGTTGAGGTTGTCTCACTAGAACATTGACTTGTGGTACCTGGACCCATTGTTGCACATTTCTTTTTTTTCATAACTCTTTCTTTTTCCACCTTCCTTCCCCATCTCTCCACTCAATCAGATCCCCACAAGCCATCCACACACCTGTAGTGCCTCAGGAGTCTGCTCCTAGAGTGCCAACCGCTTGCTCCAATTTAGACTCTTGATGCCCGGATAACACCCCGGGTGAGGTGAGGAGAGGCTGACACTTACCTCCCTCAACCTTTCAGATGAGCACATGGTACACAGTGGAGTCTGCACCTTGTTGGCTGGAGGACATGCTTCGGCTCTGGAGGGGTCATCACCTAGAAGTGATGGGGTCCATTTTCCTGTTGTGTGAACCCTACCCCACAGCCACCTGTGCTCAAGGAGCACCAATTGAGAGGCATGCATCAAGATGCAACTCTGCCTCAGGCTCTCGGCAGATGTCTGCCCCTCCCCATCACTTGTCCTGATTGCACTGCCAATCCCAGGTTCACCCAGGAGATTGCAGTATAGCAACAAGATCACCACGCAACCCTCCGCAGAGGGGGAGAGCCTCTGTTGGGTGCTCAATCTCTCTCTCACCCTGCTGACCCCAGTGGCCTGAGTCCATCATCGAACCCTGGTCACCAGTGTGGAGCGAGGTGTGATATCCAGCACCTCAACCCTCAGCACCACCGGGCCGGCCCCCATTGTTGCACATTTCTGTTGTCACAGAGCTGTTTTAATCTCCCAGACATATGGATATTGGTGCTGATGATCATGGAATATGGTTATTCATCCCAGATTCCAGTCATACTAAGGCAAGGATGTCCAATGGTCCTCCAACCCCAACCACTCCATCAGGGACGTTGAAGCCCATGGCTATGCAGCCCAGCTAAGGAAAAGCTTTGTCACTGGTCCCTCAGTCTTCCAACTTTTTCAGGACCAGCAGAGGACAATTTGTGAAATATTTATCATGCTGTAGAGATCCATAAATATCACTGTACCCTTGGACCCACTGTCTAACACAGCATGGGAAGGCTGTGATTCAACATTAACTAATATTTTGCCTGAGATTCCAACCAACTTATCCATGGCAATAGTCTGGATCTGGGTCTGGTCAATCAGGTTTGTGGTCTTGGCAACATTTTGAGATTAGCATCTTGCCTCCTGGAAACCAAATTCCTCCTCTATAGTGCCCTGCTGTTGTTTCCCTGATACAGGAATTTCTTAATGAGATTGTCATTAACCCTCCATAAATCTTCTGTGTCACACCACTCCTGGTGTCTGTGTCCATTTTTTCCACATAAAAAACAATGTTGTCTTCAGTAACCCGATAAGGTCTAGATATTAGCCTTGACTCACTTTTCTCAAACTCTCTCTGAAGGGTAACATCTCTGCATGGTGACTTCAATATCATCAGTGCCAGTTTTCCTCAACTTTCTAAACTTCCTTCCATCCATCCTTATTGTTGGGTGAGGTTTGTATTTTGTCAGCAATTGTAACATTCCAGAGACCTCTTGCACAGACACTGGAGCATTCTGGTCTTGGTTCGAAAGAGCTCACATCTACTGGTGGCTCTTCCAACCCTTGTACTTCTGTAACCAAATCCCCATTTACGGATGACTTGTCCAAACTTTCCTGAAGATGCAGGTCAATGAGTATTTGGTCAGCATAGACTGCTCCCTCAATCGTCTACTTCATTCTGCACCAATCCACATTGTTTGCAGCCAGATGACCCTTTTTTCTGGAGCACTGGATGACCTTCTCCATCCTTTGCAGAAAATCCAACAACTTCAACTCCCCCCTCCCATTTGTCTGTGGATGGCCAAATGCATCAAGACCTTCCCTGGCTTTTCCATACTCCATGCATGTGCTCCAGAGTGGCCAGATAGTCAACTGTGGTGACATCTACCTATGACACCTAAAAAGCCTTTATGCCACGCAAAGCAGGACTACTCAGACCTTCACTCAGTTGAGACCTCTTCTCATGATCAGAACATTTTACTTCCTATATCATTGCAGTAGCGTGCTCACACCATGTGTTGAAACCCTCTTCCCCTGAGGGCATAGGCCTGATTCCAGAAAAGGGCCTGAGCCTTCTTTACTTTTTGAACTATTTGGGAGCATGGAGCATCTTCTCCATCAACTGTATAGTAACATGGATCCAGCATTGCCTACACAGGGGCCATTTCCATCCTCATGGGATCCAGCAGCTCCTTTAAGTTTTTTGACATTTTGCACTCCTTGGCAAGACAATCTTTTGCTTGAATTTTCCAATCCATGCCACAGCCAGGAGTGGGACCACTGTTCGGGACATTCTCCAGCTAAGAGATTGCTATGTGTTGTCTGTCCCATTAAAGGTGTGTATGTTGGGTAGCTTGTGTGGGTTCACTACTGTTCTCATAATTTAACAACCTCTTGGAGGTTTTCATCCACTATCCCACCAATCCATCTCTTGTTTAGTTTTTCTGAGGTATTTTGTACAAGTAATAGCTTCTTAGGATCTGCTCCTTCTTCCTTGCACTACATTTCTACATCTTTGAATACAGTTTTGCTTGCAGCCATTTTGAACTTTCTAGAGGGGTTGGGGGCAGTGTCAATTTCTCACTACACCACAATAGTGCTCCTTGTGGGAGATGTATTCATAAAATAGAGATCCAATCCCAGCTGTGATTCCAAAATATAATGCCTCTGTAGCAGAATGCCCTTGCAGTGGCCTTTGGGTTAGAGGGATGTCACTACTTTACAACACCACCTAGTCACTGTAGATGTCACTGTGGCTCCTGGCTTCATTAGCATCATCATAAGTGGTAGGGCATATTCAGATAGTAGCAATCACATGATTCCTCCACCCAGAGAAAGATTTGAGTGTGCCTGGTAACTGATGAGTACAACCTCCAGGAATGCCATACCCCTTCACCTCCCCAATGGGGGTCACCCTTCAAATAAACCCCACACAATTTCAAATGGTTTCCCAAAATTAACATATGCTTATACTCTAAGATGCCAAAGATGACCAGCTGCTTCAAACAGACACACATTTCTGTACAATGAAGAGGCAACAGGGACCACCTTGATAAGTCTGGCTATATTCTGAAGAGTGGTATAGTTATCCTCAAACAGGGTGGCAGATCTGAGGCCTAAATGGATTCCTAAATATTTTAGAGTCTGTAACCCCACTTCATGGGGCCTGAATATGAAAGGGGACCTCAGTGATAAAAACCAGGATTTCAGTTTTACTGGCATTAAATGTATACCCCAAGAGTTCAGAAAACTGCCCTATTAATCATATTACTGCCATTAGGGAGGAATCTGGGCTGCTTAAATATAGCAGCATATAGTCTGCATAAAGAGCTACTTTATGTTCCTGCCTCCTACTGTCGATCCCCCCTCATTTGTACATCTAGACATATGCTCTGTGCTAGGGGTTTGATATATGAAACAAATAAAAGGTATAATGAGTTCTGCCGCCCGGATGTAAACTCAGGGAGGGATGTCTATTAACTCTGACATAGGCACATGGTTGTTGGTAGAAGGAGTTAATGTGCCCAATGACAGTATCATGGAATCCAAACCAGACAAGGACCCCATATAGGTATTCCCAAGAGACCTGATCAAAAGCTTTTTCAGTGTCCAAGCTCATTAAATATCCTGGGGTTTTCAACTTGTTCAGATGGTCAACTATGTGGACTATCCAGAGGATGTAATCTTGAGCCTGCCAGCCCATAACAACCTCCAATGTCCAAATTACCTGTGTTCAAAGGAGGAGAAGGAAAGCACTCAGTAAAGTTTGCTAACCAAAAAAATTTGAACAGTACAAGAAACTGGCACCTTCAAAATAAATGCACAAATGACTCCAGTTGCTTTTGCAAATTATTTTTAATTTATTCCAAGTGAAATTAGAGTAAATACAGCTGCATCCAGTGTATACACACTGCCCCAGCACTTCGGCTTCAATCCTTGCTCAGGGGGCGCCTGTATTTACTCTAATTTCACTTGAAATAAATTCAAAATAATTTGCAAAAGCAACTGGAGTAATTTGTGCATTTTGGTTTGGAGGCACCAGTTTCTTGGACTGTTCAGCCCATAGCAAAGCCTGTTTTATCCAAGTGGACAGGTTATGGTATAATGAGCTCCAAGCATTCAGTTAAGATAGATGTCAGAATCTTATAGTCCACATTAAAAATAGAAATTGGATGGTAGGACTGACAATGTGTGGGATCCTTGCTGAACTAAGGTATGAATGAGATCACTGCTTAATTCCAGGATGGGGCAAGCTGTCTGTTTACTGTGAGTGCATAGCAGAATGCCTCCCTAAGCAGCAGAACAAAAGAATCTTTGAATTTATTATTCTACTCCTCACATACCCACAAGAGCCAGACCATTTCCAAGTTTTGAGCCTAATTATAGCCTCTTTTATTTTAGTGATATGCATCAGTCCATTAACATGTCATTTTGGGTGTGGGAGACTGGGCTTAGATTCAGCTGTGCTAAAAATTCACTTACACTGTGGGGCTCCTGCTTAGCTGACTAGAGCCCATAACAGGACTGAAATACTGCCGATATACCCTATAGGTCAGTAATCACATATCCCTATACCTGGTGCCAGAGCTTCCTGATACAGCTTGCTGTGCTTGGAGATGGCCTGCTAGGAGCCATGCTTTAGGCCCTCGCTCATAAAATCTTTGCCTAAGTAACAGTAATTTCAGCTCCACTTTATACTCTAGTATCCCATGAAGTTCATTTTATAACTTGGCATGCTGATTGTCCTGTTGCATGTCTAGTTTCACTTTCTCCTGGTCTTCTAACAGTTGCACCTGTTACTCAAGATCTTTCTTCCTCCTCTCTCTATCCCACTTCTTCCCGAGAAGATCAGTATCTATCTGCAACAGAGGGGCTACACTGGGGGGGGGCTGGGAAAAATTATGGAAGATCTAAAAAAGCTAGAAGACTGGTCAAGTGTTGGGCAACTGGGCTTCAGTGCCAAAAAATGTAAAATTATACATGGGGCACAGAAACCCAGAGCAACGTATCATTTGGGGGGGGGGATTTAACAACCTCAAAACAGAAAAGGTATCTGGGGGTCATCATATCGGATGACCTGAAGGTAGCAAAGCAATGTGATAAGGCAGTGGAAAAGTGTAGTAGGATGCTGTGGTGCATAGGGAGGGGTTTCACTAACAGAAAAAGGGAGGTAGTGTTACCACCGTATACATCAATGGTGAGGACACACCTGGAGTACTGTGACCAGTTCTGGAGGCCCCATCTTGGAAGAACATAGATCGGGTTCGGGTAGTACCGAGAAGGGCAACCAAAATGGTGCATGGCCAGCATCAAAAGCCATATGAGGAAAGACTCAGCGAATTAAATATGTACTCACTGGAGGAAAGGAGAGGAGAGAGAGAGGGGAGATATGATAGAAACATTCAAATACCTCATGGGTATCAATAAGGTACAGTAGAGCGGCATATTACACAAAAAAGAGATGCTCAAGGACAAGGGGACATGATATGAAACTGGAAGGAGGGAGACTTTGAGGGCATGTGAGGAAATAATTCTTCATGGAAAGGGTGGTAGATGCCTGGAACAACCTTCCAGCAGAAGTGGTGGGTACCAAAATGGTAACAGGTTTCAAACATGCATGGGATAGACACAGGGAGACCTTAGTACCAGAGCTGGAGGGGAGGCAGAGATAAATTAGGGTCTATGGTAGCACAGTAGGTAGGGACTTTAGGGCAGACTAGGTTGGGCTGGAGGTCCTTTATTGCCGACAGCTTCTATGTTTCTATGTTATATTAAATGGCCCCAGAGTATGGCTTTCATAGTAACCCATAAAAACCTGGGTTTTGTTGCCAGAGACATATTTTCCTCTTTGGTCTGTTTAATAGCCTTAGGAATTAATATTACTACTTGGGCATTAGCAAGCAAGGATAGCTTTAGAGGCCAAAATGTTGTTGTCTGTTTAACTCATTCACACCACAAGAGCTCTTTGAGACTTCCACCACTTGTGCCCTGTATACTCTTAGCACTGCATCTTGGGCCTTTCTAAGCAAAATCAAGCCATAGTCAGCATGACACAAACAAATGTGAATACTTCTTGAACCATAAGCACTACACACAAGGTACGAGGGACAAAGTTCTTCAGCACAACATTACCTTTCCAATGGTGCTATGCAATCAGTTGTAATCAATTTAGTTTTTATTTTATACTAGCTGAAATACCAAACAACTGATTTTTTTTCTGATTTTTTTCAAGGTGCTTAGGTGAGGCATGAGAGACACATGTCAGACGTGCACACCATACCTTAAACAAATGCAAATAACTCCTAAAGTATACATGGTAGACACAAAGTATCGGTGGCAAAATTGTTCAGCACAAAACTACCTTTCTGATGGTGCTATGCAATCAATTGTAATCCATTTCATTTTTATTTTATAGTAGCTAAAATACCAAACAACTTTTTTTTCAGATTTATTCAAGGTGCTTAGGTGAGGCTTGAGAGACAAATGTCAGCCATGCACACCATATCTTGAACAAATGTGAATAACTCCTAAAGTATACATGATAGACACAAAGCATCAGCAGCAAAATTGTTCAGCACGAAATTACCTTTCTAACGGTGCTATGCAATCAATTCTAAGCAATATGGTTTGTTTAATATTTAGGTAAAAACTGCCAACTTCCTCAGATGTTTCTAGGCCTGAGTGAAAGTCAGCTGAGTATGTCTACAGGCGTTATTGTCCTGAGTGGCTATGCTTTCAGATGCCACCTACAGGTGTATCTAGGCCTGAATGAGTTAAGCCCCAAATAAAGTTTCAGATATATAGGGGCATGATCAGATAGCCCAATTTACCTAACCAACTAGAATCCACTTTTCCATTGTTTCCTGGAGGGTAAGAAAATCTAGTCTGGAGTTTATCTGATGGGAAGGGGGAAAGTAGGCATAATCTTTTGTATGTCCATATCTGGTAGCTCTCTACAGACATCAAGCACCCCTAATTCACCTAGCAACTTTAATACCTTTTTAGCTACTTGGTGCTCTTATCTCAGTACCAGGGAGGTGCCATCCAGATGAGATCAAAAAGTTAAATTAAAATCAGTTCCCACTAGAAGAGTTCCTTCCTTCCATTCCTTCAATAATAACAGACATTTAGGGAAGAAAATATAGTCAGACACAGAGGGTGCATGCAAGGATACTAGAGTAATAACAGTTTTATTGGACTGGGCCTTAACCATGATGTAGCAACCCTCCTTGTCAGTCCAAGAATCAATAGGTTCAAATGTGACAGTCTTCAGTATCAGTATGGCCATTCCCATCTTCTGGCTAACTTGATACAAGGAAGAGAAAACCAACTGAGTTCCAAACAACCACAGCTTTTCATGTTCTGGATGACAAGTCAGTCTCCTGTAACATTCTGAATTCATTTTGAGTTTTTTAGGAAATGCCAACATTTTGCTGTACTTTACAGGGTTCGTAAGGCCATCAACATTACAAGATATTATCAGTGATCACTGAAGGTGTATCAGTCATGTGCCTATCTCTTTAAAAAAACTTGTTTATTAAGGTTTGAGAGTTTAGTACATGTACAATTTCTCTGGTAGAATACAGAGCACATGCAGGGACTAAAAGGCAACTAGGATGCACAGGTGTCAGGTACAGGTCAAGAGGCATCACAGCTATATACATTCTTTCAACTTCAGTATTCTATAGTTAATTGTTTGTGTTTAATTCTTCATAATTAGCATTTCAAGCATCTATTACTCCGGTTTCAAATCTGAGGATACCTTGTCTGGGGTTCCCAGGAAGTGCCCAGAGCCAGCCCCCTCCCAAACTGACATACTGTAGATATATATATATATATCACAGTTCAGCTCAAATATGCTCCATCAAGTTATTCTAGATGGAGAGGGTTACTGGAGGCAATAGCCAGACTCTAGGGCCTACTCCAGAGGAGACCAATTCTGTTTAGATATTTGCTGCATCCTCTGGATCAAGTATTATAGTTTTTCCAGTCTCATACCTTCCTGCAGCTGATTGCACCATTTAGCCACTCATGGTGCCTTTTCTGCCAAACAGTTCTGTGCCAATACCCTGTTGACTTTGCTAGCCTCGGAAGCCATAATGGGTGGGAGTACTATAGAAGTGGATTTCCCGGTAGGGGGTATTCAAGGAGTATTACATCAGCTTGGGCTTCATGGGGACCCTCCCTAAGATGTCACCAATAGGTCAACCTCCCCTTCCCAGTAGTTTGATATTTTAGGGTATGCCCAGGCCAGGTGATAGAAGGAGCCCTTCTCTAGCTTGCATTTGGGGCAACTATCAGATCTAGTAGTGTCAATCCTGTGAGCCAGTACTGGGTGGAATATATTCTGTGGAGGAAATTATATTGGATCTGTTTCAGATGATTACTTTTGGAAGAGATATTTACTGACTTGATATTTGCCTTCCAATTTACTTCAGAGAGGGACTCCATACACAGATTTTCAGCCCAAGGGCCTCTGCTCACAACCATCAAGTCCTCTCCAGTTTTTACAAGCACATTGTACACTTATTGCAGTGACTTACCTTTATCATTTAGGTGCTCAAAAATTTCCTCTGGGGTGAGCTTTTTGCGAGGTGTTGGTAGGAGCTCATTAGGGTGCTAGTCCTAGTTTGCAGTTGTAAGTAAGCAAGAAAATCTTATGGAATGAGGCCATATGCTCTCACTAGGTCTTGAAATGATTTTAGGGTGGTTCCCTCATAAAGCTGAGAAATTGTCTTTAACCCCTTTTTGACCCACCTAGCAAGTGAGCTAGGTGTGTGCCCAGACATACATCTACCCCCTCCCCAAACTACTTTCATTATGTCTGCATATGGAGATAGACATTTACCCTAGGCAGTCACCTTGGGGGCACTCAACCAGACTCTGGTCATAGCTCTGGTGAAGGGGTTTGCCATCTTCTTTATGATACCAGAGGCTAAGGCTGGTGCCAGCCCTTATAGAAATAATTATATGAAATGTTTTCACGCTGCACACATAAAACTACTCATGTGATATGTGTACTGCAAGCATGATTTAGATGTTAAATTGGAACTGATTGCGTGCATGTGGCATGTGTGCAGCAAGCGAGTGTGGAAAGCATGCTTTTTATGTTAAACTGGAACAGACTGCATGCAAGTTGCATGCATGCAAAAAGCAAGAGGTCACTGATCAATGCACACATAAAAGTTAAGTGCCTTGCTCAGGATCACACCATATACTTACAAGTGGGGGTTGATGAGATTCAAACCCAGGTCTTCAGGTCTTCAAGTTTCCTGGTTTGCAGTTCAGTACCTTTAACCACTAAGCTATATTGTATGCATGTGTATGGTTCCCTTGTACTTCATGTGGTTCTTCTCACACCCAGTACATACACTTACCCACAAAACTGCTTAATTACATCTCTCTGGCCTTGACTCCTACTATTGTCTCGCCATAGTTTTTAATGCTTCCACGTAAACATCCCTTCAGAAACAAACACAAAAGTAGCAAGAACTTGACACCCACCCACCCACATGGCCAGTCATACCCCCCATGCACACACACTGCAACAGGTGTGGCCATGCTGCTACAGGCAACTCACCAAGTATAGATATAAGTTGAGAGTCTCTTAACTGAGAACTAGGGAGTCAAATATAGGAGTCTTTAAGACATGATGTCCATGAGTCAAAGTACTGGGACATAGTCGTACCCCCTTAAAATGAATGGAGTTATTTTTTAATACTATTTTATACATTATGATGGTGAGTTGGGGAATAATGAAGGCTATTGTTCTAATAACAAGGCCCTTGTTAGTTAAGCAGTGGCCTTCAGTAATCTCCAACTCTCCTGTAATAATGTATAAAATAGTAATAAAAACCTACCCCCATTCATTTCAATGGTGCACACCCCTGCAGTCTCCCTTGCCCTAAGTCATAATGTGCCTGCGTGTGGTGATATGGAGGTCAGCTTCACTGCTGAGGGGGGGCATAAGCTTTACCATAGTGGGACTCCAATAGTCTGTGCATTCCATGCTGCTCAACTGTCCCTGAATGCAAGGGAAAACCCTCATTTTACCCCTGAAAACTGCTCTGCTCCTCATCCAACCTTTATGGGAAACATGCTGCTCACACAGAGGATGTCCTGTAAATTTAGACTTTATGGTATGGGCACCATTTCATATTTCAGCACGTGGAAGCCAACAACCAGTGGAGACCAGGTGCTAGTTAACCCCTAATTGTCAAGTTCTAGAATGTCTGGAACAGCTCTGAAAGGTAAAACTCATTTGTTGTTACTGAAAAGTGATACAAAAATCAGGAAAAATTAAAATGTGTAAGATTCATCTGTCTATACCCCGGAGCAATGCATCAGATTTTGGCTTAAACCCATCTAGCAACTGACCAATTTTTTTCCTGTCTGATGTTCTGACCCCCCCCCCCAAAAAAATTTTTTCCCAATTTCTCTCCCTGAGTCTATTCCATTCAATACCCATCCCATATGGGTCATGAAGCTGCCCAAGGTGCAGAAAAGTGAAAACTACATCAATATTTCAGTCCTTCCTCCTTCCCCAGTCCCCCTTTTAAAAATAAATTATTTACTTTTACTTACCTGGCCATCTGGCCAGAACCCACAGCCTGACCCAGTGTACCGCCAACCCAATTTTCAGTCTGCTCCTCCTATGTCCTGCCAGAAGCTGGATGCTAGAATTGACCATCCCAGGTTCCCAACGTGGTCTGTGACAAAGTCACTTCACTGACCAAACACACCCAACCTGTGTTGCTTGCTTCTTGCTTGGCTGCTACCATGGCTGCTGCTGCACTGCACTGATCAAGGCCTATGAAGGCCACCCACACCACTGTCACCATTGCTGCTAGGCCTAGATTGCTGCTGAGGGGGCCTGTACTGTTTTTTTGTTTGTTTTTTTTGTGAAGTGAGTCTAGTAAACTAAGTAGATAGCCTAGTCTAGAGTTAGCTTCCAGCTCACCCCCTGTCCCTTGAACCACCAGGTTAGACGGAGACTCACTAAGAGTAGACCAACAAAAATATGCTGCCACAACACTGCTATTGAAAGTTCAGTGCTCACCAACTCCTCCAAGCTGTAGTGTGCAGCCTGTCTACTCTGCGGCGGGAAAGACAGTGTTGCACTCACATGACTCAAGTGCTCTTGCTTGGCTGGAGCTCCTCCATGTCATGTATGATGGTGCCACCACTAACAGGTGGAGAAGAGTGGACAACACAATAGTCAGGAGTGCACCTGCAGCGTGAGCTCACACAGGCCAGGGGGTGCACTTATTGTGCAAAAGATTAAGTCCAAAATGAATGTCATTATTGCCACACCATAAGAGCAACCTAGACACAATTATGGGGTAGGAGCACCCCCACTGTTCTTAAATGGCAAACTGCTTTATGGTAGAAATTCTTTCTCAGGTATTGGTACAAGTAAATACAACCGTTTCCACTGTGCTCTGAGGTACTGTATCTCCAAGTTTCAGGATGTGTCCTGATCATCATGAGGGTTAGTGTCCCTCATTGTACCTCATTTTGCAAACACTGCACAATTAAACATGTGGCATGCATTCTGCATGTACATAGCACACACTTAGGGCCCGATTCTAGAAAGGTGGTGACTTGGGGGTCGGGGCACGGATAGGGGGATGACAGCGCCACCCTGCGGGGCATTTTATAATGGGGGATTCGGGGTGCTGGGGATATGGGCAGCACAGCAGGGCTCTGTTTGCACACTTTGGGGGACAGTTGATGTGGACAGCCCTGCTGTGCCATTACTATAAGGGGGGGTATGTACAGGATGGGGATCAGGCAGTTTTGGCATGGGGGGCACATGGACTGGGTTCTACAGGACCCTCGGAGGATGGATATAAGTTACACCAGCTAAATGTAGGTGTAATTTATGTTGTTGGTTCTCCTCTTGGGGTTCTTGTGGAATCCTGACAATGGGGACTTTGTTGCTGCCCTTCTGGAATGGGATGCAACTGCTGCCATAAACCCCTTAGCACCATGTCGCAGGGGTTCATGGTGCAACTGCCAGCATAACAGCGGTTTGGCGCAAGTGGTCTGTGACATGTTGCAGGTCACTTTGTAGAATAGGGCAAGTCACAACTGCTGGCGTAAGTTGCTACTTGCGTCATTCTACTTGGTGCTGTTATGCCAGGTGTAACCTTTCAAGAATTGGGCCCCATATTTCTATAAGGGAGGGTCTGTGATATTAGGGAACCTTGTAATGTCCCCAGCTCCACATGAATCCATGCTGGTTCACGCTGTCCTTCCATGACTACATCTTTGGGAAAAGCTAACTGAGCAGACAGATAGAAGTATCTCAGATTTGAGAGACCTACCTTTTCAGAAATAATTATATGAAATGTTTTCATGCTGCACACATAAAACTACCCAAGTGATATGCGTGCTGCAAGTATGATTTAAATGTTAAACTGGAACCGATTGCATGTATATGACATGCATGCAGCAAGCAAGTGTGGAAACCATGATTTTTAAAGATCCCCTGATGCCATTGTGACAACTTTGAAAAAATATTATATTTAGGCACAATTCAGCTTATATTAAATAGTTTTTCTATAATTCTCACCATTATTTCTTTATTACTAAGGATGTTTGCATGTAAACAGGATAGCTTCTCTATCTGTTCTGGTTGCTTGCCTAAACCTGACATCACAGTTCTGTTTTTGACATCACAATCTGTTGCTGTGGTGAAAACTAAGATGCCATAAACAGGAGATTATGATGTCAGGTATAGGCAAGCAGAAAGAGCAGATAAAGTCAACGGGATAGTAAACCTCTTTCATGTCTGTCCTCAGTAAAAAAGGAAAAAGGGAAAGAATTATAGAAAATATATGAACTAGGCCCAAACCAAGGAAAAGACAGCCAACTCGGTTAAGAAGGGGGACAAAACTTTTTATAGGTACATTAGGGAGCAAAGAAAGACTAAGGCAGGGATACTGAGGCTGAATAAAGAGGAAGGTGGTTGGGCAGAAAGCGACAGTGAAAAAGCAGGGATACTGAATGAATACTTCTGCTCAGTATTCACAATGCAAAAGCAGGGGGAGATACCTAATCCAGTCAATAGAAGCACTCTGGAGAGGAGGGTTGATATTAGTCTTTTCACAGAAGAAATGGTTCTGAAAGAACTCTTAAAGGGAAACAGTGGAAAAGGCACAGCTTTATCCAGGCACTACAAAAATGCCTGATTAGTGCTTTCAGATGGTAAAATTTTTTAACAAACAACTCTAATTGATTTTTTAGTGATTTAAACAGTGGCCGTCAACTTTCACTTTCTATTGCTAGGAGCCACCATTTCATGAGTAGCAGAGAGCTTCCTGAGCTCACTGTATGCTAATATGTCCTACCAACCAATAGCTGAGGTCAAACAGGCATATTAGAATACAGTGAGCTCAGAAAGCTCACTGCTGCTCATGAAATGGCTGCTGCCAGCAACAGGAAGTGGAAGTTGTGGGTAGCTGTTCTAAATCATTAAATAAAGTTGTTACTGTCTGACAGCACTAATTGAGAGTTTCTGCAGTGTCTGAGGAAAGCTTTGTCTTCATTGTTTCCCTTTAAAACTGAAGGTGGATAAAGCAATGGAGCCTAATAGGATTCACCCCAGAATTCTGAAAAACTAAGGGAAGAAACAGTAACACCACTGACTACCCTTTTTAATAAATCATGGGAGGATGGGGTGGTACCTAAGGACTGGAGGAGGGTGGATGTGATTCCCCTTCACAAAAGTGGGAGCAAGACAGAGGCAGGAAACTACAGACGTGTCAGTCTGACCTCAGTGGTAGGGAAAATTATGGAATTACTTCTGAAGGAAAGAATTGTTGAGTACCTAGAGGCCAGTGGGGCACAGGACCCAAGGCAGCATGGGTTCACAGCGGGGAAGGTCATGTCAGATGAATCTAATTGATTTCTTTGACTGGGTGACCAAAGTAGTAGACAAGGGAGGGGCTATGGACATGGCCTACCTAGACATTAGCAAGGCATTTGACACAGTCCCGTACAAAAGATTAATAAACAAATTAACCAGCCTGGGAGTGGGTCCCAGGGTGGTAGCCTGGGTAAAACACTGGCTGGACAACAGGACACAGTGGGTACTAGCAAATGGAGTACACAGTGAAGAAAGGGGGGTTACTAATGGGGTACCACAGGGTTCAGTACTGAGACTGCTCCTTTTTAATGTCTTTATAAGTGACATTGCAGAGGGACTGGAAGGGAAAGTATGTCTCGTTGCAGATGACACAAAGATCTGCAAAAGGGTTGATACGCAAAGTGGGGTGGAAAGGATGAAAAGGGACTTGGCAAGGTTGGAGGAATGGTCAAATGTATGGCAGCTTAGATTCAACATAAAGAAGTGCAAAGTAATGCACCTGGGAAACAAAAACCCAGGAGAAGAGTACACAATGGGGTGATGAGATACTGACAACAACAAAAATGGAAAGGGACCTGGGGGTAGTCATATCAGATGACCTAAAGGTGGGCCAGCATTGTGAGAAGGCAGTAAGGAGGGCTGGGGGGATACTGGGATGCATAGGGAGAGGCATCACCAGTAGAAAATAGGAAGTTGTTGGCCCTCTGTTCAGACAATTGGTAAGACCACATCTGGAATACTGTGTACAGTTCTGGAGACCCCATCTCCGCAATGACATAGACAGGGTGGAGGCTGTCCAGAGGAGGGCAACCAAACTGGTGCAAAGTCTGCACCAGAAGACATATGAAGAAAGACTAAAGGAACTTAAGATGTATAATCTTGAGGAAAGGAGGGCAAGGGGGGACATGATAGAAACTTTCAAATACCTCAAGGGGATCAACAAAAGTCCAAGAGGGTAGCATCTTTCAGAAAAAGAGATGTGCAAGAACAAGGAGGCACAATTTCAAGATAAAGGAGGGATGGCTCAGAGGTAATGTGAGGAAGTATTTCTTTACAGAGAGGGTTGTAGATGCATGGAACAGCCTTCTTGAGGAGGCCATAGAGTTAAAAACAGTAGGAAAATTCAAGAATGCATGGGACAGACATAAGGCAATTCTAGTGGAGGGTAGGAGGAAGTAGGCTGTTTGGTTAATTAGGATCTGCAGCGTATCCATTAGGTAGGGAAATGGGCACATTAGGTGGGCCAAGCGGTCCTTATCTGCCATCAAATTCTATGTTTCTTTGTAACTATAAACTGAATTATGTCTAAATCTCACATTTGTTTCAAAAATTTTCTAATGGTGTCTGAGACTCTAAGTTAAATTGGGAAAGACTGCATGCATGTGGCATGTGTGGAAAAAGTAAATGGTCACTGATAACTGCACACTTAAAAGTTAAATGACTTGTTCAGGATCACACCATACTCAAGTGGGGATTGATGAGATTCAAACCCAGATCTTTATGCTTCCAATTTTTTTGGCTTGCAGTTCAGTGCCTTTAACCACTAAGCCATACTGTCTGCACATATATGGCTCGCTTGTACGTCAATACATACTGTATTTGAATACATCTGCACACATGCGACATGCTTGTAGCCACTGTTATGCTTTTCAGTTTTCTTCTCTCCCTCATCTCATTTTCACAGTAGCACAGATACTAATGGAAACACATGTGATTTTTCCCACCCCAATACACAAACTTTGCCAAAGAACTACTTAATTAATTCTGTCTGGCCTGTACTCCTACTATTTTCTCTACTTAGTTTTGAATGCTTCCATGCAAACAGACTTTCATGTGCAAACACAAAAGTAGCAATAACTCGACCCACACACCCACATGGCCATCCCCCTCCAATGCACACACACACACACTGTAGCTGGTACAGCCATGCTGCTACAGACAACCCACCAAGTATAGATGTAAGAAAAAAGTCTCTTACTTGAGTACTAGGAACCAGAAGCAAGAGTCTTTAAGAGATGATGTCCATGTTTCGGGGTGCTGGGGCATACCTCCTTGAAATGAATGGAGTTATTTTCTGTTATTTTTTTATACATTATGATGGTGAGTTGGAGAATAATGAAGGCCACTGTTCTACTAACAAGGCCCTTGTTAGTTGATTGGGGCCATCATTATTCTCCAACTCTCCATCAATAATGTATAAAATAGTAATAAGAAAATACCCCCATTTATTTCAATGGTGCACACCCCTGCAGTCTCCTTTGCCATTTGTCATAATGTGCCCTAGCATGGGGATGTGGAGGTCCACTTCACTGGGGGGTGGGGCATAAGCCTGACTATAGTGGGCTCCAAGAGTCTGTGCATACCATACTGCTCAACTGTCTGTGAATGCAAGGGACAGCTCTAGAATGTCTGTAACATCTCTAAAAGGTATAACATTTGTTTTGACTGAAAAGTGATATGTAAATCAGGAAAAATTCAAATATATAAGATTCATCTGTATATACCCGGAGCAGTGCATCAGATTTGGGCTTCAACCCACCCAGTTACTAACCAATTTTTTTCCTGGCTGAAGTTCTGCACCCCTCCCCCCACCCCAAGAGAACTTGGTCCTGATTGTTTTCTTCCTGACTCCATTCCATTCAATACCTATCCCCTATGGGTCATGAAGCTGCCCAAAGGTGAAGAAATGTGAAAAAACACATCAATATTTCAGTCATTCCTTTTTCCCCAATCTCTCTGTAAAAAAATGATTTACTTTTACTTACCTGGCCATATGGCCAGAACCTGCAGCCTGGCATAGTGTGCCACCAGCCCAGTTTTCAGTCCGCTCCCCCTCTCTTCTTCCTCCAGAAGCTGGATATTAGAACTGATGATCACAGGTCCCCAACGTGGTCCACGACTAAGTCACTTTATGAATGAAACACAAGCAACCTGGCTGCTTGCTTCTTGCTTGGTTGCTGCTGTGGCTGCTGCTGCACTGCACTGATCAAGGCCTATGAAGGCCACCCACACCATTGTCACCACTGCTGTTGAGCCTAGCTTGCTGTCCTTGGGGTCTGTGCCGTCTATTTTTGCAAGGCAAGCCTAGTAGAATACATAGGTAGCCTAGTCTTGATTAGCTTCTAGCTCACCCTCTGCCCCTTCAGCCAGCAGGGGAAACAGGGATTCACTAAGTGTAGAACAACAAAAATATGCTGCCACAACACTGATATTGAGAGTTCAGTGCTCACTGACTCCTTCTAGCTGTAGTGTGCAGTCTGTCTACTCTGTTGCAGGAAAGACAGTGTTGCACTTGCAAGGCTCATGTGCTCTTTCTTTGCTGGAGCTCATCCGCCTCACATGTGATTGTTCCACCACTAATAGTTGGAGAGAGTGGACAACACAATACAGATACAGTTGAGTCTGGAGAGTACCTGTAACATGAGTACACACAGGCTAGGTGGGCACTTATTGTGCAAATGATTTAATCCAAATATAAAGCCATTATTGCCACACCATAAGAACAACCTAGGCATAAATACATGGGGAAGGCAACTGCCCCCTCTGCCCTGCCTAAATGGCACCCCTGCTTAATGGTAGAAATTCATTCTCAGGTGCTAATGCAATGGTTTCCACTGTGTTCTGAGGTACTGTATCTCCATGTTTCATGATGTGTCCTGACCATCATGTGGGTTAGTGTCCCTCATTGTCACTCATTTTGAGTGTCCTTGTCCCTCATTTCAATGATGAAATGTGAGGCATGGTGCATGCTTCCAAAACCCTACTCAGCACAAAGAGCGCTGAGCATGGCTATAGTGTATATGCTCAATGCAGAATGACAAGGTGAAAGTAAGTGAGATGAAACAGTCATGGGGAAACACATTTGTAGCACTAAATATGCATAAGGGATTTGCATGGTCCAAAACAAAAATGATAGGCTTCACAACTCAGAGACTCCTCTTCGTACATCGGGAATGTGGGATTTTGGCTGACTATATCCTAGGCATTTAATGCATTAAGGAAACAATACTTCACAAATTAATGGAATTTCAATGACAAAAATCAAAAGCCATTAAACAACTTGCAAAAGGATCAGAATAAATGAGTTTACCTAATTTTTATGGGAATTCAAATAAAAATGTATTTTAATGGCTCTAATTGCTAGCAGTAGTATAAGAAACAGAAACTGCTGTGTTTTTTACATGAGATTTGCACCAGTTTAGCATCTGCACACATGGCAAGTGTGCAACATGTGAACCTGATGTCTAAATGATGTTCACACCAGCTTAACTGCTGCAATTATGTCAAGGGTGCAACATGCAAACCTGGTGTAATTTTTAGAAGATGTTTATACCAGCTTACCTGCTGCGCACATGTCAAGCTTGTAGCATGTGAACCTGATTTGCTTTTTAGACCTGGTTTACTTAGAATCACTTTGTGTATGCAAACTGCATGCAAACATTGCACAATTAAGCATGTGGCATGCATTCTGCATGTACACAGCACACCTATATCTCTGTAAGGGTAGCCCCCCCCATCCATCTGGGACCTCTGCAGAAGTTCTTGCCTTATCCTTGCCCGCCCCTTCCCTTTCCACAGGAAGGATGTGATGTATCCCCTAGCTGATGTAAACATTTTGGGGGACACAACAGGAGAGTACTTGGAACATGTATAAATACTTAGAAAATATGATAATTTTGATGGTGTTCACCCTTCCCATGAGGGTTAGAGGCAGGATTCGCTATCTCTCACAATCTGCTTTGGTAGTTTATTATATAGGCTTGTAATTTAGGGTCCAGAGAGGGAGATGCTCTTTGGGAGAATGACTCCTACTGTAGATGTTTCAGTTGTGTGGTCAGTTGAAGTTGGAAACCTGTTGCTAGTAGTGATGATCCCATCCCTGCTTCCAAGAGGAGCCATTTACATTTGGCCCAATTGATTTTATGGCCTGATATGGTGCCATGCATCTTAAATAGATTGGTCAGGTCTTCAGCTGGATTAAATAAGTATAGGAGCACATCACCTGCAAAGTGCAAGATGACATGTTGTGCCCCCCCTACTTCAAGCCCAGCTATGCCTTTGTTGGATCTGATGGCCATCACCAGGGGCTCTAAGGTCATACCATGTAGCAGAGGGGATAGGGAGCTCTTGGTTTCCTGGGTGAAGTGTACGGATTCAGTGAGCCATCCATTTACCAGGACTTGAGCTCTAGGGAACTTAATAGAGCTCTGCTATCCAGGATGTTATGTGTGGGCTGATAGAAAATTTCTTAAGGATAGGGAACATGAAGGGCCACTCAACCTGGACAAAGGTCTTCTCTGCATCTAAGGCTAGAAGACCAGGCTAGCAGCACCCCCCGACCATGCCCACATCACATTGAAAGACATTCTGATATTATTTCTTGCATGTTTGCCCTTAACAAAACCACCTTGGCCCTCATGGATGATAAAGGGCAGGATTCCCTCCAATCTGCCCATCAGTATCTTGGCCATCACCTAGTCCATATTGAGCAGAGATATGGGCTTGTAAGAGGTGCATATGGAGAGGCCTTTGCTAAGTTTGAGCAGGACTGTTATGGTGGCCAGATACTGTGAAGGAAGTTGTTCTCCTGCATTAAGGGCTTCTTTCACCTTAGTTGAACTTTCAACTGTTCCCAGAAGAAAAACTCCCCGAGAATACGATCAGGCACAAGCGCCTTGCTGCCCTGCAGGGAATATCCTGCCTCTTTCACCTCTTTCTCTGTGATGTCCCTGTCCATGTTTTCACTGCCTGTTAGGCCCCTTGAATTTGTAGGATAGTCTTCTCCACCCCTTTCTTTTTAGGCTGCAAGGCTAGCCATTTCCCCTCACCCCCATCACCCTTAAAGTATTGCTTTTATTGAGACAGCATTAGGTTTGTTTCTATATGTCTGCTGGGATATACTATGGTATCCCTAAACTCAGTAACCTGAGTCTCGGGATACCAACCCCACTGGCCTGAAATGCAGCCTGCCGAATCAATCAGATGCCCGAAAATACAATTTTAGGCATCTGGTTGAAAAAATCACAAAGCATATCAATGGAGCCTCTGAACTCCCATGCTCTGCCCCCCACACCACCCGTAACTAAAATATCTAACTCCGAAGGGGAGTGGACTTTTGAGTTAGAATGAGGGTAGAAGCGGTAAAACAAATCTCGCCCACAGTGCAGATAGAACCCATGCCTACACAGCATGCTGGCCAAGACGCCATGGTGTACTCTGCAACATCAGTGGGTCAGCTCAGCCAGCCTTCCGAATCTCCATTGCTTTAAATACTAGGGACAGGGGTAAGGTAGCAAGCCATCACATCCGCTACCTTACCCCTGTCAACATCTCTTGGGATTCCTTATGCTGGGATGCTCACTGTCATGATACTGAATCTGTTGGGCAATACTGCCAGGCAGGTCAGTGTTGGGATTGTAAGCCTCGGTGTTTCATAAGGGTTCTGTCTGCTGGTCATTTGGGTGATTTGGCCCCTTGCTCTTTTCAGTTGCTGGTGTAACTGTGGAATGGGCTTGGTCATGTGTTTTTTTTTAAGTTTGTCTTCCTCTCATAGCAGTGTAGCATCCCTTCCCCTTCCTGTTACTTTTTGAGGGAAGCATATGATATTACTATCACTCTGATATAGGTTTTTATGGCTTCCCATTTAGTTCTTTCAGAGGTATTCCCTTTTGTTTGCTTCAAACAATATTTGCAGTGAGTTCCCCATTTGTAGCCTGAAGGTGGGGTCCGCTAACAGACAGTGGTCCATCCTCCACTCTGGCATCCCCTAGACACCCCCCCACTGAAGGAGACTGACTAGAGGGCATGATCAGCCAGTAGATTTGAGTAATACTGGACATGTTCTACCTGCTGCAATAAGTGGGTGGTTATGAGTATCAGGTCAATGCTAGTGTACACTCTATGTGTGTGAGTAGAAAGAGTACTCCATACTTGTGGGGTATAGGGTCCTCCAAGCATCTCACAAATCCCATTCTACTGCTATATGCTGGAGAGCATCAGAACTTTTCAGTGAAGGGTGAGTGGATGGAGTCGACCTGTCAAAAACATAGTTCCATATAGGATTAAAGTCCCCTCTTACTATGAGTGGGTCACAAAATGCTGCTAGGGTGAAGGATAGTGAGTGAATGAATTCTGTGCAGTCATACGTGGGCCCATATATTGATGCCAAGGTGTATTTGTCTCTTCCCACCTTGGTTGCCATGATAATATACCTGCCTTGGGGGTTCATAACCTGTTCAGATATGTTCACTGGTAGCCCTTTTCTGAAGTAGATTGCTGTCCCTCTCACTTTCAAGTTAAAGCTTGTTGCCACCATGGCACCTGCCCAGTTGTGGACTGTTTTACCTCTGTCTCTTGATGACATGTTGGTCACTTGAAGGAGTACTGTGCCCCCTTCTTTTTACTAACCCTTGTCCACACTCTTTTTCTTTACATCCGTCTTTAATCCATTACTGTTCCAAGTTAAAACATTTGGTGCTCTATCCGTATCTTATCTTGTCAGTTTGCATCTTGCCAGCTGAGTGCCCCCCAGTATCCCCCAGCCACCCCTTAGTCCTAGAAATTCCTCCAATCCTTGAACATTGTTTTAATAGACTTAGTAATCCACAGTAACAAAAACCAAGACCGCTAATTAAGCAAAACCAAAAGCTGCTCCTGGGGTCTCATGCCCAGTCCCAGAACCAATGAAGCAATGTGCTGAACAGTGTCCCCCCCCCAAGATCCCTCTGGGGTTGTGACACCCCATGTCAGAGGAATCCAACAAGTCTTCCCCACCTTGCCATCCCTCTCATGAGCAACAGACTCAAAACTGCCATCCCCAAAATCTAGGCTCCCCTGAGCACACTTAAATTCTTCTAGTTTCCTGGTGAAGATGGCAGGCTAATCCAGCTGTTAAATTGATATCAAGTTTATGCTATGTAAACATTTTCTACCTAATAACAAGCTAGCCTAACAGAAAAATAAAATGGTTTCTTGATAACATTAGCTTTCCCACAGCATTCCAGCAGCACTAGAAGGTCTTGGTGAAAGTCTTACTTGGTTACTTGGTTAAAAGGACAAAAGAAGGCTTTGGCCCATCGTGATTGTCCTCCACATGTGTGAATCATTACCATAATACTATTTTATTAGCCATTTGTCAAGTTTATTTTTAAAGGTCGTAACAGTAAGTGAGTCAACTATATCCTGAGGCAAAGTATTCCATAACCTAGGAGTTCTTATGGAGAAGAAATTTTGTCTTTTATTAGTTTTGCATTTAATAATATCCAGTTGTTTATTATGTAACCTGGGCACAATTTTTCTGGTGGACAATGTTATACCACATTGCTTCATCATAGTGGGTGATTTAATAATCTTGAATAATTGAAAAAGGTCACCTCTTATTCTTGTCTGTTTAAGTGAGTATAAGCCTGTCTTCTGTAATCTTGTATCATAGTCTAAGTGAGCAAAATATGGGATCATTTTTGTAGCTCTATGTTGAATATGTTCAATTCTGTTTATATCTGAAACTAAATACGGACTCCAAAAAGGGGAGCCATAGTCTAAATAGGGTCTAACATGGGATCTATAAAGAGTCATGATACACTCTTCAGATTTAGAGATAAATGTGCTATTTATCCTATGCAGGAGGGCATTAGTTTGATTGGCAATTTTATTGCAGTGGGTGGTTGAGGAAAGTTTATTGTTTACTAGAATCCCCAAATCTTTTTCTAAGCAGGAAACCCTAATAATCATATTGTTCAAAGTGTATACTTGTTTTGGGTTATTTTTACCCAAATGTAGAACTGCACATTTTGTTACATTGAAAATCATTTTGTTTATAGAAGCCCAGTGTTCGATTGACGCAAGGTCAGCTAATAATGTTTTTTTATTGGCTGTGTTGTTCACTGCGCCCCCTAGTTTAGTGTCATCAGCAAACTTCATGAGGATGTTGGAAGAACAGATTTTCATGTCACTAATAAAAATATTAAACAGGGTGGGTCCCAAGACAGAGCCCTGGGGAACACCACTCGTCACCCTACTCAATTCAGACAGTGTGCCATTAACCTGAACCCTCTGAGTGCGTTCTTAACCAATTTTTAACCCATAAGACTAATGCTGGTGAGAATCCTAAATGGATAAGTTTATTTATCAAAATGGCATGTGACACTTTATCAAATGCTTTACTGTAGTCCAGTAAAATAACATCGGATGGAATATTTAGATCGAGATTCATACTAATATGATTGTAAAAAGACAGCAAGTTTGTAGTACAAGACAGACCTGTTCTAAATCCATGTTGGGTTATATCAGTTATGTTTAAAGATTCCATTTCTTTGTCGAGAAGAGTTTTGATTACTTTTTCCAGTAATTTGCATGGAATTGAGGTCAGACTAATTGGACGATAATTTTCAACTTTAGAGTGGGAACTCTGTTTAAATATGGGGGTTACTATTGGAGTCAACCAATCAGGGGGTACCCTTGCTTTCTGAAGAGATTTATTAAAAATAATAGTGTGTGGTAGGGCAATGGTATCTTTAACTCCCAAAAGAAATTTGGCACAAATATCATCTGGGCCAGGGCTTGTTGATTTCTTTAATGTAGTTAATAATTTGTGGATATCATTCTGCAAAACCATATATTCAGTGTTACCTAGTGAAGATCTATCAAGGAGGATTTGGGATGGATCCTGAACAAAAACTGATGAGAAATAATTATTAAGTGCAGAAGCAGTTACTAAATCGGAGATTATTATTGTATTATTTATTTTTAATGGGCCAATAGTTCTACTGGTACTCTTTTTACTATTTAAATAAGCATATAATGCTTTATGTGAATCATTGGTATGAGTGATATGAAATTCTAAGTTTCTTTTAGCTTGAAGAATTAGTTTTTTTTAATATTCTAACTGATTCCCTATATTTACCTAGTAATTCTTTGTTTTGATTAGTGGGATATTTTTTTAATAATGAAAATAGCTTTTGTTTACATGAGATTTATTTTTTTATAGATTTATTGAAAGATGGTGGAATTTTACCTTTGTTATTGTACTTGTGTATTTCTGGGACATACAGATGTTCAAGTACCTGAATCTGTGTTTTTAAGAAATCCCAAGCTTCATCAGTGTTAAGTAAAGAAAAAATGTTATCCCAATCAAGTGATCCTAGGTAATGATTTATTTTTTGAAAGTCTGCTCGATCATACTGTTTAATTTTTTGTTTATTTATTACTGGGCGTTCAAATAATGAAACAGTGAGAATTATGGACATATGATCGCTATTTCCAAGAGGTTTTGATATTAATAGGTCTTTTACAGGGATATCCATGTTAGTTATGATGAGGTCCAAGATGTTACTACCTTAGGTGGGTTCCTTAACCAATTGGTAGAGCCCCAGGTCAATGATAGTTGTAAGAAATTTATGGTCATATTGATTTAGACCCGTTAAAGTATTCCAGTTTATAGTTGGTAAATTGAAGTCACCCAGAATTAAAATGGAGCCATTATTAGCTAACTGGATGACTTCATCAAATAACTGTGAGCTTTGGCTAAGCTCTAACGAAGGAGGACGATAGCAAATCCCAACCAGAATTTGAGAAAAACCTTTAGGTTGAATATACACCCATACACTTTCGGACTGGACACTTACTGAGGATTTATAAGAAATGATGTTATCCCTGACATAATGACTGATCCCACCACCTATCTTGTTATCGGGTCTATTTTTGAAATAATGTTTATATCCCGCAATTTCGGCAGTCCAAATTCTATCAGCATTGCCCCATGTTTCTGTTATGGCTAGTAAGGCTAGATCCAGAAATTGAGCCCAAAGTTCCAGCTTGGCAATTTTTACAGTATTTAAAGATCGAGCATTAAGAGATAAGACATTCAGGAGATTATGAGTTGGAAGAATAGTCCTAGTGTTAAGAGTATTGGTAGTTAACCCAAACTCCTCCTTTGCCATCAGTTTAAATGTGAATGGATGAAGGTAACAATTTTGCATCCCAGTAATGTGCTTCCCCATCGGCTAAGGTGCAAACCATCCCAACAAAAGAGGGATGGATTATGGTGAAATTCCTCCCAATGTATCAGACAGGAAATATTTTGTTTTAGACACCATTTTCTTAGCCATTCATTTAGGGCTTTTATTTTGGCCATAATATGTTCTGAAGCTCTTGGGATTGGCAGAATTTCAGATAAGCAAATATCACAACCCCATTCTAGTAAATTACACAAGGCGTTGTAGTCCTGTTTTATTTGTTGCAGATTTGGAGATGTCATTTGTTCCTACGTGTACAACCACTAGTGGGTTTTCTCCAGCTAGTTGTAAAATTGATTTAACCATTGAGGTAATGTCTGAAATCCTAGCCCCCCGATAACTAGAGCAGGTACGGTGTTGTTTGTCAGGGTTACAGACCACACAGTCTA
This sequence comes from Neoceratodus forsteri, assembly GCA_016271365.2. Lineage (NCBI taxonomy): Eukaryota > Metazoa > Chordata > Ceratodontiformes > Ceratodontidae > Neoceratodus > Neoceratodus forsteri. The sequence goes on from CM028131.1 coordinate 1,103,538,904, forward strand.
TATATTTTGTGATGGAGTCACCCAAGACAAAGATCACCTTTTTACTAACTAATTTCTCCTGATTTGTTAAGGGGGGGTATTGGGAGTGAGTTTTAACAGCAGACAATTGTTCACCTGAGGTCTTGTTGTGGACTTATTTATTTTCATTTCTCATACCAAGTTCTGGACTTACTGACACAGTTTCATCAATCATTTGTGACAGGTGTTCAAAAGAATTATGTGCGGGGATTTGATAAGAAGCAGGAGGTAAAAGAGTTTTGTTAGTTGTTTTCTTTAGTTTTGTGCAAGGTAACGTAGTCCAAGAATCAACCTTGCTGATATTTAACTGTTGATAACTAGCAGCTGTAACTAAAGGGGTAGAGGTAACAGTTGGGTGCTGTAATTCAAGGACATGTGGAGTGTTCAAGTGGGACACCTGGCAGTTGTCATTATCCACAATTTTTGTGGGAGAGGTGTTTGTTTCTACTAAGATTGACATTTGGTCGATGTAATCTTCTAGTGCTTTGATGTCTGATATGAGAGACATCTTAGGTTGTAGTCGTATCATTTCTTCCTGTAGTTCACCAACTAGAACACACTTTTCACATGTATAATTAGATGTTTGTTTACCAAAGGCATACATTTTGCATGTCGTACAGTATTTGTTTGCCTTTTTCATTTTGAATAGGGATAATAGGATGCCAAGTTTATGTAAATGCCTATTATGCTCTTTACAAAATATACTGTCTTTTACCTTCACGTCCCCTTGTCCACGATGGACACACTGAGACATGCGTGTCTCTAGTATTGCCTTCGACGCGCCCCACGCATGCTCGCCTACTGCTTAGAGCAGGTCTTTAAGAATAGGAGAAACTGGAAGTGCTAGTCGCATTACTTCCGGTTTTGCACCACAGAAATAACACTAAAAATGTTACAAAAGCCTTTAAAAAGGCTTGCCCTGCTGTTAATTAAGGGCTAGAGCAATACAAAATCAGTCTCTGCCAGGTATAAGGCTGAAAGAGTAGCGATCTAAGGGGAGCACTGATAGTTAGAGCTGGTATACCCCCAGTACCCCACAATCCTTTGCAGACAAACAACAAGCCTGGAACAAAGGAGAGTACCCTAGTCACAAGCAGTGCACAAGTCTAACATACACAATTTTAATGTTGCAAATGGTATAATATACAGGAACCTCTCACCAGAGGTGCGCTTTCCACAAGTAAACAAGTCTCAGTGGTTGTTTCTCTGCTTGCATTTCAAAACCTACAGTCAGCAAGCAGAGAAGATAGCATAGGGATCAAAAAGATGGTGTAGACTAGGCTGGGAGTTCCCACCAAATGCAGTCAGGGTGGGGATGTCTCTGTTCAGAGGTGCTGGAGCTAGATAATGGGGAGTTTTGGGCTGTCTGCTAAACCACTAGTAGGTCCTTCCTCCTAACAGTGCCACAGTTCCTACCAGGGTGAAAACTAATGAGTCATCTGAGAGTGAGAGTCAAGAGTTTAGTATAGACATCATCAGGTTTTAGTTTTTTTTGTTTTTTTTTGGCCTGGACCCAGCTCCGCACCTGCCCAGCACACCATCCACACCATGATCAGGCTTACTTCCCTCGGAGGGCCATTGGGCAGGCACCCCCTCCCAACAGTCACATGGTATCTTGCCATGGCTTACCCCCCAGAGTGGGGCCATGGGAGCAGAACCCCACTGGTGGACAATGAGGACAATGGAGACAGAGGCAGAAAAGGGCAGCAGAACTTGGGCTGGAACTTTGTGGATGCTTTGGAAACCCTTGGAGGCAGGACATGCAAAGACATCCTTGGGATGAGCCCGATGTCTGTCCTGCCTCTGACTGAATTAGGCACTGGTCGACAAGTATCCCCTGGACTCCACCAGGGGTCACTAGTGTGCCATATGCTCACCCACCCTCCCCTCGGAGAAGGAGAGCCGCCCTTCAGGTGGTCGATTCTTTTCCCCCTGGCTGGCCCTCTGACTCCCGGGTCCATTCCCAAAACCAGGATGTCAGTGTCACATGCAGACATCTTGCTGCTGTGCCGGCGGGCCAGCCATAGGTTTTCGATTAAGTCATGGAGTCACAGAGCTCTACAAGGCAGGTTCCACAATTCACCTGGTATACTGAATATTTACTGTGCATGCAGACATTTTCCCCCAATGCCCTCGCCAACACAAATGAAAATTATCATTAGTTTTACCCCTACTCCTCAGAGGCTACAGACTTCCCATCCCCAGTAGGGCCCAGACACACTCACCGTTTAGGTGGTTCACATCCTTCTCATAGCTCAGGTACTTGGCCTAGTTCCTTGGGGCCCCAATTTTCCTGCCACTGCCTCTCTCTCTCTCACTCTCCTACTCCAGGAAGTTTTATGCTGCTGCTGCTGGTGATGTGAAGGTTATTGGAGGCCTCCCTTAGGGATGCATGATCAATTGCAAGGCATAGAGATGATCAAATTGCCAGTTCTCTGTGCAGATTTCTCTTCACCCCATTATTTGCCACTTGGATTGAAGGTGGTGGCTGTAGTCTGGGAAGCTGCAGATTACAAAGCTGGTAACTTTGATCTGTCTTTTTTACTGAGCTGCCTACAGTACTTGTTGCCTGACCTAATACTTCAGAACTTTTATTAGAAAGTGACTGGGGTTTCCGTTGGCTTATTCTTGCGGCCAGGTGAATGGTGGGCTTGTTGCACTTCAATTCCTTATCTGGTGGAGATCCAAGTGTAGTACAGAGCCATGTCTTGAGGTATTGTAGTGGATCTTGACCCTCCACCCCTCCTGGCAGACCAACCACTCTAACATTGTCTCTGCATTCTCGGTTGTCATGGCCATCTGCCACCTCCTCTAGGTCCACCACCGTCTTGCAGGCAGCACTGAGTTTTCTAGCCATTTCCACTCTCTTCCATTTCAGCTAGTCTCCCCTCCAGTTCCTTGAGCCTTTTTGTGTGTCCATCCAACATGACCCCAAGATCATTTACTGTGCACTGGATGTGGGAGAAGTGAATCAAAATGTTTTCAAATCCCACTTTCATATTGGGCCGCATTTCGAACAAGAGAGTCAATATGGATTTCAGTATTGGCAGCAGTCGGTGTTCTTCAGAGGTGGGGGGAGACAGATCCATCATGGGCCCCATGCTCATGTTGGCATGCTTCAACAAGTTGGTAGGCTACTCTGCTCTGGAGGTCTCTACCAGCAATTTAAATGGAAGTTGAGTCCGCTTTTTGCTCTCTTTCACTGGCTGTGCCATTAGGAGGTCAGCTGAGGGTCGATCAGTAGCTCTGGCAATGTGATGAAGATTGGATGGTTTTGATTTTTGTTGGATGAGCCATGCAGCTAAGCCAGATCATAGCCATTTTGCTCCCCAGCCAGGCCATGCCCCCTCAGCCATGTGCATAACTTAACTGAAGCTTTATAGGAAATAATGAAATGATACTTAGGGAGGCATATGTGTGAAAGTACCATAGCTGTAGGGTAAACCTCTAGCAAAGTGACTTGAAAGGAAAATGCAAATCAGAAACATAGAAACCATAAACTGCCAAATGAGCAATGAACTGCAGATCATAGAACAAGTGTATGCTCCAAAGGTAGGAGGCCTTACTCTGAGGCCTCTATCCTCCATCCTGGGACCTCCTCCTCACAACCCCAGGTCCATGGCAGAGGGTGGAGCAGACAGCAGTTCCTACCCCAGAGGGTTGCCCAATGAGCACCAAGATAGTTGTCTTGGCTCATACACAGTAAGATATACTCCAGTCACCACAAGTGAATCATCATCCCACACCCCCACCCAATCCTGTGAAATAAAACATTACTTAAGTAACCATAATTCCCCTTCAGTGACATTGCTATGCACAATGTAAATCTCAAACAATCTCTAGGGTGCAGCAGAGTACCCATATGAAAACAGCATCATTGCCCCCTGACACTGCTTTTAAAGAAAAAACCAAAAGGTTCCAGGGCCTCAACCCTGTAAATGTCTGATGGAATTCCTTCTAAGAAAGTCTAAAGCAAGATTTATCATGTGGGTACCTGAGTGTCTTGGGAGTAAATAACTGAAAGCATTATGCCTGCCTCAAACCCTGAGTACTTCAGACTATACATTTCTGAGGGGGAGGCACCCTCTTGCCAAAGCAGAGCACAGAGGGTGCCTCATGGCTGATCAAGCTCCCTCAATCAACATCAAGCAGCCCTGACTCCCTTGTCTGGGGAGCCTTCACCATCCCTCCCCTTCAAAGGTCCATTGATCAGTGGCACTGCACATCCCTAAACTAACAAGCATTTGTCAATGCCAAATGTTGTCTTGCTGGCATTGGCATTGGTAGTGCAGGAGTCAGAGAGATGCATAATAGGAATGGCAGTGAAGTATGGAACTCACGTCTATCCCACCCCACTCTGCAGAGACTGACAGGGATTGAGATGTGTCTTTGGGTCATCAGCAATAATGCTCATGGCATTTCACCTCACCCTACCCTGCAGACTCTGACAAGTGTTGCATTGTGCCTTGGGGTCAGCAGACCTTACACTCACCCCATTCCATAAGGAAATACATCAAGATGGGTGCAGTATAGGAGAATGGGGTGAATGTTTGCGCCAAAGAGTCCAAGGCGCACCTTGATGCCTGTCACTGGCTGCAGTGTTGGGGTGGGGGTGGAATGGCGTGAACATTACAGTCAACAATCCAAAGGCACATCCCTGACACCTGTCAGTCTCTACAGGGTGGGACATTATGGTTAGAAACCCTAACGCCCTTGGGGTTTGTTGGTATTTGCACTCCAGATTTTCAACATGGCCTTTTTGTGACTCCACCTCATGAAAGTATTTGGGACCTCCACTCATGAACAGTGGCACTATGATTTTATTAATTTGTCCCAAACGTTGATTTCGCACAGCAACCATGCCATTCAGCGCCAGATGTGCGAAAACACAATTTGGGCAGGATGTGAAAAATGACAGCTATACTGTTCATAAGGAGGTGTGCAAAAATGATGATGTTGAAAATCTAGAGTGAAAATATTAAAAATTCTTGAAGTTATGAGCGTGCATGTAAACTGCACAATGCAAGCTTGTAACATAGTCATTTTGTGGAATTTTGTCACCAAATTTTTAACATAGGCATTCTGTGACCTCCTCTCATGAACAGTCTCACAGTGATTTTTTTTATCTGTCCTGAACATTGATTTCCCACAGCAACCGTGCCATTGTGTGCCAGATGTGCGAAAACACTTTTCAGACAGGTTGTGAAAAATGACAAACGAAAAATAAGAGCACCATCCCCCATCATGTCAGTAAAAATATACATTGCTTTCAAAAGTTTTCAAAGCAAGCACATATACAATCAAGCAAGTGTAAAACACTCCCCCGTGCCAAGACAAGTTTTGTGCATGCGTGCTTCCTCAGGGAGGCCGATCTGATGGAGGGTAATCAATTTAAGAAGATGCTCACAGCTGAACATTATTACACATAATTAGTGCACCCAATACCACCAAAACACAAACCACATATGGTACAATACATATGAGCAGCAAATAACACAACATTCTCATGACAATGCCTTGAATCCAAATAAACTAATATTCTTTTTTTTTTTTTTAATTTCTTTATTCTCCCCTCCTATGTACCTGCCAGAAATGCCCCTTCAGGAGTCGCCAATGAAACCCGTCCCTGACACCGACTTACCTGCTATTGAGGGTCCCTCATCCTGCTGCGGATTACCCCCTGGGTGGGATTCGAGGTGGGGTGAAACCCTTGTACCTTAATGTCTTCTTCAGTCCCTGAGACAGCGGCAGTCAGTGGCACATCAGGACTGGGTTCAGTGCTCTGTCTACCCAGCTATGGAGGGTGATTTTTCCCAGTTCTGTGAGGATGTTGCTAGCCCTGACATCAAGGCATGAGCACCAATGTTCACAATGCCCTCCCCCTTGATGATGCAACCCCTAGAAGTGATTGGTCCACAGGCCTCTGCCCATGACCAATCAAACTCCTGAGGTGCTGACGAGCTGTCATGCCCCCAGCCTCCACCAGAGGTCACTGCTCATTGGGATGGATCCCCACCATCCCCCTGGAAAAAGCGAGCTGTCGTTGAACGCTCAGCCTTTCTCACCCCGGCCGAACCCCAGCAACCCGAGTCTGCTCCCAAACCCATTTCACCGGCGTGGTGTGAGGTGTGGTGACCAGAACCTCGACTCTCAGTGCCACCTGGCCGGCCATAAAACAACATTCTATTTGTTAAATAATTATTCGTATACAAAAGTAGCCAACCCTTATTGTGTTTTTGACCCAGAGGTCAACTAAGGTCAAAATATGCTCATAAAAATATAACCATATATTAAAGTGCAAAAAGCATCTATATAAGACCAGATAATATTAAAGTCAACTAGGGTCAGTGTATAAAAAAATCACTATAAAAGTATGAAAAAGCAGATAAGTTGGCACAACACATTTTAAATCTAAGCATATACATAATAATATTATTCTTCTCTACTTATCATGTAACAAAAATTAAAAATGCTTATAACAGCCAAAAAGAACTAAAACCTCTTTGTACAGTATCTTAGACCAGAAGGTCAGCAAAGTCAATATATGCTCATTAACATATAAGTATCAACAAGAGTGCAAAAGCATCTGTATAAGACTCAGTATAATTAATTAATAAGACCCAAGGTAAATTAAAGTCAATAAATACTATGACACAATAGTGGGACAGGAAGGTCAGTAAAGGTCAATAATATGCTCATAAGTACGAAAAGCATCTATAAGAAAAATATATATATATGAACATCTATAAAGACTAGATATTAAATAATCTGTAAAGACTAGATATTAAATAATCAAGACACCCCTCTGTACTACAAAAAACATTTTTAAACAGAAAAAAGCATTAAAACAAATAATGCTCGGCAATTTTCTTAGAGAATAATACTACCACAACATCAAAAGACTCCTCCACAAGTTTTCTACCTTGAATAATTATATCCTACTGCTTTTTAAGAAAAGGAATCAAATTTATGTCGTCATTAAGACCTGGCTTCTGCAATGATTTAAATGTCTGACGTTGTAACAGTAAATCATCCAGACTACCAACTCTTTCTCCTACTCTGACTTTTGCTATTCCACTAGGTAATGGTGGCAACATATCATTCCCTGTCTGAGCTGGTTGCAAACTATGAACCAATGTATCCTGTAAACTCTGTCCCCTTTTATGTACTGTTCTAGGCAATCGATTTGTACTTTCAGACAGACTCGATTCTTTCTGAAGAATGGGCCAGTGTTTCTTTATGATGTCATTAACCCGATGTGAGGTCTTGGTGTATGTACTCACAAAGTTAATGACACCATACTGTCTCTGCTGTGTATTAGTATTCTGATACTGCAATAGTTCTTGACAATTTTTTGTCTCTGCTTTTTGTTTTGCTTCTCTAACACACATATTATTACAGCCCCTGGAAATAAATTGTTCTTCCATTTCAGCAGATCTATTCACAAATGAAGCATCCAATGAACAATTACGCTTAACCCTCAAAAACTGTGCTGCTGGAATATTGTTAATAAGGTGTCTATGATGACAACTAGATGGCAACAAAACAGTGTTGTGGTCAGTGGGTTTACGGTAAAGATCCATATGTAACATCCCCCTTCCCTCAGTCAGTTGGTAAACCCTTAAATCCAAAAAATTAACAGATTCCTTACTTTGTTTTACCTTAAAGCTCAGAATAAGATTTGACACCTCCAAATACCGAACAAAATCCTGCAGTTCAGAATCACTACCTCTCCATATGAGTAGTATGTCATCGATAAAGAGCTTCCACATGCCAACCCTATCATAAAAAGGGTTGGCATGTGGACACAGCACTACATCTCTCTCCCACGCACCTCAATATACATTTGCATAGTTAGGGGCAAACGTTGCCCCCATTGCCGTGCCTTTAATTTGCTGGAAAAACCTTTTAAGAAAGCTAAGCATATTGCACTGTAGTACCATCCTTGCACATTCCAAGATAAATTCTGTTTTGTTCCAATTTAAATCCATATTGCTTCCTAAACATTCCTGAATGGCATTTAAGCCTTCACAATGTGGAATGTTCGTGTACAGAGACTCAATGTCCATAGTACAAAGGAGCCAGTTTCCTTGCATTCTGATACTGCTTAATAAATTAAGCACATTAGTTGTATCTTTAATATAAGATGGTAATTATCTAACTGATTCCTTTATACAATAATCAACCAATTGTGATAGAGGCTCAGTCAACGAGCCAATTCCTACCACAATTGGTCTACCTGGAGGACAGTCCATAGATTTATGTACTTTCGGAAGAACATAAATTGTACTTCTGATTGGATCATCTACAGTAAGAAAACTAGCAGTTTCACAGTCTCTGCAACCATTATTCAGTGCATCAGTTACTAACAAATCAATTTCAGCCTTAAAAGATAATGTAGGGTCATGATCAAGTTTTCGATAAACATTCTAATCATTAAGTTGTCTGGAAATTTTCTGCACATAATCAGCAGTATCCATCACAACCACTGACCCACCTTTATCTGCTGGCTTTATTGTAATAGAGTCATTACCTACCAGCTCATTAGGTGCTTGTCTTTCTTCTGTTGTCATGTTCTGAAAAAAATCCCAGTCTCTTCTACAACACAGATCCTCTATTTCCTTCAAGTAAGTACGCTCACATACCAAAAGAGTCGGATTACTAGGAGGCATGAAAGTGGATGATATTTTAAACTTCTCACATGTCCTTTCTTGATCATTTATCTCAGTTTTTTCCACATAAGGCTGAAATGTTTCATTATGGTCCATGTTGTTATTTTTATTTCGACCAAAAAATGTCTTTAAATTCAATTTCCTTGAGAATTTTTTAAAATCCAAAAATAATTCAACAGGCCTTTGTATAATCATCGGAACAAAAGAGAGTCCTTTGTTTAGAACTGATATCTGTGGTAAAGTCAACTGTAAGTGAGACAAACTGATTACATTCATCTCCTGCGGTTGTAACTCCCTCTGCCTCAACCCCTGTTCAGTATTTTGATGGACCCTTGACTTGCATAAGTTACTTCTTCTCTGTTTCCACTTGTACCCCCCTCCTGGTTCGTCAGTTCGAAATTGGACCAGTCTGTTGCTTCACCTCAAATCGAGGGGTACTGGCTATTTGGGGCATATTCTCTAAATACTCTCCCTCTGATTCACTAGTATGATAACTGGTGTTCAGATTCTTCAATATAGACTTTTTTTGTTATATGAGGTTTTTTGTTTATTCACCTTCCAAGTCTGTACCCGATCCAACTCATAATCTTGTCTGTCTCTTTCAAATTTAGATCATTTGACAGCTTTTATTCGTTTATCTTGTTTCTCAATTTTATCTTTAAGCAATGGCTCAAACTCAGTAAACTTAGGGGGTTCCATAAATCATAACACCAACCGCTCTTTTCAGAAACCAATGATTTAATTTCAGTTTCCTGGTCACTGTAATCAGCTATAATTAAATTCATGAACAATTCAGTAGCTTTCTGCATTGAATCTTTCCAATTGCCCATAAAGCGTGGCTTGTCATGACCATATCCAGGCCACTTTAAAACTGTAAGTCCATGTGGAGTACGTCCCACTTTTAAATATGCTTCTAGGGATGTTTTATTCCAAAAAATTCTATGTGCTTTCAGAGTCACTTTTTCCAATTCCCAAAAAAGCAGTCTTAATATTCAAAATAGGCTCACCATTTCCTGATGATGAATCAGTGGAAGTAGATGGCTGTGTATTTACTGGCAAATCGATGAAAGGATTATCCATGTCATCTGCTGCAAACAATGCTGCCTAGAAAGCCTTCTGACTACCGCCCAAAATATGTTCCTTACAGCTCTTCGATTTTGCCATTTAGACAGAACCAGGAAATATGTGACAAGAATTACTCCGGCGGTGTTTAGTGAGCACAATTAATACCAAAAGTGTATGTAAACCAAAAGAAGTGTGCTCCGAAACAAGATGTGCTCATTAAGTAGCTGAATTCAACAAATGAAAAATAAGAGCACCGTCCATTGACATGTCAGTAAAAATATTTATTGCTTTCAAAAGTTTTCAAAGCAAGCACATATCCAAGCAAGCAAGTGTTGAGCACTCTCCCTGTGGCCCTGACTGATTTTGCATGTGCATGCTTCCTCTGGGAGGATGGTGTGATGGAGGGTAATCAGTTTAAGAAGATGCTCACAACTGAACATCATTACATATAATTAGTGCACCGAATACCACCAAAACACAAATCGCATATGGTACTATACATATAAGCAGCAAATAACACAACATTCTCATGATAATGCCTGTATCCAAATAAACCAATATTATATTTGTTAAATAATTATTCATATACAAAAGTAGCCAAACCATATTGTGTTTTTGATGTGGAGGTCAGCTAAGGTCAAAATATGCTCATAAAAACATAACTATATAATAAAGTGCAAAAAGCATCTATATAAGACCGGATAATATTAAAGTCAGTTAGGGTCAGTGTATACTAAAAATCACTATAAAAGTATGATAAAGCAGATAAGTTGGCACAACTCATTTTAAATCTAAGCATACTGCATAATAATATTATTCTCTACTTGTCATGTAATAAAAATTAAAAATGCTTATAACAGCCAAAAAGAACTAAAGCATCTTTGTATCTTAGACCAGAAGGTCAGTGAGGTCAATATATGCTCATTAATATGTAAGTATCAAAAAGAGTTCAAAAGCACTCTGGTTGTTACCTGACATGGTACTCGTGTACCTATAGTATGACTACTGTGATCTATCTATTACCAAGTGTGTACCACCAGTGAATGCCTGTAACACTGGGTGCTTTTCTAATCTACGTGTTATGTACTGTACTGTTTTGTTTGCACTGATGTATTGCTCTCTTGACGAAGTGCCTTTGTAAATGAGTCTATGACTCAAAAGTTTTGTAAACAGATGATCTAATAAATAAATAAATAAATAATGCATCTGTATAAGACTCATAACTATTAATTAATAAGGCCTAAGGTAAATTAAAGTCAATAAATACTATGACACAATAGCACAATAACTTTGTGAGTACATACACCAAGACCTCACATCTGGTTAATGACCTCATAAAGAAACACTGGCCCATTCTTCCGACAGAATCGAGTCTGTCTGAAAGTACAAATCAATTGCCTAGAATGGTATATAAAAGGGGACAGAGTTTACAGGATACATTGGTTCATAGACTGCAACCAGTTCAGACAGGGAATGATATGTTGCAACCATTACCTAGTGGCATATTCAAATGTGGTAGATGTAAACATTGTGATGTGATTTTGAAAATTGATTATTTCTCTTCAAAAAATTGTGAGAAAACATATCAGATTCAGCAGTTTATTAATTGCTCCACAGCTGGGGTCATATATATGGTGACCTGTAGTTGTGAGGCATACTATATTGGAAAAACCAGTAGGGCCCTTAAAATCAGGGTTGGAGAGCATAAAAGTGCCATTGAAATCAAGACCAAAAAAATGCCTTGGCAAAGCACATATGCATTAGTAGAGATCCACAGATGCATTCCTTTAACTTTTGTGGAATAGAAAAAGTCAGAATAGGAGAAAGAGTTGGTAGTCTGGATGATTTACTGTTACAGAGTGAGGCATTTTGGATTTTTCATCTAAAAGCATTGCAGAAGCCAGGTCATAATGACGGCATAAATGTGATTTATTTTCTGAAAAAGCAGTAGGATATAATTATTCAAGGTAGAAAACATGTGGAATGGAGTCTTTTGATGTTGTGGTAGTATTATTCTCTAAGAAAATTGCCTAGCATTGTTTGTTTTAATGCTTTTTTCTGTTAATTTTTTTTTTTGTAGTACAGAGGGGGGTCTTGATTATTTAATATCTAGTCTTTACAGATGCTCATATATATATATATATATATATATATATATTCTTCTTAGAGATGCTTTTTGTACTTATGAGCATATAATTGACCTTTACTGACCTTCCTGTCCCACTATTGTGTCATAGTATTTATTGACTTTAATTTACCTTAGGTCTTATTAATTAATAGTTCTGGGTCATATACAGATGCTTTTGCACTCTTGTTGATACTTATATATTAATGAACATATACTGACCTCGCTGACCTTCTGGTCTAAGATATAAAGAGGTTTTAGTTATTTTTGCTTTTATAAGCATTTTTTATTTTTATTACATAACAAGTAGAGAATAATAATAGTATTATGTAATATGCTTAGATTTAAAATTAGTTGAGCCAACTTATCTGTTTTTTCATACTTTTGTAGTAATTTTTTGTATACAGTGACCCTAGCTGACTTTAATATTATCTTGTCTTATATAGATGCTTTTTGCACTTTATTATATAGTTATATTTTTATGAGCATATTTTGACCTTTGTTGACCTCCAGGTCAAAAACACAATGGGCTGGATATTCAAAAGGGTTGCGCTATGCGCAATAGGGTTGCGCCAGCGCAAGTCCGAAAATGGACCATTCAGCGATATTCAGCGGGAGGCAGTTGCGCTACTGAAAACATGCTGAGCAACAGTGCAATGCAGATGAAGGCATGCGCAACCAAAGGGGGTGGATCCATGCATAAAGAGCACAATGCGATATTCAAAGGCTTGCGCAATGCGCAACAGTGGATCAGCCGGAAGTTGTGCCACGACGGAAATGAGCCAAAATAAAAAGGTTCAAGGAAGAGGCACAAGAACTCGTCAGGGAATGCTCATTAGGCAGCAACAGAGAGCAGGCCACAGCAGCAACCAGTGCAGGACAGGGAGTAGGCAGGACAGAATAGTGGCAGCTGAAGGCATGTGGGGCCACAGAGTTCGGAGGCCAGTAGGTGTACCCGGTGCAGTGGAGGTAGCAGTCAGGACAGCGGGGGGAACAGAACAACAATGGCTGGGGGGGACACAAGCCAGGGAGATGGACAGTGCCACCTTCCACATGGAAGCTGTAGTGAGGGGGGTGAGAAGGCATGCTGCAGGGGGACGTGGCCGTGGAAGGGCCCGTCGGTGGTACGCCCCCAACAGGCAGTACTGTGCCTGCATCAGCTTTGAGCTGTATCCGGATGTCGAGATTGTGGGCCGGTACCACCTGAACAGGGCAATACTGAGGCGGTTCTGTGAGCTGTGCAGTGATGTGATGCAGGCACCCTCACGACAGAGTCACGCTCTGTCAGTGGAGACAAAGGTAACAGCCTGCATGTGCTTGCTCACCATGGGTACCTTCCAGAGGCCAACAGGGGACACCAAAGGCATAACACAGTCGGCCACGTCACGCATCCTCACCCAATTCCTCAGCGCACTGCTGCCACATGCTGCAGAGTACATCCATTTCCCCAGCACCGTGGCAGAGTGTACAGCAAACATACAGGAGTTCCACAGGGTTGCACGTATGCCTGGCATGCTAGGGGCAATAGACTGCACCCAGGTGGCTATTCGCACACCACCTGGCCCCAATGGGGCCGCATATCACAACCGGAAGGGGTTCTCCAGTGTCAACTGCCAGGTGGTGTGTGATGCCAGTGGGCGCATCATCAGTGTCTGTGCCACGTAGCCTGGCGGAGCACATGATTCATTCATATGGTACCAGTCTGCACTGTGCCATCGATTCGAGAGTGGGGACATCCCCACAGGACACCTAGTAGGTGAGTAAGCATGTAGGAACGGCAAGGTTGGGGGACGGGTGGGCAAGCCACAGGTGCCATGGGAGTGGCACACAGGGCTAGGGAAAATATGGTCCTGAACATGACACTAACCTCCACTATCTCCACACAGGTGACAGTGGATACCCACTCTGTCCCTGGCTGCTCACACCCTACCAGCGCCCCACGATCCCATCGCAGCAACACTTCAATGAGGTACATGACGCCACATGCAACATCATCAAGCGGGTGTTTGGGATGCTGAAGGCATGCTTCCAATGCCTAGACACCTCCGGTGGTGCCCTACAGTACAGTCCCTCAAAGGCCTGTGGGATATTCCTGGCCTGTTGTATCCTGCACAACATGGCCAAAGACTGTGGGATAGCCATACAGGTCGAGGAGGGGGACAGCGATGGGGACGCTGGTGACACCGGTGATGATGGGGATGAGCAGCCCCCCCTTGGACGGCGTGACGCCCGACTGATCCGGCTGGCCCAGCTGCACCGGGACACCATCACAGAGGAGCACTTCACACAACACAGGTAAGTCATGGGGCCATGTGCAACCAATACTGTCCAGGGCACAACCCACATACACACAGGGTAACACACCAGGGGTGCATGACGGCAAGGGGAGTGGAAGGGTACAGGCGCACAAACACACAACCAGGGAGGGGTGAATAGTTACATGCTACATGGACAGACACACACACACCAGGCACAAAGTGCACAGGGGCAGGTGCACAGCAGAGCAGGAACAGACATGTCAAACACACAGATCCACAGGCCACCCCCACCATCTGTACTGTCCATGTACATGTGTCAGATGCTGGGCACCCTTGCACCTTGGTGTACAGTACAATGCAGGCATCATCATGCACACGCACCTGTGGATAGCAGTTGGGTGGGTGTGCAGGTGGTCCGTGTGTTGGCATGTTGGGCAGGGCACCCACTGGTGCACTGCCCACCATGACACACATTGCACACAGGGCAGCACCAGACAGGGCCCACACTGGGAGACAGGTCAGTCATGTGACACTGTGCCACGGCCACCTTGGATGCGTGGGTGGCCCTGCCGAGACCCAGCAGCACTGGCAGGCTGAGCATGGGCCACATGGGGTGGCACCGATGGACCACCAGGGGTCCCACTGTGCAAGCGTGACCTTGTCCGCACAGGGGTCTGCAGCATGCCAAACATACCTGTACCAGGGGTGCTCAGGATGCCCACAGCAGAACCTGGCATCGACAGGCTGGGTGTCGCAAGATGCCGGGAACGGGGAGTGGATAGTGTACTGCGTGGGGTGCACAGTACAGGTGCACCTGACTGTGTGCCCAATGCGGCCACGACAGCGACCAATGCCTAGGTCTGCCTGTCAATGGCGGCGGTCACATTCATCCGCATTTGGACTATCTCTGCAAGGATTATCGCATTGTCCTTGCTGTGCTGCTCCACAGCCACACACAGTGCCTCCACGGACATTGCAACCCACATCTGCTGCTGTACTGATGCCTGCAGCAGGCGGGTGTGCTCATCAAATGGGTCGTCTGCCACATCGGCAACCTGCCCCCAGGGTATGGAAGGGTCTGATGCTCAACACCCCTTGAGGGTGGGCGCTGTTCATCAGGACCTGGTATGGGCAAGTCAACAGGTGGTGTGCATATGCCACTACTGATCCCTGTACCCCCAGACCCGGTGGGTGACTGGTGCTGCTGCCCCTCCGCCTGCTGTGCCCAAGGAACCAGTCGTTCCACTGCTGTGTCCGCAACAGTGCCAGAGACCTGCACAGCCACTGGTGCTGCCCCACCGGTGCTGACAAGCACAGCCTGGGACTGTGCTGACGTGCTGGCACACACATTGGAACCAGCTAGGTCCATGGGCACGAGCTGTCCTGCTGTGTGTCCATTATGTGACACACATGTGTCACTGCCCAAAGAGGTTGTTGCATCATCAATGGTGCAGGTTTGTGCCACAGCCATAGCCACAGCATGCTGGCATGCTTGCATGCCAGACCACTGAGACACAGGAAGGGTACCCCCCACACCTGACTCACCGACATCGGAGATGGCAGCCAGGCGTGCACACTGGTGCAATGCATGCCAGCTACCAGCAGAGGTGGATGGACCCTCCTCCAACTCTGGCTGGATGTCCACAGTGCACAGGCCCACCACCACTGTCCCCTGCAGATGCACAGGATCTGTAACAGAAAGTGAGAACATGTTAGTGCATGGGATCCACCTTCCCCCCGACCATGTCATACCATGCAGTAATGGGCTACCACCTGTCTGGAAGCCACCTCCTGAAACGCCCTCGATGGCACTGCGCTACATGGATGCAGCAAGACGG
Organism: Neoceratodus forsteri; assembly: GCA_016271365.2. NCBI lineage: Eukaryota > Metazoa > Chordata > Ceratodontiformes > Ceratodontidae > Neoceratodus > Neoceratodus forsteri. The sequence continues at coordinate 1,103,554,880 of CM028131.1, forward strand.
TCCTACGCTGGGGTCAGCTGCACCACCTCTGGCTGGCCCCCACCTGTGGCAGCATGTGCCGCCCTGAGGGCTGCCACCTTCTCCTTCACCCTTCTCCTGTCAGTCCCCATCTTCTTCTTACATTCCTGCACGGAGCACTGGTGGCTTCCGTGCAGGTTTACGGTGCAAGCTACCCCTCCCATGCAGCAGCACGGGCCTGAGGGGTGCCCCACCGTCCACTGAGTAGTGGCTCTTCATCTAGGTAGGCCTCAAAGAGTGCCTCTGTTTCAGCCTTTGTGAAGTTGGGGTTCCTCTTCCACCCACCATCATCCTCCTCACCCAGTCCTTGCTCGGCCATGTCACGGTCTGTATGGGTGGAAGTGGACACCTGTGACTGTGCAGTATGCGGCATTATCCCATGACCATAGTCTATAACATCACACAGCATGCAACCCACCTATCACCTGCAGTAACCGAATATGGCCACTGCAGATCACTGTCGCACATTTATAGCGCAATGCATGCAAATTAGGAGTGGAGCAACTTTAATGAGATGCAAATCATGCCACTGCGCCATTGAATAGCTGATCAGCGGATTTGCATATGACGGCTGAATATCGCGCTGTTGCGCTTTGTGCAATACGGTTGAGCCAGCTGAGCCTATGGCACAGTTCTGTGACTGTGTAGTACACTGCACTGTGCATGCCCAGGTAGCTTACACAGGCGTCTGCCATGCTGATGATGTGCTGTGCGTGATCAGCAATTCAGGACATGGCCACCATTGTGCCAGTGGTGCTACAGCGCTGGTCATCACATGGCACCATGGCACAACTGCGCAATAGTTCACTGTGGCACTGGCACGCAGTGACCAATCGCGCCTGATGTGTAGACGTCCGATGGCGCTGTGCGTGGCCTTGCACCACAGACCCATGACCTTGTGCCCGACCTTTGCCCCCTTGGCGCTGTACGTCTGCCATGTCTGCAGCTCTATTGTGCTGTTTGGTAACAGCATGATAGGGACTGATGGTGCTGTATGAACAGTGCAATAGGGACAGACAGAGTTGTATTGCGCAACATTTCCACGTGGGGTTGCCGCGCTGCGCGGAGAGCCATGTTGCCTGCTATCAACCTGTAGACATAGCACGCAGAAGAGCTCCCCAGTGGAGTGGCTTGGAGGTGGCCAACCTAGTGGCCATGGTGGAGCCTCACTATGGGCCACTGTTTGGGGAGGAACCCCTAGACATGGCCCGCACCCATGTGTGGCAGCAGGTGGCCGCCGAGCTGGAGCAGGTCACTGGGTGGCGCAGAACACTGGAGCAGTGCAGGCACCGGTACAGTGACCTGTGCAGGAGGGAGCGGGCACTGCTGGTGTGCCTCAGGTCCTGTGCCAGGAGGGGCATTATTCCTAGGCCAGGTGGGTGAGCTGTCTATGCACCTGTACTGTTCGCAGGGGAAACACTGTGTATTGTGGCCAGAGCATGGGGGAGGGTTGGTCCATGGTTGGCTGTGACAGTGTTTACAGGTGTGTGATGTATGGGTCTGGCTGTGTGGGCAGGCACACTCATTGGGGCAGGGGGCTGTCTGCTTTGGGATCTCACTAATGTGTTTCTCAACATTTATTTCCCACAGGCGTGGAGGAGCGGAGGAGGGCCAGTGATGAGGCACAGAGGGGTGCTGCGGAGGTGGCCGGCAGAGGTGGCAGCGGTGTGGGCCCACAGCAGCAGCAGCTGCCACAGCAGTAGCAGTAGCTTGATGAGGGTGAGTGTCATTACATCATGGATGCTATTGCGTGCTATGGGGAGAAGGGCATGGCCACCATCCATGGATAACACTGCCATTCACGCGATGTGTGATAGTCAGCACTGTCCAGTGGCACTGCATGTCTGTGAATGCATCACTGGTGGTCCATGCATGCACTGGGCACATGGCTGTGGCACTACCTTCCCACCACATAGCCATGTCACTGTACTGCCTTGGCTGTGCTGTGCTGGGCATGGGTGGGGTGTGTGTGCAGTGGCACACATGGCTGTTGCTGCCTGGTTGGGCTTGGCCTGTGCACGGTCACTGTGAGTGGGTGCAGTCCATCACAGGGGCGGGGCACTTGCTGTATGCATGCATATTGGGTGGGCTACAGGGTTGTGGACAGTCATAGCCATTGATTCTGTTCCCTTGCCCTAGGTGTCTGGGTCCTGCGCAGAACTGAGCAGGCCATCCATTGCCTGCTGGAGCTGTCCACTGAGTCCCTGCACATCCTGAGGGAGATGAACCAGAGAGGTGTCTGACACCGGAGGAGGCCAAGGGGATAGGGGCAGCCTGCTGATATGCAGCCTGGGGGGCAGTAGCTGCCCCACACCTACCCTCTTTACCCTTCCCTCACACCCTGCCTTCCCTCATCAAGTTCTTCACCCCTGCCCGACACCCACCCTACCTTGTACCCGTACCCCCAACCCTGTATTGTATGTATTTGTAAATAGTTATGGTTGTTCCTGTTGTTGTTGTGTTATTGATTGGAAATACATATATATATTTTGTTATGAATACCGTAGTGGTCTCTGGTTTGCAGCTGGCTATAGGTGCTCAGTTGCAGTGGTGTGCCTGGCATCTGGTGTGGTGTTGTCCTGGGATTGTGTGTATGTGTGCATGGGGGGGTGTTCCTGGTGTGGTGGTGGCTTTCAGCCGGTCTGGCCGTGTGCTGCCACACACTGCTGTGAGCTCCTGGTGGGTCTGGCTTGTATGGTTCTGTGGTACACATGGTTGCATTGTGCCGGGGGGGCATGGTGATTCCAGCAGTGCCGGTCACAGTCACTGCTCATGGGTGGTGTCTTGGGGTTCCAGTGCAGGGTGTGCTGTGCATAGGGGGGGCTGTTGTACACTTGGGTTGTCCAGCCCCTTTGTGTGGCAGTCTCTGCTTGCCAGTGGGTGTGCTGGGGTGCCATGGCCCAGCTGTGCTTTGTTGGCTTGTCCCCATGGGCCAGTGGATATTCCGTCCCTCCACCAGTGATGCTGTGCTTCAGGTGTGGGGGTGTGTTGTTAGTTCTGCAGTGTGTTCCTGTGCCCCTCTGAGGCATGGGTGGTGGGCCCCTGCCGACCTCCCTGGTTGTCCAGTTCCATTGCTCTGCTGCTGGGGGGCTCCCTGCTTGTGCTATGGCACCTCTAGACTGCTCAGCTGGGCTGGCCTTGTTGTGCTATGGTGCAACATATGTGCTCAGCTTCCCCTTCCTGATTGCGCTATGGCATAGGTTGTACGATATTCAGACTTTGGCTGGTTGCGCAATTTGACTTGCTCCACGTTTGAATATCGCGTCTGTTGCGCATGTGCGCAATTGACTTGTGTTTGCTCCTGCTATTGCGCAAATTTTGGGTGCAGTTTGAATATCTGGCCCTATATGGGTTGGCTACTTTTGTATATGAATAATTATTTAACAAATAGAATATTGGTTTATTTGGATGCAGGCATAGTCATGAGAATGCTGTGTTATTTGCTGCTTATATGTATAGTACCATATGTGATTTGTGTTTTGGTGGCATTGAGTGCACTAATTATATGTAATGATGTTCAGCTGTGAGCATCTTCTTAAATTGATTACCCTCCATCAGATCATCCTCCCTGAGGAAGCGAGCACACGCAAAATCAGTCAGGGTCACAGGGGGAGTGTTCTACACTTGCTTGCTTGGATATGTGCTTGCTTTGAAAACCTTTGAAAGCAATAAATATTTTTACTGACATGACGGTGGATGGTGCTCTTATTTTTCATTTGTTGAATTCACCTACTTAATGAACACATCTTGTTTCGGAGCACACTTCTTTTGGTTTACATACACTTTTGGTATTAGTTGTGCTCACTACACACCGTCAGAGTAATTCTTGTCACATATTTCCTGGTTCTGTCTAAATGGCAAAATTGAAGAGCCATGAGGAACATATTTTGGGAGGTAGTAAAAATGCTTTCTCAGTAGCATTGTTTGCAGCAGATGACACGGTTATTCCTTTCATCGATTTGTCAGTAAATACACAGACGTCTACTTCCACTGATTCATCGTCAGGAAATGGTGAGCCTATTTTGAATATTAATACTGCTTTCTTTGGAATTGGAAAAAGTGACTCTGAAAGCGCATAGACTTTTTTTGAATAAAACATACCTAGAAGCATATTTAAAAGTGGGACATACTCCCTGTGGACTTAGAGTTTTTAAAGTGGCCTGGATATGGTCATGACAAGCCAAGCTTTATGGGCAATTGGAAAGATTCAATGCAGAAAGCTACAGAATTGTTCATGAATGTAATTATAGCCGATTACGGTGACCAGGAAGCTGAAATTAAACCATTGGTTTCTGAAAAAGAGAGGTTGGTGTTACGATTTAAGGAAGCCCCTGAGTTCATAGAGTTGAGTCATTGCTTTAAGGTAAAATTGAGAAACAAGATAAACACATAAAAGCTGTCAAATTATCTAAATTTGAAAGAGACAGACAAGATTACGAGTTGGATCAGGTATGGACTTGGAAAATGAATAAACAAAAAACCTCATATAACAAAAAAAAAGTCTATATTGAGGAATTTGCATACCAGTTACCATACTAGTGAATCGGAGGGAGAGGATTTAGAGAATTCACCCCAAATAGCCAGTACCCCCGATTTAAGGTGAAGCAACAGACTGGTCCGATTTCGAACTGATGAACCAGGAGAGGGGGTTACAAGTGGAAACAAAGAAGAAGTAATTTATACAAGTCAAGAGTCCAACAAAATACTGAACAGGGGTTGAGGCAGAGGGAGGTACAACCACAGGAGATGAATGTAATCAATTTGTTTCACTTACAGTTGACTTTACCACAGATATCAGTTCTAAACAAAGGACACTCTTTTGTTCCAACTATTATACAAAGACCTGTTGAATTGTTTTTGGATTTTAAAAAATTCTCAAGGAAATTGAATTTAAAGGCATTTTTTGGTCAAAATAAAAATAACAACATGGACCATAATAAAACATTTCAGCCTTATGTGGAAAAAACTAAGATAAATGATCAAGACAGGAAATGTGGGAAGTTTAAAAGATAGTTCATTTTCATGCCTCCTAGTAATCCGAATGTTTTCGTATTTGAAAGTGCTTGCTTGAAGGACATAGAGGATCTGTGTTGTAGAAGAAACTGGGATTTTTTCAGAATATGACAACAGAAGAAAGACAAGCACCTAATGAGCTGGCAGGCAATGACTCTATTATAATAAAGCCAGCAGATAAAGGTGGGTCAGTGGTTGTGATGGATACTGCTGATTGTGTGCAGAAAATTTCCAGACAACTTAATGATCAGAATTTTTATCGAAAACTTGATCATGACCCTACATTATCTTTAAAGGCTGTAATCGATTTGTTAGTAACTGATGCAGTGAATAATGGTTGCACAGATTGTGAAACTGCTAGTTTTCTTACGTAGATGATCCAATCAGAAGTACAATTTATGTTCTTCCGAAAGTACATAAATCTATGGACTGTCCTCCAGGTAGACCAACTGTGGCAGGAATTGGCTTGTTGACCGAGCCTCTATCACAATTGGTTGATTGTTATATAAAGGAATCAGTTAGAGAATTACCATCTTATATTAATGATACAACTGATGTGCTTAATTTATTAAGCAGTATCAGAATGCAAGAAAACTGGCTCCTTTGTACTATGGACATTGAGTCTCTACATGAACATTTCACATCGTGAAGGCTTCAATGCCATTCAGGAATGTTTAGGAAGCAATATGGATTTAAATTGGAACAAAACAGAATTTATCTTGGAATGTGCAAGGATGGTACTACAGTGCAATGTGTTTAGCTTTCTTAAAAAGTTTTTCCAGCAAATTAAAGGCATGGCAATGGGGGCAACGTTCGCCCCTAACTATGCAAATCTATATCTAGGTGCCTTGGCAAAGCACCTATGCATTAATAGAAATCCACAGATGCATTCCTTTAAATTTTGTGGAATAGAAAAAGTCAGAGTAGGAGAAAGAGGTGGTAGTCTGGATGATTTACTGTTACAATGTGAGCCATTTTTAATTTTTCATCTAAAAGCATTGCAGAAGCCAGGTCTTAATGACAACATAAATTTGATTCTTTTTCTTAAAAAGCAGTAGGATATAATTATTCAAGGTAGAAAACATGTGGAATGGAGTCTTTTGATGTTGTGGTAGTATTAATAAGAAAATTACCTAGCATTATTTGTTTTAATGCTTTTTTCTGTTTACAATATTTTTTTTGTAATACAGAGGGGGGTCTTGATTATTTAATATCTAGTCTTTATAGATTATTTAATATCTAATCTTTATATATATATATATATATATATATATATATATATATTCTTCTTATAGATGCTTTTTGTACTTATGAGCATATTATTGACCTTTACTGACCTTCCTGTCCCACCACTGTGTCATAGTATTTATTGACTTTAATTTACCTTAGGTCTTATTAATTAATAGTACTGGGTCTTATACAGATGCTTTTGCACTCTTGTTGATACTTATGTATTAATGAGTATATATTGACTTCACTGACCTTCTAGTCTAAGATACAAAGAGGTTTTAGTTCTTTTTGGTTCTTATAAACATTTTGTATTTTTATTACATGATAAGTAGAGAATAATAATATTATTATGTATATGCTTAGATTTAAAATGCGTTGAGCCAACTTATCTGCTTTATCATACTTTTATAGTGATTTTTTTGTATACACTGACCCTAGTTGACTTTAATATTATCTTGTCTTATATAGATGCTTTTTGCACTTTATTATATAGTTATATTTTTATGAGCATATTTTGACCTTAGTTGACGTCCGAGTCAAAAACACAATATGGTTTGGCTACTTTTGTATACAAATAATTATTTAACAAATAGAATATTGGTTTATTTGGATGCAGGCATTGTCATGAGAATGTTGTGTTATTTGCTGCTTATATGTATAGTACCATATGTGGTTTGTGTTTTGGTGGTATTGGGTCCACTAATTATATGTAATGATGTTCAGCTGTGAGTATCTTCTTAAATTTATTACCCTCCATCAGATCATCCTCCCTGAGGAAGCGCACACAGGCGAAACCAGTCAGGGCCACAGAGGGAGTGTTCTACACTTGCTTGCTTGGATATGTGCTTGCTCTGAAAACTTTTGAAAGCAATAAATATTTTTACTGACATGACAGTGGACGGTGCTCTTGCTTTTCATTTGTTGAATTCAGCTACTTAATGAGCACGTCTTGTTTCAGAGCACACTTCTTTTGGTTCACAGGATGTGAAAAATTACAGTTGTACAGTTCATAAGGAGATGTGAAAAAATGACAATGTTGAAAATCTGGAGTGAAAATATTAAAAATTCTCGAACTTATGAGCATGCATGGATACTGTGCAATGCACACTCGTAACACAGTCATTTTTTGGAATTTTTCCATCAAATTTGCAACACAGGCATTTTGGCAGCCCACCTCATGAACAGTGACACTGTCATTTTGTTAATCAGTCCTGAAAGGTGATTCCATGCAGTGACTGTGAAATCACCTTTTGGGACCGAATAATGACATGACAGTCACTGAGTTCATGAGGTGGGGTCCCAAGAACCCCATGTTGAAAATTTGGAGCCAAAAGTTGCAGAAATGGCTGCAATATCTACCTAAGTTGAACCCCCCCCCCCATAGATGCCATTATACAACTTACCAGCATTTCTTCAATTCACGGTCAGCTTTGAAGAGTGCAGATGTGTTCCTGCTCCACCGAAGATCATTGTGCCAGGCTCCAGAGGTAAGTATGGGGTTGGGGGTGTGGGGAGGTGGGGTGCACAGAGGGTGTGTGCAGATTGGGGGAAGGGGCACCAGAGACAACAAGGGACCATTTTCTCTTTTACAGGTTAAAAAAAAAAGACATTGTGGGAATTTTTTTTGTACAGGTTTGTCTTGGCACACTGGGGTGGGCTCCCAGTGTGTAATCTGTGTTTCTTTTGGAGGGGGACTGAAGCCAACAGGGATTGGGCCCACTGTCAGCAAAATAAAATGTGTTTGAGGGGGTGCATGATGCTGAGGGGGATTGGCATCCCCTCAGCAGACAAATTAAAATAGGGGGACAGTATGTCAATGGGGATTGGGCTCCCCATCTGTAAATGAACTGGGAAGGGGGCATGTCAACAGGGAGATTGGGCACCCCAATGTTGGCTTTCAGGTGAGACTGTGAGAGGCAAATGGTGACAGCTGCTGCCATGTTCATTGAAATGTTACACCAGGCAGGGCACACCCTGCAGTGACAGGTCACTCCCTCATTGCAGTGGAAAAACTGTTTAAAGTTGGTGGCACTGTTTTTCAGTGTTGTCATAGACAGTGTGCTTTTTCATTGGTGCCACAGAACCCAGTCCAAATAAACCATGGCACCATTGGGCACATCATGACTGCACCTCCAAAACCTGCTACTCCAAGCTACCTCAATATGTTATTTGCACTTGCATGCAAGACCACATAAAAAGCAGGGACATGCTGAGCAATGAATGTCTGCACCTGTGTTGCACAATTGAGTGACCTGCATCTCTCTGTGTGCCTCCTACAGATTATACTGCCCACAGAGAAATCAGGTATAGAAAGATAAAATAACCCAGCATGGATTCAGTGGTCTATGTGGCAGGTCTATGGACACCCTAAATCTGTGAAAAGAAAACAATAAATCACATTCACAGTCCTTCAAATAGGATGGTAAAGTATGTTGTGAACATGAAGGTGCATATTTCACACCACCGGATGTTAAATGTGACTTATGGCTCAATCCTCTGTCACACACCCTAATCGAGAATATCCCGTGAAAGGAAGGTGCAGTCACCAATGTCTGCATTCTGGTGTCCCGGATATCATGAACAGTTAAAAACTGTCTACACAAAGCAAATACGATAAAGCACAGTCTGAAGAGTAAGAGTTGTTCATCTGTATAGGGGGTATACGGGTTCAAGCAGTACTCAGTGGTGCTCCTAGTCACATGTGGGGAAGTAGTGAAGCTCAAACAAAAAGCAGCCTCCAGCATCTTCTAGGATCTGAGTACCCCACCAATACAGTACTTGTACTTGTGAGTCTAATTTCAGGTGTTTTGGCTGTAGTTCAAGGGGGGGCATGATCTGGCTTGCTTCTGGGCCCAAAGCAGTTTTCTAAAATCCTGAAACACTACCAGGGCTTCATGTCAACTTTCCCATCTTGCACAATGGTGATTCACTAGATCTCAATCTGAGGCAGGCCAGATCAGAGTAGTTTTATGGTCTGTGGGTTGGGGCTCCATTGCAAGGCCTTTATCCATTAGCGCCACTGTGGCTTCATCTGTCAAAGTATACCACTTGGGCCCATCCTCCCAGAAGATACAGAGTATGACACTTTATTTGCTTCTCTAAGAGAGCTTTCAAATAGTTCTATAAGCTTTTTGCTGGCATTAAATCTCCAGGGAGTAATCATTGTCAATGAGAAGGCAAGCTGCATTATATTTTACTGTACATCTTTCTATAGCTAGGGTTGCCACAAAATCTTATCTTTCATCTGATAACTAACATACTTCATAATCACTGGCCTCAGGCAAGCCTGAAGATCCAATTGACTTTGGTTGAAGGGCACAGTTGGCCCTCTCAGTATTGTTATTTAAATATGGGGAAGGGTAAGCACACTGTCATGGTGATCTTCCAGAAACTGACATGTTGCTGGCTTCAGAAAGGAAAAAATGCACAGCACTCAGGCTAATGCTACACCCAAAGTAAAGAAATCCAACCAGCCAGCAAAGAATGTGTGCGCAAACAGAGGCAGCAATGGAGCAAAAAGTTAAATGCTCAGTGTTTATTAAGTGCAAAAAATGACAGACAGACAGAAACAATTGCCCCAGTGCTTCAAAATTATGCAGGTTCTTCAACGGGGGAAGGGCGACTACAATTCCAGCTAATTCACTTAAAGCCAGGATTTAAAAAGACAGTCACAAATAAGTGAATTCAGTGGAAGTAAAGTTAAGTAAAGTAAAGATGTCTAAACAGAAAATGAAACACAATTAGAAAATATGTGGTTAAACATCTGATGACTATTCTGCGTACCTTGTTTTTAACTTGTATATAACGTTTGTAGTGATTCCTGGTATTGGTTTTAAGTTGTGTGTACCACTTTAAATGTAATAATATAAAGGTGTGCTTTGTATGGTAGCCATGTACCTTTGAGAAAGACCTGACAGAGCGAAACACATCAGGTGATTTGGTTACCAGGAAGTGTGCTTGTTCCTGGCTTGTTTATGCTCCTCACCGTATTTTTTACTCTTGTTATTTGCACTTCAATAAAAGGTATTGGCACAAGAGAATGACTACAGAACTGGTGTTACAGTGAGTGTGAGACATATTTATTCTCAGTCTTTGTAAAGGTTCTGGTCTTCTTTGACTGTATGTGTAAGCGTTTGTTACAGACCAAGCCCAGCTTTTCCTCGGTGCAGTCACCTTTCTACATTGACTTTGCTTTTTGCGAAATGCACAGGTTTAAATAAAAAAGATGTTTTGAGCTAAATTGAAAACAGCCTGTTTGCCTTACCGCTTGGAGCTGATATTTACATGTTCTGATATTTGTACTTTTTGAGATTTCTCATGACAGCACCACAGCAGAATCAGCGTGGTAATGACAGCCACTTCTTGCGTGAGCTGGTACTTAAAACCAATGACAGAGGCACCAGTTACACTAGTCTACTTAATTATCCTAGCATTTGTGTGAATACACCTTTCCGTACAAAATAAGCTTTCCAGCAGTTTGAACGTGTAGCCCAGAAAATAAAAAGGCTACAATGGGAGGAGATTAGCTTAAAAGCCTATCAGGAAGTGGACCGTATACCCAAGGGACTTCGGATTATTAAAAAACCAAATTGTGGAAGGGATAGGACTGGTTTTGTTGAGAAATGGCAAGTTATTAGCCATAATGCCAGTAAAGAGTACATTGATTTAATTCTAACAGAGAATGCTGCTATTCAAAAAGAGACAGAGGCTGAGTTCATAAAGAAAGAAGAGACCCTGAAAACTTTCTCTGATACCCCCTTATATGAACAATTATTGGAAGATTTGTCAGATAACTTAAGAAAATATGATAAGAAAATCAAACTTACTAAAAAACAAAAGTTTGAAAGAGATGAAAATGATTATAAGGAGGAGAGAATATTTGATTGGTCTAATTCTGGCAAAATGGTGGATCACTCAGCTTCTAATAATTTGGATCCTACCCCTGAAGTATTGCTGTTAATGCCAGTGATATACTTGAACTGGAAGATGAGGACTGTTATTTATGGGAGGAAGAAAATGGAAAGCGTGTCACCCCACCCCCAGCAGACCCAATAGGTCCGTGGCGCAGTCAGTGCACAACTAAGTGGAACCTTTAGCAAAAAATCAGACACGAAGACAAGGATATAAGCAGAAGAGGGCAGCAGCAAGGAGGAAGAAGAGGTTTATGGAGATTGAGACAAGGCAGGAGAAGAGTTCAACAGTAAATGTGGTTAATATATCAAACCATGATATGAGTGAAATAGAACTTAAAGTTCTGAATAGAGGATTATCCTTTACACCAACAAAAACTTTCAACTGTTTTGACACTATTATTGATTTGCATAAATTGGGTCAGAATTTGAGTTTGAAATCCTTTTTTGCAAGGAGGGAACGGAATATTAACTTGAACTCAGGTGAGGATATGTCTATTTGTTCCCAAAATGTCTTTCGTCCTCAATCTGATATTTGTCCCCCCTCCATGCTTTACAAGTTTTTTTAAAAAGCTGTGAAAACAAGATTGAATTGTTACTTGAAGGAAATACACAGCCTTTTTTTCATAATATAAGTAAACAAGAGGAAATCTCCTTAAAAGGGCTAGGTGAAAATAAGAATATCACTATCAAGCAGGCAGATAAAGAGGGAGCCATAGTAGTTATGAATACTTATAAATATGAATCTGAGGTAATGAGACAGCTTGCACAAGAGGAGTTTTATGTCAAATTATCTTATGACCCATCTATATAGGTTAAAAAAAAATATTGATAGCTATTTACAACTAGCTATGGAAAAGAATTGGGTCCCAATGAATGTTATTCAGTTTCTTATGGTTGATTTCCCTGTCCTCCAGACTATTTATTGTCTCCCTAAAATACATAAGAATTTGGTTGACCCTCCGGGGATACCCATTGTGTCTGGAAACAATTCATTGACTGAACCTCTAGCTAAATATGTAGATTTCTACTTAAGTGATCTGATGAAAATGGTGCCTTCATATATTAAAGATACAGGTGATGTTTTGAGAGTAATAAATGATATAGCTACAGTATACCGGATGATTGGTTTTTGGCAACCCTTGATGTTACAGCATTATATACTAATAGTCAGCATCTGGAAGGTCTGAATGCAGTAGAATATTATCTAAACACAAGAGAAATATTGTAACCACGTACTGAATTCTTGTTACAGATAGCTGAATTTGTGTTAACATGCAACACTTTTTTCTTTAATAATGAATTTTACTTGCAAAAGAAGGGTACTGACATGAGGCCTAGTTTTGCCCCAAACTATACCAATTTGCTTATGGCAAAATGGGAACTTGAAGTAGTACGGTCTGAAAAGAATCCATATCTCCATAAAATAGATCTTTGGAGACGCTTTATTGATGACATTCTGGTCATTTGGAATGGGAATCTGGATGAGCTTTCTTTATTTATTGAATATTTGGAAAAAAGTTGTAAGGACCTTAGATTTAGCATGATAGTTAATTTAAATGAAATTAACTTTTTGGATCTTGCGATCAGAAAAGATGGAAGGGGTGGTCTTACCACTGACCTGTATCACAAGCCCACAGATGGTAATACGTTACTGCTGGCTAGCAGTAATCACTCCAGACATGTCATCAGGGCAATTCCTAAAGGACAGTTTATTAGGGCTAAAAGGAATTGTGGATCAGAAAAACTGTATATGACCAGGGAAATAGAACTGAGGGAGAGACTAGAGGAGAGGGAGTATCCACTAGATTTGTTTTTGGAAACAGAAGATGAAGTGAGAAAAATCAAAAGGGAATCACTATGAAGTGAAAAAAGAAAAGACAATACTAATGTTGTGGACCCCCAACTCTCCTTTGTAAATACTTACAGTCTCCAGTTTAATCAAATTGCCAACATTATTAGAGAACACTGGCATATTGTTAAACAAGATCCTGGTCTTGGAGATCTTGATGATAGAGGTCCCAAAATAATATACAGAAGGGGAAAAACCATTAAAGATACCATTGTGCACTCACTGCAACCGATGAGAGATACACCATGGATGTAGCTCCCAAAAAGGAATGACAGTTATCATAGATGTGGCAACTGTAAATTTTGCCAGAAAGTAATAACTGGAAAGTAATTTTCCAACCCTATTTCTAAAAGAGATACCACAGTTAGGGGTTTTATTACTTGCAATACTAAAGGCCTTGTATACATGGTCACATGTCAGTGTGGCAGCTTTTATATCAGAAAAACAAAAAGAATGTTCAAACTGAGAATTGGTGAGCATGAGAGAGCTATTGTGGGTGAAGATTTAATGAATTCACTGAGAATGCATGTTTTTAAAACTAGGAATAGAAGGGAGCATACATTTAACTATATTGGAATTGAAAAGCCCTTCCTTTCCAGGAGAGGGGGTGACTATAACAATTTGTTATTTAGGAGAGAACACTATTGGATGTTTGCCTTTAAGGCAATGAAAGGGAAGGGTTTGAATGGAAGATTAGAGGTAAAAAATTTTTCAGGAAATGAGATTGTTGTATAAGTTTTATTTGTTCTAACTTGTTTCTCTCTGTTTACAAGTCTGTGTTCCTGGTGCTACCGACAGATGTGCAAAATGGATGATGTAGCCAGAATTGACCACCTAATCCACACAAAATGTCTGGACTCGTGCATTTATAACGTTGGTGATGTATGCATGCATAATTGATCATGGGGCCCCTTGTACCTGATTATCCCCATTGGGACTGTCAGTCTGCCTCCAATATTCTTTTTAAGGGAGCAGTCCTGCTATGAGGTCTCTGTATATTAGAGCTCTATTGAATATCAGCTGGGAATCTGTCACTTGTAAATGCAAAGTTTACATGATGTTTTTCTTTCATTTTGTTTTCATTTTCTTGCCTACTTGGTGGTGCCAAAATAATCCCTGAATATTATAATAACCCATGCACTCCATTTGCAGTACATAAATAATAGTTCATAACCCAGGGGATGGATACCTTGCACTGTATGAGATCAACAATGTTTTTGGCCTATACTGTACATGTGTTAATGCCTTATGTTATGGCAGCAATCCCCAGGTTCGCTGCTTATAATAATGGCCTTATTTCCCAACCATATGACCCCATTTTTGGAAGGTGGTAGTCCCTGCGATTGAATTGCCATTATAGCACACAGCTTGCATGAGGATTGCCTTCTGCAGAGTCATGGTCATCTCGACTGCATGAGTGTTTAAAGTGCTTCATCTCAGTGTGTCAAAGGGCCATGGTGTTCCTGGTAGTTTAGCTCACCAATGACCTGCAACTGGGACCCCGATACTGTCCACAGTGCTTCCAAAGGATAGCTCTCATCTTCTTATCAAGATAGACTCTCTTGAGGTGGGCTACTGTTTTTCCTAAGGGGCTTTTGTGGCAACACTAAGCTCTCACCTGCAATTGGGGGGGGGGGCTGAGGGTGATACTTGCATGTATTACAACTCTAGGGTCATGTACTTGACACCTCTTAGGATCACAGTGTCCCCTCACATTTACTATTTACTCCAGGAGTTAGGGGCATCTATGATCCTACATTGTGTTCCTTCCCTCTAATTGTGTGTTTTCTTTCTATTTAAGCATAATGTATACTTACATGAGCAGAGTTAGCATGCTGGTGGCTCTTATGATAGGGGGATCATTTGTGAGCTGGTTTCAAGGCATGCTTTTCTCGGCATATTGATGAACCTCCAGAGTCTGCTTCTGGCAAACGGGCCTTCTGCAGGCCCATGTTAACAGAGGCAGTATCTCACCTTGGTTTATGGGAGGGGGGTCTCAAGGCTGATATGCTTTGCATTGTGTTACTTCTTGATATAGTTTTCCTGTTTATTGTTGTATGTTATCTGTGTTTTTATAGTTAAGTCAAGTTGTGGTTTCTACTTTGCAAGATTCTCATATCTCTATGAGGGTTAAATTTAAAGTGGGAAAGCCCAAAATGATATGTGCTCAGTTACTGGAGGGCTTGATTATCATTGTGAATGAGCTGTTAGGGCATATAAAGCTGTAAAATGGAGGTCAGACTGATTTTCCGCAATGTCTGAGGCTTTAACTCCCCCATTAAATAGAAAAAAGAGTTGTGTCACATTAAAAAGCTAAAATCACAGGTAGTCTTTTTATAAGAAACAACACTGGTGGAACCCAAAGCTATAAAACTAAAATGGGGTTAGGTGGGAGATGAAGTGCATAGTTCTGCCTCCTCCCCAAAAAGGGGAGTATCAATACTACTGCACAAAGGTCTGGTATGGTTGTTCCAGAAAATTAAACCAGACAAAGAAGGCTGATGGGTTTTAACTCAAGTCTCTACTTCCCAGGGCCAAGATAACTTAGGGAATATATATGCATCTAATGTAGATGATCCCTCTTTCTTTCACA
Source organism: Neoceratodus forsteri (assembly GCA_016271365.2). Lineage (NCBI taxonomy): Eukaryota > Metazoa > Chordata > Ceratodontiformes > Ceratodontidae > Neoceratodus > Neoceratodus forsteri. Next base: position 1,103,570,496 of record CM028131.1, read on the forward strand.
TGCTCAACCAGGGAATCTTGGAGATGAACCCTAATCAATTACCAGTATTGCTGGGGAGGGGTTTAACTTGACCCTGGATGCACAATTTCTTCAGAGTGGAAGTACTCCTGAACCACACTATAAAGTGGTACAGGCAGTCAACGCTCTACTAAAAGAGCATACCTTGATGGTTGCCTGGAGAGACCAGTGTTCCCGGCTAAGGGACTATAACTGCTTCTCAGCCCCACATGGCACATCTAGTAAGATTGACCTATGGCTAATTTCACACTGGTTCATCCATTTATCTCACCCATGTGGTAGTCTACCCCATTATTGTTTCTGACCATGTGCCCTCAGAGATAAACCTTCTATGGGGACTCCCACAGGTAAAATCCTCCTTCTGGAGGGTGGATCCCATACTTCTGGAAGACACAAGATTCATTGAATGTTGCAAATAAGCCATTACTGACTTGTGGGAGTTTAATGATAACGGCAAAGTTTCTGATTCCACTGTATGGGAAGCCTTCAAGGCGACCATGATGGGTACGATAACTACATATGCTGCCCATAGGCGTAGACAAAGGGAGAAAGACCAGACTCAACTGGAAGTTGAGCTCAAGATGCTGGAAATGAAATACAAACAGTTTGGATCCCAGGCACCTGAAGATGATCTTTTAGCATGCCTGGATAGCACCTGCTCCAAACTTTATGACGTTCTTTCCAGGAAAGCTGAACTAGCACTTCATAGGTTCTGACATTCATTCTGGGAGGGGGGAGAAAAATCTAACAAACTTCTGGCATATATATTAAAATGCCGGCAGACTGCCAGGGCAGTTTCTGCTCTAAAGGACTCCTTGGGTGCCCTTGAAACCCCTGCCGCAGATATTAATGGGGTTATGACTATGAGAGGGTTTTACAAGAGAATCTATGCTTCCCCTTCCCAGCCATCAAATGAGGCTATTAAAACCTTCCTGTCATCCCTCCAGATTCCTACCATCTCCCCACTCAGACATCTAATTTGGATGTGCCACTTACACTACAAGAGGTTGTCACAGCCATCAAAGCCCTAAACTCTCTTAAGGCCCAAGGGGGCAATGCTTTTCCTATTGACTTCTATCAAGCATTTGCTGGTGATGTGGGTGCCTATCTCTTTTATGCATTGCAGGACTCTCTTGACAGTGGGGCTGTGCCATGGATGATGAAAGAGGCAATTATTATGGTCCTCCTGAAAAAGGGCAAAGGCCCAGTAGCCCCTGGTAGCTACCACCCCATATCAGTTATAAATGCTGATGCCAACACCCTGGCTAAAGTGCTTGCAGCTAGACTTGAACCCATGCTTTCAGGTCTGATCGATCCTTCCCAAGTGGGATTTGTTAAGGGAACGGTCAGCTCAGATCACCTAAAGGCATTGATCTCACTTCTGCAACATGTGAATAACCTGCAGTCCCTAGCAGATGCTCTTGCAGTTGATTTTGAGAAGGCATTTGACTCTGTTGAATGGTCCTATCTCATATAAACACTGGAGTACATGGATGTAGACCCATACTTCACATCCTGGGGGCATCTCCTTTACTGCTCCCCACTTGCTTCAGTGCCCACCAATGGACTTAAATTCCCATTCTTTGCTTTGCAAAAAGGCACTCAGCAGGGCTGTCTACTCTCCCCTCTCCTTTTTGTCCTCATGGCCGCATCACTGGCAATCTCAATTTGGGAGGACTCAGGCACAAATGGACTGAAGGTGAGGTCAGATTCATTCAAAGCATCCCTCTTCCCTGATGACCTGCTCATCATGGAGGATAACACTCATGAATCAGCGCATCAAACTCTCTCTCTCTGTCTCTCTTTCAAAAATGTACTTGCCTCAGGCCTTGAAATTAACCGATCAAAGATGGTGATCCTTCCCCTTAACAAGCTATGTCCCTCCAATCCCATTTTGTTGATGGGCATCAAATGGACTCCTGATGGCATCACTTACTTTGGCATCAAGAGACATACTAACCTTCAAAAAATTGCCCTTCTTATTCTAGATCCATTACTAGCATCTACTAAACTGGATTTTGATAGGTAGAAATCAACACCTTTCTATGGCCAGAAAAACTGAAACTATCAAGCTTATTACAGATCCAAAATTCCTCCAAATATTAGCCCATTTACCAATGCTTCTCCCCTCTAAGTGGTTCCACAAAATAGACACAATTGTAGGACAATTCCTCTAGGAGGGTAAACCTCCTAGATATAGCCGGCTAAACCTTTGACATCACTGGTCCTATGGAGGGTGGGGTTTGCCCTGGTTTCAGGAGTATCACATGGCATTTGTCACATCACAAAGTACAAGATGGTCGTCCCTGCTCAATGCTCAGTCCCCAGTGTGGCTGTGAATTAAACCTGTCTCCTGCAACTCTCCATTACACAGTTCCCATGCTCTGGCATGATTTATCACCTCCAGTGATGATCTCTATATCGTACTGGGTGAGGACCCACAACTGCTTAGGGGCACCTCCGAACCCTTGGCAGTACTCCCCACTGTGGTACAATTCCTTAATAAAAATAGGCCGGAAATACGATCCACTGGAAACTTTGGGATGCACAAGGTATCAGCTTACTTCAGGATATTTAAATGCCTAGCTCTTCTGTGACTGCTTCCTTTACTTCCCTTCTAGAGAGATACCACATTCCTCAGACAGATTTCTGTTCTACTTGCAGATTAGAGATATCATTTTAAAACTTGACAATGTGCAGCTCCCCAACCCTTCATACCATGTCCCTCCCCCTCTGCGTACATGATGGACCAAGGGGAGGGCCGGTTTTATATATATGAAGTGATAAGTGATAGCCTTTCTAGCCCCTTTATACAGGTCAAAAGGCAGTGAGAACAAGAACTGAATTGTGTTTTCTCTGATGAACAATGGAACCAATGCTGGATAAGGGTACATAAGGCCTGTAGAGATGGCTGCAGCAAATTGGTAAAAATTATACAGTGGCAATGAAAAATGTAAGAAGCTGATTGGTTGCTAACCCATTGAGACAGTGATGTTATTGCGCAAATACTATCATTGTATCTAGGTCAGGCACAAAGGTGACTGCACTACAGAAAATATCCCTCCCTCCTTGACTACCTCGTAGCCGTCACAGCTCATCTCTGCATGTACAAGCATCTCAATTCCTGCCTAACAGTTCACACTGAAATTACCACCCCATCTCCAATTGTCATTCTATTTTCATAATCCAACTTCATAAAAATGAACCCCCTTCCTAAACAGACCGAAAGCTCTTCCAAAAACACATCTGCCTGAGACTTTGTAGAACAGCAGTTTCTACCTCCAGCTGCCACTTCGTGTGGCTCTGTTGTTGAGAAGGCACACTTCAGGAGCACTCACGTTTGGCCGTCCATTCTCCGAACATAATTTTCAACTAAAAGACCCCCCACATATTGTAACTAAAAATAATGCCTACAGTAAGAGAAATGGTTTTTACTTCTGCTTATTGAAGAGTTGGTGTCAGAGCATGCGCACTCCAAACTCTTGCTGTACAGTTCCTGAAAGGCATGACAGCCATAAAAGAAACAAAGTAAATTTAGAATGGAAAAAAAAGTCAAACACTCCCCTTCACGCACCGTCTGTTGTAACTTGAAGCAAATGACCAGGAATGGCAGAGGGGAGACCAATGTCACACAGCACACAATATTAAAACAAGAAGAAGCATTTAGGACTCAGTAGGCAAGATCAATGTGACAGCAGTGCCACCTTGTGCTGGAAGATATATTCTGGACGTTTTTCTTAAAACATGTACCTACACCCACAAAAATCATAGAAAAAATGGATAAAAAAGTTTTGTTTTTTTTTTCAGTTTTTTTATTTATTAGGAAACAAACCATTGTATAATAGCAATAAGGCACTCCAGGGATGTGTGTTATTGTGTAATAACGTCACTTCTCAGGTGCTGAATACACGTGGCCTGTAGCCTTATGCTTCATCCACCTGAGGTGTAATGTTATTACACAATAACACACACCCTGTTGTGCCTTAATGCTTAAATAAAACACTGGTACGATGGTATAGAACTCCTCATGTTCTGCATTGGATGGGTTTGTTGAACCATATTTGCTGCTGACAGTGTAATCAGCCTGGACCCCAATTATAGCACATTTTATGGTCATGCCCCGGCATTCGGCCCTTTTGATCTTGTATCTCTGACATATGTCAAGAGGTTCTGGGATATACAAAACCAATGAATGCACCTGTATTACTGCTGGGCTGCACCGCTTCTGCAACTCCCTAAATTAGATCCAGGTGTCCTAAGGCTTACTGCTGTGGGGACAGCAGCAGTCAGACTTTTGGTGAGTTACTGGAGGAGAGACAAATACCTGTCTGTAGCTGAATGGCTATTAGCAGTTGGATAGATAGCTACTTTTGAAAGACTGTCCAATTTTGCATCTAATACTATAGGCGACTCCTAGAAATGGTGATCCTCCTTTTTGAAGCTCAAATGATGTCCTAATGCTCCCATAGAACCCCAGGATGATAGCTCTGAAGGGTAACTCCTTCCATCCAACCTTGTGGTGATACACTGGCTTCCTGTATCACCAGCCTGACTTATTTGTTATGTTTTTGTTGTAATAAGCATGATTTTTATACTTCAAGATAGTTGGGTCTCTTTTATTTATTTTTTTCTTCATCCCATGCTGTATTGATTCATTCTATTCATATGATGTTAGTACCTTAGTCCATTATATCGCAGTTTATGCTATGTATATATTAAGTTGTATCTTCTACGGTTACATGACTGCCTCATATCTGTTATCCACATCTCTTATCATTGTCATGATGGTTATGTGTTTTAGTGTATGTTAAATGTTTGAAAATGTCAATAAAAAGTTTAACTACAAAAGGCCCAGTTAGGCAGAGGCTGTGACAGTTGCCCACTCTCACAACACAGCGTGCAGTACAGTACTTACTCCTTACTATCCTATACTGGAGATGCTGCCCTCTCCCTGCTGATACCAATATTTTCCCTTTTAAACTTTTTATGGGATCTCCCTTAAATGTTGCTGGGTACCAAGTGGCTGGATCAGTGTAGGCCCTCAGCTGTTCTAGATAGTTAGTCCACAGTGGTGTACTTTAAATTAGGTGTCAGCAATGCCAAATTAATACAGTTAACTTCAAACCCAAAGGTCATCAATTGCTGAAGTGGTGAACTGAACCTTGAACAGAAGTGTTTGTAAATCCCTGGTCAAGAGTCCAGACCCAGTTATATGATTTCAAAAGTATGTTACAGAAGGACCCAGTTGCTTGGCAAGCGCTGAGTTACTCATGTTTCTGATGCACATAGTATCATCCCTCTCTATGCAGTGCTCCATGCTGCAGTTCTTGGTGGTCTGACTTTATCAGCCTGGCTGGTTCTCCATTCAAGAAATATAGAAACAGAATTTGTCAAAAGAAGACCACTTCACCCACCCAGTCTGCCAAGATGGTCCCTGCCTCATCTATCTCTGTAAACCCCAACCAGTCTCAATTGACCCGCCCTCTTCCCTGCCTACTTACTAATATTCCCCTATGTCTATTCCATGCATGCTTGAAGATCTCTGCTGTCTTCACCTCCACCACTTCTGCAGGCAGTCTGTTCCAGATGTCCCTCACTCTTTCAGTGAAGTATGACTTCCTCACATCCTTCTTAACCCCCAGCTTCATCATATGAACTCTGGTCCTGGTGTTCTTTTTCATTTGAAAGAGACTCCCCTCCTGCCCACATTCACACCTGCGAGGTACTTGTAGATCTCTATCATTCTCCCTCTTGCTCTCTTCTCTTCTCTTCCAGGGTGTAGACATTGAGATCCCTTAGTTTCTTTTCATGGGGCTTTTCATGCAACTCCTGCACCATTTTAGTTACCCTCCTCTGCACTGCCTCCACCCTATGTCCTTTCTGAGGTGCAGTCTCTAGGACTGGACACAATACTCCAGGTGGGGTCTCACAAGTGAATGATACAGTGGCAACAACACCTCCCTCTTCCTACTGGAGATAACCTCTCTAGCAGCAGGAAGGAGATATCTATCCCTATGCATCCAAGAATACAACTAGCCCTACCCACTTCTTTTTCACACTGCACTGCCACTTTGCGGTCATAAGATATGATAACTCAAAGGTCCCTTTCCTGCTTAGTGACTGTCAGTACCTACCCCTCATCTTATACTCAGCTTCTGGATTCCTATGCCCTAGGTGAATGATTTTGCTCATTTTGGGATTGAACCCTAAGTGCCATGCTCTTGACCACTCCTCAAATTTCCCAAAGTCCTTATGCGTTCTCTCCATCTTCTCATGAATGTCTACCCTATTATAAATTTTGGTCTCATCTGCAAAAAGGTGTACCTTCCCTACCAGTTCTTCAGCAATGTCAGTTATGAAGACAGCGAAGAGGATTGGTCTGAGTACTGAGCCCTGTGACATTCCATTAGTTATTTGCCCCTCATTATAGTGAGCACTGTTCACTGTCCTGTGTCACCTATCCATTAACCAGTTCCTTACCCAGTTTACCACTTCGGATCTCTCCCCTTTTCTGATCATTTTCTTTATCAGTCTCATGTGCAGTAGATTGTCAAAGATCATGCTAAAGTCCAGATAGGCCACATCCTTATCTATTTCTGTGGTCACCAAATTGAAAAAATCAGTCACCAAGATTCAAACAGATACCACACTCAAGAGTACACAGAACATAAACCATGCAGTAACCAAAGTTAGAGCAGAGGTGCATACATTACTGCAGGAACTAGTATGTTGCTGTAGTATTTCCCACACCATTCACTTCAAGCTACAAATTCCACATTGTGAAGAAACAGCAGAAATTGGAATTTTAATGAAATCCACAGTAGTGACACCCCTGATGAAGGCTTAGTCAAGCTGAAGTGCCAGGGCACACAGGAGGAATCTTCTCCTCTATCCAAACCATACTGTGGATTTAATTCAAATACAGATTTTTACTGTTTCTTCACATTGTCGAATTTGTAGGATGAAATGAGTGGTCTGGGTAATATTGCTGGGACATGCTGGTTCCTGCCTGGTGGAGATCAATGGCAAGATGGCCTCCAGTTGGCTGCGACTGAACTCTGATAAGACGGAGGTACTGGTGGAGTCAAACAGAGGGCAGAACAGGGTGATTTCTGATGCAGAAACCAGTTTATTTCTGGGATCTGTTCCACTGAAGGCCTCCTCTAGGGCACACAACCTTGGCATAACCTTCGACACTGGATTGACATTTGAGGCATAGGTGTCATTCACTGTCCGGACCAGCTTTTACCATCTAAGGGATATTGCCAGAGTTAAGCCCCTTATTCTACCCATGGACCTCCCTGCCTTGGTGCATGCCTTTGTATCATCTAGGCTTGACTACTGTGATGCACTCTATCTTGGGGTCTCGGGGGGCTGCCTCTGCTGGCTGCAGCTGGTGCAGAGCACAGTGGCCAGGTTATTGCCTGGGTAGTCTAAATTCTGGCACGTCTCCCTGGTGCTGTGTGAGCTGCACTGGCTGCCGGACAGGTGGAGGATCCTCTATAAGGTGGGATTACTCACCTTTAAAGCCCTACACAGTTTGGGCCTGAGTTATCTGTCAGACCTTTTGACACCTGTTACTTCTGTCCACTCCCTCTGATCCTCCTCAAGGGGGTCTCCTTGCAGTTTCCAGGATGAGGCTGAAAACAGCTGGCAATAGAGCTTTTAGTGTTGCTGGCCCCATCCTGTGGAATTCGCTTCCACCAGCTATATGGGAGGCCCCTTCAGTGGAGGTTTTCAAGGCCCACCTCAAGGCCCACCTTTTCAGTTAGGCCTTCCACCACCTGATGGACTGAACTGTGACCTTTCTCCCCTCACCCCACCCATTCACTGTTTATTTATAACCTACTTTATTTTAATATTTTTATAATTTTTATATTGACTGTAATTTATATACTGTTGTTTATTTTATGAGACTATGTAATCTTTTTGAGATTTTGGATTTGTGTGGCTCCCAGAGCCCCTGGGATTAGGTGCCTGATAAAGAAAACTTGCCTTGCCTTGACAGCAATAAAGTAGGCACATCTGCTCTAACTTTGGCTACTATTTGGTTTGTGTTCTGTCTACTCCTGAGTTTGATAACTGTGTGGATCTTGGAGTGTTGTGTTAGGGCTACCTGCCCTTGTTATTCACACCACCCTGCACCTTTAGTCATGGTCTCAACTGTGTGGAACTGTGAAGAAATCAAATCAGATTCATCTGGTTTGGCACACCCACCCCCATGAATCCATGCTGCCTTTGATCTCATAGCCCATAATATTCCAGCTACTCGGATAGCCTTTTTTTGTAACAGGATTTCCATTAACTTCCTCACTACTGATATGAGACTGACTAGCCTATAGTTGCTAGCCTTCTTCCTGCTGCTGCTCTTATGGAGGTGGATCATGTCTGCTCTCCTCCAATCCTCTGGAACCACACCTATTTCCAGTGAGCTGTTGAATAAAGCAATCAGTTGGACAGCTAGCACCTCCATAAGTTCCTTTAGTACCCTTGGGTGTATCCCATCAAGTCCCATAGCCTTGTCCATTTTCAGAGCTGCAAATCACTTCAGGACCATTCTCTCTAAAAATGGACTTGCATCTGTGACACTTGGACAGCCAGTTCTGATTAATCTATGCTTTTTGTAATATAAAAATGTGTTATTGAATGTCTCTCTTGAGACATGCTGTGTTCCTAGGATGACCCCCCTCAGGTTTCAACTAGAAGCTGTTAACCTAAAATCCAGGAGATAATTACAGGCTAGAAGAGACAGAAATTAAGGATCTCCTGTTTATCTGGCTTAATGGTAGCTGCCAGCTGCTAGGATGGAAATCATAAACTTGTATGGCGTTTAAAGGAAGAATACAGGTTATGTTACTTGGGTGCTAAGTTATAAATGTCCTTTGATGTCTGTGAAGGACAGGAAGACACTCTAGATCAAAGGGGGGTCATGGGGAAATGAGTTTTTGCTGATGTCACCTTCTGAATGATGAAGCATCCTGGTTGTATGATTTTTAATAAACAGAGGAGGAGGAGCTGGGTGACATCAAGGAGAAGGCAGGTTCAAGACAGTGTTTTAATTATGCTGTGACTGACCTTTAGAGTGATATATACATTTTTGGACTCTGAAGAAGAAACATCTATCAGCACTATTAGAAGATATACATTAGATAGACCAATCTAAGTGTATGGTTGGTAGGGAATTTGCACTTTTAAACCATGTTCTTTTAAGTGATTGTATGGTTTTGTGATATACTGTTTATTTTCATATTACATATTTTTATCTATTTTAAAGTAAACCTCTATTTTAAGAGACTACTTGATGTGCCTTTGAAATTCGTTATTTGACAAGTGAAACATATATGGATAAAGATGACACTGTTCAAAAGCTTACTGGTTTACCAAACTGGGATAAGATAAGAGTTTAATCTGATGTCTTTCATAGAGTTTTAAGGGTTCCTTTTGTAGACCTGGTTAGGTGCCTGTAGGCAAAAGATATCTGGCATTTCCCCAAAGAGCAGAATTATCTGAGCCTGTACACTTGGGTATGCTAGCAAGAGGTTCACAGTTTGAATCCCTCCAGAACTTGAAACCAAAGGTTGATTTGAACCCACAAAACAGACAGCAGAGTTACCCTGTTCTGTTCCTGTTCACAATACTGTGCTCAGAGGTTGGCACTGTGGGAGCAGAGGCCCTGACCTGCTTAGTGGGGTTTTGACAGATTGGTTGGCAGTGGTGTGGATAATTTTGTTATTACAAGCTTTTATTGTTCAGTGTGACAGCTTGATACTGTACAGCTCACTTGCCAAGAAAGGGCAGTTATTTATTTTTTAAATGGAAACAGAACTATATCACTTGGCTTACAGTCAAGTTCCTACCTGTTTTATTTTTTTTTCTAAAGTGCAAGTTAGAATAGCTGCATTCAAGCAAGAAGATGGCTTCCAACTACAGTGGGCACACTGCAGACTACTTAAAGCAGTTTTGCAGGGACAGAGGAGTCCCATACAAGATGAAAGCCACCGAGCAGAACCTCGTGGATGCCCTGATGGTAGCAGATACTCAGAGCATCGAGTCACAGACAGTGACTGTGAAGGACTGAACCTTGAGTATGGAAGGGCTAGTGACCAGTTTAGTGTCCAATGAGGAGGGCAGCAGGGCTGGTGTCAATGAAGGGCCACAGCAGCAGGGCAAAGTCACCAGCATTCTCGAGCCCAAAGTACTCAAGCTGCAGATTGAGTTGCACAGAATGGAGATGGAGTTTCAGAAGAAGAGGGAGGGAGAACAGCGAGCTGCAGAGGAGAAGTGGGAGTGAGAGAAGCAAGAGGCAGAGTGGGAACAGTGGGAGGCTGAGCATGAGGAGTGTGAGCACCAGCAAGCTGCAGAGGAGAAGAGGGAGCAAGAATGTTGAGAGGCAGACCATGAACAGTGAGATGCGGACCATGAGGAGAGTGAGCGCCAGAGGCAACATGAACTAGAGAAGCTATGACTCCAACCACCAGCACCAGAGCAGGTAAGTGGCTTGGGTTTAACTGGGACTACAGGACTGGGTTACAAATTGAATTCCAAATTGATAGCCAAATTTAAAGAGAGGGAGGATATGGATTCCTTTTTAAATTCTTTTGAAAAAGTTTGTAATCTGGCTAAAATTCCAAGGGAGTCCTGGAGCTTCCACCTATCCCTGCTATTTACCAGGAAACCTTGGGATGCATTGGGTTAAATGGACAATGAGGGCAGTAATTATTACAGCAAACTTAATGCTGCACTGTTAAACATTTTTTTAATTAACTGCTGAATCATACAGAGCTAAATACTGTAAGCTCAGGAGAAGCCCTGACATGAGCTACTAGGAGCTAGCCACAAAACAACATCAGTTTTTAAAATGTTAGTGGGAAGGAATTGAAGCAAACTCTGTAGATACAATTGAAAATGTGATTTTGTTAGAACAGTTTTTCTGGGCATGCCCAGCCGAGCTGAAAACCTGGCTGGGGGACCAAGATCCCAAAACAGTGCAAGAGGCTGCTGAACTCTTGGACTGCTATGCCAAGAGTCGACCTGCTCTGAGAGTGAATGGAGTGGCGTGGTAGTGCAGAAAGGGAAAAACACACCTTCAGGGCAGCCAAAACCCTCAATGCCTCCACTGAAACCAGTTAGCCCCAGGTTTCAGAGAAAAGATTTCTCTGAGAAAAGAAATGAATGTTGGTTGTGTAAAGAAACTGGGCATATTGCCAGACAGTGTGTCCCAAAAAGGTGATTAATACACAACCGGGGGCTAGGAAAGAAGTGGGTTGTTTGTGTGACCCTGGAAGCATGCCTGTGAACATGAGGGAACACATGCACCCAGTCATGGTGAATGGTGTACAGACGCAAAGGTTAAGGGACACAGGGGCATCCCTGACATTGGTAAAAGGGGATCTAGTAGAGCCTGGTCAGCTTATACCCAATAAATATGTCACTGTACAGGACTTTACTGGTGAGGAGAAAACATTGCCACTTGCCAGTGTTCTTTTAAACTGGGGTGAAACAGGGGGAACTGTGCAACAGGTGTCCATAGCCAAAACCTTAGCAGTGGATGTGACCCTGGGCAACAATCTCAAACAGGGAATGGTGTGTGCAGTTACCCATAGCCAAGCAGCATGGGAAAATTGTAGTTGCCTGGACCCCACAGAAGCCATTGTGAAAACTACTGGAAGGCTGGTTCCCCAGCCTGTGTCTCCTGATATGGAGATTAATAAAAAGGAGGTAGAAAGTTCCCCAGTAACAGTCAACCACACAGCTACAGAGGGTTACTCCAAAGTGGGAAGGGTGACCCATTGTCAGAGGGATAGGGATAACAGTGATCCTGAATGCCCTGATGCTAGTGCTGGGGACCCTAGTTTAGCGACAGAAGGGGACTCATCCCATGCCTTGGAAATGTGTGAGGAGTTTTCAGCTGCTCAGAGAAGTGACACTAGTCTAGAGAAGCTGAGGGCTTGGGCAGACTCTGACGTAGCACAAGGAGGTGACAGTAAACATAAGGTTTGTTGAGAAAATGGACTGATGTATACTCAGGCTGTGCAGACAGAGGGAGGGGTGCTAGGTAGGCAGCTTTTCATTCCCCAGGGGTATCGTGAGCAATTGCTCAACATTCCACATGATAGTCCCTTGTTTGGTCATCTGGGAATCATGCACACTATGCAGCAGTTGGCCCAGAATTTCTATTGGCCCAACAGGTGAAGGAGTATTGCAGGTCTTGTCACCGGTGCCAAGAAATAGGGAAGGCGGGCAAGAAAACCCAAGCCACCCTGATTCCTTTGCCATAGTGGAGGAGCCATTCCATAGGGTGGGAATGGATATTGTGAGGCCTTTAAATACCTCCAGCTCCTCAGGGAAGAGATTCATCCTGACTGTGGTGGATTATGCCATCCAGTACCCAGAGGCAGTCACCCTATCCTCACTGAGGACAGACAAAGTGGCAGATGCCTTACTTGGGATTTTCTCCTGTGTCGGGCTCCCACAGGAGGTTATAATCAATCGAGGGGGTTCCTTCATGTCAGACCTGATGAAAAGTTTGTGGGATTAGTGTGGCGTGGTGCAGAGATGCATGACACTGTATCACCCACAAGCCAATGGGCTTGTGCAAAGATTTAATAGTACCCTGAAGTCAATGCTGCAGGCGTTTGCTGAACAGCATGGGAGGGACTGGGAGAAATACCTTCCCCACCTGTTGTTTGCTTACAAGGAGGTGCCCCAAGAGTCAACAGGATTTTCACCATTTGAACTCTTTTATGGACGTCAGGTACGTGGGCCCCTAGACTTGATCCGGGAGGACTGGGAAGGCAAGCACGCCACCCAGGGAACTCCCATAGTGGATTACATCCTTAGTTTTATGGAAAGGCTGAAGGAGCTTATGGGGACAGCCCAGAGCAACCTGGCAGCTGCCCAACATAAACAAAAAGTGTGGTACAACTGCAGAGCCAGAGCTCGCTATTACATCGTGGGTCAGGAAGTCATGGTCCTTATTCCGGTCCAGAAAGACAAGCTGCAGGCTGAATAGGCAGGACCATACAAAGTGGTTAGGTAGGTAAATGACGTGAACTATATTATAGAGTTACCTGACCAAAGACAGACAGAAAGGATGTACCATGTCAACATGATGAAGCCATATGCTAATCTGTCTGACATGGTGTTTGCAGTATGTAGTCCTTGGGAGGGTACGGATGAAGGAAACCCCCTTCTGGACTTGCTGGAAGAAAGCAAGCGGAATTCCTCTGTGGAGGCAGTAAAATTGCCTCCACAGCTGGCTCCAGACAAGATCCAGGAAGTAAGGGAGGTTTTAGCAGACTTTTCCCATTGTTTAGTGCCAAGCCTGAACTAACCCGCTTTGCGACGCACGATGTGGAGACAGGGACACAGACGCCCATTGGTGGACAGCATATCAGGTATCAGAGGCTGTTCAAAAGGACATTAGGAGGGAAGTGGAGGAGATGCTGGATTTAGAGGTAATCCAGAGATCCCACAGCACCTGGGCCTCACCCATAATCCTTGTGCCCAAGTCAGAGGAATCTACTCATTTCTGTGTGGGCTATCGTGGACTGAATGCAGTCACAAAGTCAGATGCCCACCTGATGCCCCAGACGGATGAACTCCTGGACAAGTTGGGCTGGGTGACCTACCTTATGACCATTGACCTGACCAAGGGGTATTGGCAGGTAGAGTTAATGGACAGAGTTAGGGAGAGGTCAGCCTTCATCACTCCGATAGGCTTATTTGAATTTAAAGTAATGCCTTTTGGAATGAAGAACACCCTGGCCACTTTCCAAAGGTTGGTGAACCGGATGTTAAATGGTGCTGAGGAGAATGCCTTGGTGTACCTGGATGACATTGTCATCTTGGGTACACTAGCAAGAGGTTCACAGTTTGAATCTCTCCAGAACTTGAGACCAAAGGTTGATTCAAACCCACAAAACAGACAGGAGGGTTACCCTGTTTCTGTTCCTGTTCACAATAATGCACTCAGAGGTTGGCACTGTGGGAGCAGAGGGCTTGGCCTGCTGAGTGGGGTTTTGACAGCATCCACCCCTCTTTGTTCCTGCTGCTCCTTGGTAGTCCAGCCTCCCTCCCTCCCTCCACTGTGAAGACTGAGCAAAAGTACCTGTTCAAGAGGTCTACTTTTCTTGATCCTCTTCTATGCAGTCTCCCCATGGTTTCTCCCCTTGTTTTCCTCCTCTCCTGCTGTCACTCTCTCACTGGCATTTGTGATGGTGATGAAGACAGGCACAGACATTTTTTTGGATCAGGTGGACCCACTAAGACTAGAAGTCCCTTTTTCAGAGGTGACCAGGAGGGGATACAGATGGTAACCAACTGAAACTGAACTAGATTAAGCTGTTGTTGGTATTTTTTTAGTGAACATCCTCTGATCAATCAGACCACAGCATTTCCATACAAAATCAAATGTTCAGGCCTTTAAACCCCAGGAAAGTAGTAGCTGGGCACTACACTGATGTAATCAGTGACCATTCACTATTGTTCTGGGAATGGAAAATGTAGCACTCCAAACCCTCAGTATAGTACTAGCTTGGTACTAGACTGATGTCATTAGTGGCCATTCACCAATATTCTGTGTATGGAGAGCTAAATCCTCAAAAGTTTCCTCAAGACTTCTCCTCATTTGAGATGTGTCTCACTTTAATTCAACGCTGTTTAAACAAGATGTTGCAGGCACTGACTGTTCATATCTCTGGAACATCAATGACGTTATTCTGGCTGTCTTTCACTTTAATAAGATTGTCTGTGTACTGCAGGACAAACCTATCCCCTTCACTACTAGGAGAGTTTGGGGCCATGTTACCAAATGGCTTAACTGACCTCTCTTCACCCTCATCAAGGCAAAGGATAAATCCTGGCAAGTGTACAAGACTACTGAGCTCGTCTCTGACTGAGTAAAATATTGTACCCTTAGAAATGAATGCAAAAAAGGCATTCATCTAAATAACAGTACTTCTTATAGGACACCCCTAGACTCCTCTGTTGATAACCCAATGCATTTCTGGAGAAGTATAAAACTGGCCATGGACCATGGCCCCTAGATTACATCTGAACTTATTGAGCTGTGAAAGTCCTGGGACCTTACTTGGGCATGTTATAAGTTCTCCTGATCCATGTCTAACCTCCTATACTACAGGTGACTCAAGAACTCCTTTTTCATACCATATTTTATTTAATTTCAATGCCTTTACATGATATTCCATATCACAAAGCATATTCCCCTCTAGGTAGTGTCTATTGCTTACACCTATGCGTAATTTATAATAGTACAAAAAGCTGCCCCAGTGGCATGGAGGGCTGAGGTATCATGCCTTACTTCCTGCCACACCAGCAACCCATGTTCATGGTGCAAGTGAGTTGCCAGGGGTTGACTGGAGAGGGAAAGGACTGAGCATCTGGAGGACAGCTCTCCTCTCCCAGGGAGGGAAGGGAATGGAGACAGACATCTACCTGACACTTAGTAGTGGCAGGGTGTTGGCACACTGGGTCCCCTACAAATGGGGGTGGAGGCAGAGAAGATGACTGGCATGCTGTGTGTGAAGTACATGCTGATTGGCCATTGTTTGCATTGTATGCTCCACCTCTACATTTGGGGGCCAAAGCCAAGGAAAAGTGGAAAAATGTCCCGGGTGCATCGGATGACTGCCGGCCTCCGCAGGCTCCACTTCTGACCATCAGGCATCTCCCAGAATCTGGACCCAGTCTCGTCAGGGTTGAGGAACTCTCCACTGCCCTGCCATGGAGAGCAAACTATGGGGGAAGAAGGGAGAAGGTAAGTCCTTGGGATCGGAGGAAGGGGCCTGGAGAACCAGCACAAACGTGGGCCAACTGGGATGGGAAAGTAAACAAACATGCAAAAAAACAAACAAAGCCATGTACACCCCTACCATGGAGATATACTTATACTACCCTTAACAAATCATCAAAGGTGGAAGCATGGCTTCAGTTTCTCTCCATATAGTTACATCAGTTCCATTTGGTCACTCAGGAACTTCTGTACAAATTTTATCAATGCTGGGAAGACCCAATACTTCAAGTCCAATCTCAAGGCCAATCTGAACTCCCCATCAAAATTCTGGAAGGTTATCCACTCCCTATTCAATTTTCCAGCCCATTCTGTCCCCCCATCCTTCTGGTTAATGGCTCACTGGTCTCCTACCTCTCTCCATCGCTGCTCATTTTAACAAATTCTTCACAACCTGTGCACTACCCTGCCATCCATCTCCTGATGACTTTGTCTCTTCTACAACCCACTCTCCAGAAAGCTTTCTCTTCCCTCCTGTCTTCCCCCAGGCTGTCTTTGTCACCCTTATGTCACTCAACCCTTTCAAGTACAGATCTAATGGCTTGAATGCTAAACTTCTACAAATCTCTACTCCAGCTTTTGCCCTCCCATTCTCTTATCTTCTGATCCTCTCCTTCTCCCTCGGTGCTGTACTTCAGGCCTGGAAAGTTTTTATTTTTTTATTTAGTTGTTTAACCAGGAAAGTTGCTAAGGTTCTGCCTCTGCACAAAGGGGTGACCACTCCTCCTTAGACAACTACAGGCTGATTTCACTCCTCCTCTCTCTTGATAAGCTTCAGCAGATCGTCATGTATTCTAGGGTTGATGATTTTCTTGATCCCTTTACTTTCCTCTCACCTTACCAGCCTGGCTTTAGGAAGGACCACTCTACCATCTATTCCCTGCATGTAACTGACTCTGTCCTCACTGAGATGGATCAGGGACATATTATTGCAACTATATTCATTGATCTAGCCAAAGTTTTCAGACTGATGCCCCACCCGCTCCTTCTGGACAAGCTGAACTCTGCTGGCCTTTCAGCATCTGTTGTGGACTGGTTTCATTCATGCCTCACGGGCCATCAACAGTCAGTTCAGGTGGGTGGTGTTCTAGTCCCCCACAATCCTAGCAGGGATCCCATTGGGCTCCTTCCTGGGTCTGATACTAGTTTTAATTTTCCTAAATGACCTCCCCTTTGCATGTGTATCTTCACATACCCACATATATGTGGATGACACAGTCATCTGCACTTCTGGCCCTTCAACCTCAGCAGTGGAGGTTGCACTCCAGCATGACATCCGCAATGTACTGCACTGGTTCCTTCCCAACCAGCTCAGGGTTAACATCAAGAAGACTGTGTCCATGATATTTGGCACCAGGCAGAAACTGGCAAGGCTATAGCCTTCCCCTGTCTTCTTCACCTTTGATGACACCCACTTGGAGGTTGTCCCTGCTTTCAAGTACCTTGGCATGTGGCTAGATAGCAAGCTTGACTTCTCTTCCCACATTGACATCACCCATGCCAAACTTTGCCACAAGCTTGGTGCCTTGTACTGCAATAAGGACTGTCTGCTCCCCCACCCCACCCAGGTACACCAGGAGCTGGTAACCAAAATGGTTCTCCTGGTTTTTGGCTATGCTTATATGGTCTATGGTACCACTCTCTCCTCTTTCCTTGCCAGATTGGATGCCCTCTGTCATGCTTTTTGTCATTTCATTATCAACTCTCCACTCCACTCTCACCATTCCTCCATCTACCTTCACATCATAAGTCACACTGCTCCACCTTTATTGCCAGGTACTGGTTTGGCTTCCTTCCCTGCTACCTCTCCTCACTCCACTGCCATGCCCCCTCCTCATCTTGGTCTCTGCACTCCATATTTTCCCTCACCTTCTCTATTTCCCATTCTCATTCATGTGCTGAGCAAGATGCTTTCTCCTTCTGACTTCCCTCCCTCTGGAACCTGCTCCCCTCTTCCCTTCTTCTCTTCTCCTCTCTCTATACCTTTAAATGCCTACTAATGCATATTCCATCTTCCCCTCTGTACCTGTCACTCCTTCTCCTGAAACTTCTGTCCTTTGTCTCACAGAGTCTCCTGTCCACCTAACTGCCTATGACTCCCTAATTCTGGGCTAACTGCGCTCCTGGCCCTCAGTCATCTCTCAGTTTAGTGCAATGTTTAATGTATGCATTCTAGCATACTTTGGTCAGTATATCCATGTATTGAATCAATGCTGTGTCCATTGTATTCAACTGAAAATGTCCATACTGTTGTAATTTCATGTGGGACTTCTTACTTAATCCTCTCACTTGAATTGCCTATATATTTTGCACATTGTACTTTGTATTTTTTTGCACTTTGGATGTTTGTAATTCCTTCATGTCTATACTTCCATTCCCCACACCCCCTGGTTGCATCTGGAAATGAGCCTTTGCTCAATGTGCCATTCCTGATTATCAAAATTTTAAATAAAATAAATAAATGTGACAATCTGCTAATCTCTCCCTCCATGATGAGTATAAACTATATCAACTGTAATAATCCCAAACCATAGCTGACACATTAAGTGGTTTCTTCTCCAACCTCTTCTCATATATGAAGGCCTTCTCATCTTCTCCATCTACAGTGCTCCTAAACAGTGGGCCATTTACTGACCCTCTAAGTCACTCACTGTTCTACTTTAGAGGGGTTATAATTTTGGAGCTGCATAAACAACTGCAGTGTGTCCCTCAAACCAAATCTGCTGGTTCTGACAATATTGATCCTAAACTCCTTAAGATTGCTGCTATTGAATTGATTTCACCCATTACCAGAGCTATTGACTTGTCCCTTATGTCTGGGGTTGTGCCAGACCTGTGGAAACTCTCCCATATCATCCCAGTTTTCAAGAAAGTTAAAACTAAACTTGGCAATAACTATAAGCCAATTGCTATACTTTCAGTAATTAACAAAACACTGGAAAAGATTGTTGCCTCCCAAATAAAACAGTTCCCAACCAAGCATAACCTATTGTCTTTGGCACAGCATGGTTCCTATAAAAATCACAGTACAACCATTGCTTTCCTCTCCTTTGCCACACAGGTTGAAAATGCCTTGGATAGGGTTGAGTATACAGAGGCTGTGTTCATTGACCTCATTAAGGCTTTTGATTTTGTTGATCACCAGCTGCTATATACTGTACTGAGTTAAGCAATCTGGCTGTATCCCCCACTGCCTTACCATGGTTAAGAAACTACCTTTATGGAAGGAGTCAACATGTGAAAGCTGGGACCACTTTCTCAGATCCTGCCCCTACCATATTGGGTGTTCCACAAGGCTCCATACTAGGGCACTTCCTTTTCTCCTAGCACATAAATGACATTCACCTGGCCCTTGCCTATAGTACTCCAATCCTTTATACAGATGACCTGGTTCTATACCTAAATTCATGTAGCATGTTTGAGATCAATATAAATCTGTTCTATAACCTCCAGAGAGAACAGCACTGGCTTCTAGCTAATAAACTTGTTTTAAACATGACATAGTCACAAGCAATGCTATTTTGCTATGTTCCCAGGATGGTAGTGTGGTAGTGTGGTGGGTGGAGAACTGGCTGGATGGTAGGATTCAGAGGGTAGTGGTAAATGGCTGCCAATCCACAGAGAGAAGCGTGACCAATGGAGTGCCACAGGGTTAAATGCTAGGTTCAGTCCTCTTCAACATCTTTATTAGAGACATTACAGAAGATCTAGAAGGGAGAATTTGTTTGATTGCTGATGATATGAATCTCTGCAACAGAGTGGACATGCCAAGTGGGGTGAATAGAATGAGGAGAGAGCTGCAGAAGCTCAAGGATTGGTCAAGGTAATGGCAATTGAGATTTAACACAGAGAAATGCAAAATAATGTGCATGGGGAATGAAAACCCTGGAGCAACATATCAGTTGGGGGAATATAGAATGCTCCAAGCAGGAAAGGGACCTAGGGATTATCATCTCTGATGACCTAAAAGTAGGGAGTCAGTGTAACAAGGCAGCAGTTAAAGCAAACAGGATACTTGGATGCATAGGCAGGGGTATCACCAGGACAAGTTCAGATCACGAAACACCCATGTAGAAAAGTTAACAGCCAAGGTGAGCAGAAGGGTGGGGTTCTTGTATAGGAATAAAAATTATGTGAATCGCAAAACCTTAAATCTCATTATCAAAGTTCAAATTCTTCCTCTAATCAACTATGGCAATATCCTATATGGAAATGCCACACAGGATAGACGATCCAGGTTAGACGTGCTACTAAATATATTAGCCAGGCTGGTGCTCAAATGTCCTAAACTGACACACCACTGTGACATATACAATCAGCTAGATTGGGTCTCCTTGAACAATAGGTTGGAACTGCACAAGTCACTTTATGCCTATAAATGTGGGAATGGTACTCTGCCAAAATTCTTATGTTATTGTTTATGTTTTAGGCAAATCAACCCATCCCTGCAAACCTCCCATGTAAAAGAAATGGTGGTTCCATTTTTAAAGTCAAAACATGCCCAGTCTTGCTTTAGCCACTTTGTCCCAGCATATTGGAACGCCCTTCCAGTTGTTTTTAGGAAATGTGTTATTCAGTAGACATTTGGGATCAGTTCATGAGAGGGGTTGGATGCACTGGCTGCACGCTGCTGTGTTGAGGAGTGAGTATGGAAAGCAGGGCCTGCTACAGTATATGCTTTAAAATGTTTTACTAAAGGTATGCAACCACTGTTAAAATAGTAGATCTTACCAGTATATCTTGAGCTGTGTGCTGGCTGGTGTGGCATTTTAGGTGTTCTCTATTTTCTGTAGGAGGAAAGTCAGCAGTGAGGGCTGGACAATGGAAGAGAAGAGGTGCCCTTTGCAAAGGTCCAAATCTGAAATGACCACTTACAAAAAGGAGAGAGGAGAAGTGAGGAGGAGGAACTGAGAAGGAATTGAGAGGCTGCAGTGGGCTTTTAGACTGCTTTCAGACAGCTGCATTCTGGGAAGCGCTACAGTGTTGGTGAGCAGCACCAGAGAAGGCAGAAGGTGGAGACAGTGGGAAGCTGAAGACTGAAAACACTGAGGGGTCATTTGAAAACACAAAAACACAAAACAGGCACTAAAAGGCATCAAAGGAAGTGTTTGTCTCTTTGTGAACTGTATACTTGAACTTGAATTGTGTACTTGAAGTGAGATTAGCATTGCTAGTGTGGCTCTAGATGCAACAATTGTAGGTAAAAAAACCTTTAAAAATAGATCAGAGAAAGATCTAGTTCAATCTCCCACAGTATTTATTTATTTATGACTTTGATAACCAGGTGAGTGCACTGATCCCAGGGATCATTTTCAGGCATGATCTGGGCCATAACACATGGCGCAGGGTGACAGTGGAGTACAAGGTAACAGTAATACACATGAAACAGATTTGATACAAGCAACAATAGTAAGCACAATATACAGGTTTGATGCATAGGTCCATTTGAGAACAGTGAATACAAGGTTTCAATACTGGACATGAGGAGATTTAGTACAAAACAAACAAATCATAGGCACAGTGTACAGTGTGTGACTGCATCATCCAGTGAGCAAGTAATACACAGAATACTCAGTAAAAAGTATGTATACAATATGTACAGGCAAGGAAGTCAAATATACTGTGAAAATACAATATAACAGTTGTAGGCAGGGGAATTGACTAGTGTGGGTAGGTGGGTAACCCCTGGGCTGGGGAGTTGACTAGTGTGAGTAGGTGTGTGACCCCTGGGAGCAGCGGCAGGATGAGTTTGCCAGGAACCAGACTTTAAGGCGGGTCTTGAAACTGGAGTGAGTGTCAATGGAACAGAGTTCAGCCAGTAGTTTGTTCCACTGCAAAGAGGCAGCTGCAGACCAAGCTCCATTACCCATGTTGGTGGATACCCTAGGAACAGCTAGAAGGGGAGTACCATTAGAGAGGAGGTTGTGGAGGAGCTTTCAGATTTTCAGAAGGGCAGTTACAGTAGGGGGGATTCTGGAGCCATGCAGATGATATTGTCCACCATGCAGCACAGTGCTAGATCAAAGCCACCTTGCAGCGACCTTGCAGTGGTAGCCATCCAAGGGTATTATGTATATCCACAGCTAGACTATTTTATACATTTTAACTTATGTCTTAAAATTGTATTGGTATTAGTACCATATTTTATATACTTAGGTATTTTATTTTAGAATATTTAAGACATTTGATTTACATTTTTGCACTATGCATTGAGATCTTAGTGCCCATAGGTTCATTGCACCCATGTGGCACAAGTGCCCAAAACGCATGTGTGGTGTGGTTAGAGCCAGATTTGCCATTGCTTGATCAGGAGGAGCACAGGAAGGTCAAGAAAGATAAAGACCTGCAGTGTTATATTTTCTATCACTCACAACACTTTTAAAATAGCACAGAGCTGCTTTAATCGGGCTGAAGTGTTGGAGTTTCAGAACTTTCAGTCACTCTGAAGTGATTTAAACACTCAAGTACTCAAGCACTTAAGCTAGTGATAGTGTAAGTGCGAGTGAGAGCGAATGAGCATGGGTTGCATAGCTGTATAGCTGGAATAATACAGTGAGATGATTTAGAGAGAATAGGCTTGCACATTGAGGTTTAAAGATGATGATGTAAGTTTTGTGTATCCATTTTTTTTCTGTTTTATTTTTGTTAGAGAAGACCCATTAAATACAGCTTAATACCACTACTGTTATGTCACAGTGCAAGCAGAAATTATATTGCTCAAGAGTTGCCCAGCAATAAAGGATCATATTCTTTGAGTATTTAAACCTAGGAGTTTAATAAATAAAAAGCAATATATAAGTGTTTAATTATACAAGTATATAAGTTCAATAGTTCAAATAGTTTAATATTGGATTCAAGCTGATTTGATAAGAGGCACAAACAACATATTAGTTCAGAAGTTTACAGTTTAAAGGACAAGAATATAACAGAAATAAACTTGTTTTAGGGCATTTTGTCCTTTCTAGTTCTATTTATTTAACATTCATTTTATCCTGTTGTTAAAGGTATTGGGAGATAGCATCTGCCTCTTTTAAGATCCAGAAGGACCTGAAAACCTTGAAAGCCCTATACGTTGCAGGACTTTTACTTATACCAGCATATTCTGGGGAATATTCAGAAGTGAAAGCATGCACAAGCCTTCTAGGAAGACTATTGAAGCAGTGGGAGTGCTTATTAAAAGCCAACACCATAAACGGGTGTGGAAGGTAACTGTAATCAGGGGAATGGAATCTTTATATCCACAGGTCATTCAGTCCCCTAAGACCTCAAGCCTGCAGGATATTAAATGAATAGGACCTAATTCTGAGTGGTGTTAGAAGCGTACTTGAGTCAGTTCATGATAAGGACAGTCAATGGGCAGTCAATGATTGGTGAAACCTAAGTCAAATATCAATTCAGAAAGACTGCTGATTTTATTGTATGAGAGATTATTATATTGTTGCACTGTGGTATTATAATATTGTATTGTTTCATATTGTATTGTATTATATTATATTATATTGTATATTACATTTTATAACATGGGTTCCTAAAATACTGTCTTCTGATTTGTCCAAACAGGTCACCTGACCATTGAATAATCTCTGACATACCCACAGTTGCATGTTCACATGGCTTTATTTCACTATTTATTTAGGTAAAACTCTAACAAAACATTGCCCATGTTATAAGACTATTAACCCACTCCAGGGTATGGGTTTACTCAGCATTAATCCATGCCTGGGTGGTTGAAATCACTCAGCTTCACCTCATGATTCCACCCCCCAGGTGTGGATTAATGCTCAGTAAACCCATACCCTGTCTTGGATTAATCCCTCCATATTGTAGCCAGTAACTTGGGAATTTTATAAATTGTGTGTCCCAAGAATAGGAAAATTAAAGTTCACAAAATTGCAAATTGCACATTTACATATTATACATTTACAGAAAGGATTTATAGCAAAATTATTTATTTTTGCTTCTTGAACCAAAGCATATAATTGAATATTCATATAGTATACATATCGTACATATTTAGAAAGGATTTCCAAAAATATCTTGCTTGGTCCCTTAAAGGAATTATTGTTATAGAAACATAAGAGTGCTGTAGGAGTGTGCATAAGAGCAAAATATAAAATGCTGGTGAAAACAAGAAGCCGTATAGATATGCAAAACAATAAAACAATGAGGAATGGAAAATACCAAAGAGATCTGGTAGGCAAGGAGCAAAAACCTATAAGTGAAGGGAAAAGAACAAAATAAACTAGAGCTAAGAGAGTTAAAAGGGTGGAAGGAGAGAGAGTCAGATGTGAGGGCAGTTTACAACAACCAAAGATTACAGCCTGTATATTTAACATAAGGATGAGGTCGAGGAGAAATATGGAGGATTGGTGGAGCAAGAGAAAGGGAATATAGTCCAGACATCTACTGCCAAAAGATTAAATAAAGAAGAGAAAGAAGTTGAGTCCAAGAGAGGAAGTTTAATTAAGGTTAAAAATAATACAGAAAGGGTAAATATGACTAATTTAGTGTTTTTTTTTTGAAAAAACAAAGAAATAGAAACAGAAAAAAAGGAGATGGAGACCCCAGGTCATAAAAGTGAGCTACCACAGAAAATTAGCGAGGTAAGGAACCATCTATACCAAATCACTCAAGGACTTAAAATAATAGAGAGTAAACAGAGAGATGATGGAAAGTAGAGAAAAAAATGTATCTAGACTTATATGAGTCCTATATCAGTGATGAAAGTAGAAAGGAAAAAGAGACAACAATATTCATGAGTCAGGACGAAACTTTTATACCAGACACTGAAAGGATAACTAAAGATCTAGCCATTTTGTTGAAAGACCCATATTTGGCTATTATTCTAATATATGAGCAACTGGTTAAAATAGTACAGGATTTGAATTTTACTAAAGGAATTATAATAGAAAACAAAAAAGCAATACAAGAACTGCAAAGTTCTTCAAAAAAGGAAAATTGTATGGACAGTAGGAACTAAAGGTTTGTACAAGAATCTTTGAGTCAAGATTTGTCCATGGAATTGATCATGTTACTTACACCAGGGGTAAGAGATAACAGTCTTTACGAGGAAATAAAAGAAAGACAGAGAATTATGGTAGAAAGGATAAGAGAGAAAAAACAAAAGAGGAGAATAAAACAAAAATTGAAATAAAGCAGAAATTAGATAAACAGGCCGCAAAGATAAAAGGGTGAGAGAAAAAAGAATACAGAAAACAAATATGGATACTAATGTCAAGCTGGCTAGAATGGCACAAGATAGTGATAGCACTTGAAGACAGCCATTAATAAGAGAAACCATAGAAAAAGTGAAGGAAACAAATAAAGTGAAGGGGAACAAAAAGAAAGTGAAGGGAATACAGAGATGAAAAGTTATAAAGCACCAAAACACTAGTAAACATGGTTTTACAATAAGAACAACTGAAGACAATAAACAAAATAAGCAACCACTGACAAAGCAAACTACAATCGACAAAAAGGAAGATAGAAAGAAAGCATGGGAAGAGAAAGGCAAGAATGAGCCTAGTGAAGCCCAAATAATAATGGGAAAAACCTTAGCTAGAGTACCAAATTTACTAATTTCATGAGAAAAACATAGGAATCAGATTTTGTTCTGTCATTCTTCGATGTTGAAATCTTGCCTAATGAAAATGAAAAATTGTTGGAGGAGAGTGTAAAAAGCCTGGTCTTACCCATTTTGGGAAATGACCAGTCACTGACATTCAGCCTAAGTGTAATAAGACCATTTAAAGACAAGGAGCGGGTTCTGTTGATAACCAAAAATGTTACATTCTTAAAACTGTCAATTATAATAAGGCAAGACTGCAGCAAATAAGTATTCAAAGTGGAAATATCATGACACTAGGCCAATTGTTCCTGGAATATTATGAAAAAATAAAAAAAGAAGGAAAGAGGAAAATCGAGAATTTTTGGATACTACATTATAGTGTCCATTTTTGGATTAGACCAATTCTCAAAGGAAACTAGCCATAATCTAAAAATAAAAATAGGTGATTTTTTGGAATCATTGTTGAAAATACAAGGATTAAGAAATAATGTTAGAAAGGCAATCAGATTGGAAGAAAGGGGCCAGATAACAATATGGATAGATGATGCAAGAGTATATAACCAGTTAGTGCAAAAAACCTGGTGACTTAAACCATCTTAAGATATTTTTGTATGAAAATAATGAGCTATCTGGCATGGGAGAACCATTAGATGTAAAACCAGAATGGGTAAAAATGCTAGAAAATGCTAATAGATTTGCAATACTGGAAACTTCTATTGAGGCCTGACCAGAAAGGGAAGGCTGGAAAAAGGATATATTTGATTGTAAGTCATTGAAGGTGTTGTCTTGGAATTCATCTGGCATGAAAAACAAATTACTGAACAAGGAGGTAATTAAATATTTCAACAGGTTTGATATGATTTGTATACAAGAAACATGGGCAATTGAAGAATTACATTTGAATAGTTATAAATCCTACAATAAGATCAATAAGAATTAAGAAAAAGGGAAGAAACACTGGGGGATTGGTAATATTGAGTAAAATAAATATGAATCAATTAACTACAAAATTTGATATTAAAAGCAAAAACATTCTAGGGGTAAGGATCCAGAATAAAGATCTAGAAATAATACTGTTGAATATTTACATACCTCCTACAAAACAAAATAGTACCGGAGGCAAAATCATAGAACATCTGGAAAGTAAATGCCAGAATATGTAATCTATCAACAATTGCAAAGGATGTTTCAGAAATTATAACAATTTCTAATAATATGAGGTTGAAAAATACCAAAAACACAAAAGACAACAAGTCCAATAAAAATGACAAAGAATATGTAACCTGTTTAGAGCAAGAAATTCTCTTTTGGCTAATGGAAGATCTATATCACACTCTGACGGTGGCTACACCTTTATGAATTCCACAGGTCCCTTAATAATTGATATGATCTGGATAAATATAAATATGACTGAACACTATTGATTTAAACATAGAAGATAGAGGGGAATTGAACATTTTCCATTGGAATTACAGCTAAATATAGGACATGGCAAGGCAAAAAGTGAACAAAATGATATAGGTACAAAAATGATACAAACAAGGAAGGGAGTGCATTGGACTGAAAGTAACCATAGAAACTTCTGATCAATAATGGAAATAAGGGGACTAATTTATGAAATGAATAAGTTTATGGAGACAGAAGAAGAGGAATATATAGTAAATTATGAAAAGATAGTGCAGAGTTTGCAAAGCCTGGTCCAAGAGGAGATTAATTGCTACCCAAGAAAACAAGGGGCGATATGGTTTAACAAAGAATGTGCTGAGACCAAAAGAAAACTGAATACACAAACAAGAAGAACAAAAAAAAAATATCCAGTCATTGGAAACAGAAAGGAACTGAACAAAATAAGAAATTATGTTAATAAAGTAGTTAAGAAGATGAAAGAACAACATAGGCAGGAGTTATATAAACAACTGGAGAGAACAGTCCATGAGAAATATATGACAGTTTTGGATAATAGTAGCAAAGGGCCTAGGAGAGAAGAGAGCAGGAATAGATACATTTATAGAATCAAATGTGGATGAACACAACTTTATAAGGGCATTTTCCAGGCTGAAGATATTCTAAATTCACAAGAACAAATACATGATGAATGGATTCCTCTTAAACAGAGAATAGAAGAAATGGAAATATATAATTCAATTAAGAGATTTAAAAGTCACAAGGCTCTGGGACCAGACAGAATACCAATAAATGTTATAATTCATCATTTAGACTTATGCATACCAATTCTGGAAAACATTTTTTAATTATATAGGGAAAACAGGTAAAATTCCTAAAACTTGGACCAAATCAATAATAATTCCAATTTACAAAAAGGTAGAAAGAATAAATTCAACCTGTTATAGACCTATAAGCTTACTGGACCACACACAGAAAATTTGCATTAGAGTCCTTAACAATAGATTAATAGAGTGGATAGAGAAAAACAATCTAATAGAAGAAGCCCAGGCTAGGTTTATAGAAAAGCATTCAACAATTGACCAATGTTTTATATTCAGTCATTTAGTATATAACTATGTTATGATTAAAAAACAGAAGTTGTTTTGTACTTACAGAGATTTAAAAATGGTGTTTGACTGTATTGACAGAAACCTATTATGGGAATGCTTAGAGGAAACAGGAATGGAAATGACAATATTAAATATAATAAAAACCCTTTATAATGATCATTTCATTAAAATAAGATTCAATAATAGGGAGGAATTAACAGAAGAATTGGAAAGCAATAGAGGGGTAAAGCAAGGGTGCATGCTGTCACCAATCCTATTTAACCTATTTATAAATATAATATTGCATAAATTATATAAGCCAGAATATCATATGCCTAAAATAGGGGAACAAAATTGCACAATATTTGGCTTTTGCAGATGACATTGTACTAATATCAACAAGCAACTTCAGATCAAAAAGATTATTATAAACATTCCAAACAGAATGTGACAAGGCCCAATTAAAAATAAATGCAGAGAAGACAAAAGCAATGATTTTTGAGAATGAAAGAAGGAAAATATATTATATAAAACTTGACAATGTTGTGCTGGGACAAGTGGAAAACTACATGTATTTAGGCATCAACATGAACAAAAATGTGTCATGGACCAAACATATAAAAACATTGAGATAAAAAAAAATTAGCCCAGCCATAATGAGTTTCTACATAAATATGGCAGTAGTTCAGTAAAAGGAATATTAAAATTAATAAATGCCAAAGTAAGATCACAGATACTATATGGATCAGAAACTTGGGGTAGAGAAAAAAACAACAAAATAGAAAAGATAACAAATGCATTTTATAGGAAAATATTAGGTTTACCATTAAGGTCCCCTGTAGGACTAATTAGAGCAGAATTGGGACAAGTACCAGTAGAATGCTTGATACAAGAAAGAATAATTCTATATTTCTTTAAAGTATACAGAATGACAAATCACTGATTGCCACGACAGTGCTTGGATGAGGCTATAATTTATCATGATCAAAAATTCAAATTTCCAATAATTGAAGTTATTAAAAAATGGATTAAATCACATGGGCTTTTATCATACATAACAAATACCTATAGAAAACCTCAGGAAGAAATCAGTAGAGATATTAAGATTAGGATAAGAGATATATTTAAGAAGAAGGATATAGAACGATGCTCAGAATATAAAATCAGTAAATGGCTTGCTACTAATAAACAAACCTTTAGACTAGAAAGATACTTAATTAAAATTAAAAACCCATATAGAAGAAATCTAATCATAAGATACAGATTTGAATACCACAAGGGTGAGAGATGAAAACATATAATTAATAAGAAAACTGATTCCAAAGGAAATTGTAACTGCAAACAAGGTAAAGATGATATTGTTCATCTATTAATATTATGTCCCCTCTATCAAAAGACAAGAACAAAAATATAGGGGCAAATGGAAGGAAACTCCCAAATATTAACAACAAATCTGTTAAACACAGAGTCAACAAAAATTCTAGAAACTGTTATATCTTTTTTAAAGATTGTTGACTTACAAAAGTTACATATAAAGGAAAAAGAAGACTGAATGTAAATAATACAAAAGGGAATAGGAAGTTGAAAATGTAACATTAAAAATGTGCCAAGATATGTAAGACGATAGTAGTATTATGTAAGATATATTCAACTATAGAAAAGTAAGTAATGTGCAAGAGTACAACTAGTACTATTAAGAATGTATTATATGAATAAGTAACTTGCCAGTGTAAACAGGAGTGGAATATAATGTATAAAAGATGAATTAACAGAGTGCCAAGGAATATGGTGCAATATTATTTTTAATTTTTTGTGCATTTATATGTGTTAATATTTATGAATGTAATTGTGTATGTGTATAATGTGTATTTAGTTTGTAACAGCATAACTTGTTATACAATAAACTTTTGATACTGAAATGTAACAGTAGTCCAGTATCAACCTCTGTAGTGAAAAAAGATGTATTATCATTGTTTAAACCCTGTGATTACTTTTAACAACTGCTGTGCTGTCTGAATGTTATTTATTTTAACTTGTATGTATTGGATGTGTAATGTCACCATTGTGAATGAGTTTTTAACTCAATGGTTTAAACCTTCCTAAATAAAACAAACAAACAAAAATGAACAAACCAGCATGAAAAGGGAGGTCATAATTCCACTATACAAAACATTAGTAAGGCCTCACCTCAAGTACAGTGTCCAGTTCTGAAGGCTGTACCTATGCAAAGACATAGACAGGGTGGAGGCAGTACAGAGGAGGCAACCAAGATGGTGCAAGAGTTACATCACAAAACCTAGGAGGGCAGGATGAAAGACTTAAATATGTACTCCCTGGAGGAGAGGAGGGAGGGGGGATATGATTGAGATAAGAACTTCATGGGGAGGAAAACACAATTTTTCATCAAAAAAAGGATTAAGGACTAAGGGACGTGGGATGAAACTTGGGGTGAGGGGGTTCAGAGGAAATGTGAGGAAGTATTTCTTTACAGAAAGAGTGGTGGACAAATGGATTGCCCTGCCAGAGGAGGCAGTAGGGGCAGAAATTATTACAGGAGTTAAGAATGCTTGGGATAGGCATGGTGGATCCTGGTAATTTGGGGGTGGGGGACAACCAAATATTAGAAATGATGAAGAACCAAAATTAGTGCTACAAATGGGCAGAGTAGGTGGTCCAAAGTCCCTTATCTGCCATCACTATCTATGTATCTATGTATCTCAAAATTAAAAATTGTTCAACCACCCACAACCATTCTGTATAGTGACAGAACCCCTCTTGTATCAGTGTCCACTTTCAATTACCTAAGGGTGATGCTTGACGCATCCCTTGATTTTTCCCTACACATATTGGGCATTTGTAAATTGGTGAATGTCAAATTGAGCATATTGCATAAGATCAAGCATAATCTTACCCCTTCTGCCTGCTTAGCCATAACCCAGGTGGTTCTACTTCCTAAGCACGCCTATGGGATGTCTGTTATCCATCTGTCAGCAAAAATTAATTTGCAAAAGTGGGATGTTACATACAATAACTTATGTCACTTTGACATGTCTCTAAACCACCATACCCATCACTGCACTTTATACTCTAAACTGGGATGGCTTCCTCCTTCTGCCCTGTGTGACCTAACACACTGGGAGGGGTAATTTTTAATGTTTTGCATATCCTGTTTCCCCACTCACTCTCAAATCTTCTCCAATCCCCCATTGGTGTTTGTCCAGTCATATCAGTTATATTCTCTATTCTTGATTTGCTGACCATACCCAGAACAAAGATGCATCTGGAGGACATTTTATTCACTGTCATTGCTCCTAGGCCGTAGAACTCTATATCAGCTGGCTTACGTTTGTGCCAGACTATTACCTCCTTCAAATAGGGATACTCTAGTCATCTCCTTGTGTCTTCTGTATGTTCCCATGTCTAGATTACTCATTTAAATTTTATTTTTGTCTTGTCTGGCTCCCACGGCTTTTGGAGGAGGCCTTGTACCCCCTCCTACTCCGTCTGCCTGGGAATTCCTCTAGGCAACCCCACCCTGGTTTCATCTGTGTGTGGAGAGCTTGGGTGTATTCATTTTCCCCCTTTTTCTTCCCTTTAGACCCCCTGAGGATACCAGAGTGAAAGGACATATGCCTTAGTGAATGACGTGATGGAGCATGCCATTGCAAGCACTCACAGCATCCTCCCCTCCCCGGCTTCTCGAAAGAGCTGCCGTTGCCCCTGGAAGCCCATGCTTCCACTGGCCCCAGGAGCATCGGGTGCTCAAGGCACCCCCAGTAACCCGGCCCAGGAGAAGGGGAGCATCTGTTGGGATGCTCAATCCTCCATCCCCCCAACGACCCCCAGCAACCCAAGTCCACTCCCGAACCAAGGTTGCCGGTGTGGTGTGAGGTATGGTGTCCAGTGCCTCAACCCTCAGCCACACTGGGCTGGCCTATTTAGATTTTTTTAAGTACTACTTTAGGTTCCTAATTTTTGTTTCTGCTTATGCAATAATGGTTTGCCTTGCAGAGTTTTGATAGTCACTTAATTTGTGACAGATTTCTTGGACAAGTGTCTGGCTAACATCTCCAGTGTCTTGTAATCTTTTAAAACATTCTTCTTATCCATGTAAATGTTACGTAATATTTTATATATTCTTTTAATCCATGTAAATGCCTTGTATTGTGCCTGTTGTTTATTAACCCTGACCCCTTCTAACCTCCGGGATCATGCCTCAAAATAGGTGTTTAATGTGTAGTCTAGTGCACCTACATGGTTTAGCAAAAAGTAACTACATAAATAAATAGACTATTTTACAAGTTAGTGGAACATGCAGCCATCTTGGGCAACAGAAAGCTGGACTAACCAGAAAAACAACATTAACCAATGTGGAGCAGGTTACAAAAAATGTTATTTTTACAATACGTACCACAGTAACATAGATCCACACCCATAGACATTTCATGCCAATGCTTGCGCTTTATCAAGGTCTTAATAAAGCACAAGTATTGGTGCAAAACATCGGCAGATGGGGATTCGTGCAGCACTGGTATACATTGAAATAATAAAGTTTTTTGTTTTGTAACCTGCTCCACATTGGTTAATAATATTTTTTTCTGGTTAGCCCATCTTTCTGTTGCTGTATTGTTCCCTTTATATTGTGGATCCTGGTAATTGGCTCCTCAGCTACCTTTCTGTTTGGTTATCCACCTTGGGCAGCAGATCACCTCTCTGTTTTTCATCTCTTCTACTGATTGTCAATGTTCAACATCCAACAAAATGCTGGCTAGTACAAGGATGCTTCATTTTTGTTGACAATAGGTACTTCTTCCACTCACCATTCATCAATATCAGATGCAAAATCTGTTGCAGCACATCTTGTGCTTTCTCAGTCAACTGTACCACCACATTAAGATATTTGCTAGATCTGCTCTGAGGGCAACTCCATCCTCACTCTTTATTGGATAACAGCTAAGTCCAGTTGGTCCATTTTGACTGTCATTTAGGGCAGGCAGTCCTGTATGTCTTAGACACAGTAGTTGATTGTGTGGTGAAACAGCAAATGCATTAATTAGAATCCCCCTGCAGTTCATGACCCCTTGTGGCTTTGAATCTTGGCAAACTCTCCTGATTGGTTGAGAAGTGCCTATCAATCCACTCATCATGGCAAGGTGGATGAGAGGTGGTTGGACATTGTGACTGATTTGCAGTCTGTGCAGAAAGTCTCATTAAATTTCCATTTTACACAAATCACAAAATCTGAATCCTCTTTGGGCACTGTTAGCCAGTCCCATATAGGTGCAGACTCATATCTGGTAGTGACAAAAGGCAGATTGAGCACCTCATGATCCAACTGTTGACATGGCTGTGTCACGTCTGGTAGTGGAGAAGCATTTGATGTCTGAGAAACCAAGTGTCTTAAAGGCATAGCAACCCACTGGGGAATTAGGGGCAGGATGACATCCATTGCAGTCACTGCAGTGACTTGCTAGGAGCATGTGGTGGGGAAGAATAGTTGCAAAGCTGCAGTTGATAATGTGGACTATATGGAAGAGGG
Source organism: Neoceratodus forsteri (assembly GCA_016271365.2). NCBI lineage: Eukaryota > Metazoa > Chordata > Ceratodontiformes > Ceratodontidae > Neoceratodus > Neoceratodus forsteri. Next base: position 1,103,603,927 of record CM028131.1, read on the forward strand.
GGTAGAAGAGGATTTCTTACAGCTGCTGCAGTTTTTTTTTAGGAGTGGGTGGAGGAAACATTAGTTGTGAAGCTTCCAGAGTAACTGATTAAAAGAAGGTGCTTAATGCCGCCCTGCAAATATTAAGAATAGTGTCCAGGCAGCTATTGTTAGGTGAGCACATCATCATACAAACATACAAAAAGTGACAGCATAAAAAGACCATCTAGTCTATCATGTCTGCTCGGTAAGTGATGTAGGGTCTGGCCTTACAATTTATGCCAATGACCCTGCCCCCCCAACTGTCCATACCTCTCAACCTTTTGTCCCCCAAATTTGGAACATTGCCTGTTACAATGTGGAACAAATGGGCAAAATGTGGAACACTTAATCAAATCTTTACCTAAGAAGCTCAAAACACTATTAAAATGTTGCATTTATGTTGAGAAGGTCTGTTATTAATTGAATAAGTAATTTTTTCAATCATTTACTATGGATATTTGCTTTAAAATGGTGACTCTGAATGTGGAACAAATCCTCACAATGTGGAACAGGGACCTTTTCTGAAGTAAAATGAGGAACGTTCCTCGTAATGTGGTACAGTTGAGAGGTATGCAACTGTCCCTCCCTCTCCCCCCTTTCTCCCCTTCTTTGGTCCCAATGGTTCCCTTTGTGCAGGGGTTGATCTTAACATTGTTTTACTAGCCCAAACACTAGTGCAAATTGATCAGGGCTAGTGCAGCTAACTCTCTACTTGCCCCGCTTGACTAGTGCAGATTTCCATGGCTGTTAATGAAGTTAAAAAAAGTCTCTACTTTAGCATTCTCTAGTCCTCATGCTAATCTCTCTCAATGTTCCAGATGGCCTGGTGTGATTAACAGCTCATTAAGAGCTGCAATTATCTGGAAGTTCAAGAAAGGGATCCCACAAATGACTCAATGTGAGTCATTATCACTCCACTGTTAAGACTTTCAGCTAGTGTCCAGGATGTGATCAAGGGTAGAGTGCTATTAAGTCACTAGGTTCCAGTTTTTTAAATGGATCCATGTCTAACAATTTGTCTAATATTATTAAGACCAGTGCCCCTCATTTCTCTACATTTTGAGTGTTTGTAGCCAACACTTCAGTGACAAAATGCAAAGAGGTATACAGGATCGGCTCTGCAGGTGGTGGGTTTTATCCCAGCCTTACCATAACTTCCCTCTCCCAAATCTCTAAACTCTGTTGTTTCCCTGGACATCACTGCAGACCAGACTTTGAAATGACCATCAACAGAACCATAGCTGCAATTACTGGCAAGTGTTGGGGGTTCCCAGCTCTTCTAAATGGACCATGCCAGCCATCACCATCCATACATTTCCATCCTTATCCCACTCAGCATGTCCTTTCAGCCTAAAAACAAAGCTTTGGATCATGTATGGTACAAAAATAAACCTTGATAAAATACATAATTTGAAACCTTGAAATAGGCATTCTTGGGGTGCATAGATCAGCCTATACAGAGATAGAAATAGTATAGTGTTATGCCTGTGTACTGTTTACCTTGGGCTGATGAAAGGACAATGTTAAACAAAAATCTGTTATTGTTGGGGCAGAACATATTAAAATCAATGCTTTTACAAATAAAATGTCATAGTTTTCTATTTTTCAAGCCCCTTAGGTTTGTGTAGTCCCCCACCCCAAAGAAATCTTAGATGTGCTTCTGGCTCACTTGAGACTGTACAAAAACTTTCAAAAGTGCAGGTCTCCAGTTGACTATAGGGTGGGGACCACAAGTGTCTTTCTCTGCCTGACTCTGTTCATTGTCATGTGGGTGGTGGTGACAGTGTGGTGAGGTACATGATGATGCCAGCTATTGTGTGCACAGAGGTAGGACTGCTTGATTGAACATTTGCTGTTGTGATATCCCCTCTCTGTTTGGTGTGTGTTTGTGTGTTGGGGGGGGCAGAAAGAGGAAGACAGGAAGCTGTGGTACAAAACAATGGGGGGTGGGCTCACTGTCTGTGATGGATGGCATTGCGGTCTTTTTTTTCTGCTGGGGAGCTGGAAGAAATGTGGGAGCAGGATAAATGTGCAATAATCAGAGTATTTCTTGGCTTTGCTTACATTGTTTCCTGTATAAGTGAGCAAAATTTACCATTATAATTAAAGGCTATTGCAACCATCTGTGGGCTAGTGCAATTTTGAATCAACTTGCCCTGCTGGCTAGTGCAAAAAAGTTTATGGTTGACCCGTGCCTTTGTGCTTGTCCCAGGTTCTATTGAATGCTCCCACTGTCCTTACTGATACCTCCTCCTCTGGCAGCTCATTCCAGGTGGACATCACCCTCTTTGTATATCAATCAATCAATTCAATTTTATTGTATAGCAGAAAAAGCTACTACAATCATAAATATCCTAAGAAATTAGACAAGTCAGATACTAAATACAAGTCTAATAAATATTATAAAAGAGAATCATCTTAAACAACTTCCATTTACATGTAATAAATATAATTCACAGTATTACCTTATTGCACAATAAATTTGCCATCTAATTGCATTCTATTCAGAATACAGTATTACTGCTCTAATCTGGACCAGAAAACTCTAATATAAACTTTCAATCACAAAATGCATATTTAAAATCAAGTGACATCAGTAAAGAGTCATCTCAATCAACTTCCATTTGTATATAATAAATATAGTTCACAATATTACCTTATTGCACAATAAAGTCCCTTAATACGCTGCACTTAATCTAGACCATAGAAATCTAGTGTAAAATTTCTGACACAGGAAACAGAAACAATCATTGTTCAAATCAAATAGTAAACATAGTCTTAAATCTTATTTAATACACTTTCCAATATTATTTCAGTCAACTGTACTGGATATGACCTTTGGGATATGTCATAACTTATGTAAAATATAGATATTACACTAACCAACCCACTTTATACTATCAAAATTATTTTTCTTATTTGGTTAATGGCATTAAAATATTTAGCAAGCCTTTCAACTGACCATACCGCCATGGTATGAAAAAGAATTACCGTAAGAGTCACATTAACAATCTGATAAAGGTTAGTTTTGAAAGGACTCAACCAATAATCTTGTATATTATTATACCAAGAACATTCCCACATAATATGCATTAAATTCTCTTCACCTCCTACACTACAGTCACACTCAGCTGAAATTAAACCTTTTTGTTTATATCAATAAGTAACATATTGCTTGGTATTGTTCAAATTTATAGTTTGTAACCAAGGATCTTAATTTGGGATCCGTCAGAATTTCAAGATATGGCTTAAAGCCAAAATAATAATTATTTGGGGCAAACCATTTTGAATAATGAGAACTCTTGATTAATTCCAAGTCCTTACAATTCCAGCTAGAGATTATTCTTTCAGCTATATACTTCCAATATTTTCCACTGATTACAATACCCCTATCTACAGCCCTTTTGAGGGTCATCATTTTATGTTTCTTTAAAATGTTAATTAATGTTGTACACCCAGTTAACACCAAACTTCTTTCTCTGTGAGTGCCTTCCTTACTAAGTTAGGTCCTTGTCTAGTTAGTCTTGTCCAATAATTTACTTTTCTAATTTCTATTTTTGCCCCAATATGTTCAAGACCCAGTTCTGATCTTAAATACGAAACTGGGCAGGAATGTCCTACCTTAAGAACTGAATATAAGAACTTATATAGTGGTGACATTAATCTATTTACATTCTGACACTCCTGTATATCAGATCCATATAATAACTGAGTCTCAAACTTAGACCTAATAGTTTGTATTAATGGTTTAATGGCCATACCCCCATATGTTATATTAAAGTGAACCAGTCCAGCTACTGTTTTCTTTAATTTATCAAGGAGCAGATCTACATGCAGTATCCATTTACTGCTCTCCTGGAATAAAATGACCAGATATAGGTAACTAGTTAGTCTCTCTCTCTCTTTCTCCTAACTTTCCCTACAAGCCAAAAGGTTGAGTCTTTTTTTTTCCTTCCCTTATCAAATATGACAACCTTGATCTTATTCATATTAATTTTAAATTTTAATTCAGTGGATTTATCATAGATGTAATCAAGCTTCTTCTGTAATCCAGATTTTGTGAGAGATAGGAGGACAATATCATCTGCAAAGACAAGAAGAGGGCATGGCATTATATACATTTTTGGTGAATCAGACATATCAGTGTCAGACTGAGATATCATATTGTTGATATAAAGGGAAAATAACAGTGGGGCCAACACACAACCTTATCTAACTCCTCAATTAACATTGAAGAAGGCTGATAGACCCCTTTGTTTGCCAGTCTAATTTTTGCCCAATTATTCTTGTAGAGCTGTGAAATTAAAGCTACTAGGTTCATATCTACCCCCCTTTTTTCTAGAATCAACCACAGTATATCTGTGGAAATATAATCAAATGCAGAAGAGTAGTCAATAAACACTGCATATACTTTCTGTTGTCTAATTATAATATAGTTTTCAATTAGATGTTCCAAAACAAAGATATTATTTAATGTGGATTAATTAGCTCTAAAACCTGCCTGATAGTCTGCTAAGCCTCTTGTTCTTATTACTTCATTCTCCAATCTTCCCAATAAAATTCTAGACAGTATTTTCAAGTCTACATCTAGAAGACTAATAGGCCTATACATACATGGATCAGAAAGACTACCTTTCTTGTGTATAGGGATAATGTTTGTTCCCTTCCAGGAGTCTGAGAAGATATTTGAATTAATATATCTATTAAAATAAATAACAAAAAATTTAGCCCATTTTAATGGTAGGCATTGATATACAGGTACTTCTGAGGGTATACCATTTGGACCAGCAGCCTTGTGCTTTTTTCATCCCGCAATTGCTTGAAGAAGCTCTATAGTGGTAATTATAATAGAGCCATTTTGTACAGTCTTATTATTGTCCTGAATTAACTCCATATCTGGATCATAAACGATAGATGTAAAATATCTAATCCACTCTTCTTCAGATATATAGGTATCAATTTTATATTTGGAGCTCAAACAACTCTGAGCTCCAGAAAGACTTTATGTCCCTTTGTTCAACCACAGTTAACATTTTTTGCCGTCATTTGTTATGATATATAATCTTTTTTTGTTTTCTCATTTGTTTTTAATTCTTTTTTTCTTGGTTTAATGCTATCATTACTGGTTTAGTTCTGGTATTCCTATAATCTCTGTTTAGCCTTCTAATATGGGCTTTTTTCTTTTTACATTCATTATCAAACCAATTACTCAGAACAACAGGGTAATTTTTTGGGCTACTTCAAAATGGCTATGTATGTCTGCATACAACTAACTTTGCATGATTATTAAAATCTGTACATCCTTTTTCCAGAGGTTTACAGTACTATCAGAAATGCAAGAGTCAAGTAACAAGGCCACAATTGTTTCATCTGAGTAATGTTGCCAGATAATTCTTTTATCCCCTCTAATCTCAGTATAAAGGAGAGTAGGCATATAATGATAATGTAAAGACTGTACTGAAATATTAAAATCCAAAAGAAGAGAGAAATGATCACTCTCCACTCGCGTGGGTATAATTAGAGAATTCCAGCAATCTGGGTTGCCTGACCAGATGGCATAATCTACCACTGAGGCTCCCCTAGCAGACAAAAATGTAACGTCTCCTGCTATATCTCCCTTTAACCTACCATTTAGTAGATAAAGCATATTATCTGTAATAAAATCTATTAATTTCTTCCTGTTATTATTTAACTTGCAATCCCTTGAACTCCTGATAGGCAATATTATATCAGACAAGATAAGTGTATACATCAAATTACCTATTAAGCCATCAAACCTAGCAATCTTTGCATTGAAATCACCCAATAAAAGAATATTCGTTGCAGGTGAATTCTGATAAACATTTAAGACTATGATAGCAATATCATTCCACACATCATTACAATAAAACCCAAAATTCTCCAGGGGGACATAACAATTAAACACACAAATATCCATATTCACAATGTTAATATCCACTACAATTATATTATTATGAAAAATGTTTTTCCTTACTTGTCTAAACTTGGCTATGTTTACTAAAACAATTAAGCCACCTGAGTTTATTACAGACTTGGAGTGCTTAATACCAGGGACCAGAAAACACTCATAGCCATTTAGTAAAATGACATCATTATTAGTGTGCCGCATTTCTTGTAAGCAAAAAATATCTGATTACATAAGAACATGTCTAAAGTCTACATCTAATATGTGTAATATCCAGCCCTCAATATTCCATGTTATAAATGTCATTCCAGACTTTGTGGCAATGACCTCAGGGGAAGATGGATAATTTGCAGATAGCCCATTCTCTCCAGAGCCAGCCAGCTGTAAGAACCTATTTTTTAATGGTACTTCAAATATTCTAATATTATTAGTACTTCCACTTATTGTATTCCATTATATTAAGACATTCTGTATTCACCAGATTAAGTCCCATACTATCTAAAATCGGAGTCTTCTCCAGAATAGATTCAGCCAATTTAAGATTTGAAACTTTTATATCTACTTGACTCTCCCTACCCACTGTATTTGCTGATATATTTCCCAAGTCCTCCAATGGTATTTTTAGGAAATTTATCAGCAGATCTTTTATAGAGTTAGTTAATCTTATTTCATTTTCTTGTTTAAGTTTAGACATTCCAAATATACCGAGAGTAACCTGTTTATCCTGACATTCTATCACTTTATTAAATAATATGCGATTTGGAAAAGTAATAATTAAACCTCTATCTTGGAACAACCAATTGTTCACCCAAATGTAGTTTGCTACTGTAGGAAACAAAAATAACATGTCTATCATAGTAGCTTCTGCAATTGGTACGTTCTTAATTTCCAGGATGTCATTTTCTGTAAAGCTGGTATCCAGGTTTTTATTTAAGTACTGTAAGACCTCAAATTCAAACTGGGATGGGTTAAGGTTCCCCCAATTAACTGGCCTATGTAGTCTTATTAGAGGGTAAGATTATGCCCAAGTAGTTTGTTTAGAATTAACTTCATTCTCCACGGCAACCTCTAAACTTTGCTTCGATCCCTTATCGATAATTTGTAACCCTTGAGCTTTCTCCAATGGATTAATCAGAAACCCACATTGCTCATTAAATTCTGAAATTTATTTTTTCCAGAATTTCCAATTTAACCAGCAGGTCAGGCTTGACTAATGTATCATGCCAGGGCTGTGACTTACCCTCCAAAAATCTGTCATGCTGAATTTCTATAGGTTCTTCTTGTTGACTATTGTAACTATCCTGGGTCACAGGTATCTAATTCAGTTTCTCTTTTCTCTTATTTCTCTCTATGGAGTCCCTTTATTCCTTTTTTTCTTTTTTGGTCTTTTTACAGCAGTTTTCCTTACTGGTGTGTCAGGTATTTCAATTAAACTAAAGTCTGGTCTTTGTTTATTAACATTAGTGTCCTGTTTTGACTCCAGCTGTGATGTGCCTCCCCTTACACTTACAGTATTAATGGGACCTATTATTGTATCTTCTAGACTAATAATAGTCTCTATTTTAGCCCTATTAACTGTTACATCTTCTCTTAAGCTTTCCAGTATAGGCCTGTAAATAACAAGTTGCTCCATTAATAATAAATGCGCATTCTGAGGATTTTTTAATGTCCCTATAAGGGAGTCACTTAAACTAGAAGGATTATACTGATCGTCCATCCTGAGCTCTTGCTGTATAGCTCTCCTGTACCCTTTACAAACTGGAGTTACCATTGGTGTGTCATTCAACTGTTTTAGACCAGTAATGGTCTTCTACAACTCCATTATTACCTCTCCCAGTTTGGGGTTCAAACCTTTTTTATCTAGCTCCTCTAATTAGTTTGATAACTCACAATAATTAGACTTCCATAATTTTGGTGAGTTTTCTATACTGGAATTAATCGCAGAATGGTCCCTCTGTGTTGTACCCTCATTAACAATATTAACCTTTTTTTCTTCTAGTTCAATATTTATTTTGCTGACATTCTCAGGGAAATATCATATGCCTCATGAATAGTATCAGCAGTAAATGAGGTACACCTAGTGTTAAATGACTCATTGTTGGTACAATGCAATAAATCATGTTCACTGCTTCATATTTGAAACACAGGCAATAAATCTTTAGGACTACCCTCCTGCTGTGGGGGTAGCTAAACTATTTCTGGGAGTTGAGGTCTTAGTATTATTGTGTATTAAGACCATATGCTCAGTTATTTTTGATTGTCTACTATGAGGTTTCCCCACCATCACCTGCAGGGGAGACACAGTATCACTATGCATTATTTGCAACCTAGTAGGCACCATTCTTTTTATAATCCCCAATTTAGAGGTAAATCTGTCAATACTACCAGTGAATGGTACTAACAGATCTACCACTATCTATTCAACACACAGGATTCAGCACTTTAGCACTTTAGATTATACCAGAGATGAACAATATTTCAAATATTCCAGATATTTCTGCATTTCTGCTATAAACAAAAATATATCCAAAATTTCCCCATTCTTCTTCTTTCTTCTCCACTGTAGTTTGTATAATCTAAATCAGATCACACAAAGATCACACAGGCCAGATGCAAGATCAAATCAGGAAGCTTGACTTTTCAATAGTCACAAGAAAATTAAAAGGATAAGTCTTGCAATACTTAGATCAGATCTTATTCTCTGCAGATCCTTGGAAGCCAAATATATAGATATCTGGGATGAGAGGGCCTTGAAATAGACCTGGAGAGCACTCCTAGTACAATATCCCAATGTCTCAATGGTCCAGTAGTTTATAAATAGGTGCAATATTTTCCAACTGGCTCCCAGGTACAGTACTACAAGGGAAACAAAAGAAAAATTACCCCAAATAAAAAGATACAAAGGAATACATGGGGTACAAAAAGGATAGAGCTAGAAGGGATAAGGGAATTGAATGCGATAGAAAAAACAAAGCTAAATATACTTTAATTTGTTACTCCTTAGATCCATGTACACAGACAACAGTACATTAGTAAGTGGGAAAAAAAAGAAAAACTTACTCATGTGTTCGTGAAAGTATAAAAAGGTTCAGATGTTCGAATAAATGGCAGTCTAGCTAAGTCTGAATGCACCAGATACGGCACAGCATGACCAACAGTGAATACAGTTAATGCTAAACTAAGCCATGGGAATAGCAAGTAGCGAAAAAGAGCCACAGAAAGCCATCAGCTACCGTATGCCAGCTCCAACAAAGCCTGGGGCAATTGAGACACTAGATATTGCTTTTCAAAAGTGCCATTGCCTGAAAAAAGACCAAATAAAACAGCCAAATAAAACTATTGCTACTCAGAATATGTGGCACGATGTCCCCTCAATAAGTCGTTGAGTGAGTGTGAGACGTCAGGTCAGTGCCTGCGCATTTAACAAAAGATTGGGTCAGGTGATCCAGCAGATCATTTAGCGTGAAAATTCAAAGTATTAAAAATGCAGTACACAAAAATATAAAAATATACAAATGAAAAATATAAAATGCAGCAATCAAGGGAATCAGAATAATAATAATAATTAAAAAAAAAATTGTCACAATCCTGCCAACCAGCCAGACGGCCTTATAACAACCATATAGCTAATAGCTAATAGCCAAATGCCATATAGGCAAAATCAAACTCCTCCCAAAAAGACAACAAAATAACAAAGAGAACCAAAGTCATTCAGTCAAAGCAACTTATACAGACTAATTCATAGAAATGACTGAAGGCAAAACCAGATTTCAGTCACTCTGCCATCTTCCTTTTAGCCTATTGCTAAATATTCTTTTGTCAAGCCGCTCATCCTGTCCTTTTATCAGACATCCCTCCTGCAACCCTCTGAAAGGTTTTCTTCACACAAATCCCAACCAGGGCTTTTCGTCCCTCACTGCACCGAAGCTCAAGCACAGGAATTCGGCTCCAGCTAGCTGCGGGAGCCTGTAACCACCTGCGGAAAGCAGAACAGAGGGAGAACAGGAGACAGCACCTTGAAGGTCATAGTAGCAAAAAGATATACTGGTAAGGTTACACGCTTACAAGCAGGAATTAAATATTATACCTTTTTCAAAATTAAAAAACACTGTGTAACCCTGCATACTGTGCCTAACTCAACAAACACAGCAGCGCGTAGCGGCTAATGTCCAAACAGCAGCGGGTCAATCACAGTCAGAAATCTGACACAGGCAGGAACTCTGGTTATCGACTTCTACTTTGGGGAGTTCAACCCCTCTTTGTAAAGAAATGCTTCCTTACATCCCTTCTGAATCTCCCCCCATCAATTTTAGACTGTGCCTCCTAGTAGTGCTGTTGTCACTCATTTTAAAGAGACCCCTCCCTTTTCACTCAGTTAATTCCCTTCATGTACTTTAATGTCTCTATCATATCACCCCTCTGCCTACTCTCTTCCAAGGAGTACATCCCCAGGGTTCCCAGACTCTCCTCATAGAACCTATTCTGTAACCCCTCTATTATCTTAGTTGTTGTCCTCTGGATCCCCTCCAGCAAGCTGATGTCCTTCTTAAGGTAATGATGCCAGTACCTCACCCCATATTCTAAATGCAGTCTCACCAATGACCTGTACAATGGTAAAATAACCTTGCTCCACCTACTACTGAATCCCCTTGCAATACATTCCCAGCACCCTGTTAGCCTTCACCACCACCTTTTTGCACTGAGAGGTGTGTTTCAGGTCACTCATAATCACTACCCGTAGATCCTTTTCCTCTTTGAAAGCAGTTACCTGAGCTCCTCCTATGTAACACTCTGTCATAGGGTTCTTGGCCCCTATGTGCATTACTTTGCACTTTTTGGCATTGAAGCTAAGTTGCCAGATTCCTGACCATCTCTCCATTCTGTAGCGGTCCTCCCTCAGGTCCTGTATCCCTTCCTTGTTGTCCACTCTCCCACAGAGTTTGGTGTTGTCCTCAAACAGGCACATTTTGCCTTTCATGCCTTCCCTGATGTTACTTATAAGGACATTGAAGAACATAGGTCCCAGCACTGATCCCTGTGGGATCCTGCTGATGACCTCCTTGGTGCTGGAGTACTCACTCCCATCCACTACTCTCTGGGTGTTACCACTCAACCAGTTTTCAGATAATCTTACCATATTCTTCCCCACCCCTAGATCCCTCAGTTTCATTATCAATCTTTTGTGTGTTACAGAATTGACAGCCTTGCAAAAGTCCAGGTATATGATGTCCACTGCCTGGCCTTTTATACTAAGGATCATAATAAGGAATTCAATGGAACTAAGAGGTAATAAGGCCATAGTAAGCCTTTGTCCACTGCCCTCATGAGTCAATCAAAAACCTTAATCAGGTTTGTTTAACAAAATCTTCCTGCCACAGACTCATGCTGTCTTTCGTCCTGTAGACCATTCTCCTCTAAGTGCCTCACCAGCCTTTCCTTTAGTATAGCCTTCATGAGTTTACATAATATCAAGGTCAGGATGACTGACCTATAGTTACTTGGGCCATTCTTGGGTCCAGTCATGTGGAGTGGCACCACATGTGCCATTCTCCACTCCAGTGGCACTACTCCCAACTCCAAAGATCTATTGAAGAGAACAGCCTGAGGGCCTGCCAGATCCTCCACTGATTCTTTCAGCATCCTGGGGTGTATTTCATCTGGCCCTGGGGATTTGTTCATCCTCAGGAACATCAGCCAGTCCCTCACTCTTTCAATCCCAATTACCCCTATGGTTCCCCCATTCCCTCCCTCCTTATCCCTGCCCATGGCACCAATCCATCCTTTTCTTTTGTAATGACAGAGCAGAAGTATGTGTTTAGTACCTCTGCTTTGCACCTGTCTTCATCAACCCAACCATCCCCCTTCCTCAGCCTAACAATGCTGTCCTTGTTATCCCTCCTTTCACTTATGTAACAAAAAAATGCCTTTTCCTTAGTTTTCTATTCCTTCGCCTATTTGGACTTCTTTCTGTGCTTTTGCATGCTGCACCTCCCTTCTTGCCACCTTAACTAGCCTCCGATATTCTTCCTCATCCTCTTTCTTTCTGTTCTTTTGAATCTTCTTCAGGTGCCCTCTTTTCCCTTACCACTCTGGCCACCTCCCCTTTAAACCAGCTTGGTAATCTGGCCTTCAGTTTCTTCCACCTAATTTTGATACAGCTGCTTGTGGCCTTCTGAATGGCCCTCCCCTAATGGTGGCCCATAATCAGTCCACCCCAGGCCCTCCTCCATGCTTTCCAGACTCATGTGGGTATAGGGTACAAATGTAAAGAGCATAATAAGCCTGTTGTCTTGGACTAATTGCAGACTGAGGAAATGATGAGATGTAATATTGACTGGAACTGTTTTAAGCAATTCAGATTTCAGGATTATTTCTACCATTTACATAATTATCATTTTCCAAAAGCAGTAGTAATTTTTGCACTAAACATAAGCAAACACTAGTAAATGGTTGGTTGTCATTGACCCTGTTTGCTTGCATTATAGGATTAGTTTCCTATACATACTGCCAAAAGAGATTAGTGTCCTACACTGTGTTTTGTGAAATACATTACATTATCAGTCTTTCTCAAATCATGTTTCAGTTAGAATGAAAAGCTGTTCAGTTCTGTCTAAATTACTGTACACTGTTGGCCACAAAATTACTCACTGAAGACATCCAACCTGATAATGTCACAAAAGCAGAAATTCTTTGTTAGACAACTTTCTCATACCATTATTCAAGTTTTATACTGGTTTAAAATGATCAAATATTCCATTATGCTGAACAGAAAAATAATTATTTCTTTCAAATGCACTGAAATCCGGAAACGACATTTGGTAATTCAGACTAATATGCATGGATCATGCATCTTAGCAAAGACTGAATGTTTTACATAATTTATGCATATGATTATCTGGAATTGTTTTACTGGCACAAAGGGATGCAAGCCTTCTCAGCAGCCACAAAAAGGTGGAATTAACAAATATTAATTTGAAATAAACTGTGGTCTTGTGAATTTTCACAATAATTACTGTGTGATACTGTAGGTGGAACACATGATTCTTAGCAATTTATTGTATTGCTGCAACTGCAGAACAGGTGTGGGTGGTGGGGGCGGGGGAATCTTTTCTGATTTACCATCATCAGCAGAGAAGCTGCTAGGCACTAATGGAGAACTGCTTTGTGGCTCTTTGAAGAAGATAGAGAACAAGCTACCATAACAGGCAAAGCAAGCCCAAATTAACTGATAGCATAGCCTTCAGTTAGCTCTTCACTTGAAGGAGTGCTGCTTCTAAGGATAAAATAGTAATAAATATTTTTTCATTGTTTGAAATAAAGCATTATAGCTTTACATGCAGACATAGTCTGACAGATTATGAAAGTAATTATGAGCACCTACAGTATAAGGTTTAACAGTGTTTAAAAAGTCATTATAAAATGTCAAGAGAGAATCTAAAAACCTTGTTTGTTAAAAGTCATTACCTGACCATGGCTTCAAACACTATTGGTACACAGTTAGAAATCAGATTTTCCTTCTAAATTCAAAACAAAGTTATCCTCACATTTCCAGCCTAATTACAGATTAGTACAGTTCCCTGTCATTGATTACATCCCCTTGCATAGTACTGCTGCTTGCATAACTGTGTTTTAGCTCTTTAATCATCACCTCAGCTATAGTGCCCCTCTTTTCTATCTTTCTTTCTTTCTTTCTTTCTTTCTTTCTTTCTTTCTTTCTTTCTTTCTTTCTTTCTTTCTTTTGTAACCCCTCACCCCTGCCTTTTTAGCAAAACTACAGGTGGCATGCTGTTGAAGCTGACAGCAGTACCTGGTGGGGACCTGGGTTCGGGGAGGATGAGGTTACTCGGCACAGGGAGACCTAGGTTTGGCTACTCTGCACGGGGCACCCAAGTAAATCTGAACTCAGGAAGCAATAACTGTAATGTCCAGAACCAGGAATGGGATTCTTCAGTTTGGCTTTTATTCACATACTAGCTGAACAAACAAAGCATAGACGGACCCCCACGGGGCTACATTTCCTGGTAATGCAGATTAAAGACTACAGAACACTTTATCACCATTTCCAGCCCTCAGACTCTGAACCCACCAGGCACACAGCCCGGACTTGCACGCAGCATTGGGTACACAGCCTGACTTGTACACACTTGGGTTTTCTCCACTGGCCCGGCTCCCCTGCCGGCCACTTGATCTGTGGTCCATTTGAGGAATGAACCAATTATCCTGTCATGACTCCCCACACCACACTAGAGTCTGCGACTCTTAGAAAGAATTTTCCTTACAACCCCACGTCTGGGTACTTCCCCCAAATCTGGCCAAGTGCCTCAGGCAAAGTAGAAAACCACAAAAGAAATCCGTAGAGGTGGACCTGGTCACTAAAGATGGGGGGCCACCCACCTCCAGCTCCCACAGCCCATACCTGGCCATTTCTCTGGAACTACTGAACAATTCCTTTACTGAACTTTGAAATGTAGATTAAGGGTAGACTTCTGTCACATCTCCTCTACATATTATTTGCATCTCAAAAAACTCTGGGATTTGACACTACTTTTACTTGCTTGGCCCATTTCTCTAGGCTTCCCAATATGTAGTCCAATCTCTAGATTTTCACACAAGTCCCAGGGTGAAGAAAACATATGCCCTTTTAGCCAGAGCAGACACTCACCCTTAAGTTGCAGGTGCCCCACAGGTGATTCACAAATCTTCCATCTTCCAAAATAAATCCCGGACTAAACAGACAGCTTTTCCTCCACTAGCAGAATTAAGGGGATTGCCCCAGGAATCTGCTGGGAATCTTTACATCCCCCCAGAGGGAGGGGGCACTGAGACCCGAAAACAGCAGTCTCCACCACTTGAGTACTCTTTATGTGTCTCTCTTTAAGGTGGAGACACACACCCTATTACTGAAAAGTAGCCCTCTGTCAGGGCTGAGGCTCCTAGAGCCTTTACTGAGCTGCTTAACAGCAAACTCCCTACTCCCAACTTCACTTACTGAACACCAACTCCAGACTCTCACTTTAAAATTCCCAATGTTCTATCTAACTCCCTTTGCTGCAGATTCCAATGTGGCTTTGCAGCTGCTAAAGTTCTATTGGTGATGTCATCCCTCAGTCTCAGCTGAGACTGAGAACAGAGTGAGACAGTGTGAAACCCATTTAACTGGAGTTTCACAAGCTGCCTTCCCTGCCTACCACTAGGTCTTACTGGGATTCTAGTAACCCTGGGTAACAAGGGTGTTATACTTCCTTTCTTTCTTTCTTTCTTTCTTTCTTTCTTTCTTTCTTTCTTTCTTTCTTTCTTTCTTTCTTTCTTTCTTTCTTTCTTTCTTTCTCTCCGTTTCTCTCCCTAAAACCTTTTGCACAGAACTGACCTCACACAGCTGTGTTTTAAGCATACAATCAGCAGCAAGCCGACTATGTCACAATTCCATTAAAGAGGGGTGTTAGAAACATAAAAACATAGAATCTGTTAAGGAGACTGATAGCCCATCAAGTCTGCTCATAGTTGGTACTACCTAACTCACTGGACCAGTGCCACAGTGGGTTAATGTTAATGCATTCTGTTTCTCTGAAATAAAATTACTTCTTTCATTGCATCCAAAAATCATGCATCTGTATATTTCATTAAACTACAACCTCAGATGCCATTTATAACTGGAATAAGCCAAATCAGCCTGTGGAAAAAGGATGTCAATGAACTTTTCAGGGCTGTAAAGCCACCTAGACTTCAACCTTATTCTCACAGCATTCTACTGTAATTTACATTAAACAGAAAATAAAAGCTTACTATGAAACTAGATGGATGTTATTTGAATATTCAATCCAAGTTCAACTAGATGAGGAAAGAAACCAGAAGTAAAGAAAGAACAGCAGCCAAAGCAGAATGTTCTGTGTGGGGAACTGGGCTATAAGTAGGAACTGGAGTGTACCATAAGGTCATAGATTAGAGGCTTTGCTGATAAATGTGAGTGTAGCAGAGTGCGTTGAAGATGACAAGCTGTTCCAGAGAAAGAAGTCAGCCAAATAGTTGGGTTTGACTGGAACAGGATTTGAAGAAAAGAGTAACAAAGTAACAGGAGCCAGAATTCTTGAAGGAGTGAGAGAGAGAGAGAGAGAGAGAATGGAAGGTGAGATTTTAAGGGAGGAGTTTATCTAGCATTACTTTCACCAGTACCTTAGATAGGGCATGGATAACAGAAATGTGCAGGTAGTTTATGAGGAGGTTTGAGTCTCCTCCTTTATGAAGTGAGAGGACCCTCACACACTTTCAGAGGTAGGAACCTGACCAGCAGTGAATAGAAACTGGGAAGATATAGCTACAATGGAAAAGCAACCAGACAGTGGAGGTTGGCATTTGGGATCCAGGCCATCAGGACTGGATTCCTTAGCTGGGCCAAGGGAAAGGAGGGCAGAGATTATAGCCTAGGGAGGTAGAAGAGAAGGAAAACAGTTTGATGGAGGAGGGGTGGGGTGAAGGTGGGTAAGGTGATTGTGTATGATAAGGAGGGTAGGAGAGTGAGAGCACAAGAGGAGAAGTAGTTATAGAACATGGAGGCAACTTCCAAGTGATCGGAGACCTGGGAGATACCTACTGTGAGCACTGGAAGAATTGACTGGGAGAGGGATGAATTGGGAGTGAAAACTATTCCACAATTTAGCAGTGCAGTTAAGATTATTCTGGAATGCAGAAGCAAAGGTACTCTGATTTTGCTAGCCAACTGTCCTTCATGCAGGATCATCAAAGCTGCCTATACCTGAGAGGTTCCTCTCAAATGTCTGAGGCATATGCAGATGCCAGGTTGCATCTTGAGCTTAAAGGCTGCCTTGCAGTGCAGGTGAGACCAACAGGAGACAGGAGTCTTTCACCCTGACTCTTTTGAGAGGGACATGAGTTTCCCAGACATTTATGAATTTAGAGTGGAAGTAGTTGAAGTAATTATCAGCACTGAAGGATCTTGAGATAGAGGACCAATCAATGGTGTTCAGATCTGCCAATAGGCTGCCTTGGCTTAGAGGTCAGAAAGAGCACTGGGGGTGACTTGGCAAGGGGGACTTTGAGCCTGTGGATTTTTTGTTTATGATAGTCCATATGAAGATCACTAAGTAAATCTTTGAGAGTTCCTGTTTCTAGGATACCATTGGGATGGGAACACAGACCTGGTCAATAAGTGAGTCATTGAATGTGGCAAGGTTGATCATGGTTGGCTAAGACATGTGTTCTGTGACATGGAGGCCTTGAACATCCTGGGAAAGTGTTTTTTGGTGGACAAGTTGAAATAGTTGGTGTTAACATTGCCCAAGATCAGGAGTTTTCCAGAGGTACAGTAGTCTAGCAAGGAGGAGGAGGAAGAAAAGGATGTAGAGAAGAGTGTCAGGCTTAGGGTTGCAGTACATCCATCTAATGAATATCGGGGTTGAATAAGGAAAAGTGAGTCTGCCTCCTAGGAGTTCATGAGAGGAGGAGACAGAGCAACAAAGAACAATCTCAAACCAGAGGCCAAGAGAGGTCAACATAGTTACACCTCCTCCCCCCCTCTTGCCTCAGCCTTAGTTTTGGTTAGCATAGCTAGAGACAATGATGTCAGCATCACAGATATGATGAGAGAACCAGGACTCTGACTGAAACGTCCAGCCTGACTTGCATCATCCGCAGCTGGAAGTGGTCAATTATGCACAATAGACTCCAGATACTGATGTGGAATACTTTCAGTCTATGAGGGAGAGGATACTGGTTCTGCTGTACATCTCTTGCCAGCAGGAGAAGCAGTGACTGTATAAGGCAAGGGATGAGAAGTGCAGCAAGAATAAGCAGAGTGAGTAACATGATGGTGGGAGGGAGTAAGCATGGAGTGAGTGCTAACTGTGTACAGGACCGGTATGTAATATCATTATTTCAACAACAAAAAATGCTGTATTAGCCTAGGCTAGTCTAGCCCTGAGGGTCAAGCCAGCAGGAAGTATCACAATATCAGCAACATTAGGTTGCAAGCCCTAGACACAGCAGTGGGAGTTATGTGGAACAGTGATGTGCATCTGTCAGCATAATATATGTGAAACAGTGAAAAGAAAACCCTTTAATGCAAATCAAGAAACAGAAATGCAAAGGCAAGCCATTGGTATCAGAGGTGATAGCAGTGAGTGGCTAGTTGAAACTTTAAGAAATACTCAGCATTGAGGAAATAACAGCTAGAATAATATAAACTGTTAGCATGCTGATAAACTAAGGAGACTGATTGCCTATCAGTTTTGTAATTAATTAAGTACTAATAAGCATGGCAGGTGACAAAGAGCAATATGGTTACGTGAAGCAGCTAAAGAGTCCAGTGCCCACGTAATATGTGTGTCAGAATAGCCCTCACAGATATTTGACAGTTACATGGTTTGCAACCCAGGTGTCGAGGCAGTACAGACAATAGGAGATGAGCAGAAGTTCTGGCAGATTTTCTTTTCCCCTTGATGCTTCCATCTTGCAACTCCCTCAAGGACTCACACTCCTGTTGGTCCACTTTATATCGTAGGAAGCCTTATAATAAAGAACCTTACCGAGAGGCTGCATAGTAATTTGAAATCTGAAAAGGATGCCACAGTGGCAGTTTCCAGTTTTATTATCCAAGAATTCATATTTCCCCATTAAATACTTTACATTCAGATGCAATTTATCATAGGTAATTAAAGATGCTTCCCATTAGGTCCAAGAATGACTTATTTTTATGCAGAAGTTTGTTATGTTTAAATTATTTTGAAAATGTATGTAATTTAACCTCGGAAACTACAGATTTTCCCTGCAACTGCATGCCGTGAAGCAGCATACATCAGTACAGCACCAACCAGATTACATTCCCAGAAGTAAGTACAAGACTGCAGACATTGCACTTTTCTTGCTGTAAGTGCTCAGCTGGGAACTGTGACATAACATGTTCCAGCACACGGTCAGAAAAGCATGTAGACATATATGCCCTGTTCCTTACTCATTTTTTTCTTACTGCTACTGTAACAGCTGCATGATAATGTAGTTTTTCTCCATGCATTAATTACAAGGATGTTTCTACCCCTGAAAAAATGTGAAGGTGAAAGAGCAATGCAAACAACAAACAAGGTGGCATGCTGATTCACGCTGAACTGCAACCAGCCCATGCCAAATTACTGTACTTCTCTGAATGACATCTTCAATGAACAACACTAACTACACAGATCGTTTTAATTTCTGTTCTGCCTTCTGTAGGAGTAAAGGAAAGGCTGGATCATCCTTAGAAAGGCACTTTCAAAGCAGGACATAGCTGGAATCATTGAAAAGTTAGCACTAAAAGAAAGTATTTAATGGAATTTCTATTGGTGTATTGTTAGTTACTGATAGAACATGCATTGATTTATCTTTCAGTGCATCTTAGCCCATGCAAAAATGCCTTGTAATTCACTGCTGTGACATCAGAGAAATGGGGACACCTTATCCGACAATACAAAATGCCTTACTACACAGTTCTGGCATTACAAAATGGAATTATCATCCCTTTCAATTATATTAAACAGGCATTGCCACAACTCCATTTCTCCAGCCCCACACACACACACAGAGTCACTGGCTGTGTAGACACCTACTCCTGCCAGGTGTGTTCTCCCATACAGTGAGAGACTAGTAAGGGAATTGTACTGGTCCCTGCTTGAACATTATTTTTCTTTTATATAGGAAATGGTTGAAATGGGAAAAGTGGAGTGGTGGTGGTAAGAATAAGTGGCACTGTGGTTATGGAGAGACCTTCCCTGCATCAGTGGTATCTGTCTTCTATTGGATGTGTCCTTCTCTCCTTGGCAGCAGCAAAAGAGTTGCTAAATATGGCAAGTTGGGTAGAGTGGAAATGAGCCAGCTAAGCACTGAGGTATGTGGCAGAGAAACTGACAGCACAGAAGCTGGCAAGCTTGCCCACCTGGGGCAGAGCTTAAAGTACCAATCCAGTGCTGAAAGGAGGTGACTGGTCTTGCCCAGTTGGGATGGGGGCTGAAGAAGTATTCACATGAGCACTGCCACTAGGGCTACAGCTGGAGTAAGCCCCACCACAGTTTGTGTGAATCTCTGTGAGCACTGTCACTTGGTGCTACAAAGTGAAGCCCCAGAGGACGAAGTGCAGTGTCACAGGTTTCCTGCATGACAAAAGGGATTAACTCCCATTGAAACTGCATTGTTTGCTGCAGTAACTACTGCAGAATTCTGCAGAGCTGGGCTTCATCCTACATAGAAACATAGAATCTGTTGGCAGATAATGACAATACGGCCCACCTAGT
Source organism: Neoceratodus forsteri (assembly GCA_016271365.2). Classification (NCBI taxonomy): domain Eukaryota; kingdom Metazoa; phylum Chordata; order Ceratodontiformes; family Ceratodontidae; genus Neoceratodus; species Neoceratodus forsteri. Next base: position 1,103,624,147 of record CM028131.1, read on the forward strand.
CTACCCATTTCCCTACTTACTGCTGCAGCCCCAGATCCTATCTGATCTGCAGCTCTCCTGTCTGCACATCTCCAGGGTACTCTTAGGTCTATCCCATGCACTCTTGAACCCTCATATCGTTTTCGCACCCACCACTTCTGCTGGAAGGCTGTTCCATGGCTCCACCACCCTCTCAGTGAAAATGTACTTCCTAATATTACCCCTGAGCCTCCCACCCTTCAGACTCATAAAAGGCCCCCTTGTTCTTTCTTAGAGTTTTCTCTGAAATAGGCTTTCCACCTCTATCCTGTTTATTCCCCTAAGGTATATTAAAGTCTCTGTCATATTCCCCATGTCTCTTTTGTCTCCAGTGAATAGATATTAAGGTCTATAAGTCTTTCCTCATAGAGCTTCTTGTGCATTCCATGAACCATCTCCATTGCCCTTCTCTGGACTGCTTCTATTTTGTCAATGTCCTTACAGAGATGTGGTCTCCAAAACTGGACACAGTACTCCAGCTGAGGCCTCACTAGTGATCTTTACACTGTCATCACCACCTAGAAACATAGAAACATATATAGAAACATAGAAACACAGAAACACAGAATTTGATGGCAGATAAGGACCACTTGGCCCACCTAGTCTGCCTATTTCTCTACCTAATGGATAAGCTGCAGATCCTAGTTAACCAAACAGCCTACTTCCTCCTACCCTCCACTAGAATTGAATTATGTCTGTCCCATGCATTCTTGAATTCCTCTACTGTTTTTGACTCCACAATCTCCTCAGGAAGGCTGTTCCATGTAGCCACAAACCTCTTCATGAAAAAATACTTCCTCACATTACCTCTGAGCCGTCCCCCCTCTATCTTCAAATTGTGCCCCCTTGTTCTTGCACATCTCTTTTTCTGAAAGATGCTATCCTCTTGAACTTTGTTGATTCCCATGAGGTACTTGAAAGTTTCTATCATGTCCCCCCTCTCCCTCCTTTCCTTGAGTGTATACATACTAAGCTTCTCTAGTATCTCTTCATTTGTCTTCTGGTGCAGACCCTGCACCATTTTGGTTGCCTTCCCTTGGACAGCCTCTATGCTGTCTATGTCTTTGCAGAGATGGGGTCTCCAGAACTGCACACAGTACTCCAGATGGGGTCTCAGCAACTGTCTGTACAGAGGGATAACAACTTCCTGTTTTCTATTGGTGATGCCTCTCCCTATGCATACAAGTATCCCCTGAACCTTCCTTACTGCCTTCTCACATTGCTTACCCACCTTTAGGTCATCTGATATAACTACCACCAGGTTCCTTTCCATTGTTGCTGTTGTCAGTATCTCACCCCCCATTGTATACTCTTCTCCTCGTTTTTTGTTTTCCAGGCGCATCACTTTGCACTTACATACTAACATACTAACATACCAATTGCCAGCAGATAGGCCTTATGGTCTATTGAGTCTACTAGAACCTCAGATCCCTAGTTGGGTGCTGAGGCCCCCCACCCCCCGTGTTCCAGAAACCCCTATCATCCAACCCCACCCACCTGGGCCAGGCTATCATCTAATACATCCGCTTTCTGTGTCTGTCCCACCATGTTTTGAAGCCCTCCACTGTGGATCTCTGAACCAGCTCACCAGGCAGCGCATTCCAAGGGTCCACCACCCTCTCAGTGAAAAACCTCCTCCTCCTCTTCCCCCCTCACCCTTCCACCTTCCAACTTCAAACCATGCCCTCTGGTGATACCTCCCTGCTTTAGTCTAAAGATCCCCTCTGTGTTTACCCTATTTATTCCCTCGAGGTACTTGAAGACCTCAATCATGTCCCCCCGTCTCTCCTCTCCTCCAATGAAAACAGGCAGAGCTCCTCAAGTCTGTCCTCATAGGTCAAATCCCCTCGTCCTCGTATCATCTTAGTTGCCCTCCTCTGTACCCTCTCCAGGATCTGTATGTCCCTCTTTAAGTGTGGTCTCCAGTACTGTACACAGTACTCAAGGTGTGGTCTAACCTGTCCATTGTACAGCAGCAGAATCACTTCTCTGCTCCTAGAGGTGATCCCCCTTACGATGCATTCCAACATCCTGTTTGCCTTGCTAGCCGCTCTCCTGCACTGCTCAGAGTTATTCATACATGCATCCACCATGACTCCTAGGTCTTTTGCCCTGTTGAGGCCTCCAGCGCCTCCCCTCCCAGGGTGTACCTGTGTTTAGGGTTTCCCCGCCCAAGATGTAACACCTTGCACTTGGTGATATTGAAATTTAATTTCCATGTGAGAGCCCAGCTTTCCAGGGAGTCCAGGTCCCCTTGCAGGGACAACCTCCCCTCTTCCCCCTCAACTACTGCTCCCATCTTGGAGTTGTCAGCGAAGAGACTCATTTCACACCCTATACCCTCCCTGATGTCCGATATGCATGCATTAAACAGGACTGGACCCAGAACTGAGCCCTGCGGTACCCCACTACTGACCTCTCTAGGGTTTGAGAGCTCCCCACTGACCACTACTCTCTGAGTGGGTCCAGCTAGCCAGTTTTCAATCCATCGGGCCATCAAAGGGCCTACTCCCAACCCTGTCAGTTTCTCCACCAGACTATTGTGGGGGACAGAGTCAAACGCCTTGCTGAAGTCCAAGAATAATACATCCACAGGCTTTCCCCAAACCCGTGTTGCCAACTATCCAGACCTCCCACCTCCTCCAGGTACACCCCCAATCATTCCTTTAGTATACTCTCCATTAATTTTCCCACCACTGAGGTCAAACTGATGGGTCTATAGTTACCTGGTACTTCTCTTGACTCCTCTTTATGGATTGGCACCACATGTGCCTCTTGCCAAACCCTAGGTACCCTCCCTGTCTCAAGCGACCTGTTGAACAGCTCCACCAGGGGTGCAGCCAGTATGCCTGCCAATTCCCATAGTACTCTTGGATGAATGCCATCCTGCCCAGGAGATTTATCTTTCTTTAGGGCCTTAAGGGATAACCACACCCTTTCAGTGGAGATAGCATCATCCGTCCCCTCCACCTTACTGGCCTTTTTATCCTTATCCTTATGTGACACCCCTGGGGTGCCTCTCCCTCCCTCTTGCTCCATTTCTGTTGCTTCCCTGATCCCACTCACTACTGCTTCTATCCCCATCGTGCCTTGCTCTGTAGATATCCCATCCCCCTCCCTAGTGAACACAGAGGCAAAGTACTCATTTAATACCTCTGCCTTGTCCCTCGCCTCTTCCACCCACCCTCCTTCTGATCTCAATCTACCGAGATGGCCCTTAGTTTTTCTCCACTCCCCAATGTACCAGAAGAACCCCTTTTCCCCTCCCTGTATCCCCTGTGCCAACCACTGCTCTGTACTGGACTTTGCCCCCAGCACCATCTGGGTGACTTTTCTAGATGCAAGATGGTACATTTCCTTTTCCCTATCCCCCCTTGTTGTTTTATATTTTTTGTAGGCAGCCTTCTTTTCTCTGACCTCTACCTGAACCTCACTGGACCACCAGCATGGTTTATGTGACCTTGCTCCGTCACGTTTCACCTTAGCGCAGGTCCTGTCTGCCTCATGAAGTCCCCGTTTTATGACCTCCCATCTCTTTTCCACATTTGTCATTGATGTAATCCCCTTCAAGTGATCCTTGAGAATATTTCCCATGCACACAAAGTCTGCCCCCCTGAAGTCCACTTCCAGTGTTCTAGATCTCTCCCCCCCTCCCCCCTTGCTTATTTGAAACCGAACAGTATTGTGGTCATTCCCAGTCAGGGGATCCTCTACAACCAGGTCCTTACCAGATCCCCATCTGCTAGAACCACGTCCAGGACATGCCCCTCCCTTATGGGCTCCATCATGTGCTGTGTTAAGAACACATCCTGGAAGCCGTCCAGCAGCCTCTGCTCCTTGGCCACCTTAGAGGACATGGTTCCCCAGTTTGTACCTGGCATATTAAGGTCCTCCGTCAACACCACTCCCTCCCCTTTTGGTCCACACTGGGCAATGATGTTTTCCAGCAAACCATCCTCCAGAACATCACCCATCCTGGGGGGCCTATATACTACACCCAGCTTGACCTTACCTCCTGCTGGGGTTCATAAGGTGACCCATAAGGCCTCCACTTTTCCCTCTGCCTCTTCTACCCTAGCAATTTCTATGTCATCTCTAATGAACATAGCCACTCCACCCCCTCTGCTCTCCTTTCTGTCCTTCCTAAGCATAGTGTACCCCTGCATGTTTAGGTCCCAGTCATGGTTTTTGTTGGCCCACGTTTCCATGACCACCACCACAGCCACCCCTCCTCAAACAGCATGGCCTAAAACTCTGGCAACTTGTTTCCCAAGCTCCTGGCATTTACTAACACCAGCCCCCACCCTTATCCCAGCTCCCTTTGTTGAACCCCACCCAGGTTCCTATACTTCCCATCCTCCTCTGCTCCTCCTGAAACCCTCCTCCCCAGTCTGTTTCCTCCCTTGGGTTAGAAGGCTACTCCCCTTATCTGGAGGAGAGAGCTTCTGGTCAGTCCCTCCCTTATCCTCCCCTCACAAGTTTAAACCCCCACCTTTCTTGAATGTAGTCAGCCACCCCCTGTTTAAGGACTTCCTTCCCTAACAGGGCAAGACAAAGCCTGTCCTTGGCATACAGTCCCTTATCCTCCCAAACTCCTTTCCAGTTCCCAAACACCCCCGACCCACTCTCTTCACCCCACTTCCTGAGCCAGTCATTAACCTCTGTGATCTTCATTTTTTTCGCCACTGAGGCCTTTGGTACCGGCAATATCTCTGAAAAGGAAATATTGCATCCATTATCCCGACAGACTCTGGCAAGTTCTTGGAACCTTGCTTGGATTTCCAAAACACTATTTCCCTCTAGATCATTAGTTCCCTAATGTACCAGGAAATCTGATTTCCCTCCACAATCCCTAACCAGTTCATACACCATGAACTTTGCTCTGTGCACTGTCAGCCCAGAGATACTCACTACCTTTACCTGGCTATGGCATCCACCCCCCCTTCCCTCCCACTGGATACCCCTAATCATCGAGTCTCCAAATAACAGAACCTTAACAACGCCATCATCCTTATGGTTACCTCCACTATGTGCTTTCAACCACCCATACCCCCCTTTATTCGTGATCTCAATTCCAAGGAGTCTTCCCACCTTATTAGAGACCCCCTTGTTACCCTCCCCTTTCTGCCTCCCTTGTTATTTTGCCCACTTAACTCAGACCCCCCCTGAATAGGTGTCCCCTTTAACCATCTCTTATTCGAACCATTTATCCTGGCCCTGATGGTTTCCCCTTCCTCCACACCACCATCCTCCCCCCTTGTAATCGTACCCCTACCTCCAGAGGCCCTCTGTGGGTCCCTTTACCTGAGGCCCCATCCTTGGTACAGACCCCCCTGCTGAAGGGGGGCCTCCCCACCTCCTTTTCTCCCAGTTTCTCTCCAGTCGTGTTCTCCTCCCTCATGTCTGCAGTATGTTGCATCTCCCCCAACTGCTTAACATTTATGTTTCCCCTTCTCCCTCTCGAACTATTTCTATCCTTTCCATTGCCGGTCTGTGATGCCCTGTGGGTGTTCAATTCCCTCCCCCTGGCCTCTGAATCAGTTTCCTCATTTCTACCAACCCCTTCCTCCCCCTCTAGGTTGTTTATTAGCTCAAATTTATTGTAACACTCTATGCCAACCACCATCAAGTAATCTGAGTTTCCCCCTACTGCCCCTCTAAACTGCCCCTCTTCCTCTCCTCTCCTCTTACCCTGTTCTCCTTAGGAGCTCCCTTCCACAGTCTGCTCTTTTAGGCTTCCCCACAACAGCCCCTACTGACTCTTCCCCCTCCACTCTCTTTATATTCGGAATGTTTACCCCATACATTTTCCCCTTAGTGTCAACATCCCTAAGGGTCCTCTGTCCCTGATATCCACCCTCCTGCTTGCTGTAACATAATGTCCTGTACTTTCTGAATGTTGCCCCAGCCTCCCCTTAGCCCTACCCTTCTGCTGCCCATATCCACACCCCTCATCCTTGGACACCCCCCAACTCTCCCAGCTTAATACTTAACCAATATACTTCACTCTTGATACAAGATAGCTGTCTACAGAGTGGGCAGCCTTCCTCTCTCCAGGCCCAATTGAGAATTATTGTCACCCCACAGCCTGTGCAGCCTACAACCCTTCCAAAGATGCCTGCCATGGTGGAATGTGGCCACCATGTTTTTCCTTCTCTGTTCATAATGGCACACACCCCTTTTCTCAGTTCCTTCCCCCTTGAATACAGTCTCTCTCTCTCTGTACTGACTGCAGTTGTTTAAGAACCTAATTTCAACTCCACCAATTAAGTTCCCAAGTCTCACAAACACATACAGTCCAGTGTGTGTCCAGTCCCGCTAATAGTGTGTGTATGCAGACATCAGGTACCGTATGATGTCACAGGCCCACCAGTTCCTGTTGCTTCAAATTTCAGTCACAAACAGAAATGCACAGCCCTTCAATCCCAACCCCCAGTGGCTTTTCAGTATTTAAGAAAGCCTACAAAACAGGGTGGGTGGCAGGGCTCTACCACCACCAGGCAAACATCACATTTAAATGTCACTCTAATTATCACTGCCAAACAAGTGTTCCCACACCCAGCACACAAGCCCCAATAGTTACAATATCACAGCCCAAGTAACAGTTCTAACTCAAAGTAGTAATTTTTAACACACAGAACTAATTTCAAGTATAAAACTATTCAAATATTTCAGTTAAAACAGAAGATAAAACCAAACCTCTTTCCTGAACAACCTCCTACTTCTGTTCCCAGGTGTACAATGAAAGACAAGATGATTCTTGTAATTACCCCTTCCCCAACACCAGGCAAACATCACATTTAAATTTCACTCTAATTATCACTGCCAAACAAGTGTTCCCATACCCAGCACACAAGCCCCAATAGTTACAATATCACAGCCCAAGTAACAGCTCTAACTCACAGTAGTAATTTTTAACACACAGAACTAATTTCAAGTACAAAACTACTCAAGTTTGCATTGAATCTAAGCTGCCATACATTTGACCATTCCTCCAACCTTGCCAAGTCCCTTCACATCCTTTCCACTCCACCATGTGTATCAATCCTGTTGCAGATCTTTGTGTCGTCTGCAAAAAGACATACTTTTCCTTCCAGTTTCACTGCATTGTCACTAATAAAGACATTAAAAAGAACCACACCCAGTACTGAACCCTGCAGTACCCCACTAGTAATCCCCCTTTCTTCACTGTGGACTCTGTTTACTATTACCCTCTGTGTCCAATTGTCTAGCCAATGTTTTACCCAGGCTACCATTCTGGGACCCACTCCCAGGCTGGCTAATTTGTTTATTAATCATTTGTGCAGGACTATGTCAAATACCTCGCTAAAGTCTAGGAAGGCCATGTCCATAGCCCCTTCCTGGCCTACTACTTTGGTCACCCATTCAAAGAAATTGATTTGATTTGTCTGACATGACCTTCCCACTGTGAATCCATGCCACCTTGGGTCCTGTGCCCCACTGGCCTCTAGGTACTCACCAGTTCTTTCTTTCAGAAAGGATTCCATCATTTTTACTACCACCGAGGTCAAACTAACAGGTATGTAGTTTCCTGCCTCTGTCTTGCTCCCAATTTTGTGAAAGGGAATCACATCTGCCCTCCTCCAATCCTCAGGTACCACACCATCCTGCCATGATTTGTTAAAAAGGGTAGTCAATGGTGTTACTAGTTCTCCCCTTAGTTGTTTTAGAATTCTGAGGTAAATTCCATCAGGCCCCATTGCTTTGTCCACCTTAAGTTTTAGGAGTTCATTCAGAATTCTTTCTTCTGTGAAAGGACTGATATTGACCCCCCCCATCCAGAGTGCTTCTATTGACATGATAAGGTACCTCCCCCTTTTCTTCCTTTGTGAATACTAAGCAGACGTATTCATTTAGTATCCCTGCTTTTTCACTGTCCCTCTCTGCCCACCCACCCTCCTCTTTATTCAGTCTCAGTATCCCTCCATTTGTCTTTCTTCACTCCCTAATGTGCCTATAAAAAGTTTTATCCCCCTTCTTAACTGAGTTGGCTATATTTTCCTCGCTTTGTTATGCTCCTCCCTATGCACCCCAACATTCTGTTTGCTCTTCCCACTCCTTTTTCACACTGGTCACCTTCAGGTCATCAGATATGATAACCCCAGGTCTCTCTCCTGACTTGTGGTGCCCAGAGTTTTCCCAGACATCTTGTACCCCTCCCTTGGATTCCTGTGAACCAGGTGCATGATCTTGCTCATTTTAGCTTTGAAACTCAACTGCCAGACACCAGACTATTCCTCTAATAGACTTTGGTCCTTTCTCATTTTTTTCCACCCCCTCCGGTGTGTCCACTCTGTTGCAGATCTTGGTGTCATCTGCGAAGATGCAAAACTGTCCCTCTAGACACTCTTCAATGTCACTAATGAAGACATTGAATAGGGACAGGCCCCAGCACTGGCCCCTGTGGCACCTTCTGGTTACCTCCATCTCCTCAGATTTTATGCCATTTATGAACACCCTCTGAGTCCTGCCCCTTAGCCAGTTCCCAACCCACTTTACCACTGTAGGACCCATTCCCAGGCTCCACAATTTATTTAGCAATCTTCTGTGCAGGATGGTGTTGAAAGTCTTACTGAAATCCAGGTATGCTACATTCACTGCCCCTCCCTGATCTACCACCTGGATAACCAGTCAAAGAAATCTGTTAGATTCATCTGACAGGACCTTCCCACTGAGAATCTATGCTGCCTTGGCTCCTGTGCCCCGGCTATCTTCCAGAAACTTCACAACCTCTCCTTAAAGAGCAGCTGATGCCTTTGAAAAAACTTTGGAAAACATACATATAGTTGGACACAATTAAGCTTACATTTCACACATCTTCTGTAGATTTCTCCTCTTCATTATTTGTTGCTAAAGAAATTCCCACAAGAACAGGATCTGTATCTGTTACAGCTTATCTGCCTCTATAACTTGCTCCCTACTTGACATCATAAAGCTCTGTTGTGACATCACAGTCTGTTGCTATGGGAATAACTGTGATGTCACAAGTACAGTATTACAACATCAGGATGGGAAGAAGCAATAGGAGCTGATGAACATTCAGGGAACAACTCTTCTGTTTTCATGCATCTAACCTCAGTAAAAAAATCACTGAGGTAAGAAATACAGAACTGATGAGAAATACAAGCTGCTTTGTGTTCAAATATTATGTTCTTCAAAGTTCTTCTTGAGGCATCAGTGGCTCTTTAAGTAAGGACTCCATTAGTCTCCCCACTACTGAGGTCAGGCTTACAGGCCTGTAATTGCCTGCCTCCTCTCTGCTTCCACTGTTGTGGAGGGGGACCACATCTGCCCTCTTCCAGTCATTGGGTACCTCTCCTGTCTCTAGTGATGTGTTGAAAAGGGCAGCCAGTGGTTCTGCCAGCACTTTCCTGAGTTCCTTTAGTACTCTCGGGTGGATCCCATCTGTCCCCATTGTCTTATCTGCTTTTATTTTCCAGAGTTCTTCTTGGGCTCTTTCCACTGTGAATGGGCTGGTGTCTACCTCTCTCTCTTGAATACCTCTCTTACTGAGTCTCAGTCCCTCACCCTCACCTTCTTCAGTATCTCAACCTTTTCTATATCAACCTCCACCCTTTCAACTCCTTCCTTCTTCAGTCTAACTATCCAATTTCTGGACTTTTTCCTCTTGCTAATGTATCTGGAGAAGGTCTTGTCACCTTTCTTAATAGCCTGGGCTGTACCTTCCTCTGTCTGTGCTTTAACCCATCTAATTATTTCCCCAGATTCCCTCTGCTTCTCCAGATATTGTTCTCTGTCCTCATCCTTTTGTGTTTCCTTGTATCTTCTGAAGGCTCTTTTCTTTTCCCTTTCTTTCTCGGCCACTACCTTCAACAGTCATAATGGACTTTTTTTTTTCTACTACTCTTGCTATGCATTTTGACACAGTGACCTGTTACTTCTGTTATGACTCATTGGAGTCTAGCCACTATATAGTCGCATCTCCCCCTTACCATCTGATGCCAGGGGTCTTTTGAGATTTCTACCTGTCTTCTTAAAGTTAGCCTTCCTGAAATTTAGGATCTTTATCCTTGTATGGCATGCCTCCTCCACTGTGGTTACCTTACACCACACTGTCCTGAAGTCACTTGCACCTAGGGGACTGCCCACCTCCACATATGTGATCCTGTCCCCATTGATCAGGACCAAAACCAGTATAGCATCATCGCGGGTTGGTTCTGCTACAAGCTGTCTTAGATTTTCCCCATTCAGGGCAGTCATGAAGTCCCTGCCCATTGTTGTACTCACAGTCTAAGTGCTCCAATGTACTCAGGCAGGTTTAAGTCACCCATTAGTAGCAGTTCCCCTTTGGCTGCCACTTTGTGGATGATTTCCACAAGAGCTTCATCTGATTCCTCTCCCTGTGTTGGAGGCCTGTAAATCACTCCAGTGTGAATGGCTGTCCTTTTTCTCACCTCCAGGGTGACCCACAGTGTCTCTGCTCCTTCGTGTGATCCTTGAGCCTCTGTCACTTTAATCCCCTCCTTCACATACATAGCAAACCCCCTCCCCTTCTCCCTTCCCTATCTTTTCTAAAAAGTGTGTATTCTGGTATGGCTATACCCAGTTACTGTTCCCTGTGTACCATGTTTCTGTAATAGCTACTATGTCCAGGTTTGAGTCTTCCATTAATGCCATTAGGTCTGGGATTTTGTTCCCCAGACTGCAGACATTTGTGCACATAACTTTCCAGCTTGTGCATCTCCCCTTCTTTTCCCTTTTCTCAGCCCTGTGATGTTTTTGTGTTCCATCTTCTGTCCTCCCGACAATTGTATCTAATTTATTAATCGAGTTAGACAGTGCCCTTGTACTAATTGGATTCTCCCTTATTTCAGATATGTTATGTTGGGGGGGTACCTTTATCCCCCTAACTGAATTTGCCTCCCCTCTTGACTAATTTAAATGCTTGTTGAGGAAGCAATTGAACTTTTCAGTGAGGATACCTTTGCCCCCCTGGATAGATGTAGGCCATTTGGTGAACATAGTCCTTCATCCCGCCAGGTGAGATCCCAATCCCCAATGAAGTGATACCCTTCCTCTCCACACCATTTCTTCAGCCATGTGTTGAATTCCATGGTGTGGATGTCTCAACCCTCTCCCTTGCCATGGTCAGGTAGAACCTCCAAGAGGGGAACAGAGTGTGCTATTTGCTCAAGACACTTCCCCAGTTCCCTAATTTCCTCTTGCACTTTTCCTACATCTGTTCCCTCAACTGCCAGGTCATTTGTTCCCGTGTGGACAATGATGTCCCTCTCCCCCCTCTTTGCCACAGCTCTAGTGATCCATAGGATCAGCCAGCCCTTCCTCCAAACTGTGCCACCAGGCAGGCACACCACCTCCCTCTCCCTTTTGCTGCCCACTCCCAGCTCTATCCCTCTAATGATGGAGTCTCCAAACAGGGTTTGCTTCCTCCTCCTGTGCATTCTCCTTCCCTTTGCCCTTGAGGCACCATCACAGATGACCCACTCATCCCCCTTAGTGTCCACTTCTAGAGATGCAGTGCGATCATCCTACTCTGCCAAGATGGTGTATGAGTTTTAATGTGGCACTGATGGGGGGATGTGCCTTTGTCCCACCTCTCTCACCCTCCCTATGCCCACCATAGTCCATCCATCCCTCCTTACTGGCATCCTCTGAGGGAGTGGTGGCAGACATGGTGGTCCCTGTATGAGGAAGAAGGTTACCCAGATCCTTGCTAACTCTGCTTGGAGTCCTGCAACCTCTGCCTTCAATACAGAGAGGTCTCTGCAGATAGAGCAGCACTGCAGTGCCCAGAAGGTCCTCCTGAACACTGCTGCCCTGCAACCACTACATTGTACAATGTCCTTAGCCTATTCTTTCCCTTACTTGTCTGCCCCCCCTTTTTTCTTCCTTCTTATTCCCTGTTTACTTTACAGCTATGTACTGTCAATAATTGTTAGTGGTAAAATGTATTAAGGTATGTAGATTCAATCAGGGTGTGGTGTGTGGCCATGTTGTGTACTGAAATATGATAGATAACAATATGTATATGCAGTTAGCTTTTACCGTATGATGTCACAGGCTATAGGTACAAAGGAAGTTTTGCGCTAGGGGCAGAGGAGGTGTGTGGGGTGGGTGAATTGGGCCCCTCTGGACCACCAGAAACAATAAGACTGGTAGAAAACTGATGTCACAGAATGTAGAATTCCAGCACCAGTTTCAAGAATAAACACACTTCTGATCCACATATAAGTAGGCTGTAAATCCTTAATTGAGTCTTCTCAGGTGCCCCAGATGATTCAGGGTCTTGTGAGAGGGATCACTTTAGACCAGGAATGCAAAGTCCATTCAGATCTTCTCCTCTCTCATACACAGGGACAGCTGATCTGTTCAGAGAGACAGCGGTGGGCTTCACTGTATGGTGGAATTGCCCAGGTGGGGGGGCCAAAAAGGGCTTTATCTAACCATTCTGTTGCCATTTGAGGTCACAGATGGAGGTACCAACCAGTCAAGGTGGCTTAAAAAGAAATTATCCAAGCATTGTTGCTGCTGTTCTATGTAGCATCTGAAGTGTAAGTAGTACCCACTCAGTGTGGCAGTGTCAACAGCTGACTAGGGGTGGGGATAAAGGGAAGAGCAACCTGCCTATACAATAGCCATAAAAATGGCATGTCATTAAGCAAACATTGTTACAGTCCACCCAAGGAAGGAACTATAAAACAGTGTCCCTCAAATGATCTTCCCTTGTAAGGATTGTCTTTAATGAGAACTGATATCAGCTGGGATCAGTAATTGGCTGCAGCCAGAGACTGTGTGGATGCAGCAACAAGATGTCATCCCTTTTTCTTAACCTATAGCCTGTCTAAGGCTGCTGTTGCAGTGTTTCAGATGAGAACTGATGAGTAGGGACACTCTTCTAGTGGGGTGCTGCCATCCCAGGACTACTAGTTTCCTAGGATGTCAGAGACAAGACATGGTTACCCTTGAACTTTGGAATCAACAGCTGGTTACTATGGGAGGCTGGAAGTGTCAGTGGTTCTTATGGTTCCTGTGTCTGCTGCACTGATTCTGTCCCATGGCTGTTAATCTACTGGTTCCTGTCATCCATGTTTCAGCTTTTCCAGTCCCATCCCATAATTCTGATCCAGTGGTTTGTACTGCTCCTGATCTTATGCTGTGGAACTTTGGTGACTGCAACATTTTTCCCAGTATAGAGTTCCTTTTCCTAGGTTTTGGGGACTCTGGACTTCAACCAATTAAATAGACATGGAGATGGCTGTAGCAAAGGGGGGTGGGAACTGAACTGTATTTTAAACACTGCTACTTTAAGTTTTATACTTGTTTTTACAGTGGTATAACTGAGTCAGCACTAGATATCACTAGTCCCTTCATAGCTCTGAAGTGAGGAAAACACTGGAATCTGTACGCCAATTCTTGCTTTTGATTTGCAGAGTTTAAAGATTTTGTCCAGACTTCTCAACCTTCAGCCTCATAAATCAGGAACAAGGCTTGAAGGAAAACTATACCCTCCTAGCTTGTAAATGTTATTTGTTTCCATGTAAACAGACAACTCTTTTCCTGTAGCTGTTAGATACATGCAGTTGCTTTAGTTTATTTTCCCTGTTCATACTAGTCCCTGTAACTATCTTAGGGATTTCCATTTTCTGGTTGTTGAAATCTTATTGTCCCTGAGAGCTACATTAGTATATAATAACATGATGTGTCAGAACCCTTTAGACTCCACAGTATACCTGTCTGCATAATTATAGTTCAACAAAACAAGCTGCAGCAAAATATAAAATACCACACTTACCTTCGCTTAGCTTTGCAAACTGTCTGAGTTGTAATGCAGGGTTTCCCCTTAAACTGCATTCAATTTGTGTGTTTCCAGAGTTCTGTTAGGATACTTGTGCTTTCAGCATAGAGATATGTAGTATAACTGGATGATGTCACATCATGTTCTCCTATGCTAATGCAGCTCTCATGGATAGAGATTTCAACAACCATAAAATGGAGAACCCTAGAATAGTTACAGGGGACTAGCATGGACAGTCAAAACAAATGAAAACAAACACATATATCGCCAACAGCTACAGGAAAAGAGTTGTCTTTTGACATGGAAACAGATACAATTTATAACATATGAAGGTGTAGTTTTCCTTTAAAGAAATCAGTGACAAAGGATCAAAAGCAGGGACACATCTTAAAAACTTGTGGTTTGCACTCAGGAACCTACTAGAATAAGAGGCTTAGTATGAAACATATTCTCTGAAGATGAAAAAGACTGTAATTCTTATGTTTGACACTATTTTGTGCATGAAGTCCCTATTTTTCCATCATGGAAATACAAAGGATGGATAGGGATATATTCTGAGGCAAAATCAGAGACATTACTAATAATCAGGGAAAATTGAGATGTGTGATTTTGCCACTCACTAAAGAAACAATTTGCACAGAGTACCTGTGTCCAGCTTGTCTATAATGTGTGGTAAGTGCCTGGACTGCTTTTTATTTGAATCAATTAGTGATGAACCCATTGTTCAGTCTCAGTATTTGCATTGTGGTTCAGATTTGTTTCATATAATAACACCTTTATTATTAGATTTACCCTGTTGATCTTTCTCATTCGTGAACTCGTGTGGCCTAAGCTGACTTAAAAGGAATAGCCTGTAGTGACCTTGCCAATTAAATTAATTTCCAACTCCCTACAGGTGGAAGCTCCAGGACATTACAAATAGAATCATGTATTGATGATCATGTACAATAAAACTGTGTTTCCATCATGAGCTGAGACGACAACATATGGACCTCAGGAGAGAAACTTGAAAGGTCCATGCTGTCATCTTAATCCTGTAACAGAAAGACATGCTGAGTTGTGTGTGGTTGCTCACATTTTGTTTTATGCAGTATATGTTTTTATACTGGCATCCCAGAACCACCCCAACTCCCACCACCAAGTAAAAAAAGCTTGCAATGTCATTGTTATGTCTTACAATTGAAATTTACAGACTTTTACAAGTTAAAAGATACAACTAAAAAAAAACAGTTTCGATTAGCTATGTCCAAAAATGACACAAAGGTTTTTTTCACATATATCAATAAGAAAAAGGGGAAACACTAATATTGTGGGACCTTTAAATATTGATGGTGAATTGGTTGCAAAACCATAGTAAATGGCTAGCGAATTCAGTAAAGCATTCAATAAGGTCTTTATTAAGGATAGGCCAGGCATGGTTCACTCTGTAATTGAAACAAGAAATTTGGGTCAAGCTGATTTGATAACAGTCGAGAAAGTTCTCGAAAGAATTAAGATGCTGAAGACCGATAAGGCTGCTGGCCCAGATGGGCTGCATCTACTATTCATTAAGGAACCTGGTGTACAGCTAGCTCCAGCTATTGCCCTAATAGGTCAAAAATCACTAAGGCAAGGCTATGTGCCAAGGGAGTGGAGAACTGCTTATGTTGTCCCAATTTTTAAAAAGGGGAGTAGAGCGGAGGCAGCAAACTATTGGCCAGTGAGTCTGACCTTGATAGTGGGAAAACTAATTGAGGGGATTCTATTTGAGGAGATAAACACATTGTTGTCAGATAGGGGGAGAATTGATAAAACTCCATATGTTTTTTTTTTTTTAAATAGATCTTGTGAGACAGACCTGATAAGTTTTTATCACTGTGTAGGAAAATGTCTGGATCAAGGAAGAAAGGTTGACATGGTAATGTTGGATTTCAGCAGATCTTTTGATATGATCTCCCATGAGAAAATAATTTCCAAATTAATGAGTTTGGGGATTTACATTGAGATTGTTAGGTAGATAAATCATTGGTTGAGGAATAGAAAACAATCAGTGAGAGTTCATAGTTACTTGTCAGATGAGGTAGAGGTGACAAACGGTGTGCTGCAGTGGTCAGTGTTGGGGCCTTTGCTCTTTAACATCTTTATCAGTGATTTAGACATCAAAAGTGAAAACAAACTGGGAAAGTTTGCAGGCAATGGTAAATTGGAGGGATCTGTCAACACCTTTGAGGATAGACTCTTTTTTTGGGCAGGACCTAATCCAGATCTCTTACTGAGCTGATAAAAATAAAATGAAATTTAATTTAAACAAATGTATAATAATGCATTTGGGTCACAGTAACATTCAGCAAAATTTTTATATTCAGGGAGTGAGACTTAAAGATTCAGTCTGTGAAAGAGACCTAGGAGTATACATCAGAAATGACCTAAAGAGAAGATCTCATGGTAAATTTGTTGCAAATAGGTCAATGAATCTTGTAAACTGTATTTGGAGAGGGTTACAACCAAGAAATAAAGGGGTTCTCCTACCAATATTTAAAACATACATAAGACCCTGCTTGGACTGTTGTTCTACGAGCTGGAGTCCTTACCTGAGAAAGGATATACCACGGTTGAGAAACCACAAAGGGCACTAAAAAAAATGATAGAAGGGCTTAAGGATAAGTCCTATGAGGATAGGATAAGCATATTGGGATTATGGCCTTTGGACATCAGATGAGCTGGGGGGGACTTATTGTTACTATACAAAATCTTAAATCATGAAAATTTAAGAATGGACCTAGAGATGAAATATGAGGAACAAAATTACAATCTAAGAGGGAATAATTTTCATTTGCAGGAAACTCTTCGTAAGACTAATGTATGGAAGTACAGTTACAAACCTAGAGTAATAAGCTCTGGAATAAGTAACCAAATGAGGTTGTTGGGGTAACTAGCTTCAATACTTTTAAAGAAAGGTTGGATCAGCTTATTTCAGTTGGCAATTTTGGTTGCCTCCACTGATATGGTGGGGACAACCTATATGGGCTTATGCCTTCTGGTTGTTTTAAAATCCCAGTATGAATCCCAGTATGAACTTTGGGTATTGGGTGGTTAGTAAGCAGCAATTTGGGGTAAATAAAGAATGTGACAATTTATGACCTTTGAATAGTAAAGAGCAACTCTTTGGGATGGTAATAACAATACTTTGAATGTGCACTATAGTTCAGAATGTGTGCAACAAGGATGTTGGGCAGGCATATTTTTTTATACCGAACAATGGCTAACTATATACTAGAACATTCTTGCCTCTATGCAGCAGTTTGTGTGAAATGAACATCAGTATCCTCCATTATGTTCTCCTTTTAACTTGGGATTAGAGCTGTGTGTAACTTTCAGACTTCACTTCCAACAGAATTCTGTGGAATTTTAGAAATTCTGCATGATTCTGAGGAATTCTGTCATAAGCAGAATTCTGAAATTGCATAAGAGGTTTGCATTTTCTATCTAAACCACAGTGCAGTTGACATAAATCATGGTTTAGTGTTCCATGGCTTACCTTACATAAACTGTGGAAAACAAACCTGTGATTTAAATGAAAACATTTTTGGAATTTTATGGAATTTATAAAAAAAATCTAAAAATAATTTTGCAAGCAGAATTTCCATTCCGCCTGAATTCTACCCTGCTCAAACCTACATCTTTAATTTATACTATTCATTTTTGCTTCCATATCCATTTATATGGTGACATTTTAATTTCATGTTTAGAATGCTTGAGAAGTAGATTTGTGACTTGGAGTTAGCCTGATGTCTGCAGTGTCCAAAAAGGTTCAGGTAAGGGCAGTGTCTATTGCATGTTACTTCATTTAGGTACAAGTAGATTGATGTTTAAACAATGAGGTTCAATTCATAGGCACATGGGTATAATAAGTAGAGCTAAGGGAGGAAGGATGGACACCTGTGATCAAATAGTGTCCAGGGTGTAGTGGTAACAGAAAATAGAGCAGATTAGATTTATTTATTTTTATTTGGTTTTTGTTGACTGGGTAAGTGCACTAGACAAACTGATAGAAAATTGCAAATTGAATAGATGGGCATACTGGTCCCTTTCTGCTGACACATTCTATGTTTTTATGTTTCTTATTTGCTAGAGGTGCACCAAAAAGTATTGGAAGGATGCTCCTTTACACTGCCACCCAATAATTCTACTGTATACACAAAACAGGCACTTGGAGTGGGAAGAAGCCTATAAAATATTAAATCAGACTCAAAATGGGTGCACGGGGCATCTACCAATACTGGAGTAGACTAGATAATTAAAAATGAAATAAAAAAGTATTCTGTATGTAGGCAGTTTTTGCCATGTTATGAAGTGTTGCCTGAAAGATATATGGACTTTCAAATCAAAACTTCTGTATGTACTATAATTTCAACCTGCACAGATTCCTTAATCACCTTTGATGGATTTCAGGTCTGACTTTATTACAATATCAGCAAACTTTACAACTAGGCTATCTTAGATCAGCTCCAGTTTCAGGAACTATGGGTACTTTCCATAATAACAGAATTTCACAAGCACCCATTACCTTAACTAATGCCATTTTCTCAATTTTGTACTAGTATGTTGAACTAGAAACTAAGTTTTCTTAAAATATGTGCTAATGTTGTTTAGCAAAAACTGTCCCAATAAACTTTCACTGCAACAGTGGCTTCGATTTTTAATCTAAATAATTCCAAAATCCACATGTAATAATTACAAATTAATTGATTAGAGCAAATTACTGAGAAAATTTGCAGCCATCATTTTTATGGTTTATTGTTTATTTAGAACCCCCTAAGTTGAATTAGTTCCATATAATACATGGTTAATCCATATACTGTAAGTCACAGAAAGAGTGGTTTTACAGCACCTTAATTCACAATGTTTTTTTTTATTTATTTTTATTGAGGAAAATCAAATATACAAATAACAGAAATGTTCACAAATAAACACAATTGTACAAGCAGTCATTTTACAAATGTTCAGTAAATTCTATCTAATACATAATGTTACTATTTCACCACCATTAGAGAAAAGAAAATGGTTAACAGTCAAAGTAAATAAGCAGCACGAACTAGAATTAAGTTCACCACTAACCACAAACCTTTCGGTAACCTACCTAAGAATTTCTAAACAAAAATGAGAAATGAATAGTAACATGGAAATTTGTATTTTGCTCCATTATTTAACTCTAGAGTGCATGAATAGGGGGAGAAGGTCTTTGGCTAAGATGAGGGCTGAGTTATAGAATTAATAAAGGGACCCATATTGAATAAAACCTGAACATAGTTAGGTTAGCTAAATGGGTAAGTCTTTCATATTCTGTTAGTTTAGAGAATGCTGCTAACCATTCATGAAAGCTGGGAGAATGATCAGTTCTCCATTTAAGAAGGATTTGTTTTTTTAGCTTCTAAGGCTACAGGAAGGAACCAACATTTTTGATGCCTGGTGACAGCTCAGTTATTTGGTTGGATAACCCAGCAACCAGAAAACTGCATCTGGTGGAATATCCAGATGCAGGACTGAGTTAGCAAAAGGTTATACCCAACTGCAGAATGCTGTAAGCACCAGAGTATGTTGATAAGTGAACCAACTTCCTGATGGCATCTCCAGCAACAGTCCAAGGGCAGAAGCACCATTTTCCTCAGTACCTCTGGAGTGCAATACCATCTAGGAAGGATCTTTTTGGGAGTCAACAGATATTGCATATCCCTGAAATCAGAGTGGGCACTGCTGAACATACTCTGGCAGTTTTCTTTAGAAATGTGGATTTACAGTTCCCTTTCCCAGGGCTCTTTTGATTTCAACAAATCTGGGACTGTATGGGAAAGTAAAAAATCATATATTCTACCCCTTAGCATGTCAGGATGTGATATCCAGTTTGTGATCACGGCAGGGAGAGATGCATTTTGGGGTCCAGGAATAGCAATGTTCCTGGCTGCTATTGCATCTCTAAATTGTTGATAGTGCCAGAAGTCTGCTTTGGGTAAGTTGAATTTTTTTGTTTAGGTAATCAAATGGGGCAGGCACCCTTGACTGTGGATCAATAATTTGCTCCACAGTAACTATTCCTTGCTCCTCCTAAGAGAACCAATGAATGAATTTTCTATTTTTGGTAAGACATGGATTCTTCTATAGGGCTTCCACTTTCCTTGTGGCCTATACTTCCAGTTATGGTGTTTGATCAGGCTATTCCAGGCTAGTCTAGAGAATAGCTGCATAAGTGTGGTGTTTTCTCGACTGGGGGAACATCCCCTTTTAGCCTGCTTGGTCCATGTGGGACTCAACATAGAAACATATAAGGTGATGACAGATAAGGACAGTGTGGCCCACCTAGTCTGATCCTTTTCCCTACCCAATGCAATACCGCAGACCCTAGTTGATCTGTGGCTTACCCTCTCTTCCCTATTCATAAGTACTCTTATGTCTATTCCATTCATTCGTGCATTCCCCTACCATTTTTGGCCCCACCACCTCCATAGGAAGGCCATTCCAAGCATCCACTACTCTTTCTGTGAAAAAGTACTTCCTCATATTGCCCCTGAGCCTACCCCCACTAGCCTCATATCATGCACCCTTGTTCTTGTACATCTTATTTTCTGAAAGATGCTACCCTTCTGTACCTTGTTTATACCCCTAAGGTACTTGAATGTCTCTATCATATACCCCTCTCTCTCCTCCAGGAAATACATATTGAGGTCCTCTAGTCTTTCCTTACATGACTTTTGGTGCACTCCTTGCACCATTTTTGTTGCCCTTCTCTAGACTGCCTCTATTTTGTCTATGCCCTTCCAGAGATGCAGCCTCCAGAACTGGACACAGTACTCTGGATGAGGTCTCACTAGTGATCTGTACAGTGACATAACTACCTCCTTTTTCAGCTAGTGATACCTCTCCCTATGCACCCTAGCATCCCAATAGCTCTCCCTACAGCCTTCTCACATTGTTTGGTTACCTTTAGGTCACCAGATATGATAACCTCCAGGTCCCTTCTTTTGATTGGTGGCCATCAGTGTCTTTCCCCATCTTTTATTCCTCCCATGGATTTCTGTGCCCCAAATGCATGATTTTGCACTTCTTTGCATCAAATCTTAGCTGCCACACTCTCAACCACTCCCTAAGCATGTTTAGGTCCTTTCTCATTTTTTCCACCCCCCTGGAGTGTTGACCCTGTTGCAGATCTTAGTGTCATCTGCAAAGAGGCATACCTTCCCCTCCAGCCCCTGTGCAATGTCACTTATGAAGACATTAAAGAGGACTGGCCTCAGCACAGATTCCTGTGGCACCCCACTGGTTACCCCTCTCCTCGAATTGAATGTCATTTACCACCACCATCTGTGTCCTGTCACTCAACCAGTTTCTGACTCAGTTTACCACCTTAGGGCCCACTTCCAGGCTACCTAACTTAATTACCAACCTCCTATGTGGTACAGTGTTGAAGGCCTTGCTGAATTCTAGGTATGCCACATATACCACCCTCCCTGATCTACTTCCCTGGTGACCCAGTCAAAGAAATCTATCAGATTTGTTTGACAAGACTTGTCTCTGTGAATCCATGCTGCTTTGGATCCTGTGCTCTGCTGGATTCAAGAAATGTCACAATCCTTTCTTTTAGTAGTGATTCCATTAATTTCCCCACCACCAAGGTCAGGCTGACTGGCCTGTAGTTGCCAGCCTTCTCTCTGTTCCCACTTTTGTCGAGAGGGGCTACATTTACCCTCCTTCAGTCCCCTGGACCCACCCCTTTCTCTATAGATTTGTTGAACAGGGCTGTTAGTGGTGTTGCCAGCACCTCACTAAGTTCTTTTAATATTCTGGGATGTACCCCATCTGGCCCAATAGTCTTGTCCCCTTTCATATTCTCAAGTTCCTTTAGGACTCTTTCCATGGTGAATGGGCTAGTGTCCACCTCTCTCTCTCACCACATCAAGGCTGGACCTGATTCTAATTGTAACCAAAATGGTATTTGAACCCTTCTATGAGAGGGCCAGTAGAGGTTGCGCCTGATCCCCACTGCTTGGCAGTATGTCCAGAGCCAGGGTACCCAGCATCTCTGTTTACCTGGTGGTCCTAATTTTTGTACACTGAAAGACAGCTTTCTCTCCTGACATAGGAATGGTTCAAAAATCTTTTAAATCCTCAGGAACTTTATAAGTGGGATGAGCACCAATAAGTTGTTCAGACAAAATAGAATCCAAAAGAAGGCCATCATTTTGTATGCTGAAATGTTACCTCCAAAGGATAGGTTAAGTTTCTTCTATCTGCTAAACTCTATTTCCAGTTCAGAGAGTATAGGATTTAGACTACTGTCAAATATCATGTTAATTTTGGCTGGTAACAGAAGGCGTAAATATCTAATGTGGAAGGGCACTCATCTGCAGCCTAGATGCTAAATATCTGACTCAATTGCCTATGTATTGAGTGGGAGGACTTCAGGTTTTTTTAACAAAATTACCTTTAGGCCTGATAAACACGTAATATTGTCAAGGATATGGAGTACTGCAGGGTGGGATTTTGCAGGATGTGAGAGTACCAAAATTAGGTAATCTCAAAATGCTAAGGTCTTAATCTGTGTCTCACCACAGGCTATGCCTTCTATTTCAGGGGAATGTCTAGTTTTACATAACAGCGGCTCCATTACAATTAGGAAAAGTAGTAGAGATGGGGGACAGCCTTGTCGGGTTCCCCTCTTGACATGGAAGGTAGGTGAAATGAAAACATTAGTTAATAGTCAAGATGAGGGATCCAATTACAGGACTCACACCGAGGCTACAAAGGTGAGGCCTATACCATTTGCTGCCATGGCTTGATAGAGATGAGTCCATTCTAAAGAGTCAAACACTTTCTTCATGTCTATACTAGCTAATATGCTCACTGTTTTGCTTTTGGCCATAGCCCAGATGACATTGATGCCTGCCCTAATATTATCCATGACCATTCAGCCTTTTACAAAGCCCACTTGGTGATGGCTGATGATATGCAGGATAAGGTGTTGCCATCACTTTAGCTAGTATTTTAATATTGATGTTAAGTAGTGAAACTTAATGATAATTAGTCATCAGCTGTGGGTTTTTCTTTGTTTTGGACAATAAAGCAAAGAGGGCTTCAGTCATAGTTGGAGGTGCATTTCTTTGGATAAAGAGTTGGCATATGTGGTGTGTCAGTGCTTATCGATTTCAGGTATCATGGTTTAATAAAACCCACTGGGAAGTTATCCAGTCCTGGAGTCTTCATTTGGGAAGTGCTTTAATTATTGCTCTCACCTCCTGTATTGTGATAAGGGAATCTAATTTATTACTTTGCTCCTGCAAAAGCTGGGGAAGTGTTAGCCCATCTAAAAAACCCTCAAGACAAGAGTAGTGGTGGATGAAATCGGCAAAATTTTCTCCTTGAAGCAATTTGCATTGTAGTGGTGAATCAGCGTAGTACTCCGCAATGTGAAGAGGAGTACTTTGTGTCATAATGAGGATTGCAAAGTCACTGATTTTAATGCACTTCGCATTACTCCGCCTTCCCCCATCCAGTTCTGTGTCAATTTTTAGGTGAAGTACATTGATGCCATGAAATCACAGTTCACAGACACCTTTCATTGTGCCGCAGATTAATTGCAGCAGTGTGAACCTGCTATACACCACAGCTGTGTGATTTTTTAATGCTCTGTGGTCAGGATTGTGGTATATTGTTTTTGTACAGTCCTGCAGTGCATTGCAGCCCCCCAACTGGCAAAAGGTATTCTTTTCCATACTGGATTTAGATTGTGAATGTTGCAAGCAGCAGTGGTTAAAGTGTTGTGACTTTGAGTTTGCATCTTTTTCTTGATTGCGCAGTGCAATTTATTCTGTCTGTGCCTGCCTTTGCATCTGCTTAGTTCACAATCTACATCTGCAAGCTACTGTTGTTGTTTTTAGCTTCACACATATCATCCACCGTGCCAGAGTGAAAGTTCCAAAATTTCAAAATTTAAATAGGTTTAAAATGTTCTTGGTGATCTCCCAAAATGCCCACAAAGAAATGTGCAAGCAAAGCTGTTTCTAACCATGGCACTGCTGCCAGGAGTAAAATTGTCTGTGGGCATGGTAGTCCACAGAAGTGCTTAGCTGATGTGAGAAAAGGGATTTCTCCATCAATATTTTTTACAGTGCAATCTGTAGCTTTACTCATAGTTGGAGGAGATGCTGAAGTTCTAGCTAATGCCGTTAGTGCAGTTTCTGCTGGCATGAGTAATACTGCCTCAAGTTCCACTTCTGACGATTTAACTGTGTCAAAAATATAGTTGAGTCTAAAACAGTGAGTGGCAGTGTAGATGATGCTGTACTCCCCCTCCCCAGCAACATCCCCGTGGTAGTTGAACATGATTCTGATCATGGCGATGATAACACACAATGTCACATTTCTTCCACTGCAGTGGAGGTCATGACTTTGCAATCCAATGATTCAGGGTGTGGTGCAAAAATATTGGGTGATGATGATGATGTTGCTGTGGTTGCAACATGTAGTCCACATGACACAATCCAAGCAGAAAATGTGGATGTGGATGATGTTGATGAATATGATGATGATGTCAGTGATCCCTGTTCAGAACTGGAGAAAAAGAAAGTCAGGGTGGCTGTGTCTGGGTCTGTTGGCGTTAAATCCCCCCCCGGAAAAAGTTGTGATTTAGCAGTTCCAGTTGGTGTTGATGATGACCCAGTAATAATCATAGGGAGCCGTTATAGTCAGTTGCAGTCCAAGTGTGTCCTGCCTGAAAAATCATGTAGCACACCCCCCATTTCAGGGCTTAAAAAAACAAATTCCAATAAGCAGCATCAGGGACATGTTAAAAGTAGGAGGCTCACAGTCCTTTGTTTGGGATTTTTTTGTTCAAGATGCAAACAATGACTCAGTTGCTATCTGCCAGCTTTGCCATGTGCGTGTGAGTCAAGGTAAAAAGGGGAGTCATCTTGGTATGGGGGGCCGCATGAACATCTTAAGAACAGGCACATGGCACTGTGGACATGGCACCAGATGGCAGCTAATGCCATAGTGGACATTCACCCTCTTCATCAACCTTAATGAGCATGTTATCTCCTTCCATAACTGTAAGAGCAAGTAGGAATGTCTGCAGTAGTGATGAAAAAGCAGCAGAGGATTACTACAGGCATGATGAGGTGGAGGATAATGATTTTGAAAACTTGTCAAGTGGTGGTCAGAGTAGCTGTGTTGGTGGTGGTCAATGCAGTACATCTAGTGCAAGTGGTACATCAACCCATGTGTGTAAATCTGGGAAAATAACTTCATTTGTGGATTTGTCACCTGTGCAGCTCTCTTCATCACATGTTCACTCTCCCCCCCATCCATTTGCAGAGCAGAGCCATTTGTCAGACCCCATGCAAAACATGTAAGTCAGCCCACGTTGCAGAGTGTTTTGGCCCGTAACCTGAAGTACCCACCCAATCATTCAGTGTCTCATGAACTTAATGCTGCTGTAGCTGAAATGCTGCCAGTTGATCTTTTTCACTTCTCCTTCATGGAGAATTCTGGATTCCAGCAGTTTGTAGCATGCACCTGTCTGAAATGGAAAGTCCCATCCTGGATATACTTTACCAGTCGTGCTGCCCCTGAGTTATACCGTACTGTGGCCGACTCTGTAGGACATGCCCTGCAGCATTCCTCCTCTCCATTCATCCATTTAAGAATGGATATGTGGACAAGTGGCAAAACAGTGGGGAATTCATATTTGTGTATAACTGCACATCGTGCGCAGGTGCCACGGGTTGTTTGTGCTGGTGGTAGTGTGAATAATCAGTATAGTAAGGTGAACTGTCATGGTAGCAATCTTCCCAGAATTCAACATCATGCATTGCTTGCTATGTGCAGTGTGACCTGTTCACACACTGGTGAAAATATGCTGGACTTGCTACTGACTGAAATTGATGAGTGGCTAAAACTCTTGTTCCTGAGAGAGGGTTTTTAGCAAAGTGACAATGGGTCAAATGTGATTAAATGTATTATGAATGGTGGCTTTGTTTGGGTTCCATGCATGGCCCACTGTTTAAATGTGGTGGCGCAGGAGTTTCTGCAGCACCCTGATATAAAGGAGATGCTGACAGTTGCACACCGTATCTGTTCTCACTTTTCATGCTCTGCAAAGACCCATGACTTGCTTCTGCATTTGCCGATTCAAAACAGCCTACTGCAGCACCACCTCAAGCTGGAAGTTGTCACCCAGTGGAACTCTAATTTATACATGGCAGAGAGGTTGTATGAACAATACAAAGCCATCTCAGAATATCTTGTCATGAACACTAGCTGTGACACTTCCAGGGCCTCCATGTCTCTCACGACTGAACAGTGGCACCTCATTGACTCTGTAATAACAATTTTGATGCCTTTTGAACTCACCACGCAGGCAGTGAGTGGCAAGTCTGCCTCCATTAGCCAATCAATTCCACTGCTGCGGGTGTTGAGGCAGACATTGCTGAATCTACAGCATAGCCTTGATGTTTCTGGAGACTGTGCTAGCAGTGTGCTGCTGAAACACATGCTGACACTATTCGAGTGCAATCAGCACATCTTGACCATTCAGCAGAGTGACGACTTTGCAATAGTAACAATGTTGGACCCACAATACAAATGTTGAATTCCCTCACTACTGGAGAGAGGGCCTGAACAGGTAAAAAATGTCAGTGGGCAACTGGTGCGCTTGGCTCATGGGGCACAGAAGTCACAGCAAACCTCAGCAGTATAATCAGGCTGAAGGTCAGTTCAGAGTAGTATCAAGCACATCCTGTATGGGGGCTGCAGTTCCAGGTGGTCTGTTATCAAAAGCAGTTGTCATTAACCCACTTTGGGGTGCTTTGTCACAAGTGGGGATTTGTGACATAAATGATGCCAGAGAACAGGATGATGCCTCAACCACCAGACTTTGTGCAGCACAGTGAATGGTTGACTCATATTTGGCTGAAAACAGGCATCTGTTAATAACTGATGAGCCTCTTTTATACTGGAGTGGAAATATCAGTGAATGGCTAGAGCTGACTTCAGTGGTACTGAAGTACCTGATGTGCCAACCCTCCAGTGTAAATGTTGAGATGGTATTCAGTTCAGTGGGTACAATAGTTCAGGATCATCACACAAACCTCTCTCCTGCAAATGTCAGCTGCTGACATTCATAAAAATGAATGAGGAGCACATACCAGCTCGAACTGCAACCTCAGTATTTGTGCTCCGGCGTGGTCATGGTTGTGCTGCTGATGCTGTAGAAATGGGCCATCCTGGTGGCATTGGCAGCATTAAATGGCCTACCAGTGAGGTAGATAATGACACGATGGAGAAAGAATTCCCTGGTGGTCTGAATTCAGACATTGATGACTGTGAGGGCAGCTTTCTGTAAGAGGATGATGATTAGGTTGATGTTGGTGGTTTTAAGTGAAGTGGTTAAAGGCTCTCACATTTTTTCTATGGTACATGTTTTGCTTTTCATAAAGTTAAAGCAGCATCCTACTCTGAATGACTCAAATTATATTTGCAACACAGTACACACTACAGTATATCCCCCCCACCACCCATCTGTGTGTGTCTTGACAGTGATAGTGAATGTGTTGCAGGCTGCAGCTGTTCTCCCATGACCACCACCAAAAAAGTGCTCTCAGCCAAAGCCACCATATGTAGAGAAATGTGAGAGGGAATGTCAAAATCATGTGCCTCCATGACCACCACCAGAAAAGCACTGTTAGCCAAAGCCATCAGATGCAGAGAAATGTGGGAGGGAATGTCAAAATCATGTGCCCTCATAACCACCACCAGAAAAGCACTGTTAGCCAAAGCCATCAGATGCAGAGAAATGTGGGAGGGAATGTCAAAATCATGTGCCCTCATAACCACCCACCACCATCACCAGTACATCAATGTTTTCCATTTTGTGTCCTGCACATTCCATGGCAGACAGAGTCAGACAGGAGAGACCACATACATCAGCCACAGCCACAAGGCTTATTTACTATCAATAATTTAAAGTGAGTATGTGTACTAATGTTTCATACTGTGGAACTGCCTTTAGATGTTTTATGTGTCCTGTCGATTTTGTGAGATGCAGTGGTCAGACACATACAGTCAACTTATTTTCTTTTTTTCAAGGTTAACCAACCACTCTTCTTCACTGGAGGACTATAGTATTGCAGTACTGTCTACAGCCACTTACAGGACTGGATATCCATTTCCAGATTGGTAAGTATATTAATTTTATTTCATCATTTCTTTTTCGTTTTTCATTTTTTCAAAACAGTGCAAATCCAACTGATGAGTCATATAAAGTAGGTGTCATGACATGTACATCACATAATATATTTGTCATGCACATCACACACTGTATTGCTGCAGCAGCCATGCCAGCATGAGCAAAGTTTGATCCAGGTCATCGTGAATTTGCAAGATGTGTTTTCAATGTAACTTGACTTAAGACATAATTAGGGACAGTGACACAGTGTATGGGATACAGATATTGAATTTGTGATTGTGATGATGATTTGGTCTTCATATGGCTTTGGCTTAGTGACACAGCTTGTTATTTGTTAATCAGCATATATGACAGGATGGAATAGCCACACTTTAAACGTAATGTGGTACTGCAATCAAGTACTAATAACTCCTTCTCCATCTCTTTTAGGAGGAAACTTTCTAATGCTGTGTGCTGTCATTGTTGCTTTCCCCAAATAACATGTTCAACATCATACCCCCCAGGCTGGCAGACATGACACAACAAGTAGCATGAATCCATGACCATGACCATCAGAACTGGACTGGAGGAGGATGCAGATAAAACCTGTGAAGAATTTAGGAAACAATAAACCAACCATTTATGAAACTTTCTTGAAATTGAAATGCCTCCCGTCAAAAAAATACTTACCTTCACTGGCTTGACAGTACTCCAATGCTACAATTCCTCATCAAGCACACCAAGTGCGATTATATGACCTGTAACACAAAACAAAACAATGATTACATGTATATATATATATATATATACACACTGTAGATATCAAATTTATATATATATATATATATATATATATATATCTCAATCACACAGTTAAGGGAATTTTCTGGACTCAAGGCAGTAGCATTTTGGGGACGAACATTAATTCTGGTGACTGTGTGTGAGCACTCCGCACATGAGTGCGTGAGCCATTAATTCTGGGAGACTTTCCTTTCTTGTTATGCTCTCATTTCACTTTGCCAGCACTGGGGAATTGTCTGGACATAAGACAGTAGCATTTTGGGGATGAACATTATTTCTGGTGACTGTGTGTGAGCACTGTGCACATGACTGAGTGTGCCATTAATTCTGGGAGACTTTGCATTTCTTGTTATGCTCTCATTTGACTTTGTCAGCACTGGGGAATTTTCTGGACACAAGACAGTAGCATTTTGGGGATGCACATTAATTCTGGTTACTGTGTCTGAGCACATATAATATCATAATGTCTATTTCCAAAAATAAATATTTTTGGAGCCTCAGTAATGTTTACTTTATGTCATGGTATCATGAAATATTTGTCAAAAGCAGGACTGAGAAAATGTAATATATGCAGCACTGTATGTGTACTTTCCTGTGTGTGCAGACACTGTCCAGCTTCTTGTAAACAAATATATGCTAACTTGTTACAGTGTTTATGGTATAAAGAATAAAGATAAGAATATATAACATATATGTTATTTGTACCATCAGCAGCAGTGGACAAAGTCATATATTATGTTTTCAGAGGTCTCGTGCCAGTGTGCACCTCAGTCACAGTGCATACATGACTTTTAGGAGATCATAGCACAAAAAACTCTTGCTTTTCAACAAACTGTACCCAACAGACATGAAATATTGCCGAGGCACCCAAAATATTTTATGGTGTACAGACATTATAAAGTCAGAATATATAACAGCTCCTCCAGTCCACTGCCACCACACTGTGCTACCACTGGTGCCATGTTGTGTTATGGTGTACATCAACTTGCTGCAAAACTGCCACTTCGTCCGGAACAAAAAATGCAAAGAAGAAATGTGATAGCACAGTCTGGTAGCAGTGAATTGGACCTGTTATATATTTTCTGACTTTATAATGTCTGTACACCGTAAAATATTTTGGGTGCCTCAGCAATATTTCATGTCTGTTGGGTACGGTTTGCTGAAAAGCAGGTGTTTTTTGTGCTATGATCTCCTAAAAGTCATGTGTGTACTGTGACTGAGGTGCACACTGGCCCAAGACCTCTGAAAATATATTATATGACTTTGTCCACTGCTGATGAGGTTACAAATAAAATATAAATTATATATTCTTATCTTTATTCTTTATACCACGAACACTGCAACATGTCAGCATATATATGTTTGCAAGAAGCTGGACAGTGTCTGCACACACAGGAAAGTACACTGCACACATGCAGTTTAGCACAGTATAATTGCTCTGTTCAGTCCTGCTTTTTGACAAAATATTTCACGATACCATGACAGAAAGTAAACATTACTAAGGCTCCAAAAATATTTATTATTTGGCTGCTGGTACATAATACCTGGCTCCAAAAGTGCAAGGCAAACACACAAAGCCACCACTCCACATGAATACATGTAACAGAAAAATGTTCATTACTACTGCGACTTTATTGCTGGCAAAACAAGGCACACACAAATGACCAATGTGCTTTGCCGCTTAAGCCTTCATTAGGAGGCACACCACTGAAGGTCTAACCACCAAAACACAAGGCTCATTACTGTGTGCCTTGCTTTGTCATAAATACAATTGTAGTAGCAGTGAAAATATTTTAATGCCATCTATTCATGTGAAGTTATGGCTTTCTGGTTTTGTTAAAGGAGTAGTCAACACAGAATCTGAAAAAGCGTATGTCATGCAGAGCACTTTTGATTTATATGTAAAGTCTTAGTGCGTCCTTCACTCTGCCTGCTATTAGGAGTTCTTACTAAATTAGCATGCTGCCTTTGATGATAGTTTTATGATGACCCCATGGATCTTCTTCATGTCAAATACGTTTATTGCCTTTATCACTCCTACAATGCACCCTGTGTCATGTGACAGTGATATTGCATAGCCCATAGATTTACCATATGTACAACAGCAAAGTTGGGTAACTGTTGTTATGCAGTGAGACCAAGTGGCAACTGTTACACTTTAGCATATACCTCAGAGCTTGGTGAGTAGGGTTTCTGTATGAAAACTGCTAGTCAGTTACACAGTTCTGCTGATGTGAACTGGGCATTTGCTAAATCAATGGGCTATGCTACATCACTGTCATATGACACAGGGTGCATTGTCAGAGTAATAAACCGATTTAACATGAAGATCCACAGGGGTGGTAAAACTACCATAAAGCTCAAAGGCTAATTTAGTAAAAACTCCTGAAGAAAGGGGGGTTACTAGTGGGGTACCACAGGGTTCAGAACTGGGGCCAGTCCTTTTTAATGTCTTTATAAGTGACATTGCAGAGGGACTGGAAGGAAAAGTATGCCTCTTTGCAGATGACACATAGATCTGCGACAGGGTTGATACGCATCGTGGGGTGTAAAGGATGAAAAGGGACTTGGCAAGACTGGAGGAATGGTCAAATGTATGTCAGCTTAGATTCAATGCAAAGAAGTGCAAAGTAATGCACTTGGGAAACATAAACCCAGGGGAAGAATACACAATTGGGGGTGAGATACTGACAACAACAAAAATGGAAAGGGACCTTGGGGTAGTCATATCAGATGATCTAAAGGTGGTCCAGCAATGTGAGAAGGCAGTAAGGAGGGCTGGGGGATACTGAGATGCATAGGGAGAGGCATCACCAGTAGAAAACAGGAAGCTGTTGGCCCTCTGTACAGACAGTTGGTACGACCACATTTGGAGTACTGTGTACACTTCTGGAGACCCCATCTCTGCAAAGACATAGACAGGGTGGAGGCTGTCCAGAGGAGGGCAACCAAAATAGTGCAGAGTCTGCAGCAGAAGACATATGAAGAAAGACTAAAGGAGCTTAAGCTGTATAGCCTCAAGTAAAGGAGGGAGAGGGGGGACATGATAGAAACTTTCAAATACCTCAAGGGAATCGACAATGTCCAAGAGGGTAGCATCTTTCAGAAAAAGAGATGTGCAGGAACAAGATGGCACAATTTGAAGATGGGGGGGGGTGGCGCAGAGGCACTGTGAGGAAGTATTTCTTCACAGAGAGGGTTGTAGATGCATGGAACAGGCTTCCTGAGGAGGCTGTAGAGTCAAAAACAGTGGGGGTATTCAAGAATGCATGGAACAGACATAAGGCAATTCTAATGGGGGGTAAGAGGAGGTAGGCTGTTGGTTAACTAGGATCTGTAGCTTATCCGTTAGGTCAGGAAATGGGCAGACTAGGTGGGCCAAGAGTTCTTATCTGTCTTCAGATTCTACGTTTCTATGTTTCTCCTAATAGCAGACAGAGGGAAGGACACACTAGGGGAGGGACTTTACATACAGATCAAAATGCTCTGCATTACATATGCTGTTTCAAATTTTGGGTGGACTACTCCTTTAAGTTTAAATAATGATGGCAGGGACAACCCGTTTTAACTTAAAACAAGGAAAACCAAATTAGTACACACACACACGTAACGGGGGGGGCAGGATACACATTGTAATGTATACAGAACAGAAGACAAGAAAAAAGTGCATAATTATAAGATACAGGGGGTGGTGGGGGAATACATTTTTATGACACCAGGAGGGTGGTGGGGGGAACATCACATGGTGGAAGGAAAAAAAAAGTGCGAAATCCCAAAATGGTCCAGCAGCAGATGGATCATGGCCATGATCTGCAATTGATGGCCCTCTATCCGCTCCAACTGCTGCTCGACAGCACTCACCCTGTCATTTGAGGCATCCACAATACTCCAGAGAATTGCAATGTCAAACTGACTTACAGACAGTTCTCTGGGGTCCAGATATGCTGTTGCTGGTGGTGGTGGTGGGGGTGATACTGGTGGAGCAGCTGCAGCAGGTTCTGTTGTGGCCCTCTTACTCTTAGGGACACACACAGCCACCCCCTCTGCCACAGAAGGGCCAGCAGGTGAAGGCCTGGTCCATTCTGTAGTAGCTTGCCACTGCATCAAGTGGTGATTGATCATGTAGGTGTGCTGGCCCCCGGTCCCCATGTGACTATCCCAGGGGCCATGGCGCACCTCCACCCTGCAAACACGACACTTCACCAGACTTCTGTCCCCCTCCACACAATTGAAAAACTCCCAAACCATGGAGGTGAGTGGAGGACCTGGCAACCCGGGGAGGGGGCAGATGCATTGGCAGCCTCATGCTACTAAGGCTCCGCACTTGGGGCCGGGGTACAGGCACATTCTGCTCAGGAGCTGGTGCTGGTGGTGGTGGTGCCACTGCCTGAAGAGGTGGTGGTACTGGTGGTTCACTTTGTGCTGCAGCAGCCGCACCAACTCCTCTTGCTTCCGGAGGTGATGCAAGATTTGGTTATGGTAAATCATGAACCGGCCACACCACCACGCATGTGAACCCCTCCCTGGCCATGCCAGGGAACTGCCCCCCCCAGACAGTCCCTGTTCCATCTTGACTGCCCTGCCCTCCCTCAGTCCGACCGATACACACAGTCATACAAAAGACACACACACAACACAGGCACACATAGTCAGACACACACAAACAACAGCTAATAAAACTAAGAAAAAAAGAAAATCACAGAACAAATTAAGTAAAAAAACGGACTATAATAAAACTAGAATGAATGTTGCTTTTAAAAAAGGTTTTTGAAACTGCCTCCCAGGTATCTCTCTCTCTCTCTCTTTCTTTCTATAACTGCTCTGTCTACCTCCTCTCTCTCTCCCTCCCTCTGCACAGGAGAAAGTGAAAGTATCTCTTAGCATGGGTCACTTCATTCCTGCCTGGCTAAAGCATGTGACTTATAATACTAGATACATAGATAGTGTCAGCAGATAAGGGCCTATGACCCACCCAGTCTGCCCATTTGAGCTTGTAAGTTCAGTTTATGTTTTCCTAGAAGTCTGTTGCCCCTTACCCCTGACCTCCAGAATTCCTTTATGTCTATCCCATGTATTCTTAAATCCCGTGATTGTTTCAGCCCCCACCAGTTCCTCTGGCAGGGTGTTCCACTTGTCCACCACCAGTTCTGTGAAGAAGGTCCTCCTCACGTTTCCTCTGAATCGTCCTCCCTCCAACTTCATCCCATGCCCTCTAGTCCTGGAACATATTTTTCTCTTAAAATAGTGTATTCCTGCACCCTGTTCCTCCCTGTAAGATATTTGTATGTCTCTATCATGTTCCCTCTCTCCCTCCTCTCCTCCAGGGAGTACTTATTCAGTTCCTTCAACCTGTCCTCATAGGACTTGTGATGCAACCCATGTACTATCATTGTTGCCCTCCTCTGAACCTTCTCTACCCTGTCTATGTCCTTACATAGGTAAGGACTCCAGAACTGTACACTGTACTGCAGGTGGGGCCTCACTAGTGTTTTGTATAATGGAATTATGACCTCCCTTTTCCTGCTGGTGATGCTCCTGCCTATGCATCCCAGCATCCTATTTGCTTTTCCTGCTGCCTTGTCACACTGTTTCCCTACCTTGACGTCATCAGAGATGATTACCCCAAGATCTCTTTCCTGCTTGGTGCATGCTATATCCTCACCCCCCAACTGATATATTGTGCCAGGGTTTTTGTGCCCCATATGCATTATCTTGCATTTCTTTGCATTGAATTTCAACTGCCAAACCCCTGACCATTCTTCAAGTTTCTGAAGGTCCCTTCTCATTCTGTCTATACCCTCTGGTGCGTCTACTCTGTTACAGAGCTTTGTGTCATCAGTGAACAGTGAAATTCTGCCTTCTAGGTCCTGCACAATGTTGCTGATGAAGATGTTGAATAGAATCGTTCCCAGCACTGATCCCTGTGGTACCCCACTGTTCACTCTTCCCTCTGTGGAGTGACAGCCATTTACCATCACCCTCTTTGTCCTGCTGCCCAGCCAGTTACCTACCCACCACACTACTGTCCTGCCCACACCCATATGCCCCAGTCTGTGTAATAGTCTTCTATGTGGCACAGTGTCAAAGGCCTTGCTGAAGTCCAGATAGGCAATGTCCACTGCCATCCCCTGATCCACCTCCCTAGTCACTCAGTTGAAAAATTCAATGAGGTTGGTCTGACATGACCTCCCCCTGCTGAAACCATGCTGCCTTGGGTCCTGTAGTCCATTGACAACCAGATGTTCCACCAATCTCTCCTTCAGTAATGCTTCCATGATCTTCCCCACTACCGAGGTGAGGCTGACTGGTCTGTAGTTCCCCGTTTTCTCTTTGTTCCCACTTTTGTATAAGGGGACTACATCTGCTGTCCTCCAGTCCTTAAGTACCTCCCCTGTTTCCAGTGACTGGCTAAACAGGATAGCCAGAGGTTCAGCCACCACCTCTCTTAGTTCTTTAAGGACCCTTGGGTGCACCCCATCTGGCCCCGTTGCTTTATCAATTCTTATTACTTCCAGTTCCTTCAGGACCCTTTTTCATCTAAAGGGACTTGTGTCCATTTCTGCACCATTCTCACTCCTTGCACTCCCTTCAGACCCATTACTCTCCTCTTCCTCAGTAAAGACTGAGCAGAAATACCTGTTCAATATGTCAGCTTTACTGTTGTCATCCTCCACGCGGCCCCCATCCTCCCGCTTCAGTCTCACTTTCCCTCCCTTTGTCTTTCTTTTTTCCCTTACGTACCTGTAAAAGGTTTTGTCCCCTCTACCCACTGATTTTGCAATGTGTTCTTCTGTCTGAGCTTGGCTTCCCTTACAGACCTTCCTGCCTCCCTTTGCTTCTCCTAGTACTTCTCCCTATCCCCTTCTGCCTGTGTCTTTTTGTATTGCCTGAATGCAATCTTCTTGGCTTTCACTTTCTTTGCTTCCTCTTTGGAAAACCATAATGGTCTCCTCTTCCTTTTCCTCTTGCTAACCTGCTTAATGCATAATTCTGTTGCTCTTGTAATTCCCATTTTAAATACCGACCACTGTTTCTCAACCCCTGATTCCTGCCCCATTCCCCTTAATGCCTCTTTTGAGTATCTCCCATTTTCCCAAAGTCTGCCCCCCTAAAATCCAGGATACATGTTTTTGTGTGGTTTGGTTCTGCTCTTTCTGTGATTTCAAGCCACAATGACTGGTGGTCACTGTTCCCCAGGTGCTCCCCCACTGTTACCCCCATCACACTGTCCCTGTTTGTGATCACAAGGTCCAGTATTGCCTTCTGCCGAGTTGGTTCCATGACCAGTTGCTTGAGGAAGGCACCCTGAAGGAAGTCCAGGATAAATCTGCTCCTAGTTGATGCTGCTGCTGGGATGCTCCAGTCCACATCTGGAATATTGAGGTCTCCAACCAGTACTGCCTCACCCTTATCTGCCATCCTTTGGATAGTTAGCATCAGCTTCCTATTTGTTTCTTCCTCCTGGGCTGGTGGTCTATAGACCACATCTGTGCAGATGGCTGGCCCCATTTTCCTTTCCAGCTTAATCTACAGTATCTCTCCCCCATTTTGTTCCTCCTGGATCTCTGTGGCCCCATGTCATTTTTCACATACAGTGCCACTCCTCCTCCTTTTCTACCTGCCCCGTCTCTTCTGAATATGCTGTTGCCAGGTATGGTCATCTCCCAGTCATGGTTATCATTACACCAGGTTTCAGTGATGGCCACAATGTCCAGGTCTGACTGCACCATGACAGCCTCCAGATCTTCCATCTTGTTGCTAAGGCTCCTGGCATTGGCACACATGGCTTTCCAAGATTTGACCTCCCTAGACTGTTTAGCTGTTCTACTCCAGCCCCTTCCCTGGTTGTCCTTTATCCCTGGTTCTCCTTGCTGTCTGCCCTTCTGCTAAATTTTGCCACTTTTCTGCCTATCCACCTCTTGGGCACTGATCTCCATCTTTTGCACACTGCTTTGTAGAGGTAGCCACTCCTCTGGTTCATGGTTCCACTGCTAGCTGTGGAGGATGAGCAAGTAGGTACCCTCCTTGCTGGCCTGCCACCATGCCATGTGATGTGTGCAGGGGCTGCTAGACTAGCCTCTCCACATTACTTCATGTTAAGGCAGAATGACAATGCAAAGTAATAA
Organism: Neoceratodus forsteri; assembly: GCA_016271365.2. Classification (NCBI taxonomy): domain Eukaryota; kingdom Metazoa; phylum Chordata; order Ceratodontiformes; family Ceratodontidae; genus Neoceratodus; species Neoceratodus forsteri. Next base: position 1,103,661,084 of record CM028131.1, read on the forward strand.
TTATAAGGCAAAGTGAGCCTTTCACAGTGGTCACTCCACATTGCAGCGTGCCAATGCAAATTGTCCACTTCGCATTCACTTTGCTGTTGGAATTTAAATTCGCTGCATCTCTACTCAAGAGTCAAAGTTTGGTCATTCTGTTGAGAGACATAAAGCTTGTTATAGAAAGCAAGGAAAGCATTCAAGATAGTGTGCTGTGTAAGTATATGGACATTTTGTCCACACAAAGATTCAATGTGCTTGTTGGCCTGCTGAACCTTAATGTAATAGGCTAGCAGCCTTCTTGCATACTCTCCTGAGTCCCAATATCTATTTAATGTTCTCAGAACTGCCTTTTGTGCTGTGGTTGATATAATTGAATTAATTTGATATTTCAACGACATCATTTCCCAGTTCAAGTAGGGGGAATGCTGCTGCACCGGTAGTGTAATGTGCTTCTTCTTTGATTTAAAGGCCTGCTCCAGATCAGTGAGCTGTTTAGCTTTTAGTTTTTCTTTTAAGGTGGGCTATGTAACTTATAATTCTCCTTTTGAGGTAGGCTTTTAGATCACTCTAGGTACTTTGGGGGTATTGTTAGTGGCAAAGAATAGTTGCAACTCATCTTTGAGCTAGATTTGAAAGTCCTTTTGATATAGTAAGAATGCATCTAACCACCATGATGGGGTTTGAGAGCCAACAGGTCCTATCATTAGTGTAAGGGGCTAGAGATGTTGCAAAATTAAATTTCACTGATGAAATTCCCACAAAACTGGTAATTTCACCACGCAAAATATTTTGCATAATTTGTCCTTTCCACAGATTATTTCGTGGGGTGCGATGTTGCAAAATTTTGCTTGTGAAATGCGAAATTTCACCCAAATGGTAAAATTTCACCTGCAAGTGGCACATTTTGCCTCTTCATGGGCAAAATTTCATGCTCCACAGGTGAAATTTTGCACTCTGTGGGCTAACTTCTGTATTTCGCTTCCGCAAAATACACAAACTATTTAGCATAATGAAATCTGGCAATTTTGCACATCACTATAAGGAGCACACAAGCATGGTCAGAGATCAGGATAGGTCCTATGTATGTACCGTGAAGCCCACCAAGAAAAAGTGCAGCACTGAAGAATTCTGCAATAGCATTACTGCAATAAACAATGCAGTTTTCAATGAGAGTTAATCCCTTTTGTCATGAAGTAAACCTGTGACTCTGCACTTTATCCTGGCAGGCCTCACTGTATGTTGCACCTCATGCATGAGCTGCATAGGAATTTAAAAGTCATCAATTCTGCTGCTCATAAGATGGGCAGTAGAGTAGTATGGGAAGTCGATCACTGGGGTGGAGACTTCTTAGGGGACAAGTAGTCTATATTCTGAGGATAAGGCATGCAAAAATCTTCTGCTCTTGGTTGAACTAGTGGAATGGCCCCAAAGTTGGTCCATAAGTGGGTCCCAAACCTCATTAACTCATTCACACCACAAGAGCTCTTTGAGACTTCCACCACTTGTGCCCTCTATACTCTTAGCACTGCATCCTGGGCCTTTCTAAGCAAAATCAAGCCATAATCAGCATGCCGCAAACAAATGTGAATACCTCTTGAACCGTAAGTGCTACACACAAAGTATGAGTGGCAAAGTTGTTCAGCGCAACGTTACCTTTCCAATGGTGCTATGCAATCAGTTGTAATCAATTTAGTTTTTATTTTATACTAGCTGAAATACCAAACAACTGATTTTTTTCTGATTTTTTTTCAAGGTGCTTAGGTGATGCATGAGAGACAAATGTCAGCCATGCACACCATATCTTAAACAAATGCAAATAATTCCTAAAGTATATGTGGTAGACACAAAGTATCAGTGGCAAAATTATTCAGCACAAAATATCATTTCTAATGGTGCTATGCAATCAGTTGTAATCCATTTAGTTTTTATTTTATAGTAGCTGCAATACCAAACAACTGTTTTTTTTTTCAGATTTATTCAAGGTGCTTAGGTGAGGCTTGAGAGACAAATGTTAGCCATGCACACCATACCTTAAACAAATATGAATAACTCCTAAAGTATACATGATAGGCACAAAGTATCTGCAGCAAAATTGTTCAGAGCAAAATTACCTTTCTAACGGTGCTATGCATTAAATTCTAAGCAATTTGGTTTGTTTAATAGTTAGGTTAAAAACTGCTGACTTCCTCAGACGTTTCTGGGCCTGAGTGAAAGTCAGTTGAGTACGTCTACAGGCGTTATTATCCTGAGGGGCTATGCTTTCAGACACCGCCTACAGACGTCTCTAGGCCTGAATGAGTTAAAGCCCTCCAAATGAGAAATTGATCAGCTAGTTCATATACCTTTGCTGTGGCCTGAGCAAGTTCTGGATAGAAGAAATTAGAGTCTGTGTTAAGGCCATAAACATTGCCCAACAAGAGTGTAGTGACTTCTACAAGAACTCTAAGACCCTTCTGCCATCCTTGGCATGGGTTAAGCTTATGATTTGTATCTTCTACCTTGTAGAAGAGAACAGCTACACCCCTTGCTTTCTTAGTGAATGAGGTGACCACCCCCCTGACCCACAAATTACATAGAAAGCTTCTGAGTTACTGCTTCCAATAGATGGGTCTTCAGCAGGAAGGCAATGTCAGTACACTCTTTTTTAAGGTGTGTAAGAACCAGTTTCCTTTTAATGGGGGAATTTAATCCTGGACATTCCAGGAAGTAAATTTATATGAGTTAGTCTCCATTTGTTACCTTAAGCAGACTGGGATAGTGATAGTGTATAGACATGTTGCAATAGCACATACTGTAGGTAGCAATGTGAAATACATATGTAAATGAGCATTTGTCAATGCCGAATGTTTGCTTGCTGGCATTGGCATTGGTAGTGTAGAAGTTAGAGAGCTGCATAATAGGAATGGCAGTGAAGTATTGAACTGAAGTCAACCCTACCACCACCCTGCAGAGACTGACAGGTATTGGGGTGTGCCTTTGGGTGGTCAGGCATAACGGCCATGCCATTTCACCACACTCTACCATGCAGATACTGACAAGTATCACGGTGCCCCTTGGGGTCTTTGTCCCACCCCATTCCATCAGGAAATACGGTGAGATGGGTCCTGTATAGGAGAGTGGGGTGAACTTTGGGGCTGAAGAGTCCAAGGCACACCTCGATGCCTCTCATTGGCTGCAGGGTGTGGAATGGTATGAGTATTACAGGCGAGAATCCCAAGTCACACCCCTGATGCCTCTCAATCTCTACAGGCTGGGGCGTTATGGTAGGAAACCCTAATACCTCAGGGATTCATTGGCATTTTCACTGAAAATTTTCAACATGTTTTTTTGTGTGGCCCCCGCCTTATGAACAGTGGCAATATCAGTTTGCTAGCCGAAAGCTGATTTCACACAGCGACTATGCCATTTGGCATCACAGGTGTGAAAACACATTTCAAACAGGATGTGAAAAATGACAGCTGTACTGTTCATGGGGAGGTGCAAAAAATGGCAATGTTGAAATTCTGCAGTGAAAATATTAAAAATACTGGTGAAGTCATGAGCTTGCATAGAAAATGTGCAATGCACACCCGTAATGCAATTAGTTTGGGGATTTTTTTACAGCAGATTGTCAACACAGAGATTTTGTAACCTCCACTCATGAACAGTATCACTGTGATTTTCTTAATCTGTCCCGAACAGTGATTTCCCACAGCAACCACGCATTTCTGCACTGGAAGTGTGAAAACACATTTTGGCCATGGTGTGAAAAATGACAGCTGTACTGTTCATAAGGAAGTGTGGAAAAATGCCAGTGGTGAAGATCTGGGCTGAAAATATTAGAAATCCATGAAGTTACAAGGGTGCGTGGAAACTGTGCAATGGTTGCTCATAACACAGTCATTTTATAGATGTATTTCACCAAATTTTTAACATAGCCATTTTAACACCTCTGCTCATGAACAGTGTCACTGTGATTCTCTTAATCTGTCCCAAACATTGATTTTGCACAATGACTGTGCCATTGTATGCTACATGGGCGGAAACATATTTTGGCCGAGATGTGAAAAATGACAGCTGTACTGCTCATAAGCAGGTGTGGTAAAATGGCAATGCTGAAAATCTGGAGTAAAAATATTTAAAATTCACGAACTTATGAGCGTGAGTAGGAACAGTGCAATGCATGCTCATAAAACATTAATTTTTGAGAATTTTTTCACCAAATTTTTAACACAGCCATTTTAACACCTCTACTCATGAACAGTGTCACTGTGATTTTCTTAATCTGTCCTGAACATTGATTTCACACACCGACTGTGCCATTGTGTGCTTCGTGCACAGAAACACATTTTGGGTCAGATGTGAGAAATGACAGCTGTACTGCTCATAAGGAGGTATGGTAAAATGGCAATGTTGAAAATCTGAGTGAAAATATTGAAAATTCACGAACTTACGATGCGTAGGAACATCATAATGCATGCTCGTAAAACAGTCATTTGAAATTTTTTCACCAAATTTTCAACATAGGGTTTTGGGGCCTACCTCATGAACTGTGACACTGTCATTTTGTAAATTGGTCCCAAAAGGTGGTTCCATGCAGTGACCGCGAAATCACCTTTCAGGGCCAAATAACGCCATGACAGTGACAGAATTCATGAGGTGGGGTCCCAAAAACCCCATGTTGAAAATTTGGTGAAAAAATTACCCAAAATGCCAGAGATATGCACAAAAGTTGAAAAAACCCTGTTTATTACATTACACAGCTTACCAGCATTTCCTCAGTTTGCGGTCTGCTTTGAAGAGTGCAGGCGTGTTCCCAGTCCACTGAAAATCATCGCGCTGAGCTCCAGGGGTAAGTATGGGGTGAGGTGGGGGTGGGGGGAGGCTGGGTGCGCAGTGGGTCAGTGCGGGTGGGAGAGGGGGCTCATGACTGCAGCGAGGGAAGGTTTTTTCTTTCAAGGTTTTTTTTTATTACTTGGACTATGCAGGACATTTGCCATGCTGGGGTGGGCTCCCAGTGTGGCAGCTGGAAGGCTGTTAGGGGGGCCATGGAGCTGATGGGGGATTGGGCACCCCCATCAGCCTTAGTAACTCTTGTCATGCTGGGGTGGGCTCCCAGCGTGGCACCCTGTAGTCTCTTGGGAGGACAGTGGAGCCGACGGGGGATTGGGCACCCCTGTCAGCCATACGATCTGTCGCCACACTGGGGTGGGCTCCCAGCATGACATCTGGAACTCTGTTGGGGGGAAGCGCAGAACAGCTGATGGGGGATTGGGCACCCCCCATCTGCTATACAGTGTGCATGGGTGGGGGGAAGCATGAGCATGCAGTATGCATGCGTGCATGTGTGTGCGTGGGGGGGATCGTGCATGAGCACGCAATATCTTATCACTGCTCACTGAAGCGTAGCTCTTCCTTTCATCTGTACAGCCACTGCAACTACATTTTCAACTGCTGTCATAGACAACTGCAGTGTTCATTGGAGAACTGCGGCCGCACCTGCAAACACACTGACTGAATTGGAAGACAACTGCCACACATCTGAAAACTCAAAAGATGGCACTATGTTTCTTGCACATGGTTGCAAGCAAACATAAAAAGGGACTTTTACAGTGTATACAGCACTGGTGTAAGAGCCTGCTTCTTAACACTGTGACATATTTTAAGGCATAGATTAGACTGTTTTCATTCAATAGTGCCTCTGAACAAATTGTCAGATTATGGGATTTTACCACAAAGATACAACTGAGATTAATACCCATATATGTAGCTTTTGGAACAGGAAAATGTCCAGCTTCTAGGTGATGAAAATTCCACAGTCCTAACCAAATTACAACAATTACAAAATAAAACAAAATCTTGAAATCTTGAAACCATTTAGAGTAAAGTTTTCTATAAAAAAAGTACACACATTATCACAGTCACACTTTTTATTACTTTCCTCATACCCATACATGACCCATACCCAGTTCTCCATTCCACACTCCCCTCCTTTATTGTCCTCTCTCATCCTTCATTCCTCTTTCCTTTCCCTCAGCCATCTGCCTTGTTACCTGCAACTTAGCACTGGTCTCTCTGTTACCTGTAATTTAGCACTGGTATCTGCATACTTTGTATGTAGACTGAGTATCTCTCCCTTGCCCTCTTCATACAATTGTTGTCTTCCCTCCTCCCCCCCAACCCCGTATCAGGAAGTAAACTTGTTTTTGTTCCCTAATTTGTACTTTCCCAGTGTATATTGTCTATTATTGGAACCTTTATATAATGTCTGACTCAAGACGGTTCTCCTCTCTATTGACTCTCTGTAATTTATCTTGTTTAACTGTATCTATAAACCCTGACATGGAACCTGTGTAATGACCTTGTTCTCAAAGATGTTAATCCGAGATCACAATAAATAAATAAATAAACAACATGAGAGATTAGTTGATATGCCAACAGGATGTACAAGTTCAGATCCCAAATAGCTGCTACTTGTCTCTAGCTGTAGCAAAGCTTATGACCTCAGCTAAGCTGTCCAGTCTCCCTTCGAGCTAAGTGAAGGATTCTGAAACCTGCTATGTGCTCTATCTTTAACTCAAATTAAGTAAGTGTATTCTGCAAAGTATTGTTTCATGGGTGGGGGGGGGATGCCTGAATACCTGTAGAATGAGGAGGGGGGAAGGGTTTAGCCCAGTGTTCAGTGACCAATGAATTTGCCCATGGCCTTTCATGACCATTGAAATGCATTACCTGAATGCTTCCCTTCTACATCTTCCCCTGCCATGAGGAGGCTGACACCACATTGGAGCTTAACATTTATTGTATTGAGTCTCTGCCACCCTGGGTGGGTGCTACATGCCTCTCTAGCTCTATTAACTGGAGTCTCATGATGCACCAACTATCACAGGCCTTACTGTACAACAATAATTTGTAAGCAGTGACTTACATCACATAGCTGTGATACCTGGACAAGATTTATGTTCTCTCTCCAGGTTAGGGCAGAATGCATATGCAATACTGGAAAACTGCCTGGGTGCTATGTGCAGACCAGCTGTACTTGGTCCTGGCTGTCAATTCTGTGTTAGCAACTGCTTCTTAACAAATTCATGTGGTCTGAGTTACAGCCCTCCATTGTCTGCTTATACAAGCATGTGCTCCTTCATTGAAGCGCTCAGTCAGGCTGCTGGCCATGCAGGTGAGTGGAGGGTTGTGCCGGTGGCCTGATCGAAGTACCGGAGGGAGCAGGGTGGGTGCTATCTGATGACAGGGTGGGGGTGGTGGGGTCCACTAGACACACCAGGGAGTGGGAACTGACTTTTTTTTAGGATTGGGGGTCCAGGGGATAGGGGAAAATAATGAGTTAACTGGGGGGAGGGCTTGCTTTATTCACTTTGGGCCAGTGATCAGCCAGAGGGGGACCACTAGACACCATGGAGTCCTTAGTGCAGAAAATTTCACCTGCGGGTGGTGAAAGTTCACCCGGAAGCGACAAATTTCGCCGTCTTGAAGGCAAAATTTTACTCGTTACATAGGTATTAATCTCAGTTGTTTCTTTGTGGTAAAAATGGGTGAAAATTTGTATTTCACCTGGCTAAATATTTCATGAATTGCACAAATTACATGAAATATTTTGCAGATGAAATTTTCCAATTTCACACAACACTATATGTCACCACTGTTAAATACTTTACACCTGCAGAAAACAAGGGAAACAAAAAAAGAAGCATTTGTCAATGCCGAACGTTCGCTTGCAGGTATTTGCAGTGGTGTTTGGCATGTATGGTGCTTTACCCTAATGCCCTGTGCGATTGCTGGTATTTGCACAATAAATTGTCAGCATGATCTTTTTGTTACCCCCATTGTGCGGTACATAGGCGGAAACATGTTTTGGGCAGGATGTGAAAAATGACAGCTGTACTGCTCATAATGAAGTGTGGTAAAATGCCAATGTTGAAAATCTGGAGTGGAAATATTGAAAATTAGCAAACCTCCGAGAGTGCGTGGGAACTGTGCAACACACGCTCGTAAAACAGTCATTTTTAGAAATTTTTTCACCAAATTTTCAACATTGCCATTTTAAAACCTATGCTAATGAACAGTGTCACTGTGATTTTCTTACTGTGTCCCATACATTGATTTCGCACACCAACTGCGTCATTGTGCAGTACATGGGGGAAAAGATGTTTTGGGCAGGATGTGAAAAATGACAGCTGTACTGCTCATAAGGAGGTGTGGTAAAATGGCAATGTTGAAAATCTGGAATGAAAATATTGAAGTCGCAAACTTACGGTACGTAGAACTGCGCTGCGCTTTCGTAAAGTTATTTATGAAATTTGTTTGCCAAATTTTCAACATAGCCATTTTAAGATCTCTGCTCATGAACAGTGACACTGTGATTTTCTTAATGTGTCCCATACACTGAGTTAGCATCACCGACTGTGCCATTGTGCGCTACATGGGCAGAAACACGTTTGGACAAGATGTGAAAAATGACAGCTGCAGTGCTCATAAGGAGGTGTGGTAAAACAGCAATGTTGAAAATCTGGAGGAAAATATTGAAAATTCGTAAACTTACGAAAGGTATGAGGAATCAAGTAACGCAGACTCATAAAACAGTCATTTTAGGAATTTTATCACTCAAATTTTCAGCACAGCCATTTTAAGACCTCTGCTCATGATCAGTGTCACTGTGAGTTTCTAATGTCCCATACACTGAGTTAGCACGACTGTGCCATTGATGCGCTACATGGGCGGAAACACATTTTGGGCAAGATGTGAAAATGACAGCTGCAGTGCTCATAAGGAGGTGTGGTAAAATGGCAATGTTGAAAATCTGGGTGAAAATATTGAAAATTCGCAAACTTACGAGCGTACGTAAGAACTGTGCAACACAGACTCATAAAACAGTCATTTTAGGAATTTTTTCACCAAATTTTCTGCACAGCCATTTTAAGACCTCTGCTCATGATCAGTGTCACTGTGATTTTCTTAATGTGTCCCATACATTGAGTTCGCACACCGACTGCGCCATTGTGCGCTACATGGGCAGAAACACATTTTGGGCAGGATGTGAAAAATGAAAGCTGTACTGCTCATGAGGAGGTGTGGTAAAATGACAATGTTGAAAATCTGGAGTGCAAATATTGAAAATTTACAAACGTATGAGCATGCTTAGGAACTGCGCAATGCACGCTCGTAAAACAGTCATTTTCAGGAATTTTTTCACCAAATTTTCAACATAGCCATTTTAAGACCTCTGCTCATGAACAGTGTCACTGTCATTTTCTTAATGTGTTCCATACATTGATTTCATACACCGACTGTGCCATTGTGCGCTACATGGGCAGAAACACGTTTTGGGTGAGATGTGAAAAATGACAGCTGTGCAGCTCATAAGAAGGTGTGATAAAATGGCAATGTTGAAAATCTGGAGTGAAAATATTGAAAATTCACGAACTTATGAGCCTGCATAAGGAACTGCTAGCAGCGCTACGTAAAACAGTCATTTTGGAATTTTGCAAATTTTTCAACACATGGTATTTAGGACCCCTTCTCATGAATACTGTCACTGTCATGGTGTTATTCAAGGCCAAAGGGTGATTTCACACAGTGACTGCACAGTGCCTGCAAAATCACCCTTCGGGCCGAATAACACCATGACAGTGAAATCATTCATGAGAAGGGGTCACAAAAACCCCATGTTGAAAATCTGGTGCAAAAATTCCAAAAAATGACTGAGATATGCAATAAAGTTGAAACCCCCCTATGTAGCTCATTATACGGCTTACGGCATTTCCTCAGTTCGCGGTCGGCTTTGAAGAGTGCAAACGTGTTCCCGGTCCACTGAAGATTGTCGCCGGAGTCGGAGGTAGGTATGGGGGGGGTGGGGGAGGCTGAAAGCAGTGGTGGGTGCGGGTTGTGGAGGGGGGCTGGGAGACACGCCTGGGATCGTTTTTACAGGAAAAAGAAAAAGACGACGGGGACGTTGCCACACTGGGGTGGGCTCCTCATTGTAGCAGAAGATGTGTGGGGGCCGAGGAGCCGCGCGGGGATTGGGCACCCCAGTCAGCAAACTACGCGGGCCGAGAGCTGACGGGGGATTGGGCACCCCCATCGGCAAAACAAAGGAACAGTTTGCCACAATGGGGTGGGCTCCCAGCATGGCAGCAGGATGGCTTTTGGGGGGGCCGTGGAGCTGACGGGGGATTGGGCACCCCCGTTGGCAAAACAAACAACGTTTGCCATGCTGGGGTGGGCTCCCAGTGTGGCAGGAAAGCTTTGGGGGGTGGCGTGATGCACGTGGGGGGGAGTGCATGACGGAGGGAACAGTGGCGGCGCTCAGTATGGCAGCGGTGTTTCCTTTGAAGCAGAGGAACACCACTGTCATACTGAGCTCCTGCACCCATTGGTGCAGGACTGTCATGCCTGCTCAAGGGAGCAGTGCATTGGATGGGAGAGGCACACCTCCAAGAGTGCTACTCTCCCAAAACGTTCCTTGCGCATGTGCGCAAGCGAATGTAAAAAGGAAAGCAGCCCTCATAGTTCTCAATGCTGGAGTTGTACCCACTTGGAAATTATTTTTCCATGACTGCATCAGCATCATCAATGGTACGTCATTTGATGCTGCCACCAGGATGGTTTGCTTCATCCACATTATTCAGCACCACCATCATCGTGACTGAGTACAAACATAGATGTGATTGTCCTACTTGGTATATGACCATCATTCATTTTGATAAATGTCAGCATGCTGACATTTGTATGTGATATGTTAGTACAATGGCCATGAACAGTCACTGTTACAATGATATACACTGCAGGTCACATAATGGGCAGGCAGACAGGAAGGGAATCAGTCAGGAAGTCAGTGAATTAGTTTCATTTTGACTTTTGCTTTGCTAGAGCAGGAGCTGTGTAGCTTAGTGTGCTACTCAAAACTAGTAAAATAAAGAGTTTTCTGCTTTTCTTCATTTTTGTTCAAGATCCTGGAGTTTATTTTAAACCAGTTTAATCCCTAGTACACTGGTGGAAACCAAAGATTTAAAAAAAAAAACAGGGTTGCACCAAAAAAGTTGAAGTGATGTGATTCATGATCATGAAGATGTGATTAGTCTTGTGACTTGTGACTTGAGTTATGAACATGGCACTGGCAGTACTTCTCAGAGCACCAGCAACCAGATAGAATTGAGCTTCCACAAACATTTCCCATTGAAAATGTTAAATACCTATGGCTGCACTTCCCTGAACTGTACAATGTTCGTGCTGAGATTATATCTACTGGATTAAATACAGCTGGCTTGTTGTGAGGGCAAAGATTCAAGTCCATTTGCTAGTAGGGCATCCTACAGAATGTGAACACTAACAGAAATGTCATACTGAACCAAGGCTCTTGAGTGACATGACATGATAACTGGGTGTCTTGATTCATGATGAAACCAAAGATAAAATAAAAAAAACAGGGTTACACCAAAAAGTTGAAGTGATATAATTCGTGATCATGAAGATAAAGAACGTGATTTGTCTCGTGAGTCGTGACATGCTGTGAGTCATGAACTTGGCACTGGCAGCGCTTCTCAGAGCACCAGTAACTGGAAGGAACTGAGCTTCCACAAACTGTTACCATTGAAAATTTGAAATATCTATGGCTGCAGTTCCCTCAACTGCCTGACTCAGAAAAACACATACAACATTATAAATGGTACAATGTTCATGCTGAGATTATAGCTACTGGATTAAAAAGAGCTGGCTTACTGTGAGGACAAAGATTCAAGTCCATCTGCTAGCAGGACATCCTACAGAATGTGAACACTAACAGATGCATTATACTGGACCAAGAATCTTGAGTGATGTGACATGATAACTGGGTGTCCTCCAGATTCGTGATGAAACCAAAGATTAAAAAGAAACAGGGTTGGACCAAAATAAGTTGAAGTGGTGTGATTCGTGATCATGATGGCCATGAAGAACGTGATTCACCATGACGTGAGAGTGACATGAGTCATGAATGTGGCACTGGCAGCGCTTCTCAGAGCACCACCACTGGTACTCTGACCCCTACTGGAACATTCAAAGTCATCCTCCTCATGCCTGTAGTAAACCTCCGGTGTTAATTCACAAATTTTACCTACATGACTACTTGCTGTAACTTGATGACTGGCTGGCACACTTTATTTCAGACACACACACACACAGAATTTATTTCACACACCACCTACGCTAAGGTGATGCTGCAGGCACTGCTGCTACCCACACAGATTCAGGGACCTTGCCTGACCTAACCCTCTCTGACACAGTACTTTTTCTTTTTTTATTTATTCCACATGATGTGATGGAATGCCCTGCTCACAGAGCCAAAGCTTATACAACACTGACTTATGTGGCTTATAGGCCACAGTTAGAAACAACTCTGCCTGACTGTCTTTGTGGGCATTTTTTAGATTACACAGAGTCACTAAGAGAAAAAACATGTTTATAGCAAAAAGTGATTTTTCTAATTTTGTGGGTTGCTAACAAATTCAAGAGAATTCACAAGACAGTACAATGCCAAACATACTGCAATATGTATGTTTCTTTATTATGTGTTTTTCTTTTAGTTAAATGCTATAATATGCAATGAGAGACACTATTCACATACTACAGGGAAACACACGATAGTGATAAAGTGACAACAATTTCAATGGACTGAAATAGCAACATTATATTTATTCAGTTTTTGGTGGATGGGAAGCCAAAAAAACAACAACAGTGACTTCCAGATGGAAATCGAGCACTAAAAAAATGTAGTCGTACAGGCACAACAAGCCCATAACCAGTCTTCAGAAATCCAAAAGTGGAACAACAATACCTTATTTTGAGGGGGGGGAAGGGGAATTTACAGCAGTAGCTAGATAGAAGCAGGAAAAAATACCACAGATGGGCTAAGAAATTAAGAGTACTGCTGTTACAGTGGTGCAATAAAATGCATCTGACTTGACGGCACACACACACTAAATGTAATGTGCAGAAACTTTAACAGTTCAGTAACTACAACAGTCTTTTAAACAGATTGAAACAAATGCACAGCAGCACAGCAAACAGCAAAAACTGATATAAACTTACTAGAAGTATTGCTGTGTGTACCTGAACACACAAATACTAAAACACTAGCGAACAACAGTTGGAAAGACTGTCTTTCTCACTGTGAATCTCCCTTCTACTCCACAGATCCACCCCTCCCACGAAGCATACTTCTACAGTGTCTGTCAGTACAGAGACTGAATGTACTAAATTAACATGCAATATTCACACAAAATCAATACATGCTCAATGATATAAACACACAAGGGTTTACTCCAATCAATGTACTAAACTATGGTACAACATTTTGTCGAAAAAATGTTTTTTTAAAGGTTTTTCGATGGTTTGATTCTCAGAGCTATGAGAGCAAATTGTCTCCACCTTTCCACTACACACACTATGCTGAACTGAGGCTGTGCAAGACAATATAGAGCCCATGTGACCTTACATCCCATGAATCACTGCAAAATTTGTCTTAAAGAGCCCCCAAAAGGTGAAGTGATATTAAGTCCATAGAGAACAATGGGAATTTCACATTGTTTTGAGATACAAAGTTACTCACTTTGCTTTGGGGAGTATTTCACAAAATTCTGGTTATATGCAAACTATTACACATAGTGAAGTTTATGGACTTCACCCACGTCTACTGTCAATACAGCATGGAGATTGTTGAAGTTTCACAGTCACCCTGAGTCCAGTCAGGGATGTCTCCAGCACTTTCTAATTATCAAAGAGCAAGCATTTGAAGTAGGTTGCTAGTAATAGGTCAGTCAGAGTAGTCGACTGCATATTGGCCTCGGACAATGGGAGAAAACTTCCCTGTAAGGAGCAATGAATGGCAGTGTGTTAGTGTCTTGGAGATAAATTTGTACATTGCTATGGTAGAGGACAGTAGTTTATAGCATAACGATAAGAAATAAAAAAGTACTTCATTTGCTGAACTCACAATACTAGCCCATCTTCCGGGAGTAGTTGTGCCTGGTGAAAATGACTCATACTTTATGTGGTGTATCACCTGAATTGTGGGGGGGGGGCACGTGGCTATCTTGGTACCAACTTTACATCTGCACAGTTCAAAGCACTGGCCCAAATTACTGTGTAGGGAGGGGAAAAAAGGAGGGTGCTGTAAAAGAAAAAAAACTTAAGTGATCTCCTTTCAGCTCCCTGTCTTACTTGAGAGGCACTTTAACACAGGCTACGCCATTTTTGTACTGGAGTGAGCAAGCAACTTAGTGTACAGAGGGCTGTGAAGAAGAGCTCATTGGTCAGCCTGCTCATGCCCTCAAGTCCTCCCACTGTTTCCCATACTATGAAGGGGGTGAGACCACCCACAGTAACTAAAATGTTGTCAAATATGGTTCCAAGCTGTCAACGTGGAGTTTTTCACAGTCTGGTCTTGCAAATTTCTAGGGAAATGGGTAGAGATGAGGGGAGGGAGCTCATAATGCCATGACATGAGCATGAGACCCAGAGCATACAAATGAATAAGCAAATAAGCATTAAGCAGCTTCAGATGGAGTGAAGGACTGATCATGCCTCTCGTACATAGACTTTCATTTGTTGCCTGAAAAACCACAGTAAGTTAAATCAAATCAGGCACTCATTTATAGGAGTCATAACTTACTCTAACCTGCAACCAACACACCACCACAGAGACCCATTGATCCCCCCTGTCAGTTCCATAGTTTAATAGCACTGAGTGTGTAAATGGAGATTGGGTGAAAAAGGGAGGAGGGGGGAACATATTACATCAGTTATTTGTTACTACAAAATTTGTCAGCTGTTCCCTTACCAAGTCTCTTGTTATAATAGCTGAAACAAGAAAGAGCACCCCAGTTCAAGACTTTACCAAAATAGCCCTAGATGATGATGGCTCAGAGCCATGTCTTCTTGGCAATGCATCCCAATGGCCCTGCAACACCTTTGACCGTGATGTCATACTGTTCTGGTGTGTGAGAACTGCAGTATTAGTACTTTGTAATGGTTGCACTTCAATGTCACAGTGGTCTTGGGTGTCCGCCCATGATGTTGCAATACAGTACGAGGGATGAAGTTGTAGATTCAATTCTTGAGCTGGGGTTTGAAGTCAGATAATCTTGCCCAGTGTCAGTTTCAAGAGGGCTGAGCACTCTGGAGGTGAGTCCATTGCAAAATAATCATTGATGGAGGCCCTTGAAACTGTACTTCTACTTCTGTTGTGCTGGCTTAGAGGAGGTTGTCTGTCCCCTATGCCTTTGTTACTGACTGATATTTTCCTTTGCATCCCTCTCTTCTTTTGTTACTGCTCGAGGGGCAACTTGCTTGTGGAAGGTGCTGAACAGAAAGAAGATAAGCCCATAGGATCAATGTCAGGGGCAGCATTCTAAAGTGCTTCCTGGTTTTGTTTAGGTTTGTGTGCAGTCCCGTATGAGCCCCATGTCTGCTGAATAAAGGTGATAGCATCCGTAAAGTCTGTGAATGTGTGGTAAATCAAATTACATTCTATTTTAAACTTTGCCAGCTAGGATATTTGGTAACCAGGGGTTGGAGACATGCATTGTCCCTCACAGGACGTGATGCGATCGGGTTGCAGGGGGCGTCGGTCCCGATGGCTGCTGCCTGGCAGGGCGCCAGGCACAAGTCGTCAGGGACCGGTGCACCTGCATGCTAATGGCATGCAAATGGGGCCATAATCAGATGCAAATGGACCCCCATGCACATTGCATAAATTATGGCCCCATTTGCATGTCACCCTTTGAATATCACAGGCGCTGTGCATGGCACAATGTAACTTGCGCCACCGCATCTCAATGCTCCATTTTGACCACTTGCGCTGGCACAGTTCCACTGTGCCATGTGCAGTGGGGGTGACCAGGAGGCAATATTCAAAGCAGTTGCGCCATAGCGCAACTCCGTTGAATATCACCCTGGCCACACCCCTGCACAACTATTTTGAGCATCGCAGGGGCTTGTGCCACAAAATGGCGCAGTTTGAATATCTGGGCCACAGTGTAGATACACTTACCTCCAAGGATGCAGTACCTCTCAGTCACCTATGTGGTGGGGTGGTGCATGCTGGCTCAGTTCATAGCTCAGCACATGCAAATGAGGGAAAGAGCATCTTGTAATGAGATGCAAATGTCTGAGATAAGCCAGGCATGGGAAATGAGCTAATTACCATATTCTGGATAAATATTGCAAAGATGGGCGTGGCGCATCTCAAAGTGCATTGTGCATGCATTTGTGACAAAGCGCAAACACATGCTGCATTTCTGACACATGCATAGTAGATGAATACATCACAGCTTTGCATGGTCACAGACAAAGGATGTCGGTAGTGGCACATCGTGAAGTGCACGGTGGACCTGTACAGTGCATTTCCACAGACTTGCGTCATGTGGATGGCTGTGGTTGTGGCATTAGCTAACCTCCCCAACATGGTGTTACCAAGCATGCGTGTTGGTGGGGTGTACAATCTCTGTTCCCATGCAGCCTGTCACAGCCATGCATGTGCGGTAATGCATCATGGTACACCTATCATGCATCCCAATGGGGAATGCGCATACCACGCAGGGATGAGAATGTGTGGTCCATCGTGCAACTAGTGCAGCCCAGACACCTTGCAGTTACTGCCACAGCAGCACCACAGAGCAGCAGTATTCATTGCAGTAACATTATGACATGTGCCTCAGCAGACATTTCCACCAGGCCCTGCTCCCAGAATTGGGGGAAGCCTGAATTGGCTAATTTGGTGGATCTTGTGGTCCCCCTGGGGAGTAGCTATTTGGGGCAGAGGAGCTCCAGCAGGCATGGGCCCAGGTGTGGGCCAGGATTGTTGTGTGCCTCACCAGGTGCACAGTCATCAGTATGGGGACCTTGGCTGAGTGATAGGACCAGGCTGGAGTGGTTCACAAGCTGGTGCAGAGGGGAGCAGTGACATGACCAGGTATGTATGTATGCAATGTGAATGTGTGCCATTCATGGTACTGGGTGATGACAGGTATGTGGCTGTGCCAGGCACAGTCAGTCATGGACTGTGACATGTTGGCATTGGTGTCTGGCAGGTGTGTACTGGTGTGGTGGTGTGCAATATGCAGTATATGCCAATGTCTGGCCCAAGTACTCCTGTGGGGTGTGTTGTCCCCAGTACAGGTCCAGGGCCATGCCATGGTGAGTGACACCATGTAGCAGTGGGGGCCATGGTGACCCACAGTGGTGATACATCATCCATTGTGGGCCCTGCATGTGTGGCACCTCACTGCAGTGCAGTATCGCTGTATGCTCCACTGTGATGCAAGATGGGTACCATGTCCAGCCACCGTGTATGGTGTCCATGCTGATAACTGTTGTTGTACCAACTGCTGGTGGCAACACTTGTTGCCCATCCCCATGCATCATTGTGAAGTGTACAGGCACCATGCACATATTGCACATTGCATGGGCCTATTGGCACACCTCAGTGTTACACAGGTTTCCATGGTGCACCACCAGCACATGCTCAATGTCACATGGTGATGTACTGTGAGGGCACTGGTGACAGGTGTATGAGTGTACAGGCCTATATCATGCAACAGTGCTTGTCCACTGTTTATCATGTGACTGTAGGGATGCTGTATGGCACGTGTATTTGTTGGGGCTTCACATACCTGGCTTGCACATGGGTGTGGGGGTGGAAACAGTGTGCTACAGCTTGATGCTAACTGTGCTCTTCACATTGTGTTTCCATTGCAGGCAGGGCAGAGGTCCGCCAGGCCCAGAGGGTCACCTTCAGCCAAAGCGGTGACAGCAGCAGGTCACAGGGGCAGAACATGGGACATGGGCTAAAAGGTGGTCATTACACCATGCAGCAGGTGAGTAGGCATGTTGTGTCACGTGTTGCATGGGCACATGGGGGGTATGCATTGCCTGTTGCAATTCATGGCATGTGGGTTTGGCATACTCATTGGGCTCTGGTCACTCACACATGTGGTGGCAATGTTGTGCCATGTGACAGCTCTGCATCACTGTTCCCCTGTGTACCAAGCACTGTCCAGTGTGCCTATAAATGACCATGGTCACTCTCTGCTGACCACATGGGGAAAGCACTGGGCCATTACTCATGGTACACCCACTTATCAGGTCCACATGTTGTGTGGTACATGGCATGTGTGGTGCCCTGCCCCACACACCATTAGCCCCCCCCAAACAACATGCCATGGTGTGCTGTGGCAGCGAATGACCCACATCCACCGATGGCACATAGCATGTTGCCTGGCACACATATCTCCATTGGTGTGGTTCACGCCACTTGCTCTCAATGTGTCCTATATGGCTGTATGCTATGTTCCCCCTAAGATGCGTGCTTGTGCGGCCATGCAGATAAAAGAAACAGCCACTCAGATCAAAGAAACAGCTGCACACTACAATAGCAGTGACATGCAGATAAGAACCACACTGCTTAACCCTTGCTTTTCAGTGGACTGACATATCAGTCCAGAATTCCATTACATTCTGCTTCTGTCTGCAGCAGAAGGGGTTAAATTAAGTGTGTCTATATTCCTCACTGCTCTTATCTCCTCTTCTATTAGGTTGTAAGTGTTCACAGGGGCCAGCTTTGATGTTAGGGATGCCTGTTACAACTGAACAAATGTTATGAGGAAGGCTGCTCTACAAATGGTAGGATTGGAGGATGACTTTGGCATAGTTTCTTTTTGACACTGTCTGTCCATAGAAAATTCTGTTTGTTTTTTAAATTCCCATCCATGCTAAAAACTACAGACAGACAAGCAAGAAATTATTTGTGTTTGTGTCAGGTTCTAAATAAGTGCATCTCATTGCATTTCTGAGCATGGTTTTAAGACCTTTAAAAAAGCCTAGGGAATTGCCAGAATGTCTGACAATTTAACGAGTTCCTGACAGTTGACAGCTGAGACAACTTTGAAAAAATGTATAATTCAGGCATAAATGTAGCTTATATTTCATATTTTATTCTAAAATCCTCGCCCCTATGTTCTTATTACTAAGGGTATTTGCATGAATACAGTATCTCTGCTCCTATAGCTCTGGCTGGTTGCATACACCTGACATCCTAATTCTGTTTATGACATTAAAATAACTTGCTGTGGAGATAATTATGATACCATAAACAAGGGATTGTGATGTCATGTGTAGAGAAGCAGCCAGAGTAGACACATTCTAGGGCATAGGGATCTTGTTTTCATTCAACTTTTTTCAGTAATAAAGAAAATGTGGTATTAATTACTGAAAATATATGAAGTAATAAAGAAATGGGATGGAGTTGAATATAAATCTTACTTTCTTCAAAGTTTTCCTAATGCTGTCAGGGGCTCTTTAAGGCCTAAGTCAAATAACTGAGGAAAATGGAACTGGGCTACAAATATGCTTGAGTGTAGAACTGTTAAAAGTTAAAGAGCCGCTGACAGCATTAGCAAAATTTTGAAAAAAGTAAAATTTATATTCAGCTTCATCCCATATTCTTTAGTACTTCATATATTTTCAGTAATTAATTCCCCATTTTCTTTATTGCTGAAAACAGTTGCATGAAAACAAGATCCCTGTTCCCTAGGCTCTATCTACTCTGACTGGTTCTCTACACATTACATCACACTCTCCTGTTTATGATATCATAATTATCTGCACAGAAACATATTTTGATGTCATAAACAGAATTATGATGTCAGGTGTAGGCAGGCAGCCAGAGCTCAAAGAGCAGAGATACTGTATTCATGCAAATGCCCCTAGAATAAGAAAATAAGGGTGAGAAAATAAAATACAAAATATAAGCTACAGTTATGTCTGAATATTACATTTTTCAAAGTTGTCTCAACTGTGCCAAGAGCTCTTTAAAGCAGCAGTACAGGATATTGTGAAAAATGTAAGCTTCACTTTTTAGTGGCAATGAACAGTATCCCTATTATAGACTCAATTTTATTTCAGCACATCAGACTCTTTCTTAGTACCCAGTGCTGCACACACACGAGACTTCTGCCCACAGAGTCAAAAAATTTGAGGGAGCATTGGCTGTATGTACTGGAAGGGCATACGGTCAATTTGTCGTGCTAAATTTTCGCCGCGGACAATATGTTGTGGTCTATTAGGAGAAACTAATTTGGGCAACATATGAAGTGGTCACGGTCAGAATGTAGCTGAATTCGTACATGACTGGTGACATTTTAACTTTAATCTCTATTTCTCCCCGCTTTTAACATGCCCAATAAATTTTGTACCAGCAGTAGCATTGTATTGTACATCAAGTACACTTTGCACACTTTGCACAGTCCCAGTATGCTTTTATCATCATTTTGTACAGCTACCTACAGAATGTACAGCTTTTACCAGCAGTTGCATTGTATTGCACTATACGCTTTTACCAGCTACATCAAGTACGCTTTAACATGCCCAATAAATTTTGTACCAGCAGTTGCATTGTATTGCACATCAGCTTTTAACAGCATTTTGTCAGAATGTAGCTGAATCCATACATGACTGGTGACATTTTAACTTTAATCTCTATTTCTCCCTGCGTTAATCCCTTCTCATGCCAAGCCTTAGTGCCATTCGGCTCCCTACCTCAACAAACAATGTGTCATTTAAAAATAAAACATTTTGGATTAACTAAGCATCACTTACTTTTAAATCTATAATTCTTTATCGGTGTTTTCCTTTTCTGTTGCTGTAATCCACTTTTACAAGGACTGTGCTATGGGACTAGCCAACTTCCGTGTACAATGTCATCTGAGCTAGGGTGCAGCCTACCTCTTAAAGGGGACAGTAATCTATTAGGTTATCCAGTTTGTGCAAGTAATAAATGTACTCAATATTTAAACGGAGTTTTTTAAAATGAAAACAAATGAACCAAATAAATAAAGTTTTTTAATGATATTTAAGTGCTAATGGAGTTTTTAACAGAAATAAAGTTTAGAATTGCACGTTGTGTACATCAAGCACCACAGCTCCCAATACCTTTTACCAGCAGTCCTAATAACTTTTGTACAGCAGTCCCATTACCATTTGCACATCAAGTACGCTTTTAACAGCAGTCCCAATAAGTTTTGTACAGCTTTTACCAGCACATCAAGTACGCTTTTACCAGCAGTTACATTGTATTGCACTATACGCTTTTACCAGCTACATCAAGCTACAAGTACACTTTTAACATGCCCAATAAATTTTGTACCAGCAGTTGCATTGTGTTCACATCAAGTACACTTTGCACAGTGCCAGTACGCTTTTATCATCATTTTGTACAGCTACCTACTGAATGTACAGCTTTTACCAGCAGTTGCATTGTATTGCACTATACGCTTTTACCAGCTACATCAAGTACGCTTTTAACATGCCCAATAAATTTTGTACCAGCAGTTGCATTGTATTGCACATCAGCTTTTATCAGCGTTTTGTACAGCTACCTGCTGATGCGACATCAAGTGCACTTTGCACAGTCCCAGTATGCTTTTGTACAGCATACGCTTTTATCAGCATTTTGTACAGCTACCTACAGAATGCAACATTTAGTCCAGCGCTCAATCGTAATGCGACATTTAGTCTAGTGCTATTTTTACCTCTACACTTATTGTCTGGTGATAATTTGTCCATTCAACGTTTTATCCGCAACTTAATGTTAGAGACATTTTGACCTGAGACTTTACATCCGTACACGACTGGAAGACACCGCTGCAGCAGTCCATTGTTGATGCCATTGCCGTGCTGTGTCTGTGGCACCTGCACAGTGCAGACAGTGACATGCTGCAGGTGTTGTGGGTCATCCCTACTGTTCCCAGTCTAGCCAGCATTTGCATGCATGCTCCGTCACATGACACCGTACCTGTGTTGCATCTACCACTGTCCATGGCTGCGTGTTGCCATTGTACACTGTTCACGTTTGGCTGTTGTCAGTCATGCAGTCATGCTGGTCAACACCACCATGTCAAAATGCATCATGTGTGTGCCGCATAGCTGTGGGTATTCAGTCCATGGCCATTCACAGGAACACGGCACATAGGGGCCATCTCTATTTGTGCCACTTGCCTTTGTGTGGTGTGTTGCCAGTGTCATCTGGCCTGTAGTGTTGCTAAGCTGATGCAGGCACATACAGGGACAATATCTCTGCAGTACACCTCACCCAGCTTGTCTCCTCCCCTACCATGGTTAATTACAAAATGGGCACCAGCACACTCCTAGATTGGATACTCTCAAGCAATTCAGAACAACTCACCAATATGACAGTGCACCCGGACACTATTAGTGACCACGCCCCAGTCTCTTGTAGCTGGTTGAACAAATTCCTCAAGCCACTTTCCCATTTTACCTTTAGTAGGGTACTAAAGCCTGGGCATCTTGAGTGCCTGAAACATGACCTTGCCAACACCAACTGGTGACAAATTGACCACTCTACTGACTTCAATACTGCCTTGGATTATTTTATAACTCAGTTCATGAAAGTCTGTGATGTGCACACGCCCCACAAAAAGGTCAAAGCATGGGGGTCAGTTAACCCATGGTTATAATCTGACCTCATAAGCAAACTGAAGAAGTGCGATAACCTTTGGCACCTTACCAGAGAGTTGGGTAAACCCTCAGCCGTACTAGCCTACAAGCAAGCCAGAAATGCCTGCACCCAGGAAATACACCAGGCTAAATCAAAACACCACAAGGAGTCGCTTACTGCCTCCTGGGGTGATGGAAAAATCTTTTGGACCAACTTGAAGAAAGTCTTAGGGAAGGATGTGAAATCGGCACCAAACCTAATCAATTTACAGGGTACCCCTACCCAGGACCCCCTAACTTTAGCCAATGCCTTCAATGAAGCATTCTTGGACCTCTCTGGGACACTCCCCCCAGACTTCTTTGAGGACCAGCCACACTCCCAACACCTCTACTATGGATGCTCACCTTCAGTCTGCCCCATCCTTTTACTTCAAGAAACTTACCCCCTCACTAGTCAGAAAATACCTTCTCAAAGTGCTTGGGAAATCACGACAAAGTGCAGACACACTGGACCTCAAACTTGTTGCCCTCACTATTGAAAAAGTTCTCCTTCCCATAACCAAGATCCTAAACATGTCACTCTGCCACTCACAATTCCCACAGCTGTAGAAATCGGCCATCATGACTCCTGTGTACAAAAATGGAGACAGGGCATTGCTGCCAAACTACTGGCCTATCTCAATTCTGCCACTGCTCTCCAAAGCGCTAGAATGTATAGTGGTTGAACAACTGGTCGAATACCTTGTAAAATATTCTATCCAATGCCCAGAGCAGCATGGCTTCCATAAAGGCCATAGTACCTCCACAGCACTGCTTGAACTCACTGGGTTTATTCACCGGTCTCTGGACCAAGGAATTCTAGCAGGGTCAGTTTTCATTGACTTCTCAAAGGCCTTCAATACTGTCCACCACTCCCTACTCTTAAACTAATTAACCTCCATTGGCCTCTCTGCAAAATTAACCCTCTGGTTCAAAAGCTACCTAGGACAACGAACACAAAGAGTGAAAATCAACAATGTTCTCTCTGACCATCTGCCTGTAAAATTTGGGATCCCCCAAGGCTCCAAACTGGGACTGTTCCTTTTCAGCATTTTTCTCAACAATCTACCATGCAGCTGTCCACAGCAGATGCTACTCTATGCAGACGATGCAGTAATCTTCTCAAGCTGCCCAGACCCAGACAAACTCGAGTGCGATTGTTGAGGAATGGTTCCAAAACCACAAACTTATTTTAAACAGCAAAAAAACTAAAACTATGATGTTCTGTAGCACTCGAAACAAGTACAAGTCACATGCTCTCAACATCAGTACCCGATCTGGAGCTCTGCTCAAACATACCCAGCACTTTAAATATCTTGGGGTCACATTTGACAGCAGTCTGGCCTATGACCAGCACATCAGCAATGTGGCTGGGACTGTCAGCTACAAAATTGGTCTCCTCTACAGACACAAGCACTGTCTCACTTTGGATGCTCTTAGACTAGCCATCAACAGCTTCGTCCTTTCTGTCATAGACTACAGCTTGGTCATCTATGGTGCTGCTAGCCCCACCACCCTCCGCAGAATATCGGTTGCGCTGAACAAAGCTTGCAAGCTGCTCACAAGAGCTGAACATCTCACCCATACCTGTGACCTCTATGCTCAAATGGGCTGGCTCCAACTCAGTGGGAGGTTACACTACCAAACCTGCTTGCTGACCAAAAAGGCGCTACTTGGTATTCTTCCCCATGGCACAGCAAACCTACCTCAGCCACACAGCAGCAACTCACAATATACAGGAAGTACCAGCACTCACCTCTTCCATGTTCCTCGTCTTTGAACGATGCAGGGTCAGCGTTCCTTTGGCAACAGAGCACCCTCTGGTTTAATGCCCTCAGCAAGGCCATCTCCACTCAACCTACTCTGGGCCCCTTCAAGAGACTACTACGCCAGCAGCTTTCCGCATCCAGCACCTGTGACTGTTTCCACTATTCCACCTGCCATTTGACTCTGACCTACTTCTTTGTTGCTCCCAGAAATGGCATGGTCCCGAGCCACCTCTACCCTCCCCTACACTCCCTCCCTCCCTCGACAAGGTGGCTCGCTACTCTGGTTTGGCTACTCACCACCTCGATACACCCCCTTCCCCCCACTCCCTTGACAAGGTCGATGACTGCTGCAATGCTTTCTCTCACCTTCTGCCTCCCCCCCACCTTTCTTTTTTGTTCTCACTTCCCTACCTCCTTCTATTCTCTCCACTAACTGTTCTCTCCTCTAGCTTTCTCCCTACCTTCAACTATCCACTCCACTATCTTATTCTATACGCAAACCAAGGGTACCTACCCTCTATTGATTTGTCTTGTATTTATAACCTGCTTGTATAAACCACTATAATTATTGTACATGTCTGATACTCTGTGTTGTTTAATACTTTTATACTGTCTTCCCTCCTACTGACGTGGAACTTTTGTAAAAGAGCGCTCGGCTCAAAGGTGTTGAATCCTAGATCTTAATAAATAAATAAAATAAATAAAGCCATGTGCTTGTATGTCCCCTCCACTGGCCAGCTGGATGGCACCTTGACTGTGTGCCTGTCGACCTGCATGGTACTTGTTCTGGCCATCCTATCTCATCTGTGTGTCCCTGATTGGTGCTGTGTGCTGTCGAGAGTGTACTAGTTCCTTCTGGTGATGGTGTACATAAGTCTGTGTGTGCTGCCCTGTGCCATCAGTGTGTTACACTGTGGTGACAACTGCCATCAGTGCATATGTGCCCCATGTGCACTGGTACAGCCCAGGGCATTGTCCCAACATGCAGGCATGTTCCCTACCATTGACTGGGCTCCCTGCAGTGGCTACCTCCATTCACAGTGTGTGGGCACATGTTCCAGGCCATGTGTGTCTGTGGTGGGTGGTGATGGCTGTCAGCCACTTGGGCAACCTCTGTGGGAGGGTCCTTATCATGATCCCAGGTTACCTAGGGGACCCTCTACCCCATTTGGGCTGTGCATGTGTGTTGCCATGTTTTTCCTCAGGTATTACCTTTGTTGGCAGTCTGTAGTTATGGCATGGCTCATTGGCACATCTGGGACAGTGTTTGTGGGCATGCCTGTCTACATGCCCTATGGTGTGACCCTGCCTGTGTGCCCCATGGGTGTTCCCCTGGCACCTGCCTGTCCAGTGGTCCTGTGTGTGTCTGTCTCCCCATGGCTTTACAACACCCACCTGTTGTCTGCTGGTATGCTGTTGCTGTTGCCATTGCCTTCCCTGTGTGGTCACCCATGTGGCCATGCAAGGCCAGCTTCTCTCTGTGTGTCCGGCAGGTGTGTGGCACTACTGGTTGGGCCAGGCATGTGTACATGCAGCATGTCGTCCATGCCTGCATGTGTGGCCTTCTGTGGAAAGTTGTGTACATCTATGCTCCTGTCTCTGATACACCTGTGGTGGGAGTTGCCCAATCGTCACCATCACACACATGTACCACTGCATTTGGCCAGTGTGATTATGCGGGGAACACTGTACCTGTGACACACTGCCATGTGCAGCATGACCACAAGTCCCTTTGCCACATCCTGTCCATGTTCTGCTCTGCCATTGCCTGTTTCTGCAGCCACATCCCATGCAGTGCGCTACGTGTGGCAATGTTCCACGGCAAATCGCCTGTCAGTATTGGGTTTGGGGATGTGTCAGCCCTGTGCAGTGGCCTGCACATCTGCAGGCATGCACGTCACCATCATTTCATGGGTGGGGGGGGTTCTGTCTGTGACTGGGTGACTTGTGGCACTGAGGCCATGTTTTGTTTGTCTTTTTCCTCCCATAGGTTGACAGGCCACATCAGGATGTCAGGCCAGAGGAAGATGGCCACAGGGTCACATGATGGTCCAGAGCAGAGCAGCTACAAGCCTGAACATCCTCATAGCCATCTACAGGAGGCTGGGGGGAGTGCTGCTGGCTATTCGCACATTGCCCGCCATTGTGAAGGGCCGCAGGCTTCGCTGGGATGCCCAACGCCCATGCCAGTCATGGCACCAGGACGATGTGGGCCACTAGGGCCATGTATATTTGTATATACTTCATTTTGACCCCACACATGCACCCTCGCTCATCCAATGTAAATAGTCCCTCCTGCATCTCATGTTCCCCCTTTCCCCTCACTTCCGCCTTTGTTTAATTGTAAATGGTTGTTTTTATATATTGCTATTTTTCTAGTATATTGTTCTGCATTTGTTCCTGTTCTTTTTTTCTTGTATTGCTGCTTTTCATGTTGTTGTTGCTGTTGTTGTTTTTATTATTGACTTTTTATTGTATTAAGGTATGTGGTTCTTTATTGACATGGCTGTGTGTGTTTCTTTATTCCATTGTTTTTGCCAACTGTGGTGTGGCACACGTAGCTCACATACTCATGGACATTGCTGCACAGGTGTGTGACAGCCATCACCTCAGCCACCACACCCTGTCCCCAGGGAGTGGCCCCCACTGTGTCTGTCACAGATGTCACTGCACTGACTACATGGGATTCTTGTCAGTGCTCCTTGTGACCCTTCATGCTGGTTCCCTGTGTTGGCCCTGTGCCCCTTTCTGTTGTTGTCATAGGCCATGTGGCTGTCTTCTGCACTGTCAGTGGCCATGTCTTGCTGTCAGTGTGTGCACTTTGTGTGGCCCCTGCCCCCAGTCCAATGGTGGACTATGCCACTTCTCTGTCTGGCACATCTGCACTGTTAACATTTTGCTTGTACTGTACGTTCGGCCCTGTCCATTGGTATGGCTGTTGCTGTAGTATCCTTTTCATGACCATGTGTTTCTACACTGCCTGGTGTGCATGGCATTCCCCGTGGTTGGTGTCATTTGTGTGGTGCATTTTACTGGGCACTCAGGGGCCCTACCTGTGGCCATTTTGGTTATTGTGATGTGCCACTGTCCTCTCCTGTCCCCTGGGGTGCTGCCCTGTTGCACCAACACCCATCCATCTTGCACCAATGCATTGGGCTACTTCCCTGTTTGTGTACCCCAGTTCCTGCCTATCTTGAGTGGGTTCCCATATTCAGAAGTGCCCCGCTGCACTGCACATTTCCAGTTGCGCGATTGTGTATCTTCAGCATATTCAGCTAGACATGTGCAATCGTATCTTATGGTGCATCTTCTGAATGTTGCATTATTTTGGGCCAGCATATTTCAGATGTGTGGCACAGGCACTTGTGTGATTCAGCTGGACACTTTTGAATATGGGGCCCAATATCTGCAATCTGAGCACCTCTGAGCATTTTGATTTTGAAATGTGTTAGCCCGAGGTGAAGAACCATCTTGTTAACAACCAAACCGGAAGTGTCCATCACAATAATAACATCTATTTCACCATAAATCATCAGTCAGTTATGTCATGGCAATGCATTATGACCTGGTAATCTTACTCCTTTCCTTAAAGCAGTGCATGAACCTAAAATGAAAATAAGCAGAGAGATACACATTGAAACCTAATATATCCCCACATACTGTAGCTCCCACCCATCTGCACCATTCCACCCTAACCCTCATAGGTATTTTATTGAGAAGTCTCTTTCTTGTTTTCCAGTTATATAGAGACTTTTTTTTTCTTTATACATGGCATGGTCCTCTTTGAAAAAGCACTGCTGCATTGTGAGACAGTATCGATTAGGTGACTGACAATGAAATGACCCTTTTACAGCAGGACAAAGCAGCAAATAAAGTACAATTAGTTGCTTTTTTAACTGAGAAACAAAAGAGAGATTTTTCTATAAAATAATGTGGTGGTTCTGGGTGAGTTTGCACAGATGTGTTGGAGCTTTGGGGAAAAATATTAGGTTTAGTCAGATCTCGCTCTCTCTGTTTTCTTTCATTTATTTATTTATTCATTACAAATTGGATTTACAACCTTTGATTCAGAGACTCATTTACAAAGGCACCTTGTCACAGGGGGGCCAGACATCAAGACAGTTATTAAAGTGCAGATTAAAACAGAGGATAACATTACAGGTGCAGTAAAAGGAATATTTAACATAGATGCACTTAGGTTACATAATGTAGTAGTTTGTATGTTACTTAGGTTGCATAATGTTACAAAATTGTGAGTTACACTCATGGAAATAGTAGGTCCTCAGAGAAGACAGCGGGTTACATCCCTGTTTGGACCTAGTAGGGAAGGAGTGGATCTGGGGGAGGGAGAGGCTGTCCAGTGGACATTGTCGAGCCAGGAGGAAAGGCAGGTGGGTACCACAGGTTACAACAGGGGATTAGTTGCACCTACAGCAGCAGGTATTAAAGATATGGTTCCGAAGGGCTATTTTGAAGGATCCAATTTTTGGCAAGTTGGAGATGCAGCTAGGGAGGGAGTTGAACCAGGTGGGGGCTCGGTAGAAGAAGGATCTCTGGGCAAGAGAGGTCTTGGTTCTGGGCACCTTGAAAGTGGCCTTAACAGAGCTACAGATGGTGATGGACAATGATGACTGCTGTAGGGAGGTGGAGACCCCCAGGAGGGAGAGTCCTAGCAGTGATTTCTTAGCGAGAAGGCAGGTCTGGTAGAGCAGTCGCTCCTCAAAGTTGAGCAGACTGGTGGTAGTAGAGAGAAGGCAGGTGTGAATGTGACTGGGGGCACCGGTCAGGAGCCTACAGGCCTTATTGATGGAGAGTTGGATTTTGGAGAGGGCAGTGTTGTCAGCTGTGGTGTAGAAAGGCAAGCCATAGTCCACGAGAGACAAAACGGAGGCGGTGATGGCCAGCCTAAGGGCAACCTGAGGCAGGCAGTCCCTGTGCTGGTATAGCAGGCCAATCCGAGAGTTAATGGTGGCTGATAGGGCATTAATGCGGGTGTGGATGAAGAGGGCAGTATCGAACGTGATGCCTAGGTACTTGTATGTGGTCACTTGTTCTAGCAGGTGCAGAGTGCTGGGGATAATCAAGAGGTGGGTATTTTTAGCTTTATTTTGGTGCTGGGAGAAGAGCATTGATTTGGTTTTCTTTAGGTTAATACCAGTCTGCAGTCGCCTAACCACCTTTCATCTTGGTTGTAAGCTTGATGGAGGGATAATTGGAGGGAGTTGGGATTATGATGTGAGGCAACGAGGACTGCATTGTCGGCATAGAGGAGAATTTTACTGGTTCATGAGCTGGGAAGGGTGTTGAGGTAGAGACTAAAAAGTATTGGACCCAGGATGAAGCCCTGAGGGACCCCGGAGTGAATGGGAAGAGTGCTGGAGAGGGAGCCGCTGATCTTAACACGCTGGGATCTAGCAGAGAGGTAGCTAAAGAACCAGGAAATGGGACCACCAAAGAAGCCAAGTTGGTGGAGAGAGTCAAGTAGAAGGGGATGGCAGACAGTGTCAAAGGCCTTGGAGAGGTCCCTTAGAAATATGGCACCATTAGGATTAAGCAATAATAGAACATACTGTGACATAACAAGGGTATAATTCCATCTTCAGGTTTTGGAGACAATAAATCATTCAGGTTTTTCTCTCGTGGTTTATCATGTCCTCAAAAATCCTTTAAATGGAATTATAGGTTTGTAATATATGGATCTTAACAATAATACTATTGAAAGTCATACAGAAAAATTCCCATAATACCATTACTGGAATCCGTTGATGGCATTACGAGATCTCATAATACTATAGATTCCACTTCAGTGATAGTATTGCAGAAAAAAATCACTGGCCTCACACTGCACACTCTTCTCTCAGCTGAGCATGAGCTAGCTTTTACTGCAACTGCCACATACAGTAAAACCTGACTGGCTCTTCAGCTGATGAGACAATTAATTTTAAAACTAGAAATGTAAAACTTGCGTCCATATATTACAAAATACAACATGTAGGGGACTGTGATTTCTCTGTGATAATACTATCTCGAGGTTCTGGGGACATATTGGAACCCCTCAAGGTTCACTCTTGAGATTCACATGTCCCCAAAACCTTTTGATAGTATTATAGCCTCATAATACACAGTCTCCCATCTATTATTTTATTTATAATATATGGTCAAGGACAATGATCACTAACTCGAGTGCACTTTTGAAGTTAATAATTCACAGCTTAGAATATTCAAGGGTGATAATTCATATTCTGAACTGTGAATTATCAACATAACCTGTCAATTAAGTTTTCAAATCCTTAGGTGCTTGCATTATTGTATGAATTTATGTTAAACATTATCTTTTGCTCTCTCAACTCATCTACTTCTACTGTTTGAGCATGCAGTGCAATCATAGCCATGAATTGTCCATTACTGTAGAAACTGTGATGCCTTAAACACAGGACTATTACCTTACTCTATTCAGAAGCACAGTAAGTTGGGGTGTTGCTGAAAGAAAGGTGTTTATCAGAAATATCTTAATGGAAAACTAAAAGAAAAAACTGATTAGCCATTATCTGTGTAAAAAACATTATTACCTACTGTAATTACTCAGTATCATGTAAAATAATTCACTGTGCTATAACATGTGACAGGTAACTTCACAACCATTTCATTAGGGCTGGGAGGAATTCCGTGAATTTTACAAAATTCTGTGGAATTTCATGAAATTTTGTGAAATTCTTTATTTGGTCATAACGTCAATGTTGTTGCAGTTAGAGACCTGAAAATTAGCAAACTTACATATTGTAATAAGGCCTGAGAGGATATTAAATTCCTAGATGTTAGGATGAGTATTTTGGAACCTATAGGGGCTCAAAACTGGCAATTTATGTATTTGCAAAGTTTTCTGAAAATATTTCTCTGCTTATAATTCAGTCCCATTGTGAACTAAATAGTTGAAAATGTGCATGCACAATTTATTTTGGAAGGATCATAGAAACTTTTAAATGCAGAGACTTGGTGCTTGTAGCTCCTCTGCTACTACAGATATATACCAGAAATTTGGCATACATACCCAATGTCAATGTGTTCTAGAATCTAAAAATACTGGAAAATGTTAATTTAGTGGATTAAGACTTACAATGTAAGTAACACAAATTACTAATTGGCACAAATTTCATAAAGTTAGCATAGTACTAACTAGATTAGTGCCACAATAACTGTAAATAGCATTGGTGCTCTGGGTGAGCCGTATTCAGAGGCCCTGGACAGCTGCTCTAACTCACTGTGATCATGCAAAATATGCCACTGCACCTATGCAAATAAGGGATACCTAATGCATAAATGGCACAATGGTATATTCATAGCTTTCAGTTGTGTTAAGCAGCCACCAGTGACTTGTTGGTTACTACTGCCAAAACTATGGCCTTAACAGGATGCTGTGGCTGTGTCCCCACCCCTGAATGCCAGGTGGGTATACTGTAAGCTGAAATCCCCTGTGGACTAGTGGTCCCCCTTCCCTAATGTTGGTGTTTACAATAACACTCCCATTCCCTGGTGCCTAGTGTTTCCCCTGATTGCACATGTTCACAAAAAGACTTCCATTTCCTCAGGCTAGTGAATCCCCTCCCACTGATCAGCCACCCACACTTTCAGGGTTAACAATCATGATGGACACTAACTAACTACAAGATGTTGAAGAATTAAGTAACTAAAGAAATACTGATTGTATTCATAGAAGTGGTTTTATTTTACATTGTCCCTACACTCCTTGTGCTCATTGTTTAGAAAATCATAAAGTGTGTAATATAAATACCCCTTCCCTGGTAGTCTAGCAGACCCCCTGACTGAATGCTAACCTTCCAAGGCCCCCCACCCTAGTCACCACCTCAGCCAGGTCACTGAATTTACTTTTAATGACAAGCAACCAGCACAGCCCTCCTCTCACCTCTTCGGCCAGCTACCATCTGAAAACCACAGAAGGAGATCATGATATAGCACCACTTTGGCACTTGATACAGTGTTTTTTATAGTGATCATGTGGTACAGCAACTGAGCTCTATGAAATTCATATCACTCAAAGCAACCAATTGGTGATGCTGAAGAGTGTGATCCCACTGTCCATATCTCAGTGGCATTTACAGCTCAAGCTTCACAGACAAGGACCTTCTGTGCATGTGAGTGCTCTACAGTTCATCCTCTAATTTTCTTTCCTACAAAAAGCAAAATGACAGTATAATTTACTATTATTATTATAGCTTGTGTGCTTGTAGACCTGAGCAGAGTTGGGCTTCTAGCGATATACCTGGTGCGAGTGGACACAAGTTAAAGAGTTCTGGAGCCGGTCAAGCACTAATAAAACATTTTAAAAAGGTTTTATACTGGTTCTGTACCCATCACATCTCAAACCAGTTTGTGTTTACAGTTGAGTGGCAAACACTTGAATTTCATTCAAGAATATTGAAGCCTGCAGCAGAGAAAACACTCAAATAGCTACAGATGCCTCCAATCCCAGCACAATTGCTATCTTCTGAATACAACTAGACAGGAACCCTGTAAACAACCCGAAAGAGCCAATAGATGACATCTACTTAATGAAATAATTTAGGGCAGAACTCATCTTTATGAAATACAACATAACTGAGAGTTCAGGGGACCTGAAAACTGTGAAATCATCCCTAGACCTACTCATCAAAAAGTTTGGGGATGTCAAAGCTTAAGGCATCTTTGCTGAAGCCAAAATCAGCAAAGACAAAGTAGAACAGATAGCTCAATGAAGAACAGGTCACACGGCTTGAAGAAAAAATTAATGATCAGGAGAACAGGAGCAGGTGAAATAACATTGCTCCTAATTGGCATACCAGAGTTAGATGAGGGGGGAAAAACACTATCTCCTGTAAATAACCTATTACTCAAATGAGCAAGTACACCGGAACAAGGAGATGCATAACCCATTCAGAGAGTGTACAGGGCTTTTAGGCGAATGCCACAGGTAGGGGAACAATCATGAGCCATCATCAGTAAACTCCTGAATTTTCAGGATAAGCTCTGCATACAAGAAGCAGTAAACCACTGCCAGTCTTACAATGGAAAGATGCTCACTACTTCACTTTAACCATCTTAGACAGAATGTCCATGAAAATCAAAAAGCGTGTCAGATATCAAATTCAAACTACACTCTGGGAGAGTTTAATTCAGCATAGCCATCACAATACAACTCAGCCTGAATTTGCCTTGGGTACACAGACCTCCAATTCAGTGCAGTCAGCATTGAAACAGCTTCCCACCATTCTGCCAAAGCTGTTTAAACCCAACACAAAAGCAAGGGAAACTGAGATGGGGCATTGAACCCATTTTACCTGGCAAGCAGACACTTGTACTGGACTAACAATTAAAAATATAAGCTCAGTTTCTTATTTTGACCTCAGAACTATGCATAAGTTTAATAGATTTCTTTCTACCTTTGCCATTTCACCTGACTGTTTACTGAACTAAAGCACATGTAAACCGGACTTGCCTACACTAAAACCTAGAAACATAGAAACATAGAAATTGTTGGCAGATAAGGGCCTCTTAGCCCACCTAGTCTGCTCTTTATTTCCTACCTACTGTGCCACTGCAGACCCTACTCAGTCTCCTGTCTTCTCTCCCCGTCTTACTTCTAAGGTCCCCTTGTATCTATTCCTTGCATAATAAATAATAATAATAAATGTTATTTGTATGGCGCCTTTCAGAAAACCAAGGTGCCCTAACAATAATTAAAATCACAAAACACATACAAATGCATGTTTGAATCCTGTTACTGTTTTAGCACCCACCACCTCTGCTGGGAGGGTGTTCCAGGCATCCACCACCCTCTCTGTGAAGAAGTATTTCCTCACATCTCCTCTAAGCCCCCCCCCCCCCGCAAGCTTCATAGTGTGACCCCTTGTCCTGGACTATCTTCTTCTATGGAAAATGCTACTTTCCTGTACCTTATTAATACCTGTGAGGTGTTTGAACAGTTCTAGCATATCCACCCTTTCCTCTAGAGAGTACATATTTAGTTCTTTGAGTCTTTCCTCATAGAGTTTTTGATGCAAGCCCTGCATCACTTTGGTAGCCTTCCTTTGTATTGCCTCCACCCTATGCTGGTGATGCCCCTCCTTATGCACCTGAGCATCCTGCTAGCCTTCCCCATTGCCTAATCACACTGCTTGGCTACCTTCAGGTAATCAAAAATGATTACCCTTGGTCCCTTTCCTGTTTTGTGGTTGCTTGTACCTCCCTGTTCAATTGGTACATTGCCCCAGGGTTTCTGTGCCCCAAGTGCATAATTTTGCACTTTTTTGCATTGAAACACAGCTGCCATTCCCTTGACCATTTTTCCATGTCATCCCTCATTTTTTCCACCCCTCCCCAGTGTGTCCACTCTAATGCAGATTTCTGTGTCAGCCATGAACTGGTACTGCATACAGATGGAACGTCATGGTAATAATCACTGCTGAGAAAACGCTCCGGACAAAATGCTAAAATTAAATGCGGTCACCAGTAGAAACAGTCACAGAGGAAATTTAGCTTCTGCGACCAAGGACCAGCGACTGCATGACCCTCTCACAGCATGACATTTTGTCCGTAGCAGGGGACTACCCTTTATTTAATGCAACAAATGGTTTCCTTAGTCTCTAGACAAAGAATGCATGTAGGAGTACCTGGTTTCTTCTGCTGCAAACCATCAAGGTACTCCAATGTGTCTGGCAGATTTAAGTCCCCTGGGACCACCACCTCCCTAGGTTGCCTTTCTTATTTTGTGTCCAATTCCTTTCTTTCTGATTTGGCCATCTATAAACTCAACCTCAATTGCACCTTTCTGCCACTCTCCAATTCTAACTGCATCCAGAATCTCAGTCTCCATGTTGCCTTTCATCTCCTTTGCAGCATTGATGGCCTCCCTTATATATAGGGCCACTCCCACCCTATCCTTGCTGAAACTGAATGCCCAGGCATAGTGGTCCCTTTTATAGACACCCAAATTGAGCCAACAAGATCCCCCACTATGATGCCCAGACTCCTGACGTTAATGCAGATACATTTTTCCACAATGTCAAATGCCTTCTTTCATGATTTTCACCCATGCAATGGCTATGCATGAGCTGTCTGACACAGTCCCATCAGGTCAGTTAACTCATAACTTGCTAGGACATGTGTAACAGTGGAACACCATCTCCTAACTAATTTCCTCCCCAATGCCTTGTTTTCCCCTCTGCTGAGGTGTAGGCAGTCTGACACATACAAGTCCTTATCCTCCCAAAGCATTTTCCAGTCCCCCACAAGCCCAAAACACTCACTGTACCACCAAGTTAACCATCTGTTAAAAATCTGTAATCCTTGCTTTCCTCACCTAACTAGCACTTATGAGAAGGCTCCCCTCACCCAAGGCCCCCCCCAGCACCCTGAATCTGTCCTGTACTGCCCTGTACCCTGCCTCCCTATAGATCACTGGTACCCAATAGGTCCAGGTTTGAATCTCACAGTCCCCACCTGTGTGATCCCTAGCAAGTAAATCTCCCTCTAATCCTTCCCAGAGTTGTTATAATCTCCTTGTGCACAATCTCATCTCTTGATCTCTGGGAGGCAATACAGCAACGTTAGTGGACCCTTAGTGCAGAGGATGCTAATCTAGGCAATTTGTCTGGCAGTCAAAATATGCAGCGACTTTTCAACCACAACTAATTTTGACAGGCTACATTTTGACTTGTTTCTTTTTGTCCTTGGGATATAATGTCCACATCTTTTTGACCACAATATTATGTCCGGGGACATAACAGTCGTACATGACAGGCACACTTTCCCTTCCAGTCCTTCTGCAATGTCATTAATGTTGCTAATAAAGACATTAAAGTGGACCGAACCTAGTACTGACCCCTGTGATGCCCCACTGGTCACCTTGCCTTCTCCAAAGTGGATCCCATATACACCAGCCTCTAACTTCTATTGCTTAGCCAACTTCTTGTACTCTTTACTACCTTTGGACCCACTCCTAAGTTGCCCAGCTTGCTCACCAGTCTTCTATGTGTAACGGTGTCAAATGCCTTACTGAAATCCAGATAGGCCACATCTACCACTCCTCCCTGATCCACTTTCCATGTCACCCAGTCAAAAAACTCAATCAAGTTTGTCTGGCAAGACCTCCCCCCTGTGAAACCATGTTGCCTCGGATCTTGTAATCCACTGGTTGCCAGGTATTCCACAATCCTTTCCTTCGGTAGCAATTCCATTACTTTACCCACTACTGAAGTCAGGCTGAGAGGTCTGTAATTTCTTACTCTGACACTTGGACAGCTGGTTCTGATTACTCTATGATTTTTGTAAAATAAAAATATAGTGTGATTGTCTGTCATGAGAAATGCTGTGCTCCTGGATGACCCCCCAGGTTTCACTTCAAAGGACAGGATATATGTTAAACAGCAGATCCCTGTAATGTAATTAACTTCTCAGTTTGCTTTAAAAGCTAAGAAGTGGAATATCCATTTTATGACATCCTCAGGAGGCCCAGTTAAATTGCACCTGGTGTCACAAAGCACATTACACCATCGTGAGATCTGGCAGTTAGTCATAAAAAGTCATTTGATGTGTTTGAGAAAGGAAACTGCTCATGGATCAAAGGGATTGAGAAATCACAGTCTTAATTAAGAGTGTCATCATTTGGAAAATGAGTTTTGCTGAAGTCAAATAATTTATTACCTCTTGATGGGACTTCCTGTTTTGTATATATATATTTTTATATATCCTGAAAAGGAGAAGCTAGATGATGACATCATGGAGATGGCAGGTTCAAGACAGTGTTTTAATTATGCTGTGACTGACCTTTTGGTGACATACATGTTTGGACTCTGAAAAAGCAACAGCAGGCATTGTTAGAAGGTATATATTAGAAAGACAAGCCTAAATGTACTGTGACAGGAGACTTTG
Source organism: Neoceratodus forsteri (assembly GCA_016271365.2). Lineage (NCBI taxonomy): Eukaryota > Metazoa > Chordata > Ceratodontiformes > Ceratodontidae > Neoceratodus > Neoceratodus forsteri. The sequence goes on from CM028131.1 coordinate 1,103,698,283, forward strand.
TTTGTATTTATAACCTTGTTTTTTTTAAGTGATTATATGGTTTTGTGATATATTGTTCTGTAGTTACAACTTACATTTTTATCTCTTTTAAAGTAAACCTCTATTTTAAAGAGACTGCTTGGTGTGCCTTTGAAATTCATTCTTTGACAAGTGAAGCATATATGGTTAAAGCTGATACTGTGCATAAGCTTAAAGGTAATACCAAGCTGGGAAAAAGGTTACAGTTTATCTGAGGTCTTTCATAGAGTGCTTAATGGTTCATTTTGTACACCTGGTTAGGTGCCCGTAGGCAAAAGATATCTGGCATTTCCCTGAAGAGCAGAATTATCTGAGCCTGTACATTTGGTGCGCAAGCAAGAGGTTCACAGTTTGAATCCCTCCAGAACTTGATACCAAAGGTTGATTCAAACTCACAAAACAGACAGGAGGGTTACCCTATTTCTGTTCCTGTTCACAATACTGCACTTGGAGGTTGGCACTGTGGGAGCAGGGGCCTAACCTGCTGAGTGGGGTTGTGACACCTACGTCCTCCCTATTAGCACTTTTGTGAAGTGGGACCACATTTGCCCTCCTCCAGTCCCCTGGAACGTCCCCCACATCTAGTGATTGGTTGAACAGTGCTATCAGTGGTGCAGCCAGTACGTCTTTGAGCTCCTTCAGTATTCTAGGGTGTACCGAGTCATCCCCAATTGACCTGTCCACTTTTAATAGTGCTACTTCCCTAAAGATTCTCTCTCCTCTGTAAAAACATAGAAACATAGAATTTGATGGCAGATAAGGACCGCTTGGCCCACCTAGTCTGCCCATTTTCCTACCTAACAGATAAGCTGCAGATCCTAGTTAACCAACAGCTTACTTCCTCTTACCCGGCCCTAGCACTGCCTTATGCCTGTCCCATGCATTCTTGAAGTCCCCCACTGTTCTTGACTCCACGACCTCCTCAGGGAGGCTGTTCCATGCATCCACAACCCTATCTGTGAAAAAATACTTCCTCACATTACCCCTGAGCCGTCCCCCCTCTATCTTCAAATTATGCCCCCTTGTTCTTGCACATCTCTTTTTCTGGAAGATGCACATCTCTTTTTCTGGAAGATGCTACCCTCTTGGACTTTGTTAATTCCCTTGAGGTACTTGAAAGTTTCTATCATGTCCCCTCTCTCCCTTCTTTCCTCAAGAGTATACATATTAAGCTCCTTTAGTCTTTCTTCGTATGTCTTCTGGTGCAGACCCTGCACCATTTTGGTTGCCCTCCTCTGGAATAGTGTCCACCTCCCTCCCTTCCTTTAATGACCTTTTCCCATATATGTGGCCTGTCACCTACCACTTCCTCCATAAGTACTGAACAAATGTACAGTATTCATTAATATGTCTGTTTTTTCTGGTCCTCTTCCACACAAACCCCCTTCCCCTTTAAGCCTTACTATCCCTCCTTTGTTTCTTCCTCTTTTTGCTCATATACTTAAAGAATGTTTTATCAGCCTTTCTTACCGACTTGGCAATATTGTCCTCCATTTGTGCCTTTGCACTCCTAACTGCTTTCCCCTGCCTCCTTTTGTTTCTTCTGATATTTTTCCCTATCCACCTCCTTCTCTGTCAACTTGTACCTTCTGGGTTGGATATTCAGACTGTGCCAGGCTGTGGCACAAGCCTGGGCGCAGTGCAACTGGGATGCACTAGGGCATTGACAGGGTGCTATTCAACGGTGCTGTGCCATGGCTCAGCACCATTAAATTTTGCTCCGTGGCCACCTGCATTGCACATGGTGCAGTGGCACTGCGCCAGCACAAGTGGCCAGGGAGGAGCAGGAGGATGCGCTAGCACAAGTGCCATTGCGTTAAGTGCAGCAACTCTGATATTCAGCGGTGGACATGCAAATGGGGCCATAATGCATGCAAGGCACAAATGGGGCCATTTGCATATCATTATGGCCCCATTTGCAGGCAGGTGCATCGATCCCCGGCGACTTGCACCTGGCACCCTGCCAGGCAGCAGCTGTCAGGGACTGAAGCCCCCTGCCCTTCACCGGCAATGCACCCCTGCCCGATCGCGGGCTGTAATATGTATCAATATCCCTGGTGGTCCAGTGGACCCAATCCCACAGCCTGACTGTGGGTTTACAGTGTCAGAGATCCCTTTGGTGGTCCAGCAGTACCCCCATCCCAGCCCGCCCACTCAGTTCCACCACTCCACCCCCGCCGCGGGTGGCAGCATCTCATTTTCAGCCACCTGGTTGTTCACCTACCGACTGCATACGTACGGCTATATGCCATTGGTCCACAGCGGGCCAATGGCATGCAGATGCATTACTGTATTATTACAGTTCAGATATGTGAATGGATCCATTCTACATATCTGGACTGTGTAGTACTGTATAGTCTGCACACCCATTTGGCCACACGGTGGACCAATGTGCGCCAGCCAGACGTGCAGTCAGTCGGAGGGCAGCCAGGCTGGAGGGTGGTGCTGCCATCTGCCACGACTGGGGGGAGGTGGTGGGACCCCAGTGGTCGGGTGGGGAAGGGGGTACCGCTGGACCACCAGGGTTATATTAAACTGCTTTATCATACGTATGCCCATGATCGGGCTGGAAGCAGTTCACTGGACCACAAGGGAAATAGGACTCATTTAATCTTTACTACTGCCCGCGATCAGGCTGGATGCAGTCCAGCAGACCACCAGGGATATTGGACTTCTTTATTTATTACTGATGCCCACGATCGGGCATGGGGGGGCACTATGCTGATGGACCCTGTCACAGGGGCTTGAGTGGCCATCCACAGCTGGCAGCTGCTGTGTTGCACCCTGCAATATGGCAGCTCAACTGTGGGTGGCCAGCCCTTGCTCCTATTTCTTTGTGGCTCAACTTTGAGCACCAGTGTGTGGCTCAAGTAGGGGCTGCACCAGCTTATGCGCTGCATATCTCAGGCTGAATATCAGCATGTGCGGAATATGCATGGGCACGCCCTCTGCACTTGCACCGCATACATTACTGGTGCTCATCGGCGCATCGGGATCTGCACAGCACAACATCCCCTTTTGAATATCACACTGGGGCGCAACCCCTTTGAATATCCCACCCTCTGAATACTAGCTTTTTGCCCTTACTTTCTCTGCTACTTCTTTAGAGAACCATAGCAGTCTCTTTTTTCTCTTGCCCTTTTTAACCTGCTTAACACATAGGTCTGTTGGCCCACCGTGCAGCCTGTGCCCTCCACTGTAGTATACCATCTGGCTGTTCCTGGTAGCCTAGCAGCACCCCCCCATCCCTGAACACCATGTACTGTGAGATCCATTCTTCCTTGGTGGCCTAGCAGTCCCCCATCTCTGAACTGTTGGCATGGTGTGCCCATTCCATCCCTGGTGGCTAGTTGACCGCTCCAACAGGTATCACTCCACCAACCTACCCCGTCCTATCCTTGAGCTGGCAACCAGCACAGCCCATTGCTCTCCACCATGGCAGGCCACCAACTGAGGTGTCAATAATGAGCGCAGTCTGTAACAGCTGGGTATACAGTATGCACACATTATGAACAGCTCAGTCAATGGCCAGCTGTGGTGGAGGGTGGACACTGTGCTGGTTGCCGGCTTGGGGATGGGATGGTGGGGCGAGTTGGTGGAGCAATACCTCTCAGGGTGGGGGCATTCCACTAGCCACCAGGGAAGGAAAGGGTATACTATACCAGTATTTCAGGGATGGGGGTGCTGCTAGACCACCAGTGATGGTGGAATGGTACAGGAAGAAGGGAGCAAGGATGGAGGGACACTGGACATGTCCATGTGGCCATGGCAGGAGGGTGGGCAGTGTGCCTTAATGGCATAGGTATGATCTGGGTTGGTGACCATCATCCCCAACGTCAGGCAGAATAGGGCAGTGTGGGGAGCACAGCACAACCCTGCTTATTGGACTGGTGGTCTGTGACTGCCCTGGGACCACACTGGGTGCAAGTGTCCAGTGTCAGTATGTTCTCTCCTTTTGGGTAGCATGTGCCATCCCACATGCTCCCAGGGTACCAGAGATGTCAGTTCAGGACTGTCCCATGGACAGTATGTCACTACCATCCTCTGCACCAGTGCTTCTATGGCCATTCCTTTGCCAGCACTCTTTAAGGGAACAGGCGGTATCCATTTTAATTCCACAGGGTTACACGTGCCTGTGCAGGTTCCTGCATACCTGTGTAAGGGATCCACTCTGGAATGCAGGCAGGCATCTGATTGGATGCCCACCTGCATCCTGCCCCCCGCTCCAATGCAGTACCGATCCAGCTACATGTGGCTGCATGCTGAGTTGGTGGGGCCACAGACAGGTGGCTGGTGTTTGTGAATACCAGCCAGTGTGCACCTGTCTGCAGGTGCAGAGCTGCGCAGGCAGGGTACATGTCTTTGGTTCATACTTTACACCCTTTTGTGAACAAGGCCCCATGATCTTATCTCTAGTAAGCCCGTCAATCAGTTATTTGATGGGTTCTGGAAGCAAGTCCATAGTGCTACACTCTTGGAAAGTCTCCATGGTTGACATGAGGAGGTGAACAGCTGGAATGACCTGACTCAGTGAAGCTGTATTTGAGCTTACGCATGGGTACATTTCTTAAAGGGAGGCAGAAAATGGACTATGCCCTCAATGATGCTTCAATCCCAGTGTAGCAGTATCCCACCAATATCCTGCTCATTGGATAGCTCATGTAGAACACCCTTCTGTTCCAGCAAGTGCTGCAACACATAAAATGTTTTGTTCCATTGTGTACTGACATCTTGGATTAACAGATGGTTTGGTAAACCAAGCTGGTCCTGAGCAGTTCGCAGCTTTCTGTTTGCCTTAGCAAAATAATGGAAATGGTTTCAGATGTCTCTTGAAGTATTAACAATATGAGATGCACCCACACTGCTCTGAGAGCACCAGTGACCACAAGATTCAATGTACAGTATGATCAAAGCCGCAGATTCTCTGGAAGTGGCCATCACAAACTACTTTTAACATGATCTTCCCATTATCTGTAATAAAGAGCCCAACATGTAAGCCTGTTGTGCTAGTCCAGGAGTCAAGCATTTCTTGCAAAAATGTAAAAATGTTAACACTGGTGTGTTCATTTGGAAGGACTATAACAATAAGAAGAACAGACATCCAGTGGGATGGGGTATTGCTACAACCAAGGCCAGAGGAAGAGGAGAAGGAGCCAACAGCAGTTATGCCACTATGTGCTACTCGTGTAGGTGTGCTGCGAGTGAGAGGTATGGAAGTAATGAGTTTGTACTGGTCCATACATCATATGTACAGTGAAAAACCCTGAATACAGCCTGGTTCAGCAATTCTCAACCTGACTGTGGCATGTTTCATATATATTTGGCAAGACTGTATGAGAAGAAGTAGTTTGTGCTGATATGTGTAATCGAGATTGCAAAAAACGTAGAAGTCTACAGAATCCAGTGTCTTAAAAAATAGGATAAGGTTGCAAATCAAGTGCAATCATTTCACCTACGAGTTTCATTATCTGAACAGCTATGGAGTGATTTGCCAAGAACTTTGTGCAGACCTGAAATGCTTCCTTCATTATGAGAGTAGGCTTTTGAAATGGCATAGTCTTACTCCTGGCCTTGGCTCCAGAGTGGACAAATAAAGGTGATTTAGGCTGTGGGACGGGGGCACCCCAAACTGCACATTTGCTGTCTCACCATCTGAACTGGTTTAAGAGGGACTTGGTGTTCTGCCTCTCAGAATACTTGGACAAGGACTGGAAATTAGTTTGCTGGTGTTTGATCATTTATTGTCTGCCTCTACCGTCATCACCACCAGCAGCACCATCAACACTGTCAGAAATTGGTTTTGCTTTTTATGACTGTGGATTACAGATGTTTTGCTTACTGTGGCTCAGAATGGCTGATTGTGGCACCTTCCATTGGACTTTTGTAAGTATCCTTCCTAAAGTGCAAGGGAGCTCGTAACACTCTGCCACGATCTGCCACTATGGAGTAACAGCCGCACTATTTTGCCTGTTACTTTCTCATTCCAGGACAAGAACTGTACATGCATGCTTTGCTCATATGCGCAGTTCCACTGGCGTTACCATCTTGTGAATGGCATATTGCCAATCACTGCAACTGTGCATGCATGAATGCCGTGCATGCACAGTTGTGTCACAGCCACCATCTTGCCGATGGCACTCAGTGGCATTGGTGGTGCTAGTTCTCTGGACCTTCAGAAGGGCACCACAGCCATATCGTCTCTGGCTAGAGTTTGTTTTAAATGAAGTGACTTGAATAGACAACTCCAGCAGGGCCTTTGTCCATGTTCACCACCTCAGGATGCTTTTTCAGAAGGTGTTCCCAAATATTTTGTGTTCAGTTTATCGATATTTTTACCATGGCTGAGATTCTTGCCGCAGTGTGAACACATACTTCTCCTTTTATCAGCCTCCTGCTCAGTAAAATATGTACAGACATCACTAGAACTTGAACTTGTACCTGTCTCAACCCTCTTGTATGTTGCTTATGTTGATGACTGCCAGATTCAGTTTGGAGTGGTGTAGAAGACTGCTGTGAACTGATGCCAGATGCAGTATCAGAACCACTTGTACAAGCAAAAGTTAAGATGGACTACTTAGTTTTTTTAGCAGGGGGTTGACATGAAGGATGATAAGAAAGTGGCAGATGTTTTGTGCCTGCCTTCAGCAGCTGATTTTTTGGATTGTTTTTCACCCAAGTACTTCCATGTGGCACGAGGTGAGGATTTAGTTTCAGCATTCTCAGACTCATTCAGGTAATTGTTCTTAGAGGATACTGTATGTCATGGAACACATCTTCAAGCCTTTTTAAATCTTCTGGGGTAGGAGCATATTCTGACCCATAAGACTCACTTTCCTAATCATGCTCAGAAGAACTGCTTGGATTTATCTGCCAAGGCCGTGGCTGAATACTTATATCATGAACTGTGGTCATGGTGGTACTGGTGGATTTGGTGATGGTGATAATGGTGTCAGCAGTAGCAGTAGTTGAGGTGCTGGTGATGGTGGTAGTAGTAGTATCAGAGGTAGTGCTGATGGTGGCACTGACAGCAACTGTTGAGGTGGTGGTGGTGATGGTGTTAGTAGCAGATTAAGATGTAGTGCTGATGGTGGCACTGGCAACAGTAGAGGAGGTAGTGGTTTTGGTGGTAGTAGCACTATTGGAGGGAGCGTTGATCATGGCACTAGCAACAGCAATGGAGGTGGTGGTGATGGTGGCAGCCGATGTGGCAACAATGTTGGTCACTACAGAGGCTAAGACTTGCACTGGAACAGTGGTGGGGGCAGTGGTACTAGCAGCACTAGCATTTGTTGAAGTAGCAGCTGGTCTGGTTGGAGTGAAGGGGACAGCAGGATGGCAAATATGTGTAAAATAATTACTCCTGTCTGAATCACTTTTGGAGGGGCTGGTTCACAGATGCTCTTTGACTGTACTTGACTGCTTGAGTGATATTTTCAGTCATCAGATCAATTGCAAAAAAAGTGGAATAATGTTTTCAAATATTCTTTTTTTATGCTATAATTTCTTTTTCTAATACAACTGTGTATTCAAAAAAATTTGTTTGTTTTTTTCCGGGAACCAGAAACAGTAAGAATTACTGTACTGTCTGTTGCTTATTCAGCAATGGCAGTCAGCACATGTAACTGATGGCTCTGACAATTTCTCTAGCATCTGTACTTTGGAGACAAGATGACTTCAACATTTTTTTTTAACATTGCAGTTTGTTTGTATCTTTTTACTGTTTTAACAACACTCAGAAACACAGAAAGCTAATACCAGACCTCAAGGGTGACCCCAGCCTACACCTACCCTACACCACAGATAACGTTTGTGGAGTCTGGACACAAGAATACTTCAACAATTTATTTTAGAGTGTTGTTGGTACATTTTAACTCAACAGTCAAAAAGCTAATACTGGGCACTGGCAGCAAGGGGGACCCTGGCCCCTGCCTACCCTAGGGCACAAACAAAGTCTGTGGTGAGACAAAAGGACATGAGCTATTTTCTGTATAGGTGTTTTAAGAAATAACAGCTCAGCTAACTACAGGTACAGGAACAAGCGTAAGCCCAAAGCCGCAATGCAAAGCAAAGAAGGTGGTGCACCTCCCCCCTTCCTTTCAATACAATGGGCCCAATTTTCAAAGAGCTTGTCACAAGCCCTGCATCCGTCGCAGTGTAGGATGCAACTGTGCCAAATGCAAGGATGCAAGTGCACCGGATTTTAGTACATTTGGTGCAGTTGCAACAGTTGACCCCATTTACAGCCGCTTGTGTCCCGAACTGCAGCACAAACCCCAAACCTTGGATAGAACTGTATGCCGGGGGGACCCAGTGTAACATTGCTGCAGGTAAGCAGGGGAATATGCATTAGAGAGTTGTGGCATTGCAGGTCTAAAATCATGCCGACCCCCTTTTTTGACAAAAATCACCACTTGCATCCAACTCCTGCCTACAAGTCTCACACGTCCCTCTAATGCCCTTTGAAAATCAGGCCCTATGACTGCAGTGATGGCAAGCAGGCAGCAAATACCCAGGTTGACTAACAAAACAAAGACTGTAGCATCAGGTGAAATAAAAATAAAGATTGATTTTTTATTAAATAACAATTTAAATAATTTAAACTACAGAAAACTGATCACACTACAGTTTTGTCTTACCTTCCCCCTTACAAACTGATACAGTAGTATATTATTTACTGCAAAATGAAAAAACAAAATCTTCTCAGCATTGTAAAGAACTATGAAGTCACAGGAACAGGCCTTTTTTCAACCAGCCAGCAAGCAAGAACTAACCTAAACTTTAACTGCAGACATCACCACCCCCCGCACCCCTTAGCCTGAAGAATGAAGATTACAACATAGTTTGATCTGTTGTAAAAAAAAAGTTTTAGCAATCAATCAGTCAGTCAAGTGGAGCACTACTGTCTCTCAACTGAAATACAAAAACAGAAGAGCAAAAAAAAAGTCTGTTAAGAATATTTTTTCCTAAATCTGATTCAAAAAACCACAACCATTTTCATAGAAAGAAACAGCATCCTCTCAGCTTGAGTGTCTCTGTTCAATGGCAAGGTCACATGGTAAAGTTCTGGAAAGCTTTCTAAGCAGCCTGGGGATTGGATGAGGAGCTCGCATGAGATCTTAATGTCTCATCAAATATGTGACCATCAAGTACCTCAGATACTTACCAGTATTCTGGTATTAATTGAATACACATGGTATTCAAGGTATTCAATGACTAATTTGAATTCGACGCACACCCCTAATAAATATATTTGTATCCCAATAACTGTGGCTTCTAGCCTTTCGTAGGTCACTGGAAGACTGAATAAATATGATTTTATATTACCTATTGGCTGCTTTATTTACTAAATATTTTTCTTGAGTGATATACTTTTTCAAAGTTAAAGAGCAGAGTTTTACTCACAGAGCAGCATGTCCTGTTGGTACAGCTTGGCATTAGTAGTGCTCTGAGCATCATGATATGAGCACTTTTATAACTGTGCAGTGAAGGGCAGAGTTTTGCATGCTGGGGTGCCAGCCATCATAGTGGTGTCACGACAGCCACCCACGCCACTGCCCAGGAGCAAGCCAAATGCTGAACAAAGGCAAACGATACCAGACACTGGTAGTATTCAGAGTGCTCATACTTTCAGCAGCTTTTTTGGTTTGTCTCCCCTCTCATCAGCATGAACATTAATACCTTTTTATGTGAGCAGTACTCAGCTGGCAACCCAAGTCTAGGGGATTATGGAGCAGGCCAGTCATGTCTGCCCTGAAGAGAGTTAAAGATGGAGGGTAGGACTGGGAGGCTAGAAGGAGTTGCACTGCTAAATAGCTACATATCTTCAATCATAAATACCTCTATTTACATGATTAACATACATGAATAGGCTAATACACATGTGACAAAACTGCCCTGGTGTTATTTGTTATTCTCCACAAATGGAATTTGAAATTAAAAAGAAAAAGGTTTTCTCATGTTGGGGGAGATTTTGTTTGGTCTTGCTTGGAGGTGGAATTTTTGCTGAATTTTAGTGATATAATTCCAGTTGATTTAACAAGATCTTTAATATTTATGTTATAAGCATTTTAATATCATGCAGTTTTACCAATTATCTCAAATATTTATGTCATAAACATTTTCATACCATATAGTTTTATAGATTATCTCAATCTTACAGTTAAAGGCACGTGTAGTCATATTTATATATACACAAGTCTATCTGGCTCACATATATTAGTCCTACACTGTCCAAATAAATTGTGCTATCTACCAGCTGGAGTTCCACCTACCATCCTCATTAGACACACTTCTTTGTTTAGTGCTTCCAAGCTGTAGATCCAGACCATCTCCCTCTTCCTGAGTTGTTTTTCCCACCCCCACCACCAAGTTTTGTCACCACCTCTATTCCCTTAACATTTTATGGGCTATGTTGTGTCCCTCTGTGTTGAAATGTAATGCAGCAGGGGAATTTTCATGTTTATTTCTGATACCACTGTTACGTTCCTCTACTCTAATATTGAGTGGTCTGGAGGGGTTGCCCACTAAATCTTGCTGCAGAGGCATTTGATTAGCTACACCATGTGGTCTGTTATGCAAGTGATATGATCCTTAAAGTAAAACATTTTGGTCATTCTTGGATGTTTCAAGTGTTCCTTTTTTTCTGTGCTGCTGCAGTGACAGCATCTGCTAAAGGGGTACATGCCTGGTCTTAAGAGGCCCAACAACAGTTGTTCTCCTTCTTCTTACCTCTTACCTCTTATAATAGTCTGTGTGAACAAGTTTATTTCTAGGCATGTCATACCAGACCAGCCACATGCTAAGCCCTACTGCTTCAGTGTCTATAGCTTGGGGTATACTCCTACCTACTCTGACCTATGGAGTGGCAACTTATGCTCCTTTACCAAAAGCAAATCTTCAAAGATGGGATGTTGCCTATAACAACATCTGCAGATTTGCCTCAGCCTCCCACAGACTAAAACACCATTGTCTACTATATTCAGATCTAAACTGGTTGTCCCCCACTGATACTAGACTTTACTCCCTCAGCTCCACTGTCAACAGCATCATGAGCTCTCGTACCCCAACAACTCTAGCTAAGCTTCTCACCTACCAGACCTCCAACTATGGCCTATGCTTGGCTGACAAACCCCTACCATGCATCCCCAAATGCAGTACCACCAAAGGTTCTAGAGTCTTTGCCCACCATGCACCTCAATTATGGAACTCCCTCCCTCTGGACATCCGGCTAGCTCCTACACATAATGCTTTTAAAAAAGTGCTCCACCAGCATCTCAGCTCCACCAACCAATTCTCCTGTTTTAAACCTCCTAAGTCCTCTGGGTATCCTGCCTATCCCAAAGCTCTTACCTTTTCTCCACAATATTCCCCTTGTGGTACAGCCTATCCCAGGTCTCTCTCTCCTGACACTAGCCCCCTGCAGCCATCCCTTTCTTTCTTTGCCAGCTCCTATCCTATACCCTACCTTTCCTTATCCTGACCTGCTAATATCCCTACTGTTCACAAACTTGCCATTCCTCTGCCCATTATGCCACTACACTTGTCAGTATTTGACCACATTTTTATTTATCTATCTTCGTTGTACTTTCTAAATCGTATTTTCAGGACTACTACTGCAATACTCTTGCTACTGTATGTTTTTCATCATGCTATGATGGTAAAAATCTTTATGAACCTACCAGGACCACCCTGGGTACTACCTGTAATGCTTAGCTTATTGTTAAATGTTTTTCAAAATACCCTGTTTACTACCTGTGCTGCTTAACCTATTGTTTAATGTTTCACAACACCTTGTTTATGTATCTCGATGTAATCTACTGTTTGTTATGCCTGCAATGTCTGCCCTGTAACCTCCCTGGTCATGCTTGGAAACAGTCATCATTATGGCTAGTGCACCCACCCGGTAAACAAAAACTAAAAAAAAAATAGATAAATAAATAAATTGTCTTCTTTTTCTTAGAGGCCGGGTCAGATTTATTTATAAATTCTTGGATTCCCATTCCTTCCAGGATTATCCAAATCCTATCCATAACTTGTTTGATTTCTTTACTCTTTTCAGAGAATTCTAAAGATAGAACCATCCAGTTTCCTTTGCCTTTCAGTTGGTTGCCCTTGTCTTTTAGCAATTCTGTTCTGTTCTGTTTTTGATTCAGTAATGGCTTGCCTGTTTGTGTTGCCTAAGTAACCCCTCTGGGTAAATCTGTTGCTGATATTTTCTAGCTCACTCTCAAGTGTGCTGTCCTCACTGCAGTTTCTAATAATCCTCATCATTTATGAGTAGGGATGTTTTTAATTAGATGGTGGAGGTGGTGACTAGTGGCGTGCAGCAGAGTGTTTCAGTCTGTTTCCGGAAAATTCTGGTCTCTATTCTGACATCTTTTTGTACAGTCTAAGTACAATGAAGGGTACCTCAGTGTGTCTATACTCTATAGTCAACCTAAGGTGATCTGTGGCTGTGTTTAAATGTTCATCGAAATGTAAGTGTGTCTTCACCTCCATCCCATAGGATAAGTAGATCATCTGTATACCTCTTAAAAAGCCTCATGTATTTGAAAAATGGGCTATACAGTGGGCTTAACACAAATTGCTCCTCAAGTGCCTCTATGTGCAGGTTTGCATATGTTGGGGACATAGTGCTTCCCATGGCTGTCCATCTTGTTTGGTTGTAGAATTGGCTTTAAAATTGAAAGTAATTTTCATATTGTACCAGCTTAGTTAGTTCAACTAGCATTGCTGGATCCCTCCTACTGCTCAAATGCCTCTATGTGCAAGTTTGCATAAGTTGGGGCCATAGTGCTTTCCAAGACTGTCCCTCTAGTTTGGTTGTAGAATTGGTTTTCAAAGCAAAAGCAATGTTCTTATAGTACCAGCCTAGCTTGTTCAACTAGCATTGCTGAATCATCCTTATGTTGTCCTTCAAGCTTTCCTGAGGCAATCATTAGTGTAATTAGGCCCTCCTTGTGGGGGATGCTGGTACACAAGTCCTTTATGTCCACAGTGATAAGGCTTGTATCCCTGAGGCTACCCTTCTTGTTTTTTTGCTCCAAGATTTTAATAACATTCCTTTATTTTATTTAAACTTTTGTTTACTAGGTAAGTGTGTGAGCCAATGCCTTTTTTTTTATAAATGACCCGGGGTCAGTACAACAGCCAAGATGTACAATCAGACATCACAAAACAAACATAATTAACACAGACAAAGTTCATACAAAACATTTACAGCATATTTGATCACAATAATAGTTCTTATGATATACTTTAAAGGAAGCATGACTAAGTCCATCCATACTAGTCCTAACTCTGGGTACAACCAGAGAGGACTTTTAGTTGATCTTAAAAATCTTGCTTCCTGTTTCAATTCAAGTAGAGAGAAATAGGTTATGTAATACCCTGACACAGAGTATTATCAATTAAACACATCAGATTATATTCACAACTATATTTGAGTGGTAACCATTCTATCATTTCATATAAAGTGCAGTGATGTGTCCGTAATGGTATTCATAAAATTAATCTACATATAGTATTAAATGTAGTATTCAGTAAAGACAAATCAGCTTTTGAAATCTGAGTAAACAGAAAGGAGTTATAGCATAAGGTTGATAAGAGAACACTATTACCTAAAGCAGTTCTGGCAGGTAAAGTCAAATTATTTTGCAATTTAAACAATACCCTGATTTTATTGTTCACCTGGTGATAAACTGATTTTATATGCTGAGAAAAGGTCAACAGGGAATTTAAGAGGATTCCTAAGTATCTAAATGAAGAAATCTGTTCAAGTTGAGTGCCACAACCATTTACAACGAGTGCCACAACCATCTACAATAACTAACGGTGGACTATTAGAGGTTTTTGGCCTTGACTCAAAAAGCATAGCTTTAGACTTTTTAATATTTAATAATAGTCTATGTTTCCATAACCAGTCATCTAGAATAAGAAAATCAGAACCCAGTGAACTGTTCAGCATGTCCACTGAGGGAGAGCTGTGATATAGTATTATGTCACCAGTGTACACTAATGCATGTGTTTTTGAAAGAACAGATGATAGTGGGTCTATACATAATGAGATCAAAAGCAGCCCCAGGACAGAACCCTGGGCAACACCCTGTCTCATCATTGTAGCATTGGACAACACACCTCCATTGTGCACCCTCAGTGGATGTTGCTACAGGTAACTGGTAACCCATTCGAGTGGGGAATCCACTAGTCCAATGCTCCCCAGTCTCCCTAGCAGTAACTGGTGATTAACTAGATGAAAGGCCTTTGACAGGTCTATGAACACAGCACCAGCAAGCATTTTGTCATCCATTGCCTTACTGATGTGGTCCATGAACACTGCCAAGGCTGTGTTGGCGCCATGTCCTTTTCTAATACCATGCTATGCAGGAGACTGGAGACCACTGGAGCAGAGATACTCCAATAATTGAGTATTAACTGTCCTCTGCAACATTTTCCCTAGGATAGGCAAGAGGGATATTGAATGATAATTGTCCACATTTTCCCTCTGTCCACTTTTAAAAATGGGTATTATTACTGATTGTTTCCATTGAGGTGGAAACACACCAATAAGTAGAGAAAGAGTGAACATTTTTATGTATGCTTGCACGCATGTGCAAGAAACATAGTGCGGTGATTCAAAATGCAGTGCCATCCAGTTGAATGAGAGAGCACCGCTTCAGTGAGCAGCGCTCCGCCTCCCAACACACACGCATGCATGCATAGTGCGTGCTCATGCGCTCCCCCCCACGCACACACTTTATAGCCGACGGGGTGCCCAATCCCCTGTCAGCTTCACACACTTCAAAAAGAAGTTGTGCAGGTGCCATGCTGGGAGCCCACCCCAGCGTGGCAAAGATTGTTATAGCCGACGGGGTGCCCAATCCCTGTCGGCTCCACGCCCCCCTCCCAAAAGCTTAAGGTGACACGCTGGGAGCCCACCCAGCATGGCAAAGCTTGTTAGTAGCAACAGGGTGCCCAATCCCCATTGGCTCCAGCCCCCAAACAGCCTTTTTCTAGCTGCCACGCTGGGAGCCCATCCCAGCATGGCAAACATCCCGCATCGTCTTAATAATAAAAAAAAAACTGTAAATAAAAAAATGGTCCCTCACAGTCTCCCTGCCTCCACCCACACCCACCCACTGTGCACCCTGCCTCCCCACACCCCTCCACCCCATACATACCTCCGGAGTCTGGCGCAATGATCTTCGTTGGACCAGGAACACGTCTGCACTCTTCAAAGCCAACCGCGAAATGAAGAAATGCCAGTAAGCTGTATAATGTAATAAATAGGTTTTTTTCAACTTTGCTGCATATCTCAGGCATTTTTGGAATTTTGGCACAAATTTTCAACATGGGGTTTTGGGACCTCCATGAATTCTGTCACTATCATGGCGTTAATCAGGCCTGAAGGGTGATTTCATGGTCACTGTGTGAAATCACCTTTCGGGACCAATTAACGAAATGACAGTGCCAGTGTTCATAAGGTGGGCTCTCAAAAAGCCAATGTTGCAAATTTGGTGAAAAAATTCCTAAAAATTACTGCTTTATGAGTGTGCATTGCGCAGTTCCTACACACGCTCGTAAGTTCATGAATTTTTAATATTTGCACTCTGGATTTTCAACATTGCCATTTTACCACACCTCCTAATGAGCAGTACAGCTGCCATTTTTCACATCTCGATGAAAATGTGTTTCCGCGCATGTAGAGCACAATGGCACATTTGGTGTGAAAAAGCAATGTATGGGACACATTAAGAAAATCACAGTGACACTGTTCATGAGCAGAGGTCCTAAAATGGCTATGTTGAAAATTTGGTGAAAAAATTCCTAAAAATGACTGATTCACGAGCCTGCGTTGAGCAGTTCCTATGCACGCTCATAAGTTCACAAATTTTTAATATTGGCACTCTGGATTTTCAACATTGCCATTTTACCACACCTTCTTATGAGCAGTACAGCTGTCATGTTTCACATCTCACTGAAAATGTGTTCTCACGCATGTAGCGAACAATGGTGCATTCAGTGTGCACAATCAATGTTTGGGACAGATTAAGAAAATCACAGTGACACTGTTCATTAGCCGAGGTCTTTTAATGGCTATGTTGAAAATTTGGTGAAGAAATTCCCAAAAATGACTGTTTTAGGAGCGCACATTGTGCAGTTCCTACGCACGCTTGCAAGTTTGCGAATTTTTTATATTTGTACACCAGGTTTTCAACATTGCCATTTTACCACACTTCTTTATGAGCAATACAGCTGCCACTTTTCACATCTCACCCAAAATGTGTTTCCGCACATGTAGCGCACAATGGTGCAGTCGGTGTGCAAAAGCAATGTTTGAGACAGATTAAGAAAATCACAGTGACACCGGTCATGAGCAGAGGTCTTAAAATGGCTATGTTGAAAATTTGGTGACAAAAGTCCATAAAATGACTGTGTTATGAGTGAGCATTGAGCAGTTTCCATGCACCCTTGTAAGTTCATGAATTTGTAATATTTTCAGTCCAGATTTTCACCAGTGGCATTTTTCCACACTTCCTTATGAACAGTACAGCTGTCATTTTTCACAACATGGCTGAAATATGTTTTCTCACTTTCAGCACAAAAATGCATGGTCGCTGTGGGAAGTCATTGTTTGGGACAGATAAAGAAAATCACAGTGACACTGTTCATGATCGGAGGTTCCAAAATGCCTGTGTTGACAATCTGCTGTAAAGAATCCACAAATAATTACATTACGGGTGTGCATTGCACAGTTTCTACGCACGCTCGTGACTTCACCAGTTTTTTTAGTATTTTCACTGCAGATTTTTAACATTGCCATTTTTTACACCTCCCCATGAAATGTACAGCTGTCATTTTTTACATCCTGTTTGAAATGTGTTTTTGCACCTGTGGTGACAAATGCCGTAGTCACTGTGCAAAAGCAGCTTTCGGCTAACAAACTGTTTTTGTCACTGTTCATGAGGTGGGGGTCACACAAAAAACATGTTGAAAATTTAGAGTGAAAATACCAACGAATGCCTGAGGTGTTAGGGTTTCTGACCATAACGCCCCACCCTGTAGAGAATGACAGGCATCAGGGCTGTGACTTGGGATTGTCACCTGCAATGCTCATACCATTCCACCCCCACCCACACCCTGCAGCCTCTGAGAGGCATGGAGGTGTGCCTTGGACTCTTCGGCCCCAAAGTTCACCCCATTCTACTATACAGCACCCATCTCACCATATTTTCTGATGGAATGGGAAGATAAGGCCAAAGACCCCAAGGCACACCGTGAAACTTGTCGGTGTCTGCAGGGTAGGGTGTGGTGAAATGGTGTGGCCGTTATGCCTGATGACCCAAAGGCACACCCCAATGCCTGTCAGTCTCTGCAGGGTGCTGGTGGGGTTGGCTTCAGTTCAATACTTCACTGCCATTCCTATTATGCAGCTCTGTAACTCCTACACTACTAATGCCAATGCCAGCAAGCAAACATTCGGCATTGACAAATGCTTGTTGTTAAAGGAATATGAATGTAGTCAGCTAATAATTTTAAGAACCTGGGCTCTAGGACATCCCCTCCAGAAATTTTTTGAACCACAATATTTTTTAGAAATTTCAGAACATGACTACGGTATATTTAACTAAACAAACGTAGAAAGGAGCCCAACGTTGAGTATTATGCAAGTTATTATTATTTGAACTCAAATTACCATTTTGTTCAAGATCTCTTGTGTAATCAGGTAAATCAGTAAATTTACTGAGAAATAACCATTGATCATAGCTTGGTCAGTTATGGTTGAACCATTATCTTGTATTAATATAGGAAATTGTTTTATTATTGGATCTGTTACAGTTTTTATTGTGCTCCAACGTTCTCTGGGTCTTTAAGTTAACTTTTCATGCCTTCTACTAGAGGTTTGTGAAAAAGCTGACATAAGATGACATCAACTGCAGGATAGAACTGTAACCTGAGACAGTAGATCTCCCTGGAGGGTTGTCCATTGATTTATGCATTTTCAGAAGACAGTAAACTATAGATGTGTTGAAATTTTGTCACTAATAAGTCCACTTCCCATTTTTCAGTTTGCTTCAAATCAAATCAGGTGTCACTTCCTCTTTCAGCAGCAGCACATGATTAGGTTTCATTCATATTTCCTCTCTCTCCATTTCTTTTGGAGTCATTAGCTACAGTTCCACAGTGAGTGCAAGAGAGAGAGAAAGAGAGAAAGAGAGAGAAAGAGAGAGAGAGAGAGAGAGAGCATGTGTAATGGGCAGAAATGCAGCAGTGGACAGAGTGAACCAGAGATGTTGGCTGGTAGAGGAGGGTAATAAACAGCTGCCATTCCAAGGCCAGAGGATCAGAGAAGTCATTATCAAAGTCAGGAACGGGTGGGCTACAAGACTACCAGGAAACAAAAAAGAAATAAAAAAAAATGCACTCAGTAGTCGATGCAGGTGCCATGTTTAAAAAATAAAAATAAAAGTAATGTGCATATGCCAATTTAGTGGGCAGTAGTTTTTGAGCTTTTGCCCATTACTAGGACTATTACCCATTTGCCAAGGTAAGACAGAGCAATAGTGGCAGTTATTTCTGGTCATGTGACCAGTTTTTGACCACAGACCAAAATGTTCCTGCAAGGTTTAATAAATCTGAATATATCTAAATATTTATTGGGATATATCTTTACTGCCACTGTTTTCAAATATGTTTTCCACTAGATTCAAAACATTTGTGGTATATGCCAGTGAACTGAAGGTTTTCCTGATGAACAACAAATCCTATTTTGCAGGGATTGCTCCCAACCTGTTCCATAAGACTTGAACCACAAGGCAATTGTGAAGTGAGTGGCTGTTAGCTATCAAAGTCATCAATCCAAATGTCAGACTGTGCCATGAGGAGAATGAATAAACATCCTTTACTGTGCACCTGTATTGTTTATCTACCATAATATAATAACTACCCCGAGGTTCTCCTTCACTCATGGTCCTTACTTCCAAAACTGAATGAGATGACATACTGATATAGTAACATACATCTCTCACAACACATACTGTGTACTGTAGTACCAGTTAGGATGCAATGCAGTGACATGCAGTATTACCGCAAAATGCTTCAGTATGCTACCAGGAATAATGTAATGCAGTGGCAATAAAGCATTATTGTCAGGCAGTATTTTGTGACATGTCATTTAATGTAATGTGTTTCATTGCATCATGGCTGGTGGCTCTGCTGTGTAGACTAATCATGGGGCCAGCAGGGAAAACATTACCTAATAGAGGCACAGAAGAGCCACCTGTAATTGTAAAACAAAGCTCCCCATAAATATTGTGTGAACATAACAACAGATCCAACTGTGGTCACAGTGACATTTGCCAGTCCACCTTGAGCCTCTGTACAATATGCTCATGATGCTTTGTCAATTACTATGCAAATCACAGTGCAGAAACCATTCTGTGCTTCACCTGATCACTACTACACATCAGGGACTTGGATATATCCTGCAAATGTGGGTATCTTTGTGACTGATAGTGGCAATTGCATTCTAAAGACTACAAAAGATGGGAACTTCTGCCATGTACCTTATTTTGCAATACACACACACACACACACAATTTTGTGATTGTGTGCTGTGGTGGATATCTGTCAGGGGCACCGTGACATGTTCTGCAAAACCTCATTTCACTTTTGCAATCATATGAACAGATAGTGAGGAATTTTACTGCTGAATCTGCAACCCTGGTAAACCTACTATATTATAGGGGTGTGGTCGTGCCCCTATAGTAAGGGTTGGATCAGCACTTCTATGTTAAACTGCAATTTTTGCACCTTAATAGCTTGGTGTTCTTTGACAAAATAGTCCAATATTTGGCATATGCAGTTAGTCTGCCAGAGTCTCAACATGTGGAAAGTTTTGTGATGGCATCTTGTATGGTTTTTGAGATATGGAGTGGAAAACAAAAACACTTTTTTCCTGTATGTAACATGGCCATTCTTTGCCCTTAACTACAGCCCAAATGGTATAACAAGTTTCCCTGAAACTTTCTGGGATGATGGGATCTGTGCCATGGGTGTGACTTTGGATGGTAGGGTGAAAAAATACCACACCATTTTTGAATTATGATTTTTATCATAGCTGCTAGACAGGCTGGTAAATAAAAACAATTTCAAACTGATAATAGTAGGAGATTTACTGTTTGTGCTCAGAGAAATAGTGTTCATGATGCAGCCAACTTGTTTTTTTCACCATTTTGTAAATGGTTTTCTAAAGAAGGAGTGCTTGTTAAGGAATGAACAAGCCCTGTATTTTGATCATTGTTTGATAGCTACTTAGATTTTTGTCTTAGAAAGTCAACATTGACAGTGGAAATATGTGTTTATGTGGCATGTATCATTTTGCCCATCTCCCGCTTATGCAGAGATTGTTTGATCTGAGAAAAACATTTGCAGTTTTATCAGTTCAAACAGTTCAAAATGTACTGTTCAATTTGAAACTACTGTGTACGGTAAACTGGTATTTACTTGACTTACTTAGTTGCCATTGCTAATGTTTTAAAAGAGAAATTAAACTTACCATTAGTCAGCTTTACTTTTAACACGTGTCTGAGTCATCTGTTAGCACCTTTTGCAAACTATGTGAGAGGCCTTTCGGCACCATGCAATTCTGCTTAAGGTTGAACCAGCATAACATTCTGTAGTGATTTGCATATGTAGCCCATGATGCTTTGCATTGTGTGGGCATGTGTGATTTTGTATTTTCTTAAAACTTGGCTTCCCAGCCAAATGCCCCTTGGGGTAACCCTTGCCTCAGTGTTTGCGCACAGAGGTTCTTTGTCTTTTAAATAGTTTTTTATTTTAATGGGTTCACCACAACATAACCCAGACAGACCATCTTAGGGTAGCTGGTTCATTCCACTGGGGTGTCAAATAGATGAGGCATACTGATGAGTCCTGGTAAGACAAAACACGTGTCTATGCCATCTGTTAGCACCCTTTGAAAACTGTGTGACAGGCCTTTCGGCACCATGCAATTCTGCTTAAAGTTGAACCAGCATAACATTCTGTAGTGATTTGCATATGTAGCCCATGATGCTTTGCATTGTGTGGGCATGTGTGATTTTGTATTTTCTTAAAACTTGGCTTCCCAGCCAAATGCCCCTTGGGGTAACCCTTGCCTCAGTGTTTGCGCACAGAGGTTCTTTGTCTTTTACTTTTATATTAATATTAAGAGCCTATAGATTACTTCCAAAAAAATGCAAAACATACAGCTTATAAATGGAGCCACACAGCCAACTACTTCCATTTCTGCATCTGAAATGGATGGCATAAAGACCTCTAAAATGTTCACATTTTCATATCAAACTGATTGGGATGTGGTGATCCATGCTGCATTGAGTAATGGAGTTAGAATATTTAAAGAGAGCAGCATGTATTTATTCCCCGACATTTCCCCACTTACACAGGATTGCAGAGAAAGAATACTTATGTACAGAGATGAGTTACCAAAATGTCAATAAATTAGAATTGCTCCAGATATCTTTTTTTCTGAACTGGAGAAGATTGCTAATTTTATAAAAAATCAGCAGATGTTCCTGTTCTGAAATAAAGAAAAAGGTCCCTTGATATTGGTGCACCTCTTACTCCATGCTACATGTCACAGAATGACACCAGAGATTTGTATCCTGATGTGTTTAAAACAGGTTCCACACAGTAGTCTAATTCTTTATAACATTTTATGTAACCAAAAGTGATTGTCCTTTAAATATTTAACTGCTGTTAATGTAAACACATCAACAAATTCAGTATTTCGCTGTTACATTTTATGATTAAAATAATCTCTCAACTTTACTTGCTTATAACCAATAAAGTAACCAGGCTGGTAAACATGGACACCCGATAGATTCAGTTTCAGTTTCAGTTTATTTGTTCGACTTGAAGGTCATTACAAACTTGATAAAACTTTTTGCATACTAAAGAGCGCTATTATTACATACATATCAATAAAAACATATAGTAAATAGATACATACATAGAATAAAATGCAGACAGTAGTGTGAAATTAATTTGTCAATATTGCTATCATCCTTAAGTCTATTTCTGAGTTATAGACACCTTAAAGTGCTCTTAGAATGTTTGCTTTCCTAGTTTTTGAAGTGGCTAAAAAAATTGTTTGACACTTTTGTGATTGTATCATTATGCTAGTTAATGTTTTTACATCTAAAGAGTTTTGCAGAGAACCTTTGAAGGGAGCAAACCAGTATCAGCAAGTTCTGTCATTCCATGGACAGTACCACAGTACATGATACAGATCTTCTTTGCCACCATAGGGGCAAGAGCAATTTTGAACATTAAGTGGACATTTTTTGTATCTGACCACTAATAAGTTGCTTTGAAAGACCTCAAATTTACAACAGGTGTAGATTTTCTTTAATATTGGATCCAATACAGTAAAGTAACACAGATTCAAAGGTGCAGTTATTTTTTGCATACCAAGGAGAATACTTTGAATTTTCAATAGCTTGTAGATCCTCTTCACTTTATTTTTAATATGTTTTTGAACTGTGCACTGAGCCTAATGTTTCTATTTAAATACTAGAAGAGTATCTGTTGATCATATTTCTTCAATAGACATAGTATTGTATTGTACCAGTCTGATTTCTGGCAGCCCAACTGAGACCAATTCTGTTTGTCTTCTAAGCCTTTACCCTAATCTGTCTGAGTTGAGTCAAATCAGTTGTAGCTAGAAAACTAGTTTCTTTGAGTCCATTATTGAATTGATGTATTTAAGACCCAATTCTGCCCTTAAGTAGGTTGCTAGACATGTATGACCAAGAGCAGATTTCCTTAAAAGTTTATAAACTGGGATCATCAGGCCCTCCCTCTTAGCTGTGTCCCAAATGTCTGCTCCATATGATAGTCGAGCTAAATATTTTTCTCACAGCACATCTATAAGTGGTTTAATGGATAAGCCACCATAAAGGTGGTTAAATCTCCCCAGGGCTGTTACAGTCTTTGTTGCTGGCAGGCTGATTTTATCAATGTGATTTCTCCAAGAACCAACTGAGTGATAAAATAAAGGGGAACTGTCATCTTCAGCATTTCTTAATATCTGAAAGCCTATAAAAGGCTAATTTGAGTAAGCCATTGTGTTTATATGTGAGTCTTTGCAGTCCAGAGTTATACACATGTAAATCAGCCTATAAATAAGGACTGGGGGTAGCCATGTATTTTCAGCTCCTGACAGGCAGTGATGTCACCAAGTGTCTTGGCCCAGCTTTGACTGTAGATACTTTAAAAGGTTTAATAGGAAATCTTCTGTTTTATTAAGTCTGTTTTAAGGTGTTATTACAGCACTTTCTACATTTATAATAATTGTTTTGTATGTGCATTGAAACTAGTGAGTTATCATCTTTAGCTTTCAAACTGTTGGTAAAAATAATTCATCTTCAGGAATGCTTTAACCTCTAGGCTATACTGCCAGCTGATCATCACAACCTACACATCTCAAGGCTAGCTCTGTGGTACAACAGGTATTGAGGCCCCATGTCAGGATTTCTAAACCCTGACTGTGTTCATGTTAGTATAGATTTCTGGGGCTGCCACAGCACTAACTTCTGTTCTTTTCTGATCCCTCTCTTATAACCTTTTCTCTTACAGTTTTGGATGTGAATTCATGTCTACAAGATGCAAATTTGGCTATGTACTTACTGGCCTGGCATTATGGGGACATCCTTGAAATGTGTAGTGTTTGATTATCAGCTGGCAGTACAGCCTAGAGGTTAAAGCAAAGAGTTGTGAAAAACGTTGTTCATCCAGCAGAATGGGTTTTGGTTCCAACATGCTCTACTTGTATGTTTTGTGACCAGAGCAAGTCACCTAACCTCCCTGTGCTCCCAAAACACATCGGGAACAAGCTATAGCTCACTGTGCTTTTCCTGAACAAAGACAGTAAAAACAATCTAAGCATGTGTTATGATTCTGAAAATAGTATGCTCTTTCTATCCAGATTTGACTAAAAAAGATAAAAAAGGACACAGTTACTTGTTTATTAATTGCAAAAACACATAGATGGACAACACTGTTAAAACATGCATAACATGAAATGCATGATTAAAAGAGTATTTTACTTCTTTTGATTAAATTGAAAGTATAATAGTTTCTTACTGAAATACTATAGATAGAATGGGATTTTCTACCATAACAATGTCAGCATTCTATTAGGTTATTTTTACTAACAGTTTGAAATGTAAAGGTGATAACTCACTAGTTTCAATGCACATACAACACAATTATTATAAATGTAGAAAGTGTTATAATAACACTTTAAAACACACCTAATAAAACAGATGATTTCCTATTTAACCTGTTGGATTATCTACAGTCAAAGCAGGGTCAAGCTCCTTGGTAACATCATTTTCTGTCAGGAGCCTAAAACAGATGGCTGCCACCAGCCATTAATTATAGGCTGATTTACATATGAATAACTCTTGACTGGAAAGACTCACAAATAAACACAAAGGCTCACTCAAATTAGCTTTTTATGGGCTTTCATACATTATGAAATCTTGAAGATGACAGTTCCCCTTTAAACCAAGATATGCATATGTATTTGTAGTACTAATTTCATTTGCCCCAATTTCCAATATCCCTTGATGTTTCCATTGTCAAAAAATGTTACCTGAGTTTTAGTTAAACTGACTTTAAATTTTAATCCCTTTGTTTGCTGGTCAAGAAGGTCAAGCTTTTTTTTTGTAAACTATTCTTGGATAACACCAATAGGATAATATTGTCAGCATAAGCTAAAATTGGGTAAGTACAGTTCAAGATCTTAGGGGAATCAAATTGTGACTGAACTACAGTTTTAAATCAAGGTTTGTATATAGAGACAAAAATGCATGGATGCTAGCACACATCGTTGGTGTACTTTCTTATTGACAGGTATGGCTGTGGAGAGATACCCATTTGAGACATAATGTACCTTGCCGCATGTGACTTCATATAGATAATTTATTATGCTAACCAACTGTGAGTTGATGCCCCATCTATCATTAATTCCCACAATATATTCCTTGAAACAGTATCAAAGGCTGACGACAGATCTACAAAGGCTGCATAAAGTTTCTGTTTCCTTAGCCTGATATATTTTTGTATCAGATGGCTCAGTATGAAGCAATTGTCAATGGTAATGTAATTTCTTCTAAATCTAATTTGGTATTGACTCAGCCCACCTATCAGTTCTATTTGTTGCTTTAATTCCTCTAGTATAATTTTTGGGAAGATTTTTAAACTGACATCTAAAAGGCTATTGGGCTTGTACATTAATGGGTCTGCTAAGTTTTCTTTTTTTTTATGAATAGTGACTATTATGGCACCTTTCCAGGAAGGTAGGGTTTAACTTTCAACAATGCATTTATTAATGAAAACAGTCAGTATATTAGTCCACAGTTGGGTTTTACATAAACATACCTCTGCTGGTATATGATCTGGTCCTGGTGCTCTGTTTATCTTAAAGTTTTAATTGCAAAATATAAATCAGATCATGAAAACAAATTACAATTAGCAAGCTAGAGGTTTGCAAAGGCAAGATATTTGAAATATTTGGGTCATAAAACATTTCAGTAAAGTAAACAATCCACTGCCTCTCTGTTAGATAGGGAACTATTCTATTTTCATAATTTTTTTGTTCTTCTGGCTACCAAATACCAAAAGGTTTTACTATCCCTTTCACTGATAGTTTTCAGCATACTAAAGCATTGACTGTGTTGGTGTTGCAGTTTTAAATCTTGCAGAAACGTTTTGTATTTTTTCCTCTCGAGTTTCAAATCTTTATATTGTTGTCTGTCTTTAGATGTTTTAGTTTCCCTAACTAATGCTGTAAGGAAAGCTTTATATTTATTGCATTCTTGATCAAACCAAGTCTTTGTTTCTTAAGAGGATTATAACAGATCTGCTTATATATTTTTGGATTAATTATACTAAATAGATTGCCTAGTAAGAGTCAAATTTGCTGACTTGTGAGAATCTCCAGCATTGTTGTTCCAAATTATCTTGAATAATATTTCCAATGTATTCTTCTAGGTGCCAATCCCATATAATCCTTTTATTCATTCTTAACTCTAAAGTACTAAACCCACATTTTCAAAGGAGATGCACGATGCAAAGGAGAGATGTGCAGCCCATCTCAAAAAATGCACTGAAGAGCAATATTCAAAGGGTAGAGATGTACTGCACATCTCCTTATGTGCCACAACGAAATATAATGTATGCAGCACGTGTAGAGGGGGTGTTCCCATGAATGTGCCATGCACTGGCATATTCAGCCAAAATGTGTGGCAGAAGTGCACTGCAACCTGAAGATGCACTGCCCATAGATAGGCATAAAAGGAACATGCCTAACTTTACAAGCCACCCAGAGGCAGGAAGCTGAACAGCAGCAGCTATGGATGGGAGCGCATTTCTCATGGAAGCTGTCATCAGGGGTGTGAGGAGACAGGAAGAATGTGGGTGAGGAAGGGCCCACAGCTGGTATGCCCAACACAGGTGGTACCGTGCCCATATCACAATTGAACAACTTACTGATGCAGAGATTGTGGGCTGGTACAGTCTCAACAGGGCAGTCCTGAGATAGCTCTGTGAGCTGCTCCATGATGATCTGCAGGCAACAACACACAAGAGTCATGCCATGTTGGTGGACACAAAGGTGACAGCAGCACTGTGGTTGCTTGCCACGGGCACCTTCCAGATACCAGTGGGTGACACCACTGGTATCACACAATCTGCCACGTCCCATCTCTTCACACAATTCCTCACCACCCTGCTTCCCCATGATATGGCATTCATCCAATTCCCTAGAAAACTGGCAGAGAAGACAGAAACAGTGCAGCACTTCCACAGGGTAGCATATATTTCAGGAGAGCTAGGGGCTATTGACTGCACCCATGTGGCAATTAAGGCACCACCTGGTCCCAACGGTGACACACGCATGAACTGCAAGGAAAACCATTTTATCAACTGCTAGGTGGTGTGCAGTGCCACAGGGTGCATCAGCAGTGTCTATGGCACGCATCCTGGGAGTGCACACGATGCCTACATCTGGCATCAGTCAGCCCTGTGCTGCCAGTTTTAGACTAGGGAGATACCTAGAGGCCACCTAGTGGGTGAGTGGGGCTGAATCCCTTTCCAAATGAACCCACGATGTGGCCCACAGCACTGCAGGTGGCAGTGAAGGGGGGAGGTCACAGGGCCCATGTACTAGCCAACAGACACAGGGAACACTGTGAGTGCAGAACCTGCTGCAGTAGGGCCCACAGACAGGGAGACAGTGGGAGATGGGGACCACCAGGGGTGTAGCAGGGCAGGGGTAAACACACAGTAGGCACAGGTGACAGAGCATGTAGCAACACACACCCTGGGGCTGGACCTGTGCCTGGGACATGGCAGAGCACCAGAGATGAACAGGACAGGCAAGGGGAACCAACGGGCAGCAATAGGACAGTGTGCTGATATACCATGCAGGTAGCAGCTGTGCACAACCAAGAGCTGGGAGGGTGCTCAGAGGCTTACCAGGGCATAATCAGGTGGGGAGTGTAAACATGGTAACAGGATGGATAGACACAGGCAGAAAACACAGGCCAGGGTAGGCAGACAGGACACTGTGGTCACCTGCAGGAGACTAATGCATTGCAATTCCCCCAACAGGTGACAGTGCCTACCATCTGCACCCCTGGCTGCTCAACCCCATAGTGTGGCCCTCATCCGTGGCTGAGGAGAGGCATAATAAGGCACACATTGCTACATGCAATATCATAGAGCGTGTGTTTGACATGCTATAAATGAGGTTTAGATGCCTGGATAGGACTGGTGGTGCCCTATAATACAGCCCAGGCAAGGCCTGCAGCCTATTCCTGACCTGTTGCATGCTCCACAATATGGCCATTGACCTTGGAATAGTTGTCCAGGCACAGGAGGGGCATGTCTGTGGTGTAGATAGATTAACTTGGAGAAAAAGACAGTGCTTTCTGTTTTGGTGATATTTTTCTTGTATAACTGTGTTAATATACACACAGTAATATTTTCAATAATTCTTGCCATTTTTTGCTGATTGTTGTGGTGCAACAGTGCATAATTTTAGTTTGTTTAAAATATGTGATTATATTACTGAAGTTTTCAATTTGCTACATATTACTTAGTGTGTGTGTGTGAGTATGTGTGTGACACGTGTCATCGAATCAGACACCTTTCATTGTGCCATATAATAATTTCAGCAATATGAACCTGCTATCCACTGCAGCTGTGTGATTTTTGTACTTCTTTGTGGAATCTTTACTGGTACTAGTGATTGTTACTGCAGCAGTGCAGTACACTTCCCCCCTCCCCCCACGGCCCACCCCAATCGGCAAAGGTATTATTTTCCAGATTTGAATTTCTGATGGTGAATACTGGCTAGGTGTTGTGCCTTTGTATCTGCATCTCTTCAGTGTGCAGCGCAATCTTAATCTGTCTGTGCATTTGTATCTCTTTAGGGCCCAATCTCCATCTGTAACTTAAGCCACAGTTGTTTCTTTGGCTTCCCTTCAGAGTGCTAGACAGGTGTGGTGCATAATTCTGCTTGAACATTGTATTAATTAATATGTGTTTTTAAGTCAATAACATCATCATGAGTCACTCATGATATAAATTACGTTCTTCATCATCACGGTCACAAATGCAGTCACAAATCACTATTCATGATCAAGTCACGAATCACAACATTAATTTTTTTTCTAGTTAATTGGATGTATTGTAAGCTTGTTTTGTAGTATCTCTCCAGGCTTCACCACCCCACCATTGCACTCATTAATGAGCATTTTTAAGTTGGGGAGTTTGTGCTACAGCTCATCGGGGAAGTACAGCCGTAGGCATTCATAGTCCCAATACAGTTTTCATATTGGTATCTCACACCGTCAACACCGAATCATGTTCATCATCATGGTCACAAATGCAGTCACAAATTATTATTCATGATCATGTCATGAATCACAGCATTCATTTTTTTACTAGTTACTTGGATGTATTGTAAGCATGTTTTGTAGGATCTCTCCAGGCTTCACCACTCCACCTTTGTACTCATTAATAAGCATTTTTAAGTCTGGGAGTTTTGTGCTACAGCCCATCGGGGAAGTGCAGCCATAGGCATTCGCGTTCCTTCCCATACAGCATGTGAGTTACAGTACTGTAAGTAGTGGTGGGTGAAGTGGTCTCAATTTGCTTCGTGAAGTGATTCACTGAGTAACGTGGAATCCACGGAGAACTCCACAATGTGAAGCGGGTACTTTGCTTCATAATGAGGAATGCAAAGTACATTGAAACTAATGACTTTGCGTTATTCCGCCTTCCCCAAACCACTTCTCCACCAATTTTAAGGCGAAGTACATTGAAATCAGAATGTCCAAGAAACAGAGTATACGCACACGGTTGGAAGTGCTACAAACACAACAGTCATATTATTTCCAAGAATAGTCAAGCATTCACCACCATATATGATAAAAGACGCTACTCTCTGAGAATCTGTTTAAATGCCCAAAAATTTATTCAGAGTGCCACACACAATACCTTGACATGTTTCAGATCTCAGTCCTGAGCCTTTTGATAGAGGATTGAGATCCGAAACACGTCAACGTATTGTGTGTGGCACTCTGAATAAATTTTGGGGCGTTTAAACAGATTCTCAGAGAGCGGCATCTTTTATCATATATGGTGGCGAGTGCTTGACTATTCTTGGAAGTAATACATTGAAATCAATGTAATTCACCTCACTTCACCCTGTAATTGAGCTCCAAATGAAATTCTGCAGTTATTCATGGGATTGCAGGTCACATGGGCTCTAGATTTTTTGGCACAGCCTCAGTTCTGGCCTTGGTAGTGTGTGTGCAGTGGTAGCAGGAGACAGTTTGCTCTCAGAGCTCTACGATTCAAAAACCTCTAAAAGCTGTTTAAAATGCCTTTTTGAGTAATATTTTTTGTTCAAAATTTAGTACATTGATTGTAGGAAACCCTCCTGTGCTCATATCATCGAGTGTTTATTGTTGTATGTGGATTTTGAATGTTAATTTAGAACAGTCAGTCTGTGTACTGTGAAGTGTGCTTTGGGGGAGGGATGTATTTGTGCTGTAGGTAAATTAACTGGGAGAAATAGGCAGTCTTACTGTTTTGGTTATATTTTTCTTGTATAACTATGTTAATGTACACATAGTAATATTTTCAGTAATTCTTGACTTTTTTTGCTGATTGTTGTGGTTCAGCAGTGTGCAATTTGTTTGTTTAAAACATTTGGTTATATTACTAAAGGTTTTCAATTTGCTATGCATTACTTGAGTGTGCATGTGAGTGTGTGTGCGATGCGTTCCATTAAATCAGACACCTTTTATTGTGTTACAGAGTAATTGCAGCAGTGTGAACCTGCTATCCACTGCACCTGCATGAATTTTTTATACTGCTTTTTGGTATCTTTACTGGTAGTGGATTGTTACTGCCTTTGTACTAATCCCCAAACTGGCAAAATGTATTCCTTTCCAGATTTGGATTTGTGACTTGTGAGCACTGGTTAGGTGATGTTGTTGTGCCTTTTCATATGCATCCCTTGAGTGTGCAGCGCGATCTTAGTCTGTCTGTGCGTTTGCATGGAACCATTAATTCTGGGAGACTGCATTTCTTGTTACACCCTCATTTCACTTCATCAACATTGGAGAATTTTCTGGACACAAGACAGTAGCATTTTGGGGATGCAGATTAATTCTGGTGACTCTGTGTGTGACCTGACCACTGTGCGCATGACTGAGTGTGCCATTAATTCTGTGAGACTTTGCATTTCTTGTTACACTCTCATTTCACTTCATCAACACTGGGGAGTTTTCTAGACACAAGACAGTGGCACTTTGGGGATGTACGTTCATTCTGGTGACTCTGTAGGTGGGATGCTGCCAATATTGTTGTCACTCCGCTTTACTTCGCATTTAAGGTGGAATGACAATGCGAAGTAATAATAACAAGATTAAGTGAGCCTTTCCTATGGGGCACTCTGCACAGCAAAGTGCCAATGCAAAGTGGCCACTTCACGTTCACTTTGCTGACGGATTTTAAATTCGCTGCATCTCTAGTGAGCAGCCAATCCTGGACAGGAGGGACCCACGACTGGCCACTTGGGCAAGGTGGCACAGGGACACGATTGTGGAGGAGCACTTCAGAGACCATAGGTGAGTAACAGAGGGGTCTTGACAGAGCTGGCAGACATACACACACACACACATACACACACACATGGGGGTCCCAGGGGCATTCCCATGGGCAGATAGGTGGCCACTGCACAGATGCCAAGACATGCACAGACCTGTGAACATAACCATGCACAGGCATCCACTGCAGTGGCACCTATGCCAAGGGGAACACAGGTGCATGTGGGAGAATGGCTTGGATCAGAGAACACCACCAACACACACTCACAGTGGACAGCCAAAGCCACCCTTATCTTGCCCGTGCCACCACACCACAACACCAAGGCCTACACCCATGGCCAGATGCCGCACAGTCAGTGGGGACTGGGTTGCCACAGGCATGTTAGTGTGCAGGTGACAAAGCACGTGGACATGTGCAGTGCAGGGTAGGGGTGACAGCATCAACCATTGCAGGGTGACATGGCCAGGCCGACTTCACCAGGATAGCATCAGTACCTTCCACATGTGGGTGGCCATGCCCAGGAAAGGGGAACTAACCTGGGTGTTCACCTGCTGTAAGGGACAACCCCTCGACCTCCAATGGTGTTGACACATGTGAGCTTGACTGGGTGCATGTGGGGGTTGGGGTACTGAATGCCAGACTGGATCCAGAGGTGTTGGGGATTGCAGTGGCAGGGGACAGCATCTGCAATAAGGGGGTCACATGCCACAATGGTGTGGGATTGCTGTTGGTGCTGTGAGTCATGCGGTGGTAGTCCTGTAATCCTGTAATCCTGTGGGCATCAGGCACCAGGGCTGCACAGCCTACCTCAATGGCCTGTGCAATCCTTTTGAGGTCTGCTGTTATGTCCACCCACATGAGGTGTACTTCTGCAATCATGTCCGCCTGCAGAAGATGCAACTCGCCTAGCATCTGTGCATGCTTCACAGCTGCATGATCATCTATGCAACCCACCGGCACATGTAGGCCATGAATAGCCTCCCTGAGTGCCACCTGGGCCTCCATGGAGTTCTGCAGGAGCCGGGTGTGTTCATCCAGCCTTCTCAGTGGGGGACATGTCCTGGGGGAAATCTGACAGGCAGGGGGTGGACCAGCCTGCAGTGCCACATTCGCCAACTGTGGTTGCTGCACAACAGGCTGCTGTTGGGTCAGGGACTGTGTGCAAGTAGGCACAGCAGACCCTGTGCCAGCCACACCATTTGCCCATGCAGGCTGCTGTGTTGCACTGTGCCTTGCTGAATGGTGGCACTGCTCCCGTGCCCCACAGCAGCACCACACCCCAGGCCAACCATTGCCATTGTTGCAGCAGATGGCATGTTGTGGGATTGGGGGGTGCATGTGACGGCCCAGGATGGCTGCTGCTGCCCAACGCTGTCCATGTGGCAACCGGGACAAAATTGGCATTGGCAGTGTCATGGATGGTGTCTCCCAGTTGGGTAGCATCATCATCATCATCATCATCATCATCATCATCATCGTCATCATCCTCCATAGCTAGTGCCAGCACATTGAGTTCATCCAGTATGTCAAGGCTGGACAGGGGGTAAGGATCAGCCAACCTCAGTAATACCCCAACTCAAGTGCGGCCTCACCCTCCTCAGTGGCCATGGCTGTGGCAGAGGTAGATGGTTCTTTAAAGGGAATCAATAACAGTATTGGTCCACTACATACACAGACTGGTATGATTCTGGCAGAAAAAGAAATGGCCACAGAATTGAACAACTATTTTACTAGTGTATACACTGACAAAGAAGAAATAAATCTGGATAATTTAACAACTTCAGTCCCATTCATTCCATTTCATGAATCTGATGTTCTTGAAACAATTAAAGCTACTAAAACTAATAGCTCAGCTGGCCCAGATGGGATAACCCCAAAGTTCGTTAAAGAAACTGCAAGCCAATTATTCGGTCCCCTAACATTCCTATTCAATACATCATTAATAGAGGGAAAGACTCTCCAAGAATGGAATGAGGTCACGGTCATGCCCATCCACAAAAATGGCAGTAAACATGATGTTAAAAATTATCTTCCAATAAGATTAACATCAGTCTTGGGAAAACTACTGGAAAAAATGCTGAAACAACGTACTGTATTACCTTACATTTACAGGTTGAGGGGCAGATGGATGCAACACAGCATGGCTTCATCCGTGGTAGATCATGCTTAACAAACTTGCTTCATTTTTTCAAACCTGTTAGTTCCACTTTAGACATTGGACTATTAGTTAATGTTATTTTTCTCTATTATTCAAAGACATTTGATGCAGTCTCACATAGTGTACTGATAGAGCAAATGATTAGCCTAAATTTTCATCCAAACATAATTAAGTGGGTAAATTCATGGCTGACAAACAGAAAACAAAGTGTAGCCATTAGGAGGCACAAGTCACTGTGGAGTACAGGAGCAAGTGGTGTGCCCCAGGGTTCGGTTTTGGGCCCAATACTGTTCAATATTCTTGTGTCATCTACACTACCACTAAATAACATCTGGCTCTGCAAATAGGCAGACGATTGTAAAGTAGGAGGTATTATAAAGGGCAAAGAAAGTGCACAACATTTTAAAAATAATCTTACTCATCTTGATAATTGGGCAAAGAGGAATAAAATAAGCTTTAACTAAGCCAAATGCAAGGTTATGCATTTGGGAAACCAACCCTGGGTATAACTACATACTTAATAATAATGTATTACAAACAACAGAAAATGAAAAATATCTGTGTGTAGTTGTATCACAGAAATTATCCTTTGACACACACTCCAACAATATTGTAAAAAAAGTCAACGAATATTAGGCTGTATTCTCAAAAATATAAAAGTAGACAACCAGAAGAGCCTGTGCCACTCTACACTAGTTTGGTTAAGCCACATTTGGAGTATTGTTCCCCTCTATGTGCCCCAGTTTTCACACGAGAGAAGAAATTAATTGAAAGGGTACAGAGGAAGGCTACAAAGAAAATCTCCAACCTTAAGAACATAAACTATGCCAACAGACTCAAGACACCGG